>JBBPSJ010000004.1:0-717342 GCA_038093535.1 Boletus reticulatus
AAGTCAGGAGAACTAAATGTGTACGCGTTTAGGTGTCTCTGCTTCAACTTGCCAGTATAATATGTTTTGCATTTTATGCAAGTCAACATTACTCTGTAATCAAGTCTATCTAACTGCACTCTGATATAGGATCGACTTTACCCTGCAAATGGAACCCAAGGGTTACTTCCCCAGCACGGGCACTCCCGGTGGTTGGTCGTGAGTACACCATTTGTTGTTTTGAGACATCCGTACTAGCCTACACATGAAGACCTGGCTCGGAAGCAGTGTTGTGTGTGATTCGGCGATTACAATCTGCATGATACTACTTGTGTGTCTGCCTGCTTCTTCCAGGACATCATTCATGTTCACGCACGTGCTACACAGCTCCGCCCTTCCAATTCACACTTCGGTAGCAACAAGTCAACCTTGGTCAAGTTGACAAGGTTGACCATCGAGACAGGTCTTGTGACGACAGTAACTGCACTCCTAGGACTCATTCTCGGAGTCTTATTTGAACGTCACGTATACCATCTCAGCGTGTGAGCCTTCCCGGGACTGATGACAGTGCGCTTTCTGACATCGGCCAGGTTTTTTGCCATCTCAAAACTGTGTGCTACGTCGTTTTCTATCTTTCTTATCAGCGCTAAGATGCCCGAAGCTATGCAAACTGCCTGTTGGCGTCCTTGAATTTCCGGCTTGTTCTCAGAAACCAATCCGATTTAAGCATGACGGCCATCGTCTGGGATGATAGGGCGTCAGATGAAGTATCAAGACAATTGGGTTCCCACTGGCAGCCAACGCATGTCTCGCAAACCATGGCCCGAGAAGCAACGGACGTTGAAATGGTAATCGACTTGAGCGAGGTATGTTCCAGTGTTAGAACTCAGTCATTCTTCATTCATGTATGTTCGTCTAGACCGGTCCAAGAAAGAATAGTTCTATCGTGGATCAGACATATGAAGTGCGTCAATTCATTCTCACAAAGAACTGAAGTTGATGATTTTATGTCGTATGAACCGTTGACAGGATGACGCTAAGGTTGACAATTCTACTAGAGATGTGTAATCTAGATGTACACGCATCGTCCCCGGGATTGTATAGAACAGTTCATTTTGGCGGGATACCGAAACGATGAGAACCATGCCATAATTTGATGATCAACAAGGTCCGTTTTCGCGAAGGTTTGAACTCTAGAGGGCCAAGGGGACGTCAACAAGTATTCGGACTTTACGAAACTGGGGAATGCTTGGTGGTAACTTGAACCAGATCATGAGCAAGCGTGAGATTATTTCAATCGTGGCGGAAGTACTCGATCACCTTGTTAATCTGATTGCACAAGCGACGATGAACTGGCAGGGTGCTCGCCCTCCAGTCGTTCGAGGAAACACTTGGGGAGGAGCATGTCTAGTCGTTAAGATATAACAGCTGACACCTTTGGTGGTATTAGAGGGTACGTACATGACCCTGATAAACGTTCACAAGGATCTTTCTTTGCAAGTCCGTACGCATGACGTGACCTGGCGATTGCACCAAGTTGATGTCCTAGTCCAATCACAACACCTCTGTGTAGCAGATTGAAGTGGGAGCAGTCTCCATGTAGCGAGTCGTACATGCAGAGCTGGCCCAGGGTAGTCCATGGGATTTAATCCTGATGGCGGTACGGTGAGTTGAATGGGACGACGACAAGTACTGCTCTCAGGTCCACCTTCTGACAAGAAGTACGCGCTGTGACAGAGCCTGTAGAGGCGGAGCCAGATTGCCTGCGACTGCCCGAGGGAACCAGGGTCCAATTGGGGACCGGGGTCGCTTCACAGGCGATGTCCATTCCCAACAGCGTGAAGAAAAACAAGAATTGATTTTTTTTTCACTTGTGGGTGCTAAATATTGGTACGGATTCACCACAGGATGAAGTGTGATGCATTGATGAACTGGCGCAACAACCAACAAACTTCCAGTGCGTGAAGAAAAGTGCAAGCTCCCCAGCCATGTAAAGAGGAAGGCATGGCTTAGTCAGCACCACCGAGCCAATCGGACACCAGAGCTTAACAACCGACCCCCACGTCTTCAAGGACTCTTTGACTTGCGTGAACCAGGACAGGCCAACCTCGACACAATCCAAAACTGCTTGAACTATTCTCCGGAAACGCAGGTGAAGGATGATATCTCCACGCGCATCCAGAGGAGTGGGTGGACAACGGCGATGTATTGCTCTCGGGCTGCCGCTCACCATTCGACGACAAGCTCACGCTTTGGCAGAGCCCACGAAGGTGGAGAAAAGCTTGCCAACGGTACTGTGAGAGGAGACTGGCGAGGTCCTGGAGTCGAAGATTCCGAGAAAGGTTTATGTTCTGAGACAAGTTTCTATGTCGGGGAAGCTGACGGTCGACCACCGAGCGCTGTGGCGCGGAGTGCCTCACAGCGACGCCATTCAAGTGTGCCAACGCCAAGGCCACGAACGGTGTCTCGAACCTGACAACCAAAGGGACCATGAGGTCTGGCTCATGGAAATGAAGCATTTTTGGGAACGCAAAAACAAAGGGTGGTGCAAACTTCGAAGGCTTTGTCTGCGATAGAAGACAAGTTGCGAGAGGCAGCACGCGTAGAAAGGAAAAGAGGAAGGGACTGTGGTCAATCTATTCGGTATGCTCAGAACTTGGTTTCTGTGGGACTCCCTGTGCCACAACCTGAGTGGTGGGAGCGCTAACCGCCACATTTGGTTGGAGTCGTCCAGTTTTGTAAGCGCGCCACGAAGCTGTCTGCCTGGAATGAAACACCCACCTCGACGCGCCGAATCTATTGTCTCGCCGTCCAGTCATGCATCGACTGCAGGTTCCGACCTTCTTCAGCTGGTCCGAATAGCCACTAGCTTGGGTATGACTCGGAGCGCTTGAGCAGCCACATGCTACAAAAGTGCATCAATTTGTTGCCTTATTTGCGTCGCTGCCCTATGCCATGATAATACATGCATGAGGGTGTATTTCGTGCACCTGTGCGTACACAGACATAGATTCGCTGTGAAGTGCTTGGTCACCTTGGTGGGTGAGGTAGGTAAATAAAGCGTACGTGGGAGTAACACGTGTGATAGGTAAGCACATCAGCTTGAATACTATGCGGCATACAAAAATCTACGGTGAGCAGATGCGAGTACCTGCGCACTGGCGTTGTCACGGTGTATTTATCGTCATGCATCATGGCCCGATCGGATCGCAACAACCAACAGGAAAGTGGCAATCCGTCGACTGGCAGCTCTCGGACACGGTGAATCTTGGAGAAGGCGATGACGAAAGCCTACCTCCAGAACGAAGGTACGAAAGACAGCGCTCAAAGGACAGGATTGGCTGAGGTCAACTTACTCTGTCACGGTATGCTTAGAAGGTCTGAGTAGGACCAATCAATGATACGCTGGAGCGACTCGGCAGGCATCCGAGGCTGTTTTTATCCAATGCGGCGCGGATTTCCGGAGTGTCTGGATCTGATGGCTCGCAAAACTGGACAAGGGAATGTGGTGTACATTAATCTCGGTATTTATATTGCTGTGCGTTTTTTCTGATGAGATGTCCAGCAACTATCGGATCAGAAAGCACATGACACGAGTTTTGCCTCATGGGAAGGCACGTCCCTATATGCTGGTCCCATCTAGAACGCCGAAGACGCAAACCTGGTATTAGCAATTGCTGAAAGAAAAGCTCGTAAAGTGGTCTTCCAGCGTGCACGGCGGAAGAAGGCTGGCTTGACGTTATTTACTGTCATTTAGGAGGTAATATTCAAAGCGCTCGATGCCAACGGGCTATCATCATTCACCGAGCGCGTTAATCGCTGGGAAGCAATGGCTAAATACAACCGTGAGCCCATCCGTCGAATGATCCAATGACCGTGAGTGCTCGATGTCAGCAGATGGACATATTTTTCCGATAACACAGCCAGCCCCCCTCCGACTTAAATGGCCTCCGCCATGGTCCACAGACCCCCATAGACAAAGGCTGGACATCCGAGAAGATTCGGAACCAGCATACAGTGACTTGAGAGCTTGACTCCCCAGTGATAATGAGGTACGTGGATCTTGGGCTCTAGCGTGTATCACTCGAAAGCTCATGGCATTTCCGTAGTAGCCCATACACTGGCATGTGAGTGAGCTAACCGTGCTCGCTTTACATTCTCATTTATACTTCTCGCTTTTCCAGCAATGGACCTTTCGTACGTACATACCAGTCATGTCATAGTTCACGCTCGTCGTGACACTGTGATATCTAGGTCATTGGATATACTCTCTGCTTCGCCCTTATGGGAGCTTTGGTCGTCCAGGCTTGTTTGTATTCTTTCACGTTACAGGAATTATCGACTCATAATGTTATTTCAGACATCTATTTTACTAGATTCACAGATGACCGGAGAGCCATCAAGGCGTTAGGTGATTGGTGTCATTGTTCCCCTGAAGCTTCAGCTGAGCGTTCCTCAGTGATTGTTGTCCTCCTGCTGGAAACATCGATCACTGCGCTTGTATTTTATGGGCTTTGGGCAGCAGCAACCTCTCAGATTTCAGACTTGGGCTTAGGTTTTTCTTTCTCCGGGATGCCACTAAGCAGAGGTTTAGCACCCATGGCTGGACTAGGTGAATGACAGATTGACTCAGATCATTTGGTAGCTGATTTTAGGAAGTGGCCACATTGACTCATGGTTTTTATTGTTGGCGAATATCAACCCTTCGCAAATCCTTATTGATTACGTTTCCCATTATGATGGTGATATACTATATCTACTGAGTTACGAATAGTTCGAGAGCACTCAACGTATATTTGTTTAGGTCTCCCTACTTCAACTTTCCAGCATCATAACCTTCGCTCTTCTTGCAAGTCAATGTTAATCTGTACTCACTACCATCTAACTAGACACCCCCACAGGATGGGCTTTTCCCTGCAAGGGAGAGCATTACCAATTTCGCCAGTGATGGCATACCAGCCTCAATATCATACAACCTCTCCCCATGGCTGGTGGTGAGTATGGAATTTGTTGTTTCGTGGCACCCAGAATCTCCACATCTGTCAGATCTGGCTCGGAAGTAGCCTTGTGTGTGATTTAGTTATCACAATCTACATGTCATTAAGCGTGTGTCTCTCTGCACTCTCTTTTGGGGTGTGTTGCTGATGCACATACCACGCAGCTCCGCCCATCCAATTCCCACTTTAACTGTAGCCAGTCAACGCTCGTCAAGTTGACGAGGCTGACAATCGAGACCGGTCTTGTGACGTCAGTAGCTGCGCTCTTGGAGCTCATTCTTGGCGTCGTTTGTGACCAGTACTATTACCACATTGCTGTGTAAGTCTCAATGGAACTGATGGCAGTGGACTCACTGATGCCTGGCCAGTTTTTTTGCTATATCGAAGCTGTGGGTTATTGCCACTTTTGATCATTCTTAGTGCTAAGATACCTGAAGTTATGCAAACTGCTTGCTGGCATCCTTGAATTTCCGGCTTGTCCTCAGAAACCAGTCTAATCCGAATTTGACGGCCATCGTCTGGGACAACAAAGCATCGAATGTACTCAGCCACCCATGTTCCAAATCACATAGCACGCATATCGTGGCCCGGGTAGAAACAGACGTTGACGTAGTTGTTGACATGAGCGAGGTATGTTCTTGCATTTTAGCCCCGGTCGTTCTTTGAGCGACATATGTTCGTGTAGCTTGGTCTGGAAAAGGATAGTTCCATCGCTGATCAGACATCTAACTCGGAAGTGCGTTAATTCATTCTCATAGAAATGCCGAAGTATATAGATGATAATTTCATGAAGTCACACGCACTTGTTGGATGGGAGGCGTAACCTAGGGTGGTGCAATACAGAAATGTATGGGCTAGAGCGTCTTGTTGCATACAATATTTGGTTGATTATCGTAGTTCATCTGCCTAGTAGTTGCACGTGCCAGTGTGCCTGTTACGCTCAAATGCTCATAAACAAAGGTAAACGTCTTCGTCAACCATACTCCGATTGCGCGACTCCGAGTCTGTTACTATCCATGTCTTCTTCTGAGCCCAGTCCAAGACTCCAACTTGTATATCCTCTTTTACAGGGAGACCGCTCGGTGCCGGGAAGCGGTATGTACTCGCGTCATTGTGCTTTACACATCGTCATGGCCACGAATGCTGCCTTGGACTGCACAATCACAGGAACAACAGTGGCAACACTTCTACCGCCTCGTGGGTACGGAGAGTCGTGAAGAATGGTGAGGGAGGATTGACCATCCAGAAAGCATGCAACCTATCCGTCGGCACTATGATTC
Source organism: Boletus reticulatus (assembly GCA_038093535.1). Classification (NCBI taxonomy): domain Eukaryota; kingdom Fungi; phylum Basidiomycota; class Agaricomycetes; order Boletales; family Boletaceae; genus Boletus; species Boletus reticulatus. Next base: position 6,257 of record JBBPSJ010000004.1, read on the forward strand.
TTTACTTATCTTCTTAGAATCGATATTTTTTAGAATCGCACTGAGGTCACACTGAGGCCATATGACTCACAAGCTTCTTCCAGCACTGCATTTGCGGACCGCCTAACGAGCTTTTTTTGGGCCACCAGTGAATACCCAGGTTTGTGTTCTCGGCGTCTGGATGGAACCAATTTCAACCCGGAAAAGTGCCTTTCCACGGGGTTGAATGCAAGCGTGAGCCCATCTGATGTACTTATGAGTCGGTGCACTTTACATACTTATCAATGCTTAGTATCAGTCCACGAATGCCCAGTTGACGAGGCTGACGACGAAACTGGACTTGTGACGTCAGTAGCTGCACTACTGGAGCTCATTTTTGGATTCGTGTTTGAGCAGTAACTGTATTATGTCGCTGTGTAAGTCTTCCCGGAGTTGATGTCAGCGTGCTCTCTGATACCCGGCCAGGTTTTATGCCATATCGAAACTGTGTGTTGTCATCAGTTTCCCTTATTTTTACCAGTGCTAAGACACCTGAAGTCATGCGAACTGTTTACTGGCGTCCTTGAACTTCCGGCTTGTCCTCAGAAGTCAGTCCGATTCAAACCTGACAGCCATTGTCTGGGACAACGGTGCATCGAATGTGCCATCAAGACAACTAGGTTCCCAATCAACGCGTGTCACAGAAATCGTGGCCCATGTAGAAGAAGAAGCTAACGTAGTCGTCCTGAACGAGATATGTCCTTGCATCCAGAATCGGTTGTTCATTGAGTGACGCTGCGACATACTGTTCGTACAGTCTCCTCAGAGAAAGAAAGCTCCCATCAATCAGAAGTGCGAAGTGCGTCGGTTCATCCACGTGCAAGCGCTGAAGTTGATGATTCCACTAACTTAGTCAGATCATATGAGCTTGTCGAGAGGTTGACACAGGTGTAGGCCAGGGCGGTATAATGCAACAGAAAACCGTATCCGGTTATATGAGCATGCTCTGCAACGCTGTCAGTGTCACAAGATTGTAAGTAGAATAAGGCAGCTGAATTTGGTGTCTTTCGCCGCTTAAACCGTAAATTTTGTTCAGGCTCAGTGACACCGTGATTTCGATCAGATACCGGGTAGTTGTCGACATTACTCGACCCAAGATACCAACTTTCAAGTCCTACATTCGCATCTGACGCAACAAGGCAACAGCCTACTCGCGTTGTCGTTTGAGAACTCGTTAGTGGCGGTGAGCAAGACTGAGCTGTGACCACGGTGGTGCTTCCGCCTGCCTGGCCTCTTAGGCTCCGAGTTGTGCGTGTAGGAATATAAATCTAATGGCAGTATATTAAATCCTATTCGAGCAAACCCGGGAAGGAATCGCCCATTTGTTGACCAACTTGAAGTAAGGCTGTCCTGTTCTACTCTGTTCTCATCAAGTGGGTATCGATCTCCGCGTCCGCGGTTCAAACGTTGATCGCAAAATTGGACACTGCAGTGCCTTGATAGTCACCGGTGTCACCACGCGCCAACGCCGAGTCGGAAGTAAATTGACGTACTTCAATGGAGTCGAATCACTTTCGGAAGCAACCACAGCAAGTGGGCAAGGCTATGTAAAGCCAGCCTCTGGCTCCGCCGCTTCGTTGATTGCGCCGTAACGAGCATTGCCATTGCATCCTCCGTGGAACACCACCTACCGACTTTTTCTTTCGATCAACGTGATTACTCAGTCCTAGATGGGACCAGCTCCACTCCTGTGCCATACCCGTAAGGTCGATCGCGACCGCGAAGCCCATCTGATGTACGAGTCGGTAACCACTTTATAGGCCACCTCCGCCCGCTTACTTAAATGGCCTCTGTCATCGTCCACGGATGCCCCACCGTATGATCACCTGCGAAGATCACGAGTAACTTCAGAGCTTGATAGTGACGATGAGGTATGCATATCTTGAATTCTAGCGTGTACCGCTGTCCAACTCATGCCATCTATAGCACTGTTAATGGGCTCCCTGTCACGCTGTGAGTGACTTGACCGTTCTTCGTACTGTTCCTATACACACTCCACACTGCTGCACCAGGATCATTGTGCCCTTTGTACGTGCCTACCCCTTATTATTCTTTGCGTTCATTTGATATTCCACAATACATACAGGGTATCGGATATACTCTCTGCTTCACCCTCATGGGAGCTTTAGTTGTCCAGGCATGTGGGTATCCTCTCACGTTCTCGCCAACTATGTGACTCACTCTTTTGTTTCAGATATCTATTTTACTAGATTCGCAGATGACCGGAGAACTATCAAGGCATTAGGTGATTGTTATCACTATTTCTCGTGTGGCTGCAGCTGAGCATCCCTCAGTGATAGTTATCCTTCTACTGGAAGTATTGATCAGTGCGGGCGTTATTGTTGCAGTAGGGGGGCTATTTACGTCAGTGCCTGCAACTCCCATCGCGCTCCTGGTTTTATCACCCGTGGCTGGACTAGGTAAGTGACAATTTGACTCGGATCGTTCATCGGTGGCTGATGTAGAGAAGTAACCACATTGACTCGTGGCTTCTACTGTTGGCGAATATGGACCCTTCGCGAATCCTGGTTGATCCCGTTTCCCATTATGATGGTGATACACTGTATCTGCCGAGTTGCGAATAGCTCGAGAGTACTCAACGTATATTTGTTTAGGTCTCCCTACTTCAACTTGCCAGTATCATATTGTTCGCTTATGATGCAAGTCAACGTCACTCAGTAATCACCATTATTTAACTAGACTCTTCCACAGGTTGTTGGGTTTATCCCTTTGAAAGTAGAGGTTGATTTCGGTGTTGGCGATGGTTTGGTGACATTCACAGTCTCCTCGTGGCTGGTGGTGAGTGCACAGTTTATTGTGTCGTGCCTTACCCATACATCTGGCAGACTTGGCTCGGAAGTAGCTTGGTGTGTGATTTGGCGATTACAATCTGCATGATACTAAGCGTGCGTCTATGTTCTTTTTCCTAGCTCCATCACTCATGCACTGGCACACGTCGCACAGCTCCCCCCTTCCAATTCCCACTTTAGCAGCAACAAGTCAACGCTGGTCAAGCTGACGAGGTTGACAATCGAGACCGGTCTTGTGACGTCGGTAGCCGCACTTCTGGAGCTCACCCTTGGTGTCCGTTTTCCGACCACTTTGTTCCATATTGCTGTGTAAGTCCTACTAACACTGATGGCAGTGTACCCACTGGTGACTGGTCAGGTTTTTTGCCATATCGAAACTGTGGGTTATCGCCATTTTGACCATCCTTCTCAGCGCTAAGATACCTGAAGTTATGCAAACTGTTTACTGGCGTCCTTGAATTTCCGGCTCGTCCTGAGAAGTCAGTCCGATCCGAACCTGACGGCCATCGTCTGGGACGATATGGCGTCGAACGTACCATCGAGACGACTAGGTTACCAGCCATCGCATGTCACACAATTCGTGGCCCGGGTAGAAACAGAGATTGACCTAGTTGTTGAGGTGTGTTCTTGTATCCAAGCCCGGTCCGTTCTTTGAATACGCTGTTTGTGTAGCCCGGTCCAGGGAAGAATAGTACCATCGCGGCATGCGAGGTTCGTCGATCCATTCTGGCAAAAGCGCTGACGTTGATTTTACGAAGACGCATGAACTCGTTGAAAGGACTAGGGTATAGTGCAATCGGATATCTGTATCCAGATGGTCTCCAACATCGTCATGTTACATGAGATGATCCACAATGTCACCTTTTTCCTTTGAACTCTTGTTTATTGTCTTCGGGACAGTGCACCCCGCTGAACACACCTACAGATGTGGCCGTTGTATGTTATATCTGTCGTTTCTTGAATACTAGCTTTGTCGAATCCTAATTTTTATCATGCTGGTCACGTTACGCAACAAGGTCAGTAGGTGTTTGTGCTCCAACTTTCGCAGTGACGAACAGGCCAAGCAAGAAGGTGGTGATGATTCTCGCCTGTCCGAGTCCATCCGTTACAGCGTAGCGTCACCTCCGAGCCTTGTGACCACGACGTCCTGGGATGATTCGAGTTGTAAGAACTTTTGAGGATGGATTTTTTGCTGTCGAAAGGAACCGGTCACAAAATCTCTTGTTCTTGATCCATCGAGGCTAATGACGTACTTGTGGGTGTCTGGGGTGCTTTGGACACTGCCAGGCTCCGCCGCTTCGTTGATGAACATTACTAACGCCTCTCCCGCATGTTCCAATGGAACACTGCCTACCGGATTTCTTTCAGCCACCGATCATCGCTCATGCTTCCTCAGTGTTCTATTGGATGGGAGGTTCCAGGGAATGTGCCATACCTTAAGATTGATCGCAACCGGCGCGACGCCCATCTGATACACGAGTCGGTAACCACTTTACGGCCACCTCCACCCGCTTAAATGGCCTCCGTCCTTGTCCACGGATGCCCCACCGTAGACGAAAAGCTGACCACCTGCGAAGATCACAACACAAGTGACTTGAGAGCATAATATTGACAATGAGGTATGCGTATCTTTGGTTCTAGTGGGTATCGCTGTCCAACTCATACCATAGTACTATTAGCGACACGTCTGAGATCTTTGTGTGAGTAACCAAATCGTTCTTCGCATTGTTCCTATACACACTCCACACTACTGCACCAGCATGATTGTGCCCTTTGTACGTGCCTACCCCTTGTTATTGTTCGCGTTCATTCGACATTCTACAATACATACAGGGTATCGGATATACTCTCTGCTTTACCCTCATGGGTGCTTTAGTTGTTCAGGCATGTGGGTATCCTCTCAGGTTCTCGCCAACTACGCGACTCGCTCTTTTGTTTTAGATATCTATTTTACTAGATTCGCAGATGACCGGAGAGCTATCAAGGCAGCAGGTAATCGTTATCACTATTTCTCGTGGAGCTGCAGCTCAGCGTCCCTTAGTGATAGTTATCCTTCTACTGGAAGTGGTGATCAGTGTGGGTGTTATTATTATGTTGTGGGGATTCTTTTTCCCGAATGTGGTAAGTTTCTTCGCGCTCCCAATTGTATCATCCATGGCCGGACTAGGTAAGTGACAATTTTGACTCGGATCGTTCGTAAGTGGCTGATTTAGAGAAGTAACCACATTGATTCATGGCTTCTACTGCTGGCGAATATGCACCCTTCGCAAATCCTGGTTGATCCCGTTTCCCATTATGATGGTGATACACTACCCGCCGAGTCGCGAACAGCTCAAGAACACTCAGCGTATATTTGTTTAGGTCTCCCTACTTCAACTTGCCAGTATCACATTCTTCGCTGTAAATGCGAGTCAACGTTACTCAGTAATCACCATTATCTAACCAGACTCTTCCACAGAATGGGCTTTCCCCTGCAATTGAAACCGGTTTTGCTGCTAATGTGTCATACCCACTCTCCCCGTGGCTGGTGGTGAGTCGGCACAGCTTATTGTGTCGTGCCTCATAGGACCCATGGACATATCTATATCTGGCAGACTTGGCTCGGAAGTAGCCTCGTGTGTGATATGGCGATTACAATCTGCATGATACTAAGCGTGCGTCTGCCTGTGCTTATTTTGCTAGCTTCATCACTCATGGATACACCACACAGCTCCGCCCTTCCAACTCCTACTTTGGCAGCAACAAGTCAACGTTGGTCAAGTTGACGAGGTTGACAATCGAGACCGGTCTTGTGACGTCGGTAGCTGCACTTCTGGAGCTCATCCTTGGTGTCGTTTTTCAGACCTCTTTGTTCCATGTCGCTGTGTAAGTCCTCCCAGCACTGATGGCAGTGTACCCACTGATGACTGGTCAGGTTTTTTGCCATATCGAAACTGTGGGTTATCACCACTTTTGGTCATCCTTCTCAGCGCTAAGATACCTGAAGTTATGCAAACTGTTTACTGGCGTCCTTGAATTTCCGGCTCGTCCTGAGAAGTCAGTCCGATCCGAACCTGACGGCCATCGTCTGGGACGACATGGCGTCGAACGTACCATCAAGACCACTGGGTTCCCAACCATCGCATATCACGCAATTCGTGGCGCGGGTAGAAACTGACGTTGAAGTGGTCGCTGACCTGAATGAGGTATGTTCCTTGCATCCAGGCTCGATTCATTTTTTGAATAACACCTGGTTATGTGGCCCGGTCCGGACAAGAATAGTATCATTGCGGTATACGAGGTTCGTCGATCCATTCTCGCAAAAGCCCTCGTCGACGCTGATTTTATGAAGACGGATGACCTCTCTGAGAGGACTAGGGCATAATGCGATCGGATATCTGTATCCAGATGTTTGTACATGGTCTCCAACATTGCCATGTTACATGATTCCACAGACCACGATGTCTTTCATCATGCCCTTCTTTTTCTTTTGAGTCCTCGTGTATTGTCCTCGGAGAAGCCCCCCTTGTTATATATAAATCGTATGTTATATGTATTGTACGTGATGTTTCTTAAATATTAGCTTGTACTTGCTTTCCAACCTTCCCAGTGACGAACATGCCTGTTGTTAAATTATAATACCTGATGGCTCGCAGGTGGTGGTGTAGAAGGGACTAATTCACTTCCTCCAAGTTATTCATGCAAGGTTGATCCGAAACGATCGTATTATGGTGGAGATAAGCGATACAAGTCTGAATATGGCGATATCAGTGGCATGCGTCGACCATCCTTCTCCCTTCAAGTTTACTTCATCCGCGAACGTCTTCAGAAACAGGTCAGAGTGGGGATATCGTACTTTTGTTTGCCCAACTAACAGAGTACATTGTTGAGCGGATTGCCCTACGTAGTCGTATGAGATGGATGGTGTAAGAAACAGACGCTCGCATCTATTGAGCCCGGAATTGCGATAGTCTAGATGTAAGACTGTACATGTTGGTTGGGGGTTGTCTTTGTCTAGCATATCTGATTTGAATGTCCTCGTTCTGGTTTCTAAACGCCTCCATCGCTTCTGTCGCAACGTCCACATCGCTGAACTGGATAAAGGCGTTCCTCAACGGCTGATCGGCCTCCTTTTTGTCTACGCAAAAAGGAAAAAAAAAAAAGACAGATGTTCAACACCCATAGCACAAGGCACGCGTCGAGAAGCACACACGACTCACCAAACCGCACCGCCAAAATGTCATCCGCATAGCTGCCAAACATTGGCCGAACCTCAGCTTCCGAGTACCCTTGGACCCTGGGCACCATGAGCGTGTCCGAAGGTTCAACACGCCTCCGCACGTTCCCCGTCTTCTGCGCGTGCTCCACGAAAATTTGCCTGTCGAGCACAAAGATGGGGTCCGCCATATGCGCCTCGACAAAGCTGACAGCGTCTTCGACCGACTCGAATTGGACGAACCCAACGCCTCGGGACAGACCCTCAGCCGAAGTGACTAGCAACAACCGTATTCGATCAGCTCCACTGTACGTGAGATTTTTTCTGCGAGACGGGACGTACGCAGTTTGACGGACGTGACTTTTCCAAGGTCGGAGAAAGCGTCCTTGAGTTGTTCGGCGGTCACCTTGTAAGGAATATTGGCAATGTAACATGTTCCTGAAGGTGCATAAGTGGCTCGCTTTTCATCTCCGTTCTCGGTGCGGAATGCTGGTGCAGCTGAGAACCGTCGTAGATTTGCGCACGGTACAGCATACCGGACAGCATGGGGAAGGCGCCAACTACTCAGCGGACGTGAGCATACCCGTGTTGTCAGCGCTGCCGACAGTCTGAGGGGACTTGAGCGGGCCAACAGAGACCTTGGGAGCATGACGAGGAAAGTGGTGGTGGTTTGGGTCCAATCCACTAGGCACGTTTATATCCGAAAATTGTCGAGTCCATTCGTCGTCACAAGGCGTCACAGGCGTGACAAAGGACTACATGTATTTCGACAACAGAGCTACAGAGTCCAGATCCAAGAGTTATTCATGGACAGTCTATTAAAGTATACAGTCATGAAACATGACCAGCACTGTCCGTCATCATAGTCGTTTCAATGCCTTCTTTCGCTTCTCCACACCAGCAGTTCCCGGCGCTGCCGTTCTCTTCACCGCCTTTGGGGCAATGCCTAGCGTCCCTACGTTGGAATCTGCAGTAGATAGCGGGAATGACGACGTCACGCGTTCTTTGCTATCCTTATTCGAGCAAGATGTCGATGAATGAGACGAGTGAACCGCATTTTCGGAAGAAGATTGCAGTAGTCGTGAAGGTGGGAATTCGCGTGACGAAGAGGTCGATGGGATTGCGATCGCATGAGCGGGTTCTGGCGCACTTGGAGCAGCAGTAGGTAGTGCGATACTGGCCTCCGAGTCATTCTCACCAGCGGGTTGGAACTCGGGTGGCTTGGTCCGCGGGGTGGCATGCACGCCCGTTATGAGCTTCGCCCGCGAGAAGTAGCTATCATAGTCTTCCAGTAAGAGTTTCCCAGCTTCTTCATCGAGCGCGGATTCAGGATTCGGATAGATGAGAAGACATTTCACGGTGACTAGAATGTGTCCAATGCCGTAGCTCGATTTCCAATCCTTCTTTAAAGTGTTTACACAAATTTCTCCCGCAGAAGACACGTTCGGGTGAAATATCTTGGTAGCAAACCAGCCTGCAAGACGCGTCAAAAGGAGACAACAGAGCTCAGAAGGATTTTACATACATTTCGGAGGAGCGGCAGGGAACTCTTCGGTGAATCTAAACCGAACACGGAAGTACCCTCCCGCATACGGCGTGCCCTCTAGTCAGAGACAAGAACAGGATCAATTTGAATCGACAAAAGAAAAAATGCGAAGACATACCAGGCCCTTCGATTATCCCGGTAATATCAAGGATGTTCTCCTCGCTTGTGACAATACGGATCCCTTCTGGAGGACTGTTCTTCAGTTCTGAGATTTCGCGCATCAAACGACGCATTGTAGCTGGTGTTACAGACTATGACACGAGCATTCAAATCAATAAATCATAGGTAAACGTTCCGCAATCAAAACGCGACATACCATGTTGTGAATGCGTAACTCTGGAGCAAGTTGAAGTTGGTCAGGTGTTGGTCAGGTGGTTGTTCGTTGTTCGAAAAAGCCTAGTGTTTCAAACTCCGCACACCTTGTCTCGGTCACGTGTGACAAAATCAATCACGTGGAGAAGGCTCAGCATAAGCAAGTGTGTATTCATCACAGCAAGATATCAATCAAATTTAATCTGTTAGCGCAGCTAAATAGCTCTGTATTTGAATCCATTAGACTGGAAACGGGAGGACGAAACGCAAAATCAAACATACCTCTCTTTCCTCCAAAAACTCCAGATATGTCAATGCAACAGCAATCCAGAAGCTCATGTCCACACCCAGGATTCTCTCCTCCGCACGGTCTATCTCTAACAATCCGGTAAATGAACCTACTGTCAATATCGGCGTTCTGTCGTGGAATGTGAGGAGTGGTGTGGGTATCTTGGGAATAAGCCGTGAGAGCCGTTGTCGTGGTTGCGACGGACCAGCCGCCGGGTGTACATAACCTGGTTTATCCAGTGCACAGAGCGTGAAAGAAGTAGAGTGAGAGGGTCTATTGTTCTGGAAGACAGAAAGTGCACGCGTAAAGAGGGATCTCTGTTCACCAGGCTGCAGACCAGGCACATGTGGTGACGAGTGGGGTGCAAGCAAGAATTGCGTGATGCTTGTTGGTATCACTTTCGGTGTTGTTTTCGGAATCGCAGCGGGGAGGATAGCATCCAGTTTGGCGTCAATTGGCGGCGGTGAAGGAGCTGTAGTAACAACAGGTACCGATGGAGGTGTAGGGGGATAGGAGTGCACGGCCGTGCTATCTGAGGCCAGGCTATCAATCGAAGATTTGCGACTATCCGCTCCTACAGACGTGGGGAGAGACGGGTACACATTTGTGCGACACGAGAAAGACAAGGCCGCATCGGTGAAATTTGGTGAAGAACGGGGCACAGGAAGCAGTGAGATAAAGACCCCAGGGGGGAAAGTTGGTGACCGGATGCGAATGTACCACCCTTGTTTCGGGCGGTGGATGATCCAGCAGATGGTCGAAGTTTGGTTGTGCTACAACAGACTTTGAATCGCAATTCTGAGTCTAATAATGATGAATACCCACAACGATATGTTCAATGATCTCCTGGTCAGAGAGGAAGCGCTCCTAACGCTCTATGAGACAGGGAAGGAGAATAGTGTCAAACTGACCGTACTTTGTACCATAAAACCCTTGTCGAATTCTCCTCGAATACATTAACTCGCAAATCAGATATCACGTCGGAGCTAAAGAGGATATAAACGAATGGGGATCACAATCACGGGAAACAGTGACGCGGACCTTTGTACCACATATCTAGTAAAATTGGGGTTGTTCATCTGGTTAATCTGCACCAAGACCTTGGAGTTGGTCGGAATTTGAACGACCTATGTACTGTCGGTGACTCGGTGGTGACAGTCAAGTGTTTCCGAGTGGCTGTGCAAGCAGTTTCCAGGAGTCTCGCCTAGAGAGCACACACATGTCTGATGAGAGTGTTGTCATCATACTTATCGCTACTAGCACCAATTCGAATATGTCCAGTCCTCAAGACTCACGGTTCGGGTATGACATTAATATCGAGGTATTGTTCGTAAGACAGCGTACACAAAGCAAGATAGCACAGCAAACAAACGAAAAACGAGGACAATAGCATGCACGAAAAAAGTCTACAATCCGATCGCAGAATGCAGCGGAACATGCCAATCGTAGAAACTCACATACGCACTGTACCCGGTCTGAGCTTCATCAAGAAGATCTTTGAGATGTTTCTGGCGCTCGTCACCGAATGACGGCAGAGTGGGCGCAAAGGAGATGTCTACCTCGTGCGTGATACGATCAGCCACCCTCGCCTTCCAGACCTTCCAAACATCCCTTTCGTCCGGGACGAATGTGTCCAGCAGGGTCGATACGTCGATGCTTTCGATAGGCCGGGGAAGACCACGGCACAAGACGAGACATTGGAATGTCGCTGCAGCAGCTAAGGTATCAAATTCCCACCTCCGCACTGGTGGGGAACCAAGGATGTCGAGGAGCGTTGTGGTCCGAATGCGGTAGTTTGGAGACGAGATCAAGTGGATTGTCATAAGAGTGTACGGGATAAGGCGGAGGAAGATCGTAGGCTGGAGAAGGCCAAGGAGGAGAGGGTGTTTTACTATTGCGAGTCCGTATAATAAGATCAGCAGGAAGGTGGGGGCGGCGCTGACAACAGATCTGATGGTTGCAATGATTACCATCTTGGAGAATTCGTGAAAATCGACATCTTCTTGTCGACGCCTGCGGATCAAAGCGCGGACGACATCGGTGCCTATCCTTGCAAGGGACACGACTGCGATGAGCACCAGTGGCACAATAGCCATGAGGAGTGATGTTGGGTTTAGTAGCAACCAAAAACCTGCCAGTATGGCAAACGGAACTCCTTGGCACAGAGCTTCAAATGCCTCGTAGAACAAGTATTGCCCCAGCTGCCACGCCTCCACCTGGTATTTCCTCGCAAGGGTGTGAGACATGGTGAAGCTACTCTCTCCAATTGCTTCGACGACGTTTTGGGTGCCAGTCAGGATTACGGTAAAGTCGCGATCCAGAAGTGCCGCACAACCCGGTGCGGAGACATCTGATCTCCGAACAAGGGTGAGAGTAGCCTCTCCACGGACAACAGCATAGAGGGAGAGCATGAAGACGTCCGTGATAACGTACGCCCCTTGGACCACGGCACCAGATAATACAAAACCAGCAAAGAAGTCAACCCAAGAACCGATCCAATCGCCGAACAGATAGGTGACCCACTCCCCAACCCATTTGATATACGGACTGAGATCGATTGGCGAAAATATATATAGAATGGGGGAGATAAGGATCTCGAGGAATACCACCATGACCACGAAACCATAGAAATCAGCCGGTATGGTGTAGTTCCTTTCGATGACTTCCGGTGAAACCTCGCTCAAGTCTATCACCGCGACCAGAGGGGGGTCAACGCCGTCCCTACGTGACGATGCGTCATGGAGATTGCTCTGCTGTAGATCTCTGCTATGCCCGAGAAGTAGTCTCGCCAGGCGTCCAGATTTCTGTTTCTTGAGGCTGGTTAATGGGTAGAGAAGGTCTAGCCCTGACTGCTTTTCGGTCCATATGATGGATAGGGACAACGACCAAAAGTCGAGAATAATTGAAGCCAGGCCGCCTGGTTTAAGACAAAGTTGGATACATCTCGAAGCGAGAGCAAGGGAGTTGGACACGAAGGGCTGCAACTCGCGAGCCAGTTTTTTCCAGGAAAATTTATTGGAGCTAATCGGTTCCTCTGAAGGATCGTCGACCTGGCCACTTGCTTCATTCGGTGAACTTGAAGGACCAGCTTGCTCCCCTAGAGTGAGCCCAGCATCAGCGTGGTCCTTGAGCAAATGGAAATGAACAGAACCTGGTCCAGTGGACTCGGAGGGGTCTATCAAGTCGAGGGGAATCTCGGACATGGGGGATGAGAGCGAATAGTGGAGAATTCGGCTCCCGTTGACGCGACATGGTCGTACAGAACCCTCGTGTTTGTGTGGCTGTGCTCAGTTCAGCTCAATGCCATCACCCGCGTTTGGATGGCTATGTGTCGTTCACTCCATCGCTGACATTGCGTTTCGTGCAGCACAGATTAGAGCTGCACAGGCACTCCCCAAGTCACCCAGCCAAGTCCAACCGGCCGTTGCAAGGGAGAGCAAGTCGTATGAGGTGCCAACCAAACCCCACAGCATCGGGATCAACACTCGGGCCTCCACTGAGCCGCACCTTCATCCACATGTGACCGGAATAACTGCCGCACCTGCCGCAGAAGGCTCCGCTGTCAATGAAGAGCCTGGTCCACGACAAGGAAAAGTCATCACGGGATACCAAGACAATATTTTTTCTCCGAAGCCCCCCGCTGCGACAGAAAGCAACGTAAGTTTTTCAATCGTCCAAGATAACCCAGTTGACATCTTTAAAAAAAATAATCAGCCTATTGACGCAGTGCCAGTGTTCCCTTCTGTCGTCGATCCCGAAAACACTGATCACGCTGCACGCAATCTACAATCTTCCAAGGTACCGTCCTCCAGGATCGGTCGCTTATTCCATTACGGCGGTACGCCTGAAGTTTGTATACCAATTACTTTACTTATTTGTCCTCGTAAATTGCAGGTCTCGCTGCTTCTCTAAGTTACGGAGCTGCTTCGGAAATTATCCGCCGGTCGACATCGGATGACCGCCAACAAGGTTCCTTGATGATGACGGAGGCTAATATCAAGCGACTTGTCTCAAAACTCTCGCAGATGAGGGGTGCTGCCCTCAAGCTTGGTCAATTCATGAGCATACAAGGTTTGGGCATTTTCGCATCAAGTGATGGATGCATGGCCAACAGTGAACCAGATACCCATATTCTCCCACCAGAAGTTGATAAAATATTCAGACGGGTGCAGGACAGTGCTCATTACATGCCGGATTGGCAAATGGAGGTAGTCCCGACCTCCTCCTGATCATACAGGCTCATTCACGTGGAATCCGTAGCAAATGCTCGCGTCTGCATTGGGACCCTCGTGGTCAGACAACTTTAGTTCATTTGATCGTGTACCCTTTGCAGCTGCCTCGATTGGGCAGGTTCACAACGCGGTTCTGAGCGCTTCCGTCTCACCTACGGGTCAAGAGGAACGAGTTGCCATTAAAATTCAATTCCCTAACATTGCAGACTCGATTGCCAGCGATCTCGGCTATGTCAAACTGTTCTTGACTGCCGGGCGTCTGTTGCCAAAGGGTTTGTTCCTGGACCGCACAGTCCAGGTAAGTATGGTGTATCTCGCAAATACTGCTTAACGGGTATTCTATAGGTCATGAAAGATGAACTGGCTGATGAGTGTGATTACTCGAGGGAGGCACGTTTTCTACGGCGATATAACTCGCCAGATCTTCTTGGCCAGGATCCCCGCTTCAAGATACCCTGGGTATGGGATGGCAGTACTAACCGTGTACTCGTGATGGAACACGTCGACGGCGTCAGCGTCGGAGAGTCGTCGATCTCAGCCCTTCTACAGGAGGAGCGTAACGAGGTATCGGGACCAGTGGTGCATCCGCTCCTCCTTTAACCAGTACTATCGACAGATTGCAAAACGCATCATCGAACTGTGTTTACGGGAGCTTTTCCGATTCCGACTGATGCAAACTGACCCTAACTGGACCAACTTCTTGTGGAACTCTGCCACGCAACAGGTCAGTGTAGCGCCTCCTGCATTACCTATCAAATTTATCGCCTGCTAGGTCTCCCTGGTTGATTTTGGTGCTACACGTGAATATACTAAAGAGTTCATGGATAATTGGTTGCACCTTCTCCAAGCTGCGGCAAGAGAGGACCGCAAAGCATGTACCGATTGGAGTCTCAAACTGGGCTACCTCACAGGCGAGGAGAACGAGGTTTGTGCAAACATATAGCTTTGACCTACTCTTATTAGCGTGCTTATTCTAGATTATGTTGAATGCTCATGTGGACTCCATGATTCTACTCGCGACACCCTTTAGGCCATCCGCGTCCCAGCCGTTTGCGTTTGGGCCTGGTTCCCCCTGGTCAGATATCACGGGTCAGATCCGCGCACGTATTCCGGTCATGCTTCAGCATAGACTTACTCCGCCCCCTCGAGAGACGTATAGTCTCAACAGGTAAGATGGTCACGACCTCACTGGATTGTGATCGCGTTGATTATGTTCCAAGGAAACTGAGCGGTGCATTCTTGCTCGCCTCGCGACTGGGTGCTGTTGTCGATGCGAAAAAGCTGTGGGATGATGTAGTTGACGGATATCAGTTCGGTGGGTAGTGGCTGACTACGTTGGTAGCCTATAGTAAGTCAACGCGTACGCACGGGCTCCGTCTGAAGATCTTACTAATTTAGTGTGATAGGATGTAAATACCCTATACACGCCACTCGAGTTCACCTGACAATTGGCAGCTCCTTTGATTGTCGTGCGTACATAGGCGCGAGCGTGACCCGGTTGCTCCGGAGCATCAAGACAAGTTTCAGCAGACACCATATACGACGTGCTTCTTCGCCAACCCCCACTGCTTCCGCGTTATCACTATTTTCTTTCTCCAAACTCAGTGCTGTCTCCCGGCGCGAATACCCTTCCCTTGCGTTTACCTTTGATCGACATCGCTAGTGCAAATGACTCCATCAACAGAAAAGCTTTCACAGGCGTCTCGATGTGAGCTGTCAAACACATTCAATGTGGTTTCAAGGTCAAGGAAAGGGTACATAGTTGGATCGATGTGCGGTGGAGTACGCGGGACACCTCTATCGACCGTGGTTCGGCTACGAGGTTTCGAGACTGGGGTGAAGACGATCGGGTTTCTGGTCGAACATCATTGAGTGATCAAACACCCAGCTTTGGATGGAATTGCGGTGTCACGGTTGAGCAGTACTGAGCCCGTTTCGAGGGTTAACGGCTGAATGACACCAACAACTACGTATGATGATCAACCATTCTATACATATAATCCCGCAACAAGGCACTCGAGACCATACACGTCCAGATATAGATTTCGGTTGTATTGTACCACCCCAGGTTACACCCGGATTTACGGTTGACCTATCCAACAAGTGGGTGTGACTTCAAGTTCATGAAATCATCAACTTCGGTGCTTCTATGAGAATAAATTGACGCACTTCCAAGTCACATGTCTCATTGGCGATAGAACTATTCTTTCCCGGACCAAGCTACACGAACATATGTCGCTCAAAGAACGACCAGGGCTAGAATGCAAGAACGTACCTCGCTCATGTCAACAACTACATCAACGTCTGTTTCTACCCGAGCCATGAATTGTGTGACATGCGATGGTCGGGAACATAGTCGACTCGATGGTCCATTCGGCGCCATATCGTCCCAAACGATGGCCGTTAGGTTTGGATTAGACTGACTTCTGAGGACAAGCCGGAAATTCAAGGACGCCAGCAAACAGTTTGCATAACTTCAGGTATCTTAGCATTGAGAAGAATAATGAAAAGTGCCAGTGGCAATAACCCACAGTTTTGATATGGCAAAAAAACTAGCCAGGCATCAGTGGGTACTGCCATCAGCGCCGGGAGGACGTACACAGCAATATGGAACAAAGAGGCCGGAAAAAGGACACCAAGGATGAGCTCCAGGAGTGCGGCTACCGACGTCACAAGACCGGTCTCAATTGTCAACCTTGTCAGCTTGACCAGCGTTGACTTGTTGCTGCTAAAGTGGGAATTGGAAGGGCGGAGCTGTGCGACATGTGCATGAGTGATGGAGCTAGGAAAAAGAACATAGACGCACGCTTAGTATCATGCAGATTGTAATCGCCAAATCACACACAAGGCTACTTCCGAGCCAGGTCTGCCAGATGTATGCATTCTATAAGGCACGACACAATAAGCTGCCAACTCACCGGCAGCCATGGGGAGGGTGTGTATGACACCGAAGCAGTGCTAATGATTGCAGTCTCAGGGAGAAGCGAACTGTCCTGTGTAAGAGTGTATTTAGATAATAGTGATTACCGATTAATATTGACTTGCACGATAAGCGAAGTATGTGATACTGGCAAGTTGAAGTAGGGAGACCTAAACAAATATACGTTGAGCGAAATCGAGCTATTCGCAACTCGGCAGATACAGTGTATCACCATCATAATGGGAAACGGGATCAACCAGGATTTGCGAAGGGTCCATATTCGCCAACAGTAGAAGCCATGAGTCAATGTGGTTACTTCTCTAAATCAGCTACCGACGAACGATCCGAGTCAAAATGTCACTTACCTAGTCCAGCCATGGGTGATATAACGAAGAGCGTGATGGAAGTTGTAAGCGCTGCCGTAAATGATCCCCCTACTGCAACAATAACGCCTGCACTGATCAATACTTCCAGTAGAAGGATAACTATCACTAAGGGATCCTCAGCTGCAGCCCCACGAGGAATAGTGATAGCGATCACCTAATGCCTTGATAGTTCTCCGGTCATCTGCGAATCTAGTAAAATAGATATCTGAAATAAAAGAGCGAGTCGCATAGTTGGCAAGAACGTGAGAGGATACCCACAAGCCTGGACAACTAAAGCTCCCATGAGGGTGAAGCAGAGAGTATATCCGATACCCTGTATGCATTATGGAGTATCGAATGAACGCGAACAATAACAAGGGGTGGGCACGTACAAAGGGCACAGCGCTGGTGCAGCAATGTGGTGTGAAGAACAGTACGAAGAACGATTAGGTTACTTACAAATCGATCGTATTTGAACTGATAGTACTATGGCATGAGCTGGACAGAGATACACGCTAGAACCCAGATACGCATACCTCATTGTCAATATTAAGCCCTCAAATCGCTTGTGATCTTCGCAGGTGTTCAGCTTTTGTTTACGGTGGGGCATCCGTGGACGATGACAGAGGCCATTTAAGCGGGCGGAGGTGGCCTGTAAAGTGGTTACCGGGGGAGGATGTAATGCTCGTTACGGCACAATCAACGAAGCGGCGGAGCCAGAGGCAGGCTTTATGTACATAGCCTCAACATAGCCTCGCCCACTTGCTGTGGCTGATTCCGAAAGTGATTCGACTCCATTGATCAAAGAATGTCAATTTACTTCCGACTCGGCGTTGGCGCGTGTATCAAGGCACTGCAGTATCCAGTTTTGCAATCAACGTTTGAACCGCGGACGCGGAGATCGATACCCACTTGATGAGAACAGACAGGACAGCCTTACTTCAAGTTGGTCAACAAAAGGGCGATTCCTTCCCGAGTTGCTCGAAGAGGATTTAATATATCGCCATTAGATTTATATTCCTGCACGCGCAACTCGGAGCCTGAGGAGGAAGCACCACCGTAGTCACAGCTCAGTCTTGTTCAACAGCCTACATATTCGAACCAATTGGAACCTGCGGTCGATGCACGACAGGACGGCGGAACCATAGATTCGGCCCGGGCGGCGGCGACGACGACGCTCTACTCGACCCAAGTACTGAGCATACCAAATAAATTGATCAGTTTCTTCCTCATTTCCTTTCTACTACGCGCGCTGTCTCTCGCTGTCTTGTTCTCTATTCCAAACCAAGTCTTTGTACCACCCAAATTCGTTTTTGCGTTCCCCAAGATGTTTCGTTTCCACGAGCCTGAGCTTATCGTCCCTTTGATTGTCAGAGTCGAGATACCGTTTGTGGCCTTGACGTTGCGCACACTGGGAGGCGACGGTACTCACGGTAGGGTAGTACAAGACATTCATGGTGCACCTCCTGTTTGCTCCCACCATCACCTTACACGCCGCGCGCCTCATCCTCTCTGGATCCCCTCTCAACTAGAACCCGGAGGCTGGCCCCCGTATTGCCCGAGCGACCCATTTGTCCGAAAGGTTTTTGTCAGTCGAGGTCAAGCCGTCGTATGGTATGGACTGATGATTGACATTGTTCCTATTCATACATTACCATTCGTTTCGTTGCGACGTCTGTCGCTCGTTATCTATCATTTGTGCCTGGCCATTTGGCCATTTATACTCGACCGTATACGATAGGCACCTCAGCTCGTTCCCCGAACTACGCTGAGGTGAGATACCCGTTTTTACACTCTGATACTAGCACTTGCTTATTTGTATGCTAGATCTTATTACTAGGTATCTATTGAATACCAGCTCGTTCCCCGAACTACGCTGAGATCTTATTACTAGCTGCGCACGTAACCTCTAATAGGTTATGAGCCCTGCTGCCATGGAAACCACCAATACTAAGGAAGACTTGTTCTCGGTGCCGAAACTTGAAGCTGATGGTCGCAATTGGGTCATTTTCAAGAATTGTCTCGAATGGGCACTAGCTGCCCGTGGTGTTGTTGATCATCTCTCTGGTACAGCAGCAAAGCCTGTTGACCCTGGTCAGGCTGCAAAGCCAGATGAAATCACGGAGTATAACAAGTCCCTTGCTGAATGGCAGAAACTCGAGTTTACCTGTCGTCAACAACTTGCTCGTGCTCTGCCTGACTCAACTCTATGGAAAATACTCCATGACGACTCCGTTGCAAAAATGTGGAAGACCATTACCACTGAATATGAGTCGAAGACATCCTTAGTCCAAGCAGATCTCTGTGCAAAATTTCAGAATCTCTCTTGTCCCGAAAGAGGTGATTTACGAGCTCATCTTGATAAGCTCCGAGCCAGTCGCGAAGAGCTTGCTGCTGTTGGAGTCAGCTTGACGAATGCTGAATATTCCTCCAACATTATCCGATCCCTTCCCCGAACCTATCAGAACTATGTCGCCCATCTCTCGTCTGCAGCACACCTACTAAGCAAGGAGATTTCGGCCGACGACCTGATGAACTATGTCATCCAGGAACATGATAGACTTTCGACCACCAAATCTGATTCCAAGGAGAAGAGCGTAGCTCTGTCTGCCGCGGGAAAATCCACAGGCGGAAATGGGAAGCAACAGAAGTCGCAGCAGAAACCTCGAGGAGTTTGCTGGAACTGTGGCGGAAAAGGCCACAGACAGGACCAATGTCCGAGTCCCCCCCAGGACGGCTCTGAGAAGTCGAGCACCGGAGGTGGAAAGACGTCGTCTGGCAACTCAAAGGGAAAGGTGCCTGAGAAGGGCAGTACTGCGAACACGACTCAAGCACGTGACGAGGACGGAGCCTGGGCTGTATGTGCTGTCGACGCATATGACAGTGATGGAGATAGTATCCCCGACCTCCTTGACACTGAATCCGACTCAGATGACTGGTTCTCTGAGGTTGATGAAGACGAGCCTACCAATCGGGAGAATACCGTCCATCCATGCGCTGACGAGGAGGCTCCTGCGACACTCGCTCTTGCTGTAATTGAACCTGTCGATTCCGACACTACGGTTGAGCTTTACGACTCAGGCTCTACACACCATCTATCCCCTTATCGCAATCACTTCGTGTCTTTCTGCGACACACCTCCGAGAAGCTTTGATGCCGCAAATCAGCAGTCATTCAGTGCCACTGGAATAGGAGACATGCTGGTGAAGGTCCCGAACGGCGTTGATGAGTCAACAGTCCGTCTGACCGAAGTCTTATATGCACCCGAGATTGGGTACACTCTTGTCTCTATTGGTCGCATCGACGATGCTGGATGCACAGCGACACATCAGCAAACCTACATTTTTTCTGAGTTATCAAAATCAATGACCTTTCTGACTTGTCTGGCCTGACTGACAGCATGCTATCAGTGCTATCATTCATAAGTAATTCATTGCTATCATCATTCTCAGGGCTATCAGCATATCAGCATGTCAATTCACCAGTGATATCAGTCCCATCAGACCACCCAGTAAGTCAGTTGATCATCTTGTCAGTCCTGTCAGTCCTGTCATCCCATCAGTCAGTCAGTCAACCAGTCAGTCAGTCATGTCAGTCTATCAGTCAGTCAGGTTGTCAGTCAACCAGCCAATTCAGCCTATCAGGCTATCAGCTGACCAGTTAGTTAGTTCTGTCAGTCACATCAGTTGGTCAGTTGGTCAGTCAGTCAGGTTTGTCAGGTTTGTCAATTTGTCAGCTAGGTAGTTGGTTAGTCAACCAGCCCATTCAATGTATCAGCCTATCAGCTTGTCAGTAAATCAGTTCAGTCAGTTCAGTCAATCTATCATTGATTTGTCCATTCAGGCCTATCAGTCTTGTCATTTATCTAAATCACCCAGAAAAAATGTAGGTTTCCTGATGCATTTGGCAAAGGGTGTTGTACCATCACGACGAGCAGTGGTACAGTTATCGGGAAGATCCCGAAGTCCCCGAAGGGCCTATATCGTGTTGAGCACGACACCTTTACAGGAACCACTAATGCAGCTGAACGACGTCTTACCGTGATGGAATTGCATCGCTGCATGGGGCACATAAGTGTCGACGCAGCAAAGCAACTTGTTTCGAAAGGTTTCGTCACTGGGGTACAGCTTGTACCATCAAGCAGTTCCGAAAATGTAATTTGTGACTCCTGTGTCGCAGCGAAGGCGAAGCGCCACCCAGTACCAAAGGAGCGTGAAGGGACACGTTCAACTGTGTACGGCGGCGAGATCCACTCAGATCTTTGGGGTCCAGCACCTGTCGAATCACTAGGCGGGCAGCGCTACTATGTGTCATTCACGGATGACAAGACGCGTGAGACGAAACTCTATCTACTTCGTGCCAAATCGGAGACCTTCGAAACCTACAAGAAATTCGAGGCCTGGGCAGCGAAACAGCGAAACGCGCCTATTGGATGCCTACACACAGACCGGGGAGGAGAATTTATGAGTGACGAGTTCACTACTCACCTCGAGTCTCAAGGCACAACGAGAAAGCTTACCGTGCACGATACACCACAGCAGAACGGTGTAGCCGAGCGGTTGAATGGCATCCTCGTCGCGAAGGTCCGCGCAATGCTTCACGACGCAAAACTCCCTCAATACTTGTGGGGGGAGGCGATGAACCATGCTGTCTGGCTGAAAAACAGGACGTCGACGAAGGCGCTTGACGGCAAGACCCCGTATGAGGCCGTGACCAATCGTCCACCTGATCTTGCTGATATCCACCCCTGGGGTTGCCGTGTCTGGGTACGAAGCGAGAATGCTACGAAGTTAGGAAGTCAGGTGAATGAAGGACGTTGGATGGGACTTGACTCACAGAGCAAAGGACACCGAGTCCTCTGGCCGTCAAAGCGCACCGTCACGGTTGAGCGGAACATCCGTTTTGCACGCGGTGACAACGATGTCGCTGTCGGCGGCGCTGACGAGCTTGAGGGGGAGTATGGAAGTGCCGAGACCACGCCCGACATGGCTGTCGACAGTGCACATCGCGCACAAGCCCCTACACCTAAAAACGAGTCAGATGTAGTGAAAACAAGTGAAAATGACACCCCATCACCTACCGTCGCTCCTCGCCGCTCATCTCGTGTCCCGCAACCTAGTCGCTACGTGCGTAACATCCTTGCTGGCGCTGGCTCCGCTACTGGTCAAAACGATCAGCCAGCTCTTCCCGCTGGTGTTCCGACCCGAAACGAGGCGAGACCATTGCAGGCGACAATTGAAGAGGTCCAAGAACCGAGCGCGGCTGCGTTGGCAGCCACTGTCACAGACGCTGAGGGTCTAGAGCCGAGGAATGTGGAGGAAGCGCGGCGACGTGCTGATTGGCCAAAATGGGATGATGCGATCCGTGAGGAGCTTGGACGGCTCAAGAGCGCGGGAACCTGGACCGTCGTTGACAAGCCAGACGGAGTGAACGTTGTAGGCAGCAAATGGGTATTCAAGGTGAAGAAAGATGCCGCGGGTCAAATCGAGCGTTACCGCGCTAGATTAGTCGCTCAAGGCTTCACGCAAGTTCCCGGCGTCGATTACTTTGACACTTTCGCACCTGTAGCAAAACTCGCATCCATCCGGACTGTCCTTGCAACCGCCGCTGTCAACGATTGGGAAATCCAACAACTCGATGTCAAGAGCGCATACCTCAACGGCGAACTGGATTCCGCCGAAATGATCTTTATGCGACAACCACCAGGCTATGCTATTCCCGGACAAGAGCAACGCGTCCTACGCCTTGTCAAATCTATCTACGGACTTAAGCAAAGCGGTCGTCGCTGGTACGAGAAGCTATTCGACATCCTTACTTCCCAAGGCCTCACCCGTTGTGAATCCGACCATGCTGTTTTCTTCCGCCGAGAGGGAGATGACATAATCATTATTACAGTGCATGTCGACGACATGTTACTTGCGTCTAGCAGCCCCACCTTACTGGCTGAGATGAAGAACAAACTCAGACTGGTCGTGGAAGTATCTGACTTAGGTGACATCCACTGGCTTTTAGGCTTCGAGATCAAACGAGACCGCGAGACTCACTTGCTCACAATCTCGCAAAGGTCATATATCGAGTCCATCGTGAAGCGCTACCACATGGAGGAAGCCAAGCCCTTATCTATTCCCATGGATCCAAATGTACACCTCTCGAAGTCACAGGCCCCCACGACGACGCAGGAAATTGCGGAGATGCACGACATTCCGTATCGCGAGATAGTAGGATCGCTGACCTACGCTGCAATCGGAAGTCGACCCGACATTGCATACGCCACCTCTATACTCTCTCGTTTCAGTGAAAACCCTGGACGCGTCCACTGGGAGGCTGTGAAAAGAGTTGTCCGCTACCTAAAGGGTACGGCAGATTGGGGCATTGCATTCGGGCCCGGTCATGAGGACACGGGTATGGTAGGGTACACTGATGCTGACGGAAACTCGAATGAAGATCGTCACGCGATATCAGGCTATGCCTTCATGCTTAACGGAGGCCCGATCTCTTGGTCTGTCAAGACACAGGAGATTATCACGCTATCTACAACGGAGGCAGAATATGTTGCCGCTACGCACGCCGCTAAAGAGGCAATGTGGCTGTGCTCATTCGTCGGTGAAGTTTTCGGTCCCGTCGACAATGCCACAACTCTATTCTGCAACAATCAATCTGCCATTGCGCTCGCGAAAGATGACAAGTTCCACGCCCATACCAAACACATCGATATCTGCTACCATTTCATTCGCTACATCATCGAGAATGGCACTATCGACCTTACCTACTGCCCGACGGACGACATGATCGCGGACACGCTGACTAAGGCACTACCCAACGCAAAGGTGAAGCATTTTGCTGTCGCGCTCGGCCTACGCCCGGCTTGAAGGGGGAGTGTCAGTCGAGGTCAAGCCGTCGTATGGTATGGACTGATGATTGACATTGTTCCTATTCATACATTACCATTCGTTTCGTTGCGACGTCTGTCGCTCGTTATCTATCATTTGTGCCTGGCCATTTGGCCATTTATACTCGACCGTATACGATAGGCACCTCAGCTCGTTCCCCGAACTACGCTGAGGTGAGATACCCGTTTTTACACTCTGATACTAGCACTTGCTTATTTGTATGCTAGATCTTATTACTAGGTATCTATTGAATATCAGCTTATTCCCCGAACTACGCTGAGATCTTATTACTAGCTGTGCACGTAACCTCTAATACCCACCATCAATCATACTACCCTTGCCTGTTAGCAACACGAGCTGGCATGAGTCAAAACTGGAACAAGCCATGTTATTCATGTCTATCAATGTTTCTATACTCAAGAATTCCGGCGTGTTCAAGCTCAAGTCTATTATCGATTGGTCAGCAATTTGCAGGTTCTCTACTGACAACGTTCTTCACATCAAGCCTGAGTTCTTCCACGGGTGCAGCTTCCTGTAAGTATGTCTATTTCTTGTACAACTACCTACAAGCAGGGCCTGATCGTGCCCCGCCTCCTGGTTCAGACAATGTTCGGCCTGAATCCCGCTGTCATGTGGGCCGAGGTCCATATCGACAACCAAGTTATACTAGTGCTATGCGCTATACGACACGCAACTAAAATTAGAATCCAGGATATTTATTTGAGACGGCATCGTGATGTCCATCTTTCCTTTCATGCCAGTGATCTTCGCATCCTGAAATTAGAAAAGTTAGTAGCCTACGTAAGCAGAGGCACGAAGGCGGCGTAGGGTGTAGTCTGCGCGAGAGCGAAGCGAGGCGCGGCACGGTTTTCTCTCTGCCACCACCTCCTTCGCTCGTCGTCGCTCGGTCCATCGTCGAATCTTTTCCTTTCGTCGCCCACCCTCCTCTCCCTCTCAGTTCCGACAGTCGCATGACCTACCTTAGCTCAAGCAACTGCCGGACGCTCGTCACCCGTTCCCCTGGGAAGGCAACGAGCTAAACTGTGAGTGGCCCAACCCGCCCTCACAGCTCAACTCGTTCCATCCACAGATCGGGTCTAGCCTCCGGCTAAAACCCTGCGGGTTTTGCCCAAGCGTACACCAATCTCATGCTTTCCTCTCACTCAGGGAACCCTTTCTCTTCCCTCATGCATTGTACCGTAAACTATGTAGTACAATTGCATCTCTTGCTTTGATACGACGACACGAGCGCGCGAATTCACGCAGAAGGAAGTATTGACAATGTGCTGTATATTTCTCACGAAGAACCATCCAGTATGTGCAACACACTTACGCCCGCATTGTGCTGTAACATCCACCACCTTGATCTCTCGCAATCGGTTCGTTGATTCGACTTTCTGTGCTGCCGGAGTGGGTAGTTTAGTTACTAACCTATCGCATAGGAGATATCAACGTGTGGCACTCTCACCCGCTGTCACATCTATCGAAGTTGGCATACCACTGATTCCAGAAATGTGGATTCTCGTACCTTTTTTATTCTTGCTTGGCTTTGGACCTCTTGCTCTAATTAAAGGTACTGTTGAAAACTGCAGAACTGTACAAACAATGCTGAGCTTGGCACCATAGGTTTGACTGTAGCTTTGTTTTCTTGGTTTCTGGCAGTCAGGATGAGTATGCCACTTTTGAAGTGGGTTTATTAATCTGGAAAACTCACCTGTTGATTCTAGATGGGTTCACATTGCTTTTCGGTTGTTTTTGGGGTGCTGTAGTGCTCCCATGGAGTTTGTTTTTTTGGTTCCTGGCAATCGGGATGAGTATGCCACTTTTGAAGTGGGCTTGGTTAATCTGAAAGACTCACCTGTTGATTCTAGATGTGTTCACGTTGCTTTTCGGTTGTTTGTGGGGTGCTGCAGTGCTCACATGGAGTTGGATTTCTTGGTTCCTGGCAGTCTGGACATGGGTTTCGCTTACCTGGAAAAGCCTCCTGTTGATTTTGGATGTGTTCATGTGGCTTTTGGGGGGTGTTGATGTGTCCGCAAGGAGTTGATCTTCTAGGTTCCAGGCAGCCAGGATGTGTACTATACCTTTGAAGTGGGCTTGGTTTACTATCTGTAAATTCTGGTCACCGTGGCTTTTCGGTGGTTCCATTGATCGCATTTTTCATTATCACTCTTCTTTGCTGAATGTAATCTCACTAGATATCTATTGTTCTGGGGACACCGAGTAGTGAACGGAGCCCCATGGTCGCCTTCGGGCACCTGCCTACGTAAACAATATACACTTGTCCAAAAAGAAAAATAGATATCTATCGTTCTTCTCATGCGGGTGATCTGCGCATCCTGAAATTGGAAGGTAGGAACATGCTGTATATTTCTCACGGAGAACCGTCTACTAATACTTGCAATGCGCTTTACGCCTGCCTTGTGCTGTAGCCTCCACCACCTTGAAATTGGTCTGTTGATTCAACTTTCCGTGCTGCCAGTGTGGATAATTTGGTTTCTAACCTATTGTGTAGGAGATATCAACGAGTACCATCCTTTTCTCTTACCTACTGTCACATCTATCATTGGTGCACCACCCATTCCCGAAATGTGGTCCTGGATACTCGCACCTTTTTTATTCTTGCTTGGCTTTGGGCCTCTTGGTCCAATCAAAGGTATCATTGAAAACTGTGGGACTGTACAATCAATATTGAGCTTGCTATTGTAGGTTCGATTGCAGCTTGGGCCCAAGGTTTTTTTTGGGGTGCTGCAGTACCCGCTGGGGGTTGGTTTGCTTGGCTCCAGGCAGCCGGGATGACTATACCTTTGGGGTGGGCTTGGTTTATCGCCAAGATTCCCCTGTTAATTCTGGGTGTGTTCATATGGCTTTTCCGCGTCGTGTTTGGATAAATCGGTCACATTCTTTTGGTTGCATTTTCGTTATGTCTCTCTTCCTACTTTTCTCGGAATGCTGAATGCAATCTAGTACGAGACAACTCTGGCAAGCTGTCAATAGACGACGATGAATGAACGAAGCACGCATTGACACTTTGCATATACACCGTTCCTCAGACATGAAAGAGGGTGGATGCAGTTACCCTCCTGTACTCTGCCACGTTTTGACGCGTCGGCGTCAACAACAGCGCACCAAACGGTTGCCTCAGACGAGCGACAAGCCGAAGTGCTTCCGTCCGCTTGTCCGTCGGTGATATGGGGGAGGGCGACAAGAGTGATGCGGCCCCTCGAGGTCGTGCGCCAAATGGCAATCCAAAGCGGGAAGCAAACCACCTCTTTAGGGAGGGTGATGCGGTAAGGGAAGGACTAGACAACGGGTTATGCTCCCTCATCAAGGAAGCCCGATCGTCCCCAGATATGGTCTCGACAGCTCCCACAGGTTGTCGGTCGAGGAGAAAGTCAATCCATGGGTAAACAAGAGTCAAGGAGTCCAATCGAGAGATATCTTCGGTGGTTTTGATCTCTACGGTCCCAAGAGCATCCGTCTTGGCGCTAAATACACGGCCCGACGTACTCCGAGTTGCTGATACAGGACCAAGCCTGAAAGCAAGGCATGGAGGTTTCATCCGTTGCCCTGCAAACAGCGGTACAGGAAGTTCATGAAGTCGCTCAAGCAACTTTGGAGCCAAGGTGAGGCCGAGTGAGAAGGAGGACATTTCGGCCATGATTCTCTCCATTTTGGCACTTGCGATGGCAGAGGGAATGTGGGACGTCGGCAAGTCTTTGAACACGGTAATGTCGGCTGGGAGACAGCTATTAAAGCCTCCCGATCTTCCTGTCCATGCAAGGATGCTTGTATCTCCTGAGCTCGTGAGTAGCTGTGCCAACAGTCGCCCGAGAGCTTGGTCCCCCTCGCCATATACGATCGGCAAGGTCATGGAAAATATCCCAAGCAGGGAGTAGGCTGCATCCTCTACAAGGGTCATTTGCCTCGTCGAAGCTAGACACAGCTTCTCCCGTATAGCATCTAAGCCTGGTCGGAGTGCCACCAATGCTCGCGCCGAGATACCCGTTGCCTCCTCCATCTCCGAGATGATCTCGGGCGATTCCTTGTGATTCGGAATGTCGATATTCCTGTAGGGCGTCCAGTCCTCGTTATAGAACCGGACCACCTTCGATGCGTGGTACTCTTGGAACGTCCACGCACGAGAGTTCCAGACGCTCCGAACAAGATCACCACGCCGCGATGGAGAACGAACGCCAAGGAGTAAAACGAGAGTCAGAGCCGAACCCTGATACCACTTGAACATGGAAACCAGAGCCTCCTGGAGCACGAAGTGATCCGCTTTGTTGATACAACATGTGTCACTCCAAGCCCAATGTAAACCTGCTTCCCGCACGATCTTGCAAAACATCTCGAGTTTGTCGTGGGTGTGGGATGCCTCGAGTTGGTACACCACCATTCGCATCACTTGCTCGAACAGAGGCTCATTGTCTTCCCATTTGTGCGAGAACATGGCATAACGGTAGAAATGTGTGATGTCATGCTCGATGCGGGCGTGGTCGATGCTTGTCGTCGTGGAAGAGATCAATTTGTTGAAGACTGGGAACGATTCGAATGCAGCAGCTTGTTCAGATTTATCGAGGAGGCGGCCAGAGATGGTGTTAACAAGCACACGTGGCGAGTCACGGATGGCATCCTGAACAGCTCTCCGGGATGCGTGTATTGATGACGGCGCTCTGAAAGGCAAGATCAGCAAGTGATCTTCAGTATATGATGCCAACACCCTTACTGAGGATCTCTGGATCAGACGAGTGCGATATCTTCGAAAGCACCACCCCGAATGTTTTAATCGCATTTTCATAGTCGCCTGCCTTGTGTAATGCTGCATGCTTTCTCTCATAACCCCACGGGGACAATGGATCGAGCTTGATTGCCTGGCCATGATCTATTAAGAAGAGGTGGCCTCTGTGAGACAAAGTAGCGTACTTGATTTGCGTCATGTAGCGCTACATCCCACGAACCCCTAGCCACTTGCGCCTTGCTTCGTCTGACGAAGAAAACTTGTGGTTCGGTGGGATCGAGAGCAAGTGCGGTCGAATGATATGAGATGGCCTCACGGTGCTGTCCAGAATCCATCGCAGTATCCTCGAGACTCTGTAGTTTCTCCAAGCAACGATGCTTGAAGTCTAGCACACAACAATCGCGTCAAAGACAACACCTAAACGATATGGGAGAGCACTCACCAAGAACCCATGCCACCTTTATATTACACGCGTTTATCTCCTCTACCAACCCATTCACCATTTCCTGGAAACGCTTACTAGCGTCGAGTGTGTGTGGTCGGTGTTTTCCAAACGTTCACACATAACACGGTAAACGGTGAATCTCGGGACCACAAACTCCAGACCGACCAAAAGGTCAGGCCCATGAGGCATGCAAGAAACAAAGGAGATGCTCACACTGCTAGCGGCAACCAAGGTATGATTTTGCCCACACCTTCAAGAGTGTGATATTTGGTGATTTGAGGGTCGTCGCTACGTCGTGTCGCACTGCATTCGAGGCCGCATCATCGTCGCTTTCTGGGGTAGAGAGGTATTGATGGGTGAAATCTGTGGAGAAGTTTCAAACGCGGCAACCAGACAAATAGGGGGGAAAAGCGCACCAGCAACCCACTTGACATTAGCTTTGCTCGTGTATAGCTTGGAGCCAAATGTATCCACCGTCTCAAGAAGAAATTTCCCCGCATCGTCCGTACGACCCACAGCAAGCAAGGCTTCACAAAGACGCTGTCGAGACCTGAAGTCGAAACCGTCAAATTCCCATCCGGTCATCTGTCAAAAGTCGTAATCAATGTTGACGCGTCGCAAAAGAACCATCAAAGACCAGCAATATAGTCAAGTGCATTCGACCCCAATAGTGCCGTATTTGTGCTCGAGCGCGTTCGAACGACTGTATTGCACCGTGGTAGTCGTTGCGCTCCATCTCTAGGCTCCCAAGGAGAAGATACATGTATGCCTTCTGGAATGTCAGCGGTAATGCTCGGCGCGAGTAGCGCGTTGTGCACATACCTGGACCGCGTAGCATATCGAGTTAAAACGGACAGTAGCAATGAGGTCGTCTACGCGCGATATCGCATCGCGATGCTCTCCAGCCATGAATACGAGGATAGCCTAGAGAAATGTTCAGTGATTAGTTGAAAGGCGACCGAGTATGGATAATACGGACCTTAATAAGAAGGAGAAGGGTAACATGAGATGTATGAAAGTGCTCGAGTGCGATATCGCGCGTCCGAATGCCCTTGTCCCTTTCTCCCTTGCCGACATGAGCTACACTTTTCGCAACGAGACCAATGAAGGACGGCTGAATCTTGGTGGCCTTGGCAAAAAATATCGAGGTGAACGTGAGTAAATGTGAGAGTAGAGCAATAAATACCTTTTCAGCATCTTCGAGGGCGGCATCCCACCTTTGCAAACGAGCCCGTACGAGAGCTCGACCGGCGAATGAATGCATGATGAGATGGATTCGCGGATGTCCTGATCTCTATGGTCAATGACGTGTGTGTGCTTCCACGTTTCCAATACAGAATCATCAATGTAGATATCAGGCTCCTGGAAGGTGGGGTGCAGACTTGAATCCTGGTTAACAAGGTGGTCAGAACAGATACACCCAGGTTCGAGCCACGGTGCTTACGATGATGCGAGGTAGATGTTTGATGCTAATTTTCCCATCCTTCCCGCCGATTGCGAGAAACCGATCGTCTTGAGAGAATGCGATTGAACGCACGTCTCGAGAGTGGGGTATGAGACCGAGCCGGGCGCACGTCGACGCGTGCCAGAGCGTGACGGTGCGTTTTGTAGAGCGTGCAATGAAATCCCCACGGTTCACCGGGAGGGCAGTACATATGCCACTGCGGACTGGCCATTCCGTGACTGGTGATCCTTTGGACGCGTCGAACTGCTTGATTTTATAGGTGGTTGTCGAGCCAGAGGAGATCAGTGTTGTACCACAAGGTTCCCTTTGCTTCGAGTCTGATCGTTACGAGCAAGCGGTGGTCGTAATCGCTGCTTTCGCTGACATAGACCACGTTTTTGGTAGCTGTCGCAATTCGACCACCCTTTGGCGAGTACTTCACTGCTCTAACCGGATTATCGTGGGGAGGTTGATGTCGTAGTTGCTTGCGAGTCGCCACGTCCCAGAAGGTGACCGTGTAATTGGATGCGGAGGCGAGTCTCTTCGAGTTGGGCGAGAAATCGACAGCGGTGATGGCCTGGTCATACCTGCGCAAGAGGACCTCTTCGTACGTCTTTGCGTCCCACATGAAGAGATCGCCCCAGACTGTCCCCGCAGCGATCCACTTGCCATCTTTCGACACGGCAAGACAGTTGACGGTGCTCTTCATTCTCATTTTTGCAACTTGTCTGCCGTCCTCCGTCCCCCACACCCGAACCTCCTCGCCATCGCCGCTCATGATATACTCGCCATTTGCTGAGAATATTATTGCCTGTAATTCGCGGCCAATGTCGATCTCGACGGCTTCGGAATGTTCTGGCCCAGCGGTTAGCATGCAGGAAACCCCGTCTTGCCAACACGTACCAGCCATTGTCAGCGTCACAACACAGTGGCGGCGAGAGTCAACGAAAAATAAGCTGTGGTTTGTGTCATCTTCGCATTACAAATGTACTTGCTTGTTGCCTCATCAATACGCCGTTTCATCACTTGCTGTGTTCTCTAACTAGGCGGGCCGACAAGTCGTTCCTCGGTACACCGGCATCTGCAGCGTGGGTTGAAAGTAGATATGTGCAGTTCGTCAACCGCTTCAAAACTACCATCGAGGAAACCTTCTGTGCAAATAGCTCGGCGCTGGTCCGAGACTCGAACACACGTCGTTCCATTGTCACCATATGGGACTCGTTCCGTCAAGGAACCCAGATGGTATCGTGGAAGCAACGTGTTCATTGAGTGGATCCGTGTTTGTTCGCGTAAGTAATAATCGGGGATTATCGGGGGTGCACAGCTTGTAAAAATTTCGAGACAAGATGTCCTCTGACTCCTCTCCATAACCTGAAGTCCCTTGCCCTCAGTTTATCAAGACGATAGAATGAGAAAGAGGTGGCACTCGCTGTGGAGTTCATGCGAAGGAAAGCTTTACCGCACTAAGACGAGGCATGCATGAGCGCATGAGCGCCGGCAAAAACACTCTTTTCATCAAGCCTAGACTCAGCGCTTACGAAATTTACCAGCTGTGGAATTCCAGCGATATCGGAAAGACTGTCGGAACTTCGAAAACTTTCTCGTACGTCTGTGCGTCCCATACCCTCCCGATTGATCCATCCCCGTTCTTGATGCTCGCTTTCATTGTTACCACCTCTTCCAATAACCGTGTCTTCCGAGTCCGAACCGCTGCCCACAAGATCCATTCGTCACGTTTACTCCAATTCCAAGCACAATGGACACTCTTGTTCAACCATCAGGATCAAGCCTGCTCTATCATTTGTGTACATGGTTTCCTGTCCCTGCCCATCTTCAATACCATCTGTGTCCTGTACCAACCCAGCTTCCAACACCATCGAATAAAACAAACCCGACTTGTTCACTGGTGCATCAAACTTGGCCACGCAGTCGTGATCGAGCACCAAGACACGAGTCAACTCCATATCTTTAAGCGGTGTCTGTGTATAGTGAGAGGCAGAGAAACCGAGCTGCCAACGCCCACATCCTGTCAAAACAAGACCCGTACGCAATGGTCAAGATCGTCACGTCATCAAACAGGTGTCCCTGGAAAATCTCTTGAACTGCGCGGTCCGTGTCCAGGCCGACAGCGAACGTCGCCGTGTCAATGGGTGAGCATCCCGTCGCCACGCACGGGTGGCACGCGACATACCTCGAGAACAGGTACAAACTAGGAGGACGAAGCTAGCCATTCTCGGCTAGAAGCGGTACACACATGAAACAAACCCGGATCTCGGAATCTTGGGAAGACATTCGTGTTGAGCCCGTTCCCGTCCGATCTCTGGAGGGAACGAGCTCAACACCAACGATGAGGGAGGGACAAGCTCCTTGTGCAACTATGTAGTAAGAGGTCAAATTAAACAAACGGATGCCGGCGGTACTGACCAATAATCCTACAGTCATCCACCCGATTCCACCGGCACTTGATGAAACTGCGAAGTCCGTAGCAATCACAACTTCGACATCTCACAAGATCAGCTTAGTACAAGATCATGTAGTCGTATCAGCCCCTTCAGTTGAGGGGACTACAACAGAATGATTCTGTAGTGAACTATGCAGAATATTTCGGGCGTTATCGTCGAATCGCGGAACCTGGAACAGTACGAAAATGGTAGATCTTGAGCGAAGATAATCTACTAGGCGCGCGACGCTATCAAACTCGTCCTCGCCATGCCCTCATCATCCACGCTCTCGTCCACCCCATTCTCTCCACCATCACGGCTTCTGCCCATTAGTAGCTTCGGAATTGGTCGAGCAGACTGCCGCCCTTCTTCCCTTGCTCGCCTCTTCCCTTCCTCCCAAACCTGCAACTCCTCCTTCAAGTAGGTCTATTGAAGCTCGCGGTTTCGTTGTTTTCATGTCGCATTTCCCGTTCGCATTGCAACTAGCTTTTGCAGCCATTGACACGTTCCCGCACATGGACTCGTAAATCCTCCCCGGTGTGCAGCTCTGGCATGTCGTCCGCGTTGAGTTTTCCTTTTTTGCTTTGATTTCTGCTTTTCTTCTTGTGCGGCAAGTTGTTTTGGCTTGTTCCTCCCTCATCGTCGGTGTTGAGCTCGTTTCCAGGTAACCTCTCGCATGCCACAGAGATCGCATGGGAACGGGTTCGACATGAGTGTCTTCCCAATGTTCCGAGGTTCGGGTTTGTTTCATTTATGTTGCGCTGACAAAACGTCTAGCCCAACTAAGTGCCCGTCCACACGACATGACCCGTCTGTCATCAAGTTATTTATGTAACGCCGAGGGCTTGCCTGGTATGGCCAATACGGATACCATCGGCAGGCTTGATGACTTCGGCGCGCGTTGTATAAAAGCAGCCGTCCCTCCCCCGTTTTACTTCACAACAACCTCTCGGAGCAATTCACTCATAGTATTTCCCATGACAATCATGGACACATTCTTCACTGTCAAGATTCCTGAGGAGCTGCATATGCCCGTGTCTCGTATTCCATCCATTTTGGTATTCGACACTGTTGTCGCGGGAACGGCGATCTGGGCATTCCTCAAGCTGATACGCACGTCGCGTCGGCAGGTTCGCACGACCGAACTCAGGGGTCCCCCTAGTCCGAGCTTCATGTTCGGCGTCGGAAAGATCCTCTTGGAAGCTGAGGACCCTGCTTCAATATATGAATCGTGGGCGAACGAGTACGGTGCAGCATACGAAGCACCTACGGCCTTGGGGAGGCGTAGAATAGTCTTGTATGACCCCAAGGCGATCGCGCATTTCCATGCAAAGCAGACTTGGACGTATGTTCGGACACCTTTCGCGAAGAAATCCCTCGAGCATTCGGTAAGTGTAGGCTTGTCAAC
Organism: Boletus reticulatus; assembly: GCA_038093535.1. Classification (NCBI taxonomy): domain Eukaryota; kingdom Fungi; phylum Basidiomycota; class Agaricomycetes; order Boletales; family Boletaceae; genus Boletus; species Boletus reticulatus. The sequence continues at coordinate 40,313 of JBBPSJ010000004.1, forward strand.
TGGCATCTCGTATCTCATACCGTGATATTTAGGTTGGACGAGGCATCATGTGGGCTGATGGAGAAAACCACATACGGTAAGCTCTTCGATTTACCGTGGCGAAGAAAGATTGATGGGTCCGTTAGGCAACGCAAGTCGTTGACTCCCGCATTTAGCATTGCTGCTATTCGGCACTTGACTCCGATTTTCTTCGATTCGGCTTACAAGGTACGCGTTTAGTTTCTTGGATTTCGTTTCATCACGTGTATCACTGGCTCTCATTAGGCCAAAGGAGTCTGGAACGCCCTCATTGAATCGGGTGGTGAGGATGGTGCGATCATTGATGTACAGAATTGGTGAGCTGTGTCTATTGCGTGTAGTTGGCGTTTGGCTTAAGTAACTGTCGTCTGTCAAGGATTGAACTATATCTCGTAAGGTCTCCCTCTCATTTTCTTATCCGTGGTTCTACATCTCCTGGTAGACTCGACACCATTGGTCTCGCGGGTTTCTCACATGATTTCGGAGCTCTCGACGGGAAACATGACACGGTCACCGAGGTGTTCGATACTTTTACTTCATCCACTCCGTCCGCGATCAACATCGATCTTACCGTCTTGGCGGACGTGTTCCCGTCTCTCGTACGGTTACCTGTACGACGACATAGGCTGGTGTGGAAGTTGACCGACGCAATGGAGAAAATATCAAACATATTGCTCGCCCGAACCAAGCAAGAGATGGATGCCGGCATAGTTGGTAACAAGGAGGAAAAGGAAAAGTCCGTCATCGGACTCCTGCGTGCGTCTTTCGTTTCGTGAACATGATTCAAGTTATTTACACGGTCGAAATAGTAAAGGGACAGAGGACCGAGTCGGAGTTTCACTTGTCAAAGGAAGAGGTGCTCGCACAGGTGATTCAACATCTCGGATTTGGTTGCAGGGATTTCCTCAGTCTTTGTTCTAGATGAAGGTCTTGCTTTTCGCCGGATATGAGACCACAGCAAGTGAGTTTCTATGTTCAATTCGGAGGAAGTTTGACCTATGTCCACACCAGTTAGCATGACGGTAATTTTAATCATGTCGTACCTGTGTCAACACTCAAGTACTCACCCCCCACCTGCAGTGGGCACTCATCGAGCTCTCACGAAACCCCGACATGCAGACTAAGCTAAGAAACGAACTTATCGCGCTTGGTCCTGCAGATCCGACATATGATCAGCTTTCCAATGGTCTTCCTTACCTCGATGCCTTCATCCACGAAACCCTCCGTATCCACGCTCCCGGTCCTGAATTTACTCGGATAGTGCGTGTACCGTTATCTATATCTTGGCGTGCTAACCCCCCACGTACTACTTTAAAAGGCTGACGAAGATGATGTTATTCCCCTCTCTGAACCGGTCCGCACGAAATCTGGACAGCTGGTCGAGAACCTGTCCGTCGCAAAAGGGACTGTCATCACCATTCCCCTAGCTTCTGTCAACCTCTCAGCAACGGTCTGGGGCGAAGACGCCAAAGCTTTCAACCCCTCTCGATGGCTCGAAGACGACCATGGGAACAGCGGGATTCCAGCCAAGGCCAAAGAGGTGCAAGGGCATCGTCATTTGCTCACGTTTTCAGACGGCCCTAGGATATGTCTGGGAAAGAACTTTGCGGTGACCGAGTTCAAGGTGGGTGATGTGGCGCGGTCATAGTGTTGTTACCGACACCCCATATACGGCAGGCCGTCTTGTCTGTACTTGTAAGGAACTTTGTGTTTGAGCTGCGTGATGGCCAGGAGACGAAGATCGAGATGGGCAGAGGATTTCTTCCTCGACCACGTGTAGCTGGGGAAGTGGGGTGTAAGATGCCACTCCGTGTGAAACCGTACACGGAGTAAAACTTGGCGATGTTACTGTTTATCCATCTCTCTCGTTCTCGTTTCCTTCCGATTGGATTCATCTAGTCAGACAGCCGGGATGTCATGGTCTTATAACAACAAATGGTTACGAGTCATTTTTAAGCTGCAATATCCGCGGAACAGGAGATCGTTGTCGCGGACGTGACATGAACATGATCTGACGGCCAATGCTTGGTTGGCATCAAGCACCCACACACGTACTGTCAAAATAAGAGGGACAAGACAACACGCGTAATGGTCAAGATCACATCATCGAACAGGTAGTGGCTTGAACTGCGTGGTCCGTGTCCAGGTCGACAGCGGACGTCGCTACTATGGGCTCTGAACCACGTGATGCTGGTGCGGTGGGCTCCGACTCCCACATGTAAGGCACGAAACGGTCGAAATCTATGGTATTTTCCGTTCAAAATGGGCCTCCAAGTCTCCAACCAACGATAGCAAATATGTTATAGAATATAAACAAATAAACGACGTGCAATCTCCAACCGACTCTTCATCCTTTCGACATTCCCATTCCTGAGACTCGGTGCCCATTCTAATCCACCCTATCCTTCTCACACTCCTGTACCGCACCGATTCCACCCTCCTTTTCGCGCTCCTGCTCGTTTTGAATCACCTCTGTGTCTTGTACCAACCCAGCTTCCAACGCCATCGAATAAAACAGACTCGACTCATCCGCCAACAACGTCGCCGGTGCATCAAACTCGGCTACGCGTCCGTGATCGAGCACCAAGACACGCGTCGACTCGATAATCGTGTTCAACCGGTGTCTGTGGAAAGAGAGGGGCGGGGCAAGTCAACACCCACGTACTGTCAAAACAAGAGAGACACGACACGTACGCAATGGTCAAGATTGTCACATCGTCAAACAGGTGTCCCCGAAGGATCTCTTGAATTGCGTGGTCCGTGTCCAGGTCAACAGCGGACGTCGCTGTGTCAATGGGTGAACATTCCGTCGTCACGCATGGGTGGCACGCAACGTACCTTCATCGAGAACAACTACCTTGGACTGTTGCAACAGACGGCCGTCAGAGACGCGCTCTCGTGGTCAGATACTGAACGATGCTCACCTTTCTCAACAATGCCCGCGCAAAGCACAACAACTGCCTTTGTCCGGAGGACAAAGACGATCCACCTTCTTGAACCGGCGCATCAAGGCCCTCAGGAAGATTCTCCACATACGATTTCAGACGAGCCTAAGAGCATCAACGCAGGGCTTGTCAGACGATAAAAGTGCAGATCGTGGTAGACACATACATATTCCAATGCAACCCAAATATCCGCGTCTTGGTACTCACCCACGGGATCGATGTTCTCTCGGAGGGTACCTTCGAACAGATCCGGACTCTGGGGGACAATCGAAATCATTGATCGCACTGTCGAGCGGGACACATAAGAATAGGATTCTGAAGCCCTGCAAGGCAAACCTACAGTCGTGCAACCCAATCGTACCAATGTCCACCCCGTCGATCAGGATCTTTCCTGACGAAGCTTCTATGATGCGGAATAGCGCAAGAAGTAGCTGTCGCACGAGGGTCAAAAAGTGCTAGCCACCAACGAGGGAACAGACTTACTGATGATTTTCCTGCACCTGTCCTTCCAACAATACCAATCTTTTCCTTTGGTTTCTTATCAAGAGAAGAATCAAAACCAAGGTCAGACCAAACGCAAAATACGCACGATGGTCAACGAAATCTCCTTCAACACCAAATTCAACTCGGGTCGGTATCTCATCGAATACTCTCTGTGCACGATGAGTCACTTGGCCCAAATATATCAACAAACGTTTCACTCACCGGAACTCGACCTCGCCAGCACCGGGCCAGCCTGCGGGTGGCTTGCTATCCGGCAATTCGCAAGGTGCCTCTGATGGCAACTCATTTGCGTAATGCGTGATTCGCTCCACGCTGACCACGTTCTGTTCCACCTCGCTCGCCGAACGCACGAGACAGCTCTGCTCATAACCCACATTCAGCAATAGAACACACATGGTTAGAACGAACTCACCAACATGCCCGTCGTGGTCAATGCATAGGACAAGACCATTCCAACAAGGCCAGCGTCCACATTGCTTGTCACCACAGCAGCGACAGCCAAGATCGCTGTGCACAGAATGATGACCGAACCGACGAACTCCGAACGGACAGCAAGCCACCGGTTAAGAGTGGTACTTGGAAAGTAACACATTTGGTTCCGATCGATCCGCCGCGCATTTTGTGCAGTGAAGATGGCTTGTTGGTTGTAGGCTCGGATCGTAGACAGTCCAGACAGGGTTTCGGAGAACCAAGCAAAGATGGGCGACTTCGAGACAGCGTCAAGGCGCTTAACTTCACGTGATGTCGCGAGGTAATAACTGAGAAACATGATGATCAATGGTAAGTCAAAGGTGAGTCAAATGACCTACACAGTCACTCGATAGTAGAACCATGACAGAGGAATGACGGCGAGGAGGAACGGAGGGAAAGTGAGTCCAATGACCAAAAGGATGGATGCAGTGCTAGCACCCGTCCTGACTAGGTTTTGGATAACCTGGTGATAAATGTTAGACACAATTTTTATTATTGAATAAGCTCCTCACCCTCCCAAGCACTAGGTCGACGACGTAGATATCACGGGAGAACAAGTTCAAGATCCTTTAGTCTCCCGTCAACATGTGCCACCGACAGACGGAATGATGATCATGCCTTCCAGCAGGTGTCGTCTCAAAGAAACTCAACGGCGCCCTCATGATCGAGTCCAACATCTGCCAATCACAACTCGTCAACGATTCATTGCCAAGACTCGACAAACGCACCGAGTCGTGCAAAATTTTGGAACTCCTTAACGAGCACAACAACAAAATCAGCAGTGTCGCCACTGCAGACGATGCAATCGACATCAAGTTGAAGAACCCATATCCAAGTAGGTAAGGATCCCTCAGCCCGGCGTTCCCTCCGGCCTCGCGGTTGCTTTCACTCCAAAGTCGAAGCATGTATGTAGCCATGATTGGCACCACTTGGCTCAATATCATGGTCAGGACGAAGAAAAGACAGCCAATCTTGGACGCCGATTGGAGGTATAAGAGATAGACCTCTCTCTTCACACGACCTTGTTCGCTGTATTCCTTCGACAAGCCAGAGCTCGTTGCATCACGGACGGGAGGTAAAGGTGCGATAACCGCCTTGCTGAAGCTCGAACGCCGGGCGACCTTTTCAGCTGCAGAGTTGATCGCGTCGATGAGCGTCGCTTGCGTGTTACGGCCGCTGGTCGCCGGCGTACTGTCACCGCTCCCGTCAGTATGGGCTGGAGTGTTAGCCCTAGCCGTTGCACTAGCCGAAGTACTGTTCGCGGCGTAATTGTGACTGCAGCAACCCTGTTGAAAATTCATGTGCTTGCAGTGAAAGGCGACTTACATTAGCTTGTATACCGCACCATCCGGGGTTGAGATGAGTTGTTGATATGTTCCACACTCAAGGACGATACCACGCCGGATATATACGAGCTGGTCGAAATGCCTGAGGTATGGAATGCTGTTGATAACAAGGATTCTAGCCTTGGTGGCTAGGAGACCTTGGGGACCGATGACGTTGTCTTAGAAGGCCCTGGCGTCAGATGGTGTTATTGAGTAGTTTCAAGGGATAACATACCAAAAACGTGACGAGCGACATGAGAATCCACTGCAGCCAAGACGTCATCGAGAAGGACCCTACGACGGTACATTAGCATGCGGGTACGACTTTCACAAATCTGCAGCTCACAAATCAGCTCTAGCGTACACTGCACGGGCCAATGCGACTCGAGCACGTTGTCCACCGCTCAACTGGGATTAAGAATAAGTGACGTGAGGTTACCGTTGACAGAGGAAACCTACAGTGATGCCTGTAAAACAACCTCGTCCTTAGATCTTACAAAATATTTGTATCACAAACTTACCCTTTTCCCCGACTTCAGTCAAATCACCCTGCGGGAGAACCGCGAGATCAGGCTTCAATGCACAGGCTGAGTATACTGGTGAGTGTCAAGCCATTTACACCTAATCTGAAACTATCTACCTTCAATGACAAGATTATAAAATGATTCATCATATGTGTGTGAGAAAAGGATGTTTTCGCGGACAGTGGCAGACAAGATCCTAGAATGAAGAGGTTAACCCAACGTCAACGCCAACCACAAGCGTCCCGCGCATACCAGGGATTTTGAGCAGCATAGGCCACGGTACCTGACAGTACTACCTCTCCTTCAATCTTGCGCATGTCACCAACGATGGCAGACAACAGACTGCTCTGTACACCAACGCGTCAATACATATTTCCTCCAACGCACGAGCGACATGCTCACCTTGCCATCTCCAACTCTCCCAAGGATTCCCACCAACTGACCTTTCCGAACCGTCAAGTTGATGCTTTCGAGGGTGGGTTGGATACCGTTTTTGGTCCACTGGAAGTCTCCGTCCCGGATCGACAAGACATCGTCACCAATGGACAAAGAGGGTTTATTGATGCGTTTCACGGCATCCACTTGGAGCTCTTCTGCGCGCAAGAATTCGGAAAGACGCCTGACCGATACAATAGCTTCGATGACGTTGGAAGTCACTTGACTAAACTGTAGGCAGGACGGTGAATATCATAAATCCCATCGAATGTACAGTGCTGCATACCATCGCAAGAGGGAATTGGAGAAGCATGAATAGGGAGATAGAAGGGAAGATTATATCAGCAGTAAGGGGCCTGGTCGAGAATACTGAAGCGGTGGCGAAGGAGCTGAATGCAACAATCACTATCGAAGAATCAGTAAGAGGACCACAGATAAGTACGGCACATACATGGAATACCACCCCAGAGCGCCGTAGTCATCGACGTGGCAATGCCAATCTTCCGGAGTATCCTGAGCTCCAAGTCGTTACGGACGTGCAAGACACGACGGATGAACGCATATTCCCATGCATAGAGTTTAATACTTGCTGGGGCGTGAGCACACATTACAGCATCGCTGGAGAAAGAAATGGTTACCTCTTGATGTTGGCGAGCAGTTCAGTCATCAGCCGAGTGCGCGTATCTCGGTTCTTCATCTGTTTCTCCTGCATCTTTTTCAGAATCCCTGCGATAAACGTATTCAAAGGGATAGAAAAGATCATGATAGCTACGCCGACAAATGCGGACCAGCCAAGAAGGTTATAGAGGGAAACAAATGCAAGGGTAATCTGATTCAAGGTTACAAGTCAGGGACATCCTCGAACGCATAGTGAGAGAGGTTCATGCCTGGTATGGTCCGGAGACGGCAATGAGTCCATATGTGCAAAGATCCTGCATTCTAGTCGCATCTACCGACATCAAATTGACGATATCACCTGTGGCACGACCACGTTCGTCGCTCGAAAGGACCAGTGCCTTTTTGTAAATGGCTGTAACCAGGCCGGCACGGACACGCATACCAGTCTCGAAACAGCGTTGGAAATACTAGAAAGAATGTTATTTAGCCAGGGAATGTCGGTCAATGAAACACCTCGTTACTTGGTGAAGGAGAATGGTCTGCATCATGGATGCGACAAACATGAGGATAGCGATGGCATAACCCACGAGAGGAGTGGCACCCGCGATGAGCCCTGCACCTTTGTCTTCCCGATATTCCGAGATGTAAGACAGGAAGACGCGCAAGAGGACCGGTTGGACAAACGCCAAGCTGTCCTGAGTAAGCTTAAGAACCCCGGCAATGATATACGGACCACCGTAGGCTATGGCAAGGGAAGTCCATAATCCGGAGCTGGATGGCGGAGGCAGATGAGGCAGGATAAATCAGAGCAAAAAATGCACGCACTGCTTCTCGAGGGCACGCTGGAGATCACCTCCAAGGTTGGCAGACTCGTCGCGGGGAACGAGTGCTGGCAGATCATGCTCCGTAACGACAACCTGTGATCCTTTTTCCAAGAGAGGAGTCATCCATGCAAATGACCATATGCTGAATATGTTGGCGGTGAGTGTTGGGTTTTCAGTGTTTGTATCCGTGGTATCATCAGGAGAGATGCATTCGAGCGCAAAGGAAAGCAATCCCAAAATGAGGACAGTCCACTTCAAAGGTATGAGAGGCATTATGGGGAATGTTTGCACGTAGGAACGCGTCCAGATGGACAGCCCGATGGCGTAGCAGGGCCAGAACAGCAAGACGATGGTGGAGGAAGATCGTGTACGGAGATGGTTGAAACGGGTCAAGCAGAGCGCGAGGAAGAGCGCAAGAGGTTCAAGGGCGTGCGGTAGTTGAACGGCCACCGTACTGATCTGGCCGGTAAGAATGAATGCTGCAGTGGTTAGACTGGTCAAGAACGCAAGGCCGAGAAGTGTCTGAAAACGAGATCAGCACGCGCAAGGCTCAGAAACGAAGCGGGACGTACAAGCTTGGACCAGAGTCGCCAGCGGCTACTACGGGAAATGAGATGCACGGGAGCATACGAGAGTTGGATGGTTCGCGTGATACCGGCGACGATGAGGACCGCGAGGAACAAGGTCAGAAAAATGCCCTCTTCGGCACAGAGGGACAAGTCAAAGTCTCGTAGGTCGGACGTCCACTGCCAACCGTCCCTGTCGCGACATTGCACGAGCGTCGGCGTCATCATTAGTGACGACGGCGAGAGAAAAAAGGGCATGAGGAAACATGCCGTTTCTACATCTTATATACTGAGGGTATTCAAGTATGCGCAGGTCGCGGCGCAGCTGGCAGGCCTCATGTCTGCGGTGCGGCCAGAAGGCCAGGGATTTCACCGCAGGCCCATCAGCCTGGAACAATCAATAAATAAATAAATAAGGTAAGGGAGAACGTCGGGACACGAAACTTACTCGACGCTTTTCTCGGGTGTTTCGGGTGGGGACGAGTATTTCCGAGTCGTGTAGTACACGCCCGACCGAGAAAAAGTGGCGAGATCGCATTCGGTAATTATCGCCCCGCTATTGACTCTGACAAAGCGAGGATGAGAAACGATCACAGGTAAATCTTCAAGACGCAAAGAAAACAGAGAAATGAGGTTACAGACCAAGGCGGGTGTAAACCACATTGCAGTGGATGGTTCTTCGTGAGAAATATACTACTACAGCACGTTGTCGAACCTTCCTACCTTCCATTTTCAGGTTGCGAAGATCACCAGCATGACGGACATGTATCAAGCACAGTCCGGCTGAGGAAATATATCCACGGATTGTGATGTTAGTTGCATACTGTGCACACAGAACTCTAATACAACTTGTTCACTGGTTCTGACCATAGATTCCTGATCAGGTTCTCCCTAGTTTTCATCAGGAGGCTTCAATTTGATGTCTGCACCTCGGAAAGGTGTGACTTGGGATTTGCCACTGGCCGGTGCCGGTGAGCATGAACTACTATTTGCAGTGTGACTGCAGGAAAAGAGATGACTTACTATTCTGCTGACTAAGTGTTCACTCGGAGATGCTCCAGTCCGCCACTGGCTTCCGGCTTCCGAGTCCCGGAATCCCATGTTCGAGGAATAGATGTAGGATTAAGATAATTCGGAGTCGCTATGCTGCGATGTCTACAACATATAAGTCACATCCCATACAGCTCAACTTGGTGGTGACTATCAGTATCGTTATCCAGGGCCTAGACGAAAGGATGGAGGGATGGTAACATCGCCGAGCCTTACCCCGTGTATGGCTTCACACGGAGTGGCGTCTTGCACCCCACCTCCCCAGCTACCCGTGGGCGAGGAAGGAATCCTCTACCCATCTCGATCTTCGTCTCCTGGCCATCACGCAGCTCAAACACAAAGTTCCTGACAAGTACAGACAGGACGGCCTGTCGTATATGCGGTGTCAGCGACTGATATCAATATCACCGGGCCACATGACCTACCTTGAACTCGGTCACTGCAAAGTTCTTCCCCAGACATATCCTAGGGCCGTCTGCAAATGTGAGTAAATGACGATGCCCCTGCACCTCTTTGGCCTTGGCTGGAATTCCGCTGTTCCCGTGGTTGTCTTCGAGCCATCGAGAGGGGTTGAAAACTTTGGCGTCTTCGCCCCAGACTGTTTCTGAGAGATTGACGGAAGCTAAGGGAATGGAGAGGATAGTCCCTTTTGCGATGGACAGGTTCTCGACCAGCTGCCCAGATTTCGTGCGGACCGGTTCAGAGAGAGGAATAACATCATCTTCGTCAGCCTTTGAAGTACGCGTGGGGTTAGTATATTAAGGATCAATATAGATAACGGTACACGTACCATCCGCGTAGTTTCGCGGACAGGAGCGTGGGTACGGAGGGTTTCGTGGACAACGGCATCGAGGTAAGGAAGACCATTGGAAAGCTGATCATATGTCGGATCTGCAGGACCAAGCTCGAGAAGTTCATTTCTTAGCTTGGTCTGCACGTCGGGGTTCCGAGAGAGCTCGATGAGTGCCCACTGCAAATGGGGATGAGCGTTGGCGCAGGTACGACGTAATTGTAATTACCGTCACGCTAACTGGTGTGGACATAAGCATAAGTCAAACTTCATCTGAATCGAGCATAGAAACTCACTTGCTGTGGTCTCATATCCGGCGAGAAGCAAGACCTTCATCTGGAACAATGACTGAGGAAATCTCGAGAACCAAATCCGAGATGTTGAATCACCTGTGCGAGCACCTCTTCCTTTGACAAGTGAAACTCCGACTCGGTCCTCTGTCCCTTTACTGTTCCGACCACGTTAATGACTTTAATCAATCATATTCACGAGACGGGAGACGTACTCAGTAGTCCGATAACGGACTTTTCCTCCTTGTCACCAACTATGCCGGCGTCCATCTCTTGCTTGGTTCGGGCGAGCAATACATTTGATATTTCCTCCATTGCGTCGGTCAACTTCCACATCATCCTCTGTCGTCGTGTAGGTAACCGCACGAGAGACGGGAACACGTCCGCCAAGAGGCCGAGGCCGACGTTGACCGCGGACGCAGAGGTGGATGAAGTAAAACTATCGAATACCTCGGTGACTGAAGCATGTTTCCCGTCGAGAGCACCGAAATCATGTGAGAAACCCGCGCGACCAATGGTGTCGAGGCTACCAAGAGATGTAGAACCATGTATAAGAGAGTGAGAGGGAGACCTTACGAGACATAGTTCATCCTTGACAAGACGACAGTTAAGTCAGACACCAACTACACGTAGTAGGCACCTGCAGCTCACCAGTTCTGTACATCAATGATCGCACCATCCTCACCACTCGATTCAATGAGGGCGTTCCAGGCTCCTTTGGCCTAATGGGAGCCGGTGATACACATGATGCAAACGAAATCTAAGAAACCAGACGCGTACCTTGTAAGCCGAATCGAAGAAAATCGGAGTCAAGTGCCGAATAGCAGCAATGCTAAATGCGGGAGTCAACGACTTGCGTTGCCTAACGGAGCTATCAAAATCCCCTTCGCCACGTCAAATTGCAGATCGTACCGTACGTGGCTTTCTCCATCAGCCCAAAAAAGGCCTCGTCCAAACTAAATATCACGGTATGAGATGCGACATGCCAATTGACAAGCCCACACTTACCCCATGCTCGATGGCCTTCTTCGCGAAAGGTGTCCGAACATACGTCCAAGTCTGCTTTGCATGGAAATGCGCGATCGCCTTGGGGTCATACAAGACTATTCTGCGCCTCCCCAAGGCCGTAGGTGCTTCGTATGCTGCACCGTACTCATCTGCCCACGATTCATATATCGAGGCAGGGTCCTCAGCTTCCAAGAGGATCTTCCCGATGCCGAACATGAAGCTCGGACTGGGAGGACCCCTGAGTTTGGTCGTGCGAACCTGCCGACGCGACATGCGCACCAGCTTGAGGAATGCCCAGATCGCCGTTCCGGCGACGACAGCATCGAACACAGAAAGGGATGGGATACGAGACACGAGCATATGTAGCTCCTCAGGAATCTTGACGGTGGAGAATATGTCCATGGTTTGTATGGGATATATTAGATGAGGGAATCGTTCTGGTTGTTGTGAAGTATAACGGGGAGGGACGACTGCTTTTATGCAACTCACGCCGAAGTCATCAAGGCCTGCCGATGGAATTCGTATTGGCCATACCAGGTAAGTCCTCGGCACCGGTAAATAACACGAGTCATGCCGTGTGGCATTGCCCGGGTGACGAAGCCAGCCGACGGTCAGAAGCTTTGACGGCACAGCATAAAGCAAACAAACCCGAACCTCGAAACCGTGGAAAGAGACGTTGAGCCTGTTCCCATGTGATCTCTGCAACATTCGAGAAGCCACCTGGTAACGAGCTCAACACTGACTGTGTGGGAGGAAGTAGTCTTTGTGTACGTCTAATGAAAGTTAAAGACACGCATGCGTTAGCTAGATACCGGCGGCACTGGACCCAGGTTCTTCCGATTCTCTGGCTGCGGCGTGCGCAGCAAGTACTTGCATGCGTAACAACGAGCCTTAATGCACTTGGATAGTCCACGAAAGGTGCGCGTTACGTAATCTCCTCCCCGAACTTTCAAAGTTGTGGTTTCATCCTTCGGCCGGCAAGGCAATGCACGAGAAACGGTCGCCAACAGGACTGGCAAGGCCACACTCTGCGAAACTTGCGGAAAGGACTTGTTACACAGTTTTCGGGCCTCAAAACACACCGGAATGTCCAGTACGTCAAAAAATGGCTACAACTATCTCATACTGACGGAGAGTTGGCACCACGGTTAAGCCTTAAACCTGTGCACTGGGATTAGCCACTTGCATTCGCCGTACGTGCAGTTCACGCCCTTTGGGTTCCGTTCCGTGGGTAAGCACTTTGTGTTTCACCTAAACTTTGAGTCTCCCCGACACGTCGTAGTTTTCGCATTGGCATGTGCTATCTCTCCGCTACGACCACATTGCCAGGGTTCGAGGTAAGCGCTTCAATACCGCTTGGGTATGTCCCGGCTGCGATCCACTTGTCATCATCTTTAACAACAACCCCGGTGCTCTTTGTTTGCCGTTCTCTGCCCCCCTACACTCGAACCTCGTCTGCCGCCGTTCACAATATACTCGCCATTCCTGGAGAACACTATTACACATAATCCTCTATCGATGTCCAGCTCGACGGGCTCAGTGTGCTCTTGGCCAACGGTCAGCGTACATCCAACTCCATCTGACCGGCCATCGTGGGACACCGGCACATGCAACTCAGGAATGGTGAAGTCGAGGAACAAACTGAGTCGCGTACTCTATCGCCTCTTCCCGCGAGCGGGGCAATTTTCATGGCTAGATCTGCTGGTTCCGCCACCAATTGGATGTTTCTCGACTCTGAATCACACTAAAATTTGCGTGAGTAGGGTATGCGTTACTATAGATTGTATGCCTGTACTACAACGCAGAAGAAAATTACGCAACTCTTCTAACCAGTAGCGGGACTCGGGAGCCCTCTTCACCTAGAATCACCGGACGCGGTATAATCCCCCCAGCAAAACCCAACTTTGTCTGGGGTCCATCGCGAAACTCGAACGTAAAGTTTCTTATGAGCACAACAAGGACAGCCTAGTGTTCGTTTGACGCAAATCGTCAACGTCTCAGGTTTGACAAGAGCGACGTATGTACCTTGAGCTCGGCGATAGCAAATCCCTTCCCCAGACACGTCCTGGGTCCGTCGGCGAATGTCAACAAGTGTTTGTGCCCTTGGATCGCCTTTGCCTGCTGTGGGATGCCGTCTTCATCAATCCATCGTGATGGCTTGAACTGTTTTGCATCAGGTCCCCATAGTACCTTGGAGCGGTTGACAGATGCGATAGGAGCCGTAACAATTGTTCCACGAGGAATTGTGACGTGGGTAACTGGGGTCGGCGAGAACGGTGTCATAACGGGATCACTCAGAGGGATAATGTCGTCCTCAGTGGCCTTACACATGGAAATGAAGTAAGGGCGTGTATTGGATAAGAACCGACAGAAACCTACTATGCGTGACGATTCTCCGAGTAGGACATGTAAGCGTAATGTCTCGTGCACTACCGCATCGAGATACGGAAGTCCGTTTGTTAGCTGTTCCCATGTCGGATCTCCATCAATCTGGGAAAGCTCCTCGCGTAGTTTGTCTTGAACATCTTGATTTTTGCATAGTTCGACGAGTGCCCACTGTAGATCAGAATACCTGAGTCCGGAGAAGAAAACGTCGCTATATGCGTACCGTCAGACTAACTAGAGAAGTGTCAGGGCAGGAACAGACAAGCAAAGGTGGGTGCTTACTTGATGTTGTGTCGTAGCCAGCGAAAAGGAGGACCCTCATCTATATTGGAGAATTCACCATCTGCTCCTTTGTTCTATCGTTTGCACCTACTTGCGCCACAACCTCCTCAGGTGTCATATGAAGCGCTGAATCAGTGTTCTCCGCCTTGACTAATGTACTCGGTTGGTTGGATCACGAAGCTATCATCCAGACACTTACTCAGAAGGCCGATAATGGACTTGTCCTGCTCTCCCTCTACCAAGCCATCCTCCTTTTCCTTCTTCGTCTTTGCGAACAGCTGGGTAGAGATTGCACTCGTACTATCGTGCAACATCTTTGACAACCTCGTTCGAGGATTAGGCAATCCTAAGATTCCAGGGAAAAGGTGCGCCAAGAGGAAAAGATAGTTGAAGAGGGGAGAAGGTTTGGTGTTGCTCATTTCCTGAAAGGCGGTGGCGACGACAGGTTTTTCGCCTTTGAGAGAAGCAAAGTCGTGTGAGAACCCGGCGATCCCAATCGTATCGAGGCTTCAAGTCGAACTTAGACTCGAGCGTCTATAGCTCAATGGACGTACGTACGATATGTGGCTCATCCTGATTACATGTGCGTTGTCGGATTGAGCCCACATTGAAAACGGTGACTCAATGTCACGTACCATTCCTGAGCTTCGATGGTTGCGCCGTCGGGACTATCCTGAAGAATCTCGTCCCAAGCAGCTTTGGTCTGCGTTCACGCAGCTTCAATGCGGTTGAGACAAGTATAGCAAGAAGCATACCTTGTATGCAGAATCATAGAATATTGGCAATAACTTCCGAATAGCTGCAATGCTGAAGGCGGGTGTGAGAGACTTTCGCAGACTACGCAAACAGTGAGCGATTGCAGGGTTTTGAGGACCGCCGACAGAGGACACAGACCGTTTATGCACGTCTCCGTGTGTTGTCAACAAACTGCCCTTCCCAGCCTACCGAAGATTAGAAAAAGCCTGTGAAGACGGTATCACCGAAACGCACCACAGCACTGGTCAGGAACTGCCCGAGTGGCGTCAGTATGTAGGTTGTGGTTTCCTTGGCATAAAAGTGGGCAATCGCTTTCGGGTCGCACAGTATGATGCGGGTAGTTCCTAGGACCGACGGGAGTTGGTATACGGCTCCGTATTCCTCAGCCCATGCTTCATAGACATCTGGACCATAATCATGCAGCGATAAAAACTCCGGAAATCCCAGTACAAGATTCCTGGAAGGTGGCCCGTTGAGACGTGTGGTTCGGGCACGGCGACGGGCGGTTCGCGCCAAACGGATGAGAGTCCACGTGAAGAAAGAGACTACAACCACGTCCAGAACACGGGAGGAGCGACCGATCCTGACGTTCTGGAGCGTCAGACTCGCAAACATGATGAGCGTTATGAGCAACGGGTTCAAATTGGCAGCTACAGACGATAGGCCTGCTCATTGCCTGCATTGCCCTAATTGAGGATCGGGTAGAGCCAGAGTCACCGAAAGCCGGATCTAGCAAATTCAAAGTCCTCCGATTATCACCACAGCATTTTGCACAATGATTCGACAGTGAACATGGCACCAAGACTGAGCAAACGCCAACAACGAGAGCAAGAAGAGCTCCTCGCACTCGCCACCCATGCATCCCCAAGCACGGATCTGCACGAATCCACAGAGGAAGAGTCGATAGTACCTGCAAAGACTGGCTTCGCAGCGGTGAGTATCACTCCAACGACTGATGAGTAGAGATCTTGACATCGAACCCAGCTTGTAACGCCAGAAGACCAGCAGGGGGTAGCAGAGAGCGAGGATGAGGACACCACGAAACCTGCCAAGTCCCGCAAGGTATGACACCATGCTACTACGTGCGCGATGAACCTCAGGTCTCATGCATGCAGACGAAGAAGAGAAAGAAGAAGTCTGCTGGCCCAGTCCACGATGAGCACGGTCCAGGAAAGCCCGTTACCCCACCACCGCAAGCAGCTTCGCGATCCAAACCTGCTGCGAAAAAGGCTAAAGCCCAAGACAAGAAGAAGGACGAGAAAGACGACTTGGATAAAGCCCTCGCAGAGCTTTCAATCAAGTGCGTCGTATCAGTTTTGGTCTCGCTCAATTGTAATGTCTCATGGAATTCTCCAGGTACCCAGACCTTCAACAAATTGTACCGAGTGCCTCTACCTCCACGCGGGCAACGAAGCTCACCAGCCTTTTCTCCGTTTCCGTTTCTCACCTTGACGCGGAATCCGAGCTCAAAAGGTTTTTTGGCTCCAAAGCCGTCTCGGCTGCTCAAGCCGCTACATCCACCTCTTCCCCCAGAGGTCGCCGTGGGGTACAACCGCAAACGCAGCGTTCCCAACTTGCACGCCCGCAACCAGCTTGGGGTATGACGAAGCCACGGGAGGGCTTGTCGGCCCGTCCACTTACAGAAGAAGAAACAACTAGAAAGGTGAACAACGGTCCTGCCAGCACTGGAAAGTGGTGGACAGTGGAGTACAGCAAGCGTTACAAGGGGGTTACCAAGACGTTCATGCAAGCCGTCATGACTGGTGGTAGGTTGCATGAATGCGTCGCATATCGTCCGGCTCTCATAATAATCGCCTGCGTAGACCCGGAGACGCTATGGCGTGTCTTGCAGAAAATGCCGTGGCACGCAGATACGCTACTACAACTCGCGGAAGTCTATCGACATCGTGAAGGTCTGTTGAATCGGATCCGTCACTGTCAATTCAAATTCAGGTTTCCTATGCTTAGAGTACAGTCAAGCCGTGGATTATGTCTCACGAGCTCTTTATGCATATGAACGCGCCTTCCTTGGCGCCTTCAGTTTCACGAACGGAAACAATAGACTCGATTTTGATCGAGTGGAGAATCGACCATTCTTCCTTTCCATCCACCGGCAGGTTATGTGAGCTAAAATGTAGGTTCTCTTTCTGTTGAATGAGTGCTCATGCTATGGTTAGAGACTTGCAACGTCGTGGTTGTCCCCGGACAGCGTTTGAACATGCACGGCTACTTATATCCCTCGAACCACTGTCAGATCCCCATGGCGTCTACTTACACCTGGACTATCTATGCGTCAAGGCGGGAATGGGTGATTGGTTATTGGATATGTGGTCAGTTTATCAAAGCATACCTCATGAACATTCGGGAGAGTATGTGGACCCGACCGTGTTGCCTGGTTGGTCATATGCAAGAGCGCTGATCCTGAGAGCTAAAGAGAAAGAGAAGAAGGAACGGGGAGAGGTATCGATGCCTTTTCGGTCCTCAGACTATAGCTCTGAGTACTTTATTACCAGGACCCCAAAGAGGAGAGCACGGAAGCCCTTCGACAAGCAATTCTTGCATTCCCCGTGATAGTTCCACTTCTGGCTGACAAATGCGAAATTACCCTCTCTGCGGAGGTGAGGGGCCACAAGGCACTCCGTATTCATACGGATGGAATGCGAGTTCAGTTTTTCCCAACTGATCACAGGCTGACGATGCACCAGTGGCTTGTCTCCGGAGGAAAGCATCCTCCATCTCCTTGCTCATCTATATGCGCAGCGTTCCTCTCCTTTCTGGAAGTCTTCCGGGCACGCTTCGTGGCTTTCGAGCACATCGAACACTCTCCTTTCGACACTTTCCACCCAGCGCACACACCCTGTCCGCGAACGATTCCTGTCCACCTTCTCGTCCCGTCATTTGCGGCATTCGATCTACCGTCACGTCTTTGTCCTTGAACAAACTCATGCTCAACCCCAGAATCGCGCCCTGACAGCCTTCATACCACCTGACATCACACAGGGAAGACATCTCGCATGTGATCCCCTCCCTCCTCCCTCCGCGATCTCGACATACGACGCCGCCTTCTTCGCCGGCTCCGAAGACCCCTTTGCGTTCAGCGCTACCCGTCCGCGAAGACGTACCCAAGCTGAAGAGAGACTCCTTGCCCGACTGATCCCCGACGCTGCCACCCGCGCACAAATTCTCGCTTTTTACGACCAGAACCCATGGGTTGCTGCGCAGGTACCAGGCGGTGTGGTCGAGTTCGTGCAGATGATGGCGGAAGCCCCAGATGATGCGTTGCATGAGCTGATGATCGCCGCTGAGATGATGCGTGAGGGAGATGGCAATGTGGTGGTGCAGCTGGGGTTGGCGGATCGCGGAGCGATGCCAGGAGAACTACTGGATGAAGAGGTCGAGTTTTGGGAGGCAGAAGAGGGTGATGGTGATGTGGATGACGTGCCACATGGCCAGCCTGGCCATCAGGAGGAAGACGAGGAAGACGAAGATGACGAGGAAGTCGCTGTGAGTTTTGCGCCTCCTCCCTCTTCGTTTCTCGATTCTGAATGTTGCTTTTAGCCGATGCCCATTCGTGTCGTGCGCAACCTCCTCAACCGGCTCTGGGGAGGTGCACCGGCTCATGAATACGAGGATTCGTCTGATGACGATGGCGCTGGAAATGGATAAACATTCGATCAAATAGGAATTCGAGGTTTGCATCGATCACTAGTGTTCAATTAGGTACACTGTGCGTAGGACTTGGCTTTGTAATGTGTCGCTCGACAGTACTTTTAGAGTAACTCATGCATGAGGACATCTTGCTACCTCCTCAAGGTCGTCTGAGATCATAACGAAAGATCGTAATGTATCAGATCGCACCACGAAGCGCCAACACTACCTCCCTTCTCGCCCACTCTCCAACCGGACATGCCTCTTCCCCAACGAGCGCCCTCCATACGAGCAATCTCCGCGTCAACATCGCCATCGCCCATGTCCCATGCGTCCCGTCTTCATCATCGTTCACTGGCGCCATGGCAGCTCGCCAGAGCGCCTCTACGATCTCGCCCCATGTCCGGAGCGGGTCGAGCGTTGCTGGTACGTCGTGCAGCCCTTTGGCGCGATGTGGTGGTCGCGCAAGCGGCGCGTTGTCATCGTTTTCGACGGGTTTCCGTAACGGTTGATGGAGGTGGATCGCCGGTTCGAGGTGTTGGAGAGACTCCACGGCCCGCGAGAGGACATGGCGGAGAGAATGACCAGGCAGGCCTGGGACAAGGCTGAGTCGTAGCGTGACCATGGCCCCTTGGTGCAAGGTGGCCAGTTCCTTGTCTACGAGACATGTTACCGATGGACGTCAAAAGCAAACGAATCCGTGGACTGTACCTGTGTTCCGTAAGAGAGCGGACACGCATCGACAGATGGTCAAACACCATTGGTTTCCGGTAGCGCGCGTCAGCTTGGAGATGTCGGCCACGACGAGGACGTTTTCTAGAACGCGAAGCCACGCCATCGATTCCTTGCCCGGATTGTCCCCTACCTGCATCTCGATCCACGTCAAGAGGGACGACTTGAGAACGAGAGAAGTGCATGCTTGCGGATTGCACGTGAGGTTCGCGAGTATCTGTTTCGTCCGCCGGAACGAATGTTATCAGTGTCGAATGCCCTGATAATCCTCAGGCAAACGGTTCACTGACCTCCAAGATCCCAGCGCGCACAGCGCTGTCGTTCCTCGAACTCTGGAAGAGACTGGCAACTAAATCCCACGTATGTCGCCGCTTCAAGACCTTCCAATCGTCGGTGCTTGCCATACCATCGCCCAACATCCTCAACATCCAGCCCCGTTCCTTCTTCCAATCGTCCGAGTTGCTATAGAGCATGCCAAATAACATTGGTACGTCAGACACGTCGAGTTCAGGGCGTTGGAGAAGGAAACGCGCGGTACGTGGGTAGATGAAATTAGATGGGTAAAAGATGCCGCGAAGCGCGTGCAGCAAGATAAGTGTTGTGAATGTCGGGAGCCGTCGTGGTGGGTCACCCGCATTCGAAGGTGGATGCAACACGTTCTTGAGTAGACGGAAGACATACAGGACTTGAGGTGTTTCGTGCATGTCATATTTCTGCCACAAGAGGGTTGGATGAATTGATAAATTATCGAGTCCGAGTTTACAACTTACCTGTAGGCTCTCCTCGAGATTTGCGATCTGGCAGAGGGCTGTCTCGCGTATGTTTGGGTCTTTTGAAGATAGACATCGGATGAGCAAGCTAACAATGTTGCTCCTGAAGACTTTGACCCAGCCCAACGGGGTCGTTGGGGGACATTCTACAAGCATCTGCGCAGACAATACGATCACCATCAACGGATCGTACATCGAATCGTCCGCGGGACCATCACTCAGGCCTTTCTCCTCTCCTAGCCGCCTCCACGAAGGGAAAGCAAGGCACGTTCGAAGCATATAGACAGGGTCAAAGTTCTGGACGACCTCGAGCGCATCGGACACGGTTGCGTCTGGGGATGGAGACCACCTGGAGAAAAATATGGATAGGGATGTGCGTTTTTCCCCTTCGAAAAGTCTCGTGATAGAGAGGATCCGTCGGTCGGGCAACGACATCGTTCCTCCATAAACCTGGAAGAGAGGCTCAATATGCGAAGGCTGACAAGTGTTGGCGGGATGGAGCCGGAAGAGTGCATCGAGTAAACGCGTAGCTTGGCTCCTCTGGGACGGAGTACCGTGTCTCCCGCAGACTGTGACGAAATGCTGATGCTGAAGAACATTTTGCAGGAGTCGGTTGACGACAACAGGCTGCGAGCACGGTGAAACGATAAGAGACGGGGGCCGAACACGGCGATACTACGCCCTGGCTCACCTTGAGTGGGGTTTTACCTATTAGCGCTACGGCAAGATCGAGCATCCTCGCATCTGAAAGGTGGCGTCGAACCAGGGTGGTCAACAATGGTTCCACTAAATGTGGTTTGAGCGACTCCTCCTGGATCGCAACGTAACCTGCATTAATCATTCAATGGAGGATAAACGAAAGAGGATCCAGAACACCCACTGAGATTTTTCAGGGTAACGTTGGAAATTCTCGAGTCTGTGATGTCGTCGGACAGGTGTCGAACGGCCCATTGTAAGGCACGATCTACAATACTTGTCGTGAGGGCAACGCAACCAGAGATCCCGATGAGCTTGCGTGCGAGAAACGTTGTTTCAAACGCGAGATCCATGATGGGGATACCCTGTATGCGCTCTTGTAACGTAGATACGAGTCGAGCTCTCCTTGTGCCTGAAAGTCCCAAAATCTTGTGTATACAGTCGAGGTGCTGGGTGAGGTGATGTTGCTCGCCTAGAAAGAGTAGCTTCACCAAAGCGTGGAGGACATCGTCATTTACCTCGGACAAGTCCCCACATGTTGATGCGACGCAGTCGAGGAAAGCAGCGAGCACTGGGGTGAACAAACGGAGATCAAGTCGAGTCCATCTTTTGCTGTCCAGCCAAGTTGCAAAGGCCTGTACCGAGGGAGGGTTCGAGTACAACAAAGCGACGATAATGCCTCCCGTGGACCCAGTCCAGGTTTCCTTCTCGAGCAATTGAGAAGTCAAAGTGATTGGGAGGGACCGAAGATCGTTCAAGTGGGTTGATTTGGCCCTTGAGAGAACCGTGGAAAGAAGTTGTCCTTCGGTAAAAGTAATATATCCGTCGAACCCTGAAGGGAGTTGAGATACAAGGGTCCCCGAGAGCATTTCTTCCAGTAACGTAGATCCAGGGAGTACAGCCTGCAATTCTAAAAGCTTCGGCGCTGGGATTTTTGGACTGAAACCTCGCGGCGTCCTATGCTGGAGAACGGCGAGAATGTCCTCCAATAAGTCACAAACCGTCGCACGTCGTTCTCCGAAGTTAGCTCGGACAAGATCGACCGCAGTGAATAATTCTTCGGTACCCATGAATTTGATCCATGGTTGCACATACTTCAGCTTACGAGGTCAGGTTAGATGCGACTGCAAGCTCGAGAGAAAGGTGGTAACACTCACCTCGTCGAGCTGGCCAGACGAGAGTGACTTTGTCATCAAGTCCGCCCAATGAGAACCGATGGGCGACAGCAACATCTGGTCCTCAGCGTTGGCAGGGTTAAATGAAACTGCAAGAAATCCGCGGATTGCTGCGATGCATGTTAAGCAGGTTATTGCTTAATTTTTGTGATTAACGTAACCCCACACCTTCATGGACTTCGACCGCGAGACGCTCTGATACGCAAAGGCCGTGAATAGCATCGCATTGGACAATAGATGCCTTGAGTCGCCGTAGGTCTTTCTCGTTCAGGTGGTTTTCCGCCCTCGCCAGTACGTCGGATAACAGCGAAAGTAGCGCGGCCGTGAGGTCGTGGCGACCCATTGACATAGTGATGTCGTGTGTGATAAGCTGGATCGCGTGCTCGAGGCGAGTCAGCGTCACCGGGTGCGCAGAAAGGCTTGTTAACAGTGCATCGCGTGTTTGTTGGTTCTGGAGCTGCGGAAGCGTACAGTGGAAGTACAGCCAGCCAAAGACGCCGTCAGCCGGAGGCCTATCCAGTAGCATTAACCAAACGATCAAGAAGAAGCAACATGGTATCCCTTACCATTCAGATATATGTTTTAAGACGTCCGAGTTCCATAATTGGCTGTCAGAGGGATGAAGATGGTCAACGAGAGCCCAAATAGCAGGCTCGTAAAATCGCCGAACGACACTCGCGAGTCGAGATACATCGTCAGCGGACGGCTTGACATCGACTAAACGAAGCCAGTCCACTAACTCAAATGCACTCGTCATGCGAGCACTCTCCGATGGAGCTAGTTACGCAAGGCAAGAGTGACAATGAGCAACGATGTAAATGTTTTGCATGTTGAGGAATGGGACTCACGAACGGGGACCCCTTCGATACGATCGAGGAAGGTCGCCACTGTCCTGTCAATCGGTCCTTGAATCTCATGACGATCGTCATCGTCCCGGAGATGACGAAGACATGCCCGCGCAATGGACAACTCCCGTCTCACCCCATAGGAGATACTCGGGTGATTTGGGAACGGTTGTACGACAATGACATTGTTGTCCAGTTGATCGAGTATCGCAAGGAGATTGTGGTATCCGGGATCGTCTTGCTTAGTAGCAAGCATAACTAGCAGCCGCCGGACAAACGTGAAGACGGCGAGCGTATCTGACGGAGTCATCAATCGCCCACTCACTTTCGCAGTGACCTGCTCGAGTACAGTCATAAGTAAAGGACTAGCGAACAACTCTGCGCGGTGGATATCGGCCTCGGAGGTAGAAGAATGTACCAGGGTGGACATGGCGTCCATATAACGGTACGGAGTCTTGAGACACCGCTGGACACAATCATCCAGAAAGGACACGATGGCGTCGACCTCATCTGTAAGCGGTACACCATCAGGTGCTTCGGTACCTTGTCCTCTGCGTACGAAGTGAAATGGAAGGGCTGCAAGCCAGATCCCTACTTCACCCTGGTCCTCTTGGAACAGCACACTTTCGGAAAGAATGTGTTGTAAAAGATCCCTTAACGTTGCACGCAGAGCGTGCACGCGGCTGTTGCAAAACGTTTTTAGGAGGACATAGAGATATGTGTGGGTTGAAGAGGCTGAAGATGTGAACGATTATATCCAACAATGAGATGATAAAATGGCCTCACTCACCAGCCTTGCCGGCCCAGGCGAACTGATCGTTCCCACTTAGCAGACGAAGGACATGCAGATGCTTGACGCTCTGTAGTGCCGTAGAGGCTTCTCTCCGTTGGTCTTCCTGTCGTGTCGGGGTACCTTCGTTGTCGCCAGAAAGCGAGGCTAGTGATCCCTCGACAAGATTCAAAACCAACTTTCCAACTTCGAACCTCGCTTCAGCGACCACATCTGGCAAGCGTTCTTGGTAAAGCCAAAGAAGCCTCTGAGAGCTCTCGCTCAACAGCGCGTGTTTGGTCGTGTTCGATGAAGCTAAAAATTGCTGCGAAAACGCGACGATGACTTGAAACTCCGGTACACGACGTCTTGCTTCCTTTTCGACTTCTCTTCGCTGGCGGCTCCACTGACCTTCGTCTTCGTCTTCTTCGAGCGCAACCTCCACCTGCTTGAACACGCGTACCACTTCGGCAAGCTTCCGCAGACATTTAGCCAGCGCGAGGGCGGTACAGTGCTGAACAATTGGGGTAGCAGTAGCTTGTAATCCTTTCGTAAACAGTGTCTTCGTGCCCACTGAAGGAAGTAAGTTCCCCATGATGACTGAAAGTGGTGGAGGGGTAGGATTGTAAAGTTCATCGCTACCTGACAGGAGAAAGGAAACTATGGGGACCGGCTGAGAGAGGATCTGCCCAGCGAAAGAGATGTTGGCAATCCATTTCGAGGAAAGTCGCGGTTCGAGAGTGAGTAAAGCTGCGGACCAGTACCTGTTGTGAACGTCAGTTACTTTGGGGCACCCTAGAATTGACGGCTACACACCCAGCGACAAGCTCTGGACACGCTGCGGTTATCTTGAGCGCCAGCTCTTGTTGTCGAGGATCTTCATTCACTTTTAATGCGCGTAACACATTCGCCAAAATTTTGTTGTATATCTTCCCCGCATAGACGCCCTTCTGTCGATTTCCTCCAATGTCTTCCTGGTCAGCGACTCCGTCTTCGTCAGCCTGGCGAGGGTACCAGCCACGGTCTCTAAAACAGATGCCCCGTCCGGGATGGGTACATATGGCCAAAAGAAAGTGATGCACGATATCGGCTGGGACGTGCTCTCCTCCCGAACTTTCGGCCGCGGCGCGATCATACAATTTCAGGAGCTAACACGTTCTCAGAACATGCGACGAACATCACGGAAATCGAGTAGGACCTACGTGGGAGATCGTTACTTCGTTGAATAAACCGAGTTTCGTGGTCCGTTTGATTTTCGGATCTGACCAAATGTCCTCCCAGCAAATTTGAAGAACCTTCTGTACGATAGTATAGTGGTCTTGAACGAGGCCCTTGAATATGCTCATGAACACCTCGCGACGTTGCTCCAGGAACGCTGCCTTGATCGATGGCGCTGTATCTTGGTCAACCATAGATAGAATGAGCAAGACGTAGTACGTTCGAATATCTTCTCTGTCCCATTGAGTTCCAGTTAGGCTGACGATACGACCCAGGGCTTACCGGGTCGAACGAGAATATCGTCCTTTTCACTTTCCTTTCCCCTCCTACGCATGTAAAGTAATTTCGGTAGACTCTATGATGCAATGAGTTACCAAAGTACAAGAAAATGCAAGAGTATACCTTGTTGTCCCAGGGAAACGTTTCAAAGACTGACTTGCGTTCCCGTCCACTCCCGAATGTTGAAATGGAATTGAATAACTTGAGCGTAGCAATAATCTGCTCGTTATGGCTGCCGCTGATGTAAGAATTCAGCTTTCGTAGCCATTGGGGAGAAAGAACATTCTTGATTATGGGAACGCCATACGAGTGATCAGGGAGGTGGCATGTGAACAGCGAGAGTAACGAAGACAAGAGGGACGTGACGAGGGCTTGTGTCGACATCTAGAAGGTGATTAGTTCACGGAAGGGCGTTAAAATCTAGACGCACATCGTTCACTTTTCCCCAGACATCAAAGAGGTCCTGAGCGGCAGGTGAGCTCTCCATCCAAAGCTTGGCCAAAGAAAGACGTTCATCATGCGGGGCTACGACGTCGCCTGGTTTCAGAGATAACTTTGACCGCAATGCAAAGAGGGCTGTACGAGCGGTCGAAGAATGAGACGCTGGTCATAAACTAACTACGGACCTTTGGAGAGCATATTTGGATCTTGGGTTGTCCGAAGCGCTTGTTTTATGTCATGAGCGTTCGTGAATGCGGATTGATCAGGAATTTGAGAGGCAAACTTGGCCCTTTTGTTGGGCGGACCATTTTCAGGTTGAGGCATCACCCGAAGCCCCAAGATTGTATAGTGTAGTAAATCGCACTAGCGTCGTAGTGATCGCGGGATGGTTGTTTGGATCCAAAGCCTTTGCCAAACAACACCCATCAGCTTTGAAAGAAAGAACCTCCCCTTCAACACTAGTTGCCACATCCACTTCAGTGGCATTTCCGTGTGTCCGAGTGGATTCAACGTGCGTAATAAATCGACGTTATCGCTATCGATCGCAGATACGCACTGCGCGATCAACCGCTCATTCCTGGCACTGTGGCACATCCGCGGTGTTGCGGGACGTGCGCTTAGGACATTCATCACAACGGGACGACGATGTTGATGCTCATTAACGGAGAATACACCCGTAGGCTCTTGCGTTTACATCCGACATTGTGAACAAGTCGCATGGTACTGGTGCACATTGACGTATGCCTTGACTAGACAGGCTTGCCAACCGACTGGGAACTGGTCTTGACGACCCATGAGGTGAGTTGTTTGCTTGATTCATGAATCTCTTAACTTTATTTGTCATGTCGCCTCCACCGCGGACCGCCGCATCTGACCGTCGGTTATCAGCCTTTCGAATGGACCTTGCAGGTCCTCGGATGAACTACTGACCCCCGAACGACAAGGGTAAAAGCCACCATCAACTAGGACCTAAAGAGACTGGGCCCAGCGTGTGAACGAGTTGGATAGAAGGCACTTTGGAGAGATCGCAAGTTTATCGATTGCCTCAAAACGCCGTACCAGCCCCGCTCCGGAAACTTACTGCGGAACACCCCAGACCCCCTGTGTTTCAGAGTTAATATTGAGCGTCGACGGCTCTACCCTGAATGACTGTGATGGCTCCTGGAACTTGCCTGATCTAACCAATAAGCACTTTGTAAGTATCAAAGGCGCTTTTGGTCCCAATTCAATTCGGCACCTTTGACTTCGATCCGGATCTCCACGCACTCCGAACGTCGGCCTTCGCGCTTTCCGTTATTCTCGCGAAACCTTCCTCTCGGGATCCGCCGACGCTCTTCCGAATCGCGATGGAGCCCCAGACCCTGCCCAATTGCCAAGTGACCTTCAGCACATACGACTAGCTCTAAGATTTTGTTCGATAAGAAAAGCCTCCAAAAGTGGCTGATCATTCTCCTCCTCCACCTTTTCGTCGAGCAATTCAAGGTTTCTCGTACATGCGGTCGCTCCCGACCCTTTAGCATGCTTAACCTCATCCCCACTAGTAGGGATCTCTTCAATGAATAATCCGGTAGGGTCGTTGGAATCTCTCGGAAATAGCTCTCCGTGGGCTGTATAATCCCGCGATAGATTAAAATCCTCCGATCGATGCACTAATCCGCCTTGGATATCGCTTCCCACCCCATCGCTACTCTCCGACTCATCCCTAGGCCTGACCAGCACAAGGCCAATATCAAGTATTGTTATGGTATGGTACCCAATGAACACCTCCATTCTAATATTCTCCGATGCATCGCACAACGTGTTTGCATGGTCGTCACATCCCTGAGTCCCTGACAAACCAACGGTGGTTTATGGTAAAAGTATTCCGTAGTCTATTCAATTGCTTGTGTATGTTCAAACTATGCAGTCCAACTGACTCGTGCCGCTGATCGGGTGCGACGCGTACTAGGCTTCACGTTCCATTCCGCTGGCAACCGCCGCCTACGAGCACGCAATACAATACACATACGGTCTCTGACAGCGTCGAGCCCACTCTATATGGCACTTACGGCGGCGCACGGCGCAGCCCTTCCAACTCCGGTCTTCACAATTCGGGCCCGCCCCGCTTACCTGACAGTCAGTCTTCCTCCAATCACATAGGGCGTGACGCTATCAGTAGCGGACTCTCGAGAATATTGAGTTTGTATCAACCTGCTCGCTCTCAGACACAAGGGTGTTGTGCCATCAAAAACAATTCAATTCAGGGGCTGTCAAACAAACTTTCATCTCCTCTTCGGTGATGTCCGAAGAGACTGTCTCCGCATGCTTGCAGGGACTTCAAACCGGCACTTTTCTCCACGCACCCATACCATCTGGAAATAGGTAGAAACGCTTAGATTTGAACCCGCAGATACATAGAGCCGGCAAAGTTTATCCTTTTGGTATTTCGAGCGAGCGATGTCCTCAGCTCGGGTTCCTTGTCGCATACGTTCATATGGGTGACACAGATGTGTGACGTGACCCACTTGATGGGCCAGATGGCTTCATTGGGGGTCGGTTGACGGCACTGGACGACAGTTCCTGGCGCGTTTCCCCGGCGGTTGAGTGGCTGAGGAGGGAAAATTTTGCTGTGTATTTCCGGAGCATGCATGGATATCGGTATGTACTGCCTATGAAAGAACGTAATTATATGAGATCGCAACAAAAAAAAAGCACGATAAATTTCACTAGTCAACTTGAAGAACGCGCAAGTTGCGACCGACTAGCTCCAGCTCCAGCCACGGAAAAAAAGGTATGCTACAAGTGATGCCTGACCAAAAAAGGGAGAACTCAAGGAGAACGATGGAAACAACAATAAAATCGAATGGCTGGGATGTGAAACGTCGAATAAACTTTCCAAGTACAAATTTTGTCCTTCGGTCCCCCCCAGGTTGCTTAAACAACTTCGGGACTTTTCAAGTCACCACTCGATGCAGAGTACTGTTGGCCGACGCATCAGTCAAGTCATGCTACATAAATGCGAGCCATTACCTCATCCCGGACGAGCTCATGGGTAGTGTCGATTTTGATGGAAATGTTGTTCGGCGTGCGCTGGTGAGATGCTAAGACGATGCTAGATGCCAACTTTCAAAAAGACTACCTTGGATGTAGCGCCAATCATACTTTGGTTCGTCTTTTGTTGCACGCCTTGGAGAGATAGCGACATTTCATCGCTACGCGATTCGCTCCTCAATCCTTTTCGCGCGTTGAGGGTCGCAAGGAGCGAGTTGCAATACACTGCCAGATTGAGGATACATCAACAAAAGGAGTCTTGCGCTCAACATTGATAGACGTACATCGGCCAAGGCAAAAGTAGAAGGCAATGTAAATGAACGTGTTTGGCCACGCAGTAATCTATGATAGGACCGTCAACGAATACTCGCACGAGTCACACGACAATACTTGCCGATATCAGAGAAGCGACCGCGCATATACTGTGTCGCTGTCAACAACCTTTCTCCGCCGAAGGACGAAAACTCACCTCGTCAAAAGGCCGGTGTTGATGCTAAAGACGATCTAGACAGCACTCGTCTATCACCGAAAAGAACACCATCAGCATGGACGCTTACCAGCTTGTTGATCATGTTGTCAGATCTGATGACCAAAACATTCAGTTCAGAATACACGGCGGTTGTATGATGTAAATATATACCTGCGGAAGCCAGTTCGGGATTTCTGCAAAAGAATACAGAGATATATAGCAATGAGGACGTCCCCTGCTGCAGCGACCGCATTGACTGACATCGAAAG
Source organism: Boletus reticulatus (assembly GCA_038093535.1). NCBI lineage: Eukaryota > Fungi > Basidiomycota > Agaricomycetes > Boletales > Boletaceae > Boletus > Boletus reticulatus. The sequence goes on from JBBPSJ010000004.1 coordinate 69,445, forward strand.
AGCCTGGGTTCAGTTGAGTCTCGAGGCTGTTCAGAGGTCTGGATCTACGCCATTACCTTGAGAGTGGTGAGCTCCACAAACGTTGTGAACTGCAGACTAAGCGCGTGTGAGTAGCACGCCAAGTGCAATAAAGGTGAAACGTACGCCTGAATAGCGTAGACTAAATGGTGACGCTGCTGTGAGTGTCGTTCATCGACTAAACCATCTCCGACTTACTGGCGACCAAAACTGTAAACAGAAGGTCTCAATGGAGGGAGGTTGAACTCGAGGATATGAAACTCACTGAATTCACCAATGACCAGCACCATCTGGGGGGAAGAATGGCTAAGACAATACGTTGCACGTCTCAAATCGCACAACTTACCACAGAGCCAGTGGCAAGCCAGCTCTTGCTGCTGACTAGCAGGTGGTTCAATGGAGAGGTCAGGTTGTCATGTATAGACACGTACGTCGATAAACGCGCATCGCCAGGAAGGACTGGACGAAGAGTGCGGTAAATCCCTGATATGTATGATGAGTCGGGGAAAACAGTGAAACCAAACGAGACCCGTACATTGAAGAACACTTCTACCTGTCGTATTGAGAAAAGTCAACGACAGCCGGTAAAGAAGATGATAGCCTACAATCAGACTCCTTGGGGAGAATAAGCACAGGGTATTCGTAATTGGAACCAACTTACCAGACGATGTTCGCAAGGGCGGTGGGCGTTTCGAAGTCGCTGACCAAATACGTGTAGACTAGGGATGGATAAATGGACGTGTGCCGGTAGTGGATGATGGTGCTTGCCTGTGTGCGTGATCAAGGCCTGATGGCATGAATCGGACACAAGAACGCCAGCAACCTGTAGGAGAAGGTTGAGAAGGAGCGGGTAGCGCCAACTCTCGTAAACCGACCAGAAGCTTGATGTACCACGGGTCCGAAGGATAACGATTGTAGTAGTACCAGGTTTGAATGACCGTGACTAGAGCGTGTCAGTTTAATAGTATGGAAATGAAGACGCGTTGGCACCGACCTCCATATAAGCTATCATAATAAGGGATCAATGAGTAGATCAATGTTAGTAACCATGTGTCGTACTCACGTCGCTGACACGACGACGCCGATCAAGAAAGCGCCGAAACTGGGATGGATGATCAACGGCTGGACAGGGGGCGTGGTGGGGAGGTACATACGTGTTATCCAAGACTCCCATTGCTGTGTGGGGATGAGTAGTGGGAGGGCGGGGCGGGACGGGGGATGGCTGGGGTCACATATGCGGGATACGAGCGGGCTATTTGAGAGAGATTGCGGGCAGAGCGTGGCAACTTAGCGCCAGCGGTAACTAGGCTTCCGTCATTGCAAAGCTTTCATCCGCCACTTTACACGAGGCACTTTCCCTCGCCCCCATTAGCCGCACCTCCTTCCCATCCGATCGATCTGATCCTCCAAACGAGATTCCATAACGCTTACCTTCTACATACATTTGTTTCAAGTTTCTAGGAGCAGTGCTCATTCCTGGTTAGTACGTATGCTCGTGACCCTGCACGCCCTTGTTCTCTTTGTACTTGCAGATCAGATCTTAGGTCAACACCGCACGTCGGGAATTGCCGTGTTGATTCAGTTTCGCCTGTAGTTGACATGCTTACTCAGAGCGATACTGATTGAAAAGTGGTACCATCGGGATGTGATCTGGAAGCTCAGAAGATTATGCGCGATTCAGAGGATCGGTTTATGAACAACTCAACTCGAGGTCGCTTTGAGAAGATACGAATATAAAACTATAGAAGCCAAGAATTCACACTGATAACAGAAAGAAGAGGGAGTAAGCAACAGATTAAAAGCGTGGGACGCGACGGGCAAGGACCTGATGCCCGGATCACCGTGTGTCCCGCGGAGCAGACGGTCAACGTCTGAACGCGCAGTACATACTGCGTTTATAAAGTGTACACAGTCGCACGCCGACGTCACCCTTCGAACCCGTCCGTCATCACCGCCAGTCACAAGTAATGACAGGATCTTATCTCATTCGAAGCGTTGCTGCCTCAGATCCAACAGCGAGCAACAGTACTGCACGCATACTGGCGGAGCGGTTCCGGTGAGATTGATCATTTGGACCTCGACATCCGTTCTCGCCAACAGTACGACATGTTTGTGCTGGGAAAGACGTCAACTACACCGAGGACAGTCGAGGACCGACATCCACCCGCGATCATTGAAGCGAAGTTGGGCCGAAAACCTGCGTACAGACAATTGCCCTTCTTCCGAGCATGTCGGAGCAACTCATTCATAGGCGTTCGGAGATGACTGCGGTTTGAGCAACTGAGCCAGAGCTTCGAAGAAGTCCACGCCCGTTCATCATCATCACCGCGGCCCGCACAAGCGATACCGGGACAGACCGGGATATTTTATTCAACCTAATCGATGACTGCGCCAAGTCACTAGGAACAGGAACAAAGACACTTACCTCAACAGAACCCTGCCTGAGAGGCGTACGTCAAAGTGGTCAGGTCAATGAACTGAGTTGGTGCCGGTGAACCACGACCTGGTGTCAGGTCAGCCTTGCAATTTTCTCCGTTCATCTAACTCACTGTGGCATTGGCTGGTCAGAAATCTGCTGCTGCGCAGCGAGGCATCTTGGACTCACGTTACCCTCTGTGTCCGGCCACGTCTCTGGATCATCGAAAAAATGAGACGGGAAGATGTGAGGCTCCAACACTCAAAGGAATTAGTGACTTGTTGGAGCAAGGCCGTCGTGCAAGCACGCAGCTCCGTATCCACTTGCCACACGTCGCAGTGATGGATGATGGCACTAACAATGATTTGGCAAATGATTGGTGGCAAACCTGTAGCACAGCCACAACCCTTCACACGGCGGTCAGACAAAGTTCATCACGTCTTATGGTGACGCGATCAGCACCCCAGCAATAGCTCGATCTTGCACCGTGACCGCGTTGTGATGCATTGACAAAGGAGAGGCGACTTTGTTGTCAATAGCTAGCGACTCAGCTTAACCGTGCTCTAGGAGCTCTTGAATGTATCCATGCGACAATCCGAGGCGCCGGTTACTTATTTTCGATCTGTTGCCGCGAGACTGTCCCTGTGAACATTGATGGGTAGGATTTTCTCAGCTCTGAATGACGTATCATTCATTCGTGTTCTAAGTCTTGGTCAGGGATGGGGCCTGAGGATCGACCGCGCGTAGATGAATCCCCCGGTTTCAGACGGGGCGGAAATGAGTACGACTTGCAGCTGTTCATCACATCCTGTCAGTGAATAGTCTCATCATTGTCGAAATGACTGACGATGCTCTCACATTTGGTCTAGTTGATGTTACCAAACTTGTCGTGTTCATCCGGGTGATGGATCTTCTCAGACACACCCCGCGGTGTCACGTCACTCGCGCCGAACGGGACCGTCTCCCGCGAAGTCGTACTGTGTATAATACTCGGTCCGCTCCATTGGCGACCGGGCTACCTTCCGCTGAACGGTTACCATCAACAGTACCCACAGTGGGTATGTCACCGTCCAGGATGACGAAGCCAACATAGCCAGAACAGCGTTGACAACGTTTACAGCATGGCGCATCAGCTTAGAGATGCTGTGGATGCGCTGGCCGCTGAGCGCATGACTGTAATCTGACCCTCGCATAGCGCTGCGGTTCCAAGCCAACTCATCCGTCGCGTGCACCTTGTGTCATAGACTTGTGGCCCCAGGCTGCGTCCAAACATGTCGGCGATACAAGTTATGAATTACCCATTGGAATGCCTTGGGATGTCATTGTTCAATATCTGAACCAGATTCCGTACGAACGAGCGTAACTTGGATGGGATGGGATACTTCCCGGGCGACAGCCAGACTGCACATGTTCTGTCGTAGAGTCGGTGGTTTATAAATACGTCGTCTCAAAATATTGGAAGTGACGTCATGATATATCGCCGAGGTAGTCTTTAACTTCATGGGAACCATCAGGAGGACAAGGCAACGATCCATGCAACACGCTGTACTCGGATCCTATTAGGGTGGGTCGTGGTGGAAGAATTACCAGACTCGCCAGGGATCGCAATGGCTCGGTTACTGCATGGTGTCTCGTTACAAGGGAGTAAACCTCTGGCAGAAACGACGCAGCTTACATCTGGGACCACTCCATCAAGATCCCAGAAACCGCTGCCGCTGGTGGCATCATCCACATATCCTTCATCCCAGGTACGGTAATGATCCAAGCTTGCGAAATTAGCGCTTTGGATGGATCTTGAGTGGAGCAAATGATAATTAGCCAAGGGACGTAGTACTCTCCTGACCTGTGACCGTCGACGTCATCACGTACGGTGGCTGGACCACACGACAGCTTTCCCTCGTCTGACGAACCCTTCGAACGGATGCTCGCACCACCATCTTATCTCGAAGCGCCTCTGTAACATCCCACACTTGATCCACCCTGACATCCTGAGCGCACCATCGTTACTGCTCCGACAAGACGGGATGATGATAGTCTTGTACCGGTGTAGCTGCGCCTTCCACGCTTGGCATAGTGATGCTGACGGGGGTCGATGGGCCAGCGCCTGGCGACTCGCTCGCCTGCCCAATCGGCGACTGCGAGTGCGGCACGGAAGGCAACCGTGGCAGCCGCAAAAGAACGTCTAGTGGGGGAGGTACTGGTCGAATAGTCGACTCGACGTTTGTTCGTGGGCGTTCCTGGGAAGCTATCGCTGTGCACGTTTCAGAGGGTGATATTCTTGGGGCCAATGGCTTCTTCGTTATCGCTCAAAGGCTGAGGATGTCATCGGAGATTTGATATGATCTGCAATAACGTCGCATCGTTCGTCGAGTATGGCCAATATGGGTTTGAACGCATCTGGTTGTATCGAATGGGTTTGACAGAGGGATAATTCGTTCACGAAGGGCTTTCGTACGTCGTAGCTGAGACCAAGCACTCCAATGTGGAGTCGAGAGACCTTACCTCCATCAACTGGGATGCCCAATAAGTTTGCGTCATCCTTCTCCTCCAGGACACAGCTTGCGGGGGATCTTCCATGTATGCTATCCCATTCTCCCTCGGACTAGAGGAGCGACAACCACCTCATACGTTAAATCCGTTGATGGTGTTCACATATTTGGAGCCAAGCACTTGTGCGAACTTTTTCGAAGATGTCGGAGAACTCGAAATTTGACCTATGCGCTGCAGACATTGTGACTCGTGTTCAACCTGTATTTTTTGAGATGATGCCCAACGACCAAGGGGAAATTCGCGTACTGTTCGAATACCAGGGTTTTTGACGAAACCAGAGCCTGGACGCGTCTACGCATTTGCAAGGCAGAGGATGGAGTAGCGCTGGAACCCTAAGCTATTGGCCACCGTGGAGGTCGAGAACAAAGAGGAATTGTCGTGTCTGAGGACGTCAACAGCCGAAAAGGTGCCGAGCATCGATTCGATCAACTTGCTCCAAACTCTTCTCCAAACTCCGATGATCCTTGACAGTAATGAGCGCTTGAGCGCTAGCCTTCGGTCTCTCGTGCAGTGACATGCCACATTGCCATTGTCCCGTCTCTTCAAGTGGGACTCGTCCTTCTGGGAATGGACTATTGACACGTCCGTACGTACTTTATCACGGACCCCAAGTGACAGCAACCCCCGTTTGCCCTCGTAGAGGTTTTATCAGGGTCAGTACGACGTGGGGAGTGGTTTATGCATTTCGCCAGTCGTAGACCCTTTGCTGAACCTGTGATGACATGGTCATCGATGTCAGGAAAGGTGAGTGGTAATGTCTCTCATCTGATCCCCATGACGGGCAATCCAAGCCAACTGCCCCCCGGACCAACTCTTCTCTTCACTTTTCGTTTGTCCTCATTATCAAACTCTCCATGTCATCCCCCCCAAGCTGGTACTAAGCCCGTTCATCTTCGATGAGTAGCTCTGCTTCACTCACGTTTGGATGTTCTGACGGGTGTCATACCTTGTTGTTTGGCCGGCAAAGACTGATACACCTGAACCAAGTCTGGTACTGGCAAGGTGCTCGTCCCTCCCGGCTTCGACGCGATCCGACCGACCCATAATGAGTGCCTATGACACTCATCACAGCTGGGCCACTTTAGGCGGTGTAGCATCGGCGAGACGGTGTCCACCGGCCGTGGTAGTGAACGTCAGGGTGAACGATATAGATGTGTGTACTATCTGATGCTACAGCCTTGCGAAATACATGTTGAAGAAAATCCGTGATGTACTTATGATGGGTGAAGATAACGTAGCGTGTGGATTCGGCAGATCTAAACCGCCTCAGGACCTTCGAGAAGAGGGCCTTTCTCCGAGTCCGGGTCCACCTGCGCTGGAAGTTGACGACGATATGTCAAGTGCTGGACCTAGGAAGAAGATAAAGCGGCGTTTTTACATTAGTCACATACACCTACTATGCGCGATAGGCGAGTTTGAAAGTTGCCTGGGGTAGCTTCTGTGGAGGCTGCAGGTTGATCGTCGTTTCGAGAAGATGTCAACGCGTGGACCATCCACCTCTCAAGGATCGTAACGATGATGAAATCTTCGTCCCTGCTTGCTACTGGTGTTGTTGCACAGGCATACGCGCGGTGGGTGGTATGAAAGCAGATTGCCAGCACAATCGCGAGGAATCCTATAGCAGGGACCAGTTCTTCGAAGTCTGGATCTAACAGTGCCCCTTCCCAGGAGCATCAGTACACTGAACGATAATTGACAGATGTCATACAGAGTCCTGCGAGGAAAAAGATGGCCGCATAATTTATCTGTGACGCGACGAACAGGCGGAGTACAGCACGGAACATTCTGACGGTTTGTTGGTCTGTCGTGTAGAATCCAAAGACAATGACAAGACATATGTTGCCCATTGAAATACTACACACAGCGAAGGCCCGGAGGAGGATACCGGGCGCCGGTGATCTGACGGTGAGGCTGACGATCCATATGGCAATGGTATATGCGAGAGCGGTGGAGAAGAGAGATAGGAGAAGTCGTGGCCTGCGAGTCTGGGATGTGCTGTGGGTTAGAGTGTTTGTTTCCATGGTGGAGATAGAAGGTGGAAGGTGCCCCTATTTCTCGAGCGATACATTTTCAGACACAGACTGCCTCACCAATTTACCATTTACCAGCAATGACTCTGGGAAATGAGAACTGCACACCGGCGGTGTCATTCCTAGCGCCCACGACGGTATGAAAGGAGATACGCAGAAAGCAAGGCATCAATTGTTAACTAGTTCAAGGCGGCTTCAAGCTATTGCAAGCTATTAGCGGGGTTGCAGCAGATGGACTTGTAAGCGTAGACGTCGAGCATGAAGAAGGGCACGAACGCTTGGGTGCTACGATACCAAGGTTACAACACATCGAGCGTGCGTACGTTGTCCAGAATGTCAGTCAGCGAGACGTCATCCTGAAATTGTACCGTAATCAAGCAATCCGCCGCAACCCGCCTATACTCCATCGCACGTCGACGTGTCTGCACCTGGTGGAGTAACAGTGCACCAAACGGCTGTCTGAGACGGGCAGCGAGCCGTCGTGCTCCCGTCTCTCTGTCCACCGGTTCTATGTCAACGGGAGAGGGGAGTGGTGGCGATCCAGGAAGCGGGGACGAATCGTCATCGATTTCTTCGTAGTCTACTTCTTTATCAGAAATCTCTTCGTCCTCCGAGTTCCCCAAGGGTTGTAGCACAACATCGTCCTCTATAAATGCTCCACCGTGGGTATCCTCGTGCTCTAGGAGTGTATCCAACCATGGATGGACGAGATACAGAGACCTCATCCGAGAAAGGTCATGCCTTGTCCTGACTTCTACCACCCCAAAGGCAGTGGTATCCGCGCGATAAACACGACCTGAACTGGTTCGATATGGATAAAAGGACGAAAGTTTGAAGGCGATGCATGGGAGTGTCATCCGACTCTCTGCGAACCGAGGTGTGAGCATCCCATTGAGACGTTCATGTAACCTCAAGGCCACGTCGAGGTCGAATGAAGGAGTACGCAATTCAGTAACCATGCGCCCAATCTCAGAGTCTGGAATAGGTAGAGGGAGGTGTGACATCGCTAGTCCATTGAATACGGTGATTCGGGCGGGTAGACAACTGTTGAAGGGGCTGGATTCCCCTGTCCATGCAAGGATACTTGCATCTCCAGATCTTGTAAGAACGTTCGCCAATAGGCGTCCTAAAGAGGCTTCCCCTTCGCCGTATATTGCAGATATACCAATGGCCGAGAAAATGCCAAGCAATGAATAGGCAGCATCTTCCACCCATGTCGTCCTCCGGGTCGAAGCGAGACACAATTTTTCACGAATGCAGCCTAAGCCTGGACAAAGTGCGATCATCTGTCCTGCGGAGACCCCGGTGGCATGCTCCATCTCCGAGATAATTTCGGGAGAATCCTTGTGGTTTGGCAAATCTAGATCTCGATAAAGAGTCCAGTCCTCCGTGTAGAAACGGATGACCTTGGCAGCAATGTATTCCTGAAGTGTCCAGGCACGAGTATTCCAGATACTCTCTGCGAGAGCGCCACGTGGGGACGAAGGGCGAACACCACGAAGGAAGACGATCATCATGGCCGAACCCTGGTACCACTTGAACATCGCCACCAGTGCTTCCTGGAGAATGAAGTGATCCGACTTATCGATACAACATGTGTCGCTCCATGCCCAATTGAATCCAGTATCCCGGACGATCTTGCAGAATGTCTGCAGCTTGTCGTGGGTAGGTGACACCTCCAGGTCATACACAGCTATATGCACCACCTGTTGGAACAGCGGTTCGTTGTCTTCCCATCTGTGCGAGAGCATGACATAGCGGAAGTACTCTCGCACTTCACGCTTGATCCGGATGTAGTCGATGCGTGTTGTCGTGGACGACACAATCTCTTTGAAGATTGGCAAGGATTCGAATGCAGACGCCTGCTCGGCTCTATTGTGGAGACGACCCGTAGTTGTGTTGATGAGGACACGTGGTGAATGACGTAGAGTCCGATGAACAATTTTGCGAATCGTCGCTCGGGTGCTTGATGGGCTGACGTACTGGCCACCGTGCCCTGCCAAATATAAGCACATCGTTATCTTTAAGTAATAAGGATACGACTCACGTTGAACGTCGGGATCAGGTGACTCTGCCATCTTCGTGAGCATGGTCTCGAGCGCCCCAGCTGCGTTGTCGTAATATCTGCCTTTGTGTAGAGCGGCATGTTTCATTTCGTAACCACATGGAGACGACGGATCGAGTGCAATCACCTGATTATGATACGTCAACAGGATTGACCCTCATGGGGGAAAATTGAAGTACCTCGTTTGCATCATCGAGAGCCTCTTTCCATGATCCGGTTGCTAATCGTGCTTTGCTTCGCTTGATAAGGATCGCTTGCGGGGAGGATAGGATCAGGGACAACGCAGTAGAATAGTGGGAGACAGCCTCGTCATATCGCTGGACGCCCACTGCTGTATCTCCGAGACGCTCCAGTTTCTTTGAGGAACGTTGCCCGAACACTTACAAAACATGTCAAATAAGTAAATACACTGTACGGGATGGCACTGCGGCTGCTTACGATGAACCCATTCCTGATGCTCGCCACGCCCTGCCAATTGAGTCTTCAATTCGTGGAAACACCTGGCTGCATCATTGTTGCGACCCGCTGCATCCAAAGCTTCACAAAGACGCTGTCGAATCATGATGTCGAGATTATCGAATTTCCATCCGGTTATCTGTCAGGGCCGGTATGTAGTTTTTAATACGTCGAAATACATCCAAAGCATACCAATGATATCGCAAAAAGGGGAAGCCCAACACGATCTCGTATTCGAGCTCGAGCACGCTCGAACGACCGTATCGCACCATCGTTATCGCCGCACTCCATCTGCGAGTTTCCGAGGAGAAGATACATGTACGCCTTCTGAAACTGTCAGTGACGACATTCGCCACGTGGTGGCGTGTTGTGCACGTGCCTGAACCACGTAGCATATAGAGTTGAAGGAAACCGTAGCAATGAGGTCGTCTACGCGTGATATCGCATCGGGATGTTCCCCGGCCATGAATACGATAATAGCCTAAGAGATGTGAGCGGTCGAATGGTAACCGAACGTCGAAGACACCGACCTTGATAAGCAGCAGAAAGGTGACATGAGATGTATGGAAGTGTTCGAAGGCAATGTCGCAGGCCAGATAGGCCTTGTCCTTTTCCCCTTTGCCAACATGGGCTACACCTTTTGCAAGATAGGCGAAGATGGACGGCTGGATATTAAGGGCCTTGCGTAATGGGCATCAGGATGTCAGTGTTTGTGAGAGTAAAGTGATTGATACCCTTTCTGTATCGACGAGAGCCGCATCCCACTTTCGTAGACGTGTCCGCACGAGAGCTCGACTGGCGAATAGGTGATAAGTTGGATTCTGAGACTCGGAGATCGCTGCATTCAAGAGGGTCTCTGCATTTTCGAGTTGATCGTGCTTCCACGAGTCCAGCACAGCGTCGTCGATCGGAAAGTCAGGTTCCTGGAGAGTGTAGCGTGGGCGCGATAATGGGACTGACGGGTCCGATACAGCATCAGCCTGGATGTCAGATTCCCGGGGAGTGGGGAGGAGAGGAGACGATGGGATTGAGTTCTACGCGGAACGAACGAGAAAGATGTCCAGATACGCTCCGATCCAAAGGGAAGACACTTACAATGATACGAGACACATGTACGATACTGATTTTCTCACTCTGTCCACCAAATGCGAGAGATTGGTCGTCGATAGAGAATGCGATGGAGTATATGTCTTGATGATGTTGAATGAGACCGAGTTGGGCGTGCGTCGACGTGTCCCAGAATGTGATAGTAGTCTTTGTAGAGTAAGCGACGAATTGTCCATGCTTGGGCAGGGCGATGCACGACAAGGCGTAGCTGTCAGGGACAGGCCATTCTGTGACTGCTGAACCGGTAGCTGCATCAAATCGCTTGATTGTATTATTGGATACGACAAAGAGGTGGTCGTTGAACCAGACGAGGCCAGCGTTGTCGTCTGGGACTACCCCTACATTGATATCGATGAGTAAGCGGCCATTGTTGCTGTCCCAGACTTTGACAGATTCACTTGTGGCTGTCGCGATGCGATCTCCTGTCGGCGAGTATTTCGCTGTGCCCGCGTACTTGTGGTCGAGTATTTGTACTTGTCTGTTGGATGCGATGTCCCAAACAACGACTCCAGAGTCCGACCCCATGACGAGTCTCTTTGAGTCGGGCGAGAAATCAATGGCACGGATGAGGTGGATATTCTTATGCTTGATGACTTGCTCGTATGTCTTTGTGTCCCAAATGGAGAGGCCGTCCGAGTCCCTGTTCGCCGATGTCCCCGTTGCGATCCAGTTGCCATCGTTCGACACAGCGAGACATTGAAGACACACGCCGCCTGTGCTCATTGTTGCCATTTGTTTCCCGTCCTCCACTCGCCACACTCGAGCATCGCCGCCATGGCCGCTCACGATATACTTGCCATTCGCTGAGAATGCCACTGCGAATAACCATATACCGGTGTTGATTTCGATCAGCTGGGGATGATCTAGTCCAATGCTCAGCGTTGCAGGCAACACCATCTTACCACTACACACCGGTCATCGTGAACGACGGCGTCATCAGCGGTTCCATGTAGCCAAGTCGTGGCGACAAATCAACGAGTGGGTTGTGGTCTGTTGTCCTTCCTCGCACATTGCCATCATGATATAGATCAGTGCCCACGCTCATAATCACGTGTTTTTGGCGCTTTTTGCTGCTGGCTGAGCGCTGAGTTTTCAACACCCAGCCGTGAATTCATGAAGATACGTCCCGCTCCACAAAGCTGGCATAGTCGTGTTCAGCATGTATGTTGTGTCCTTCCTGCCCTGTTTGCTAGCAGGTTATTACCGATGAGTCAGTCTCCCAGACATACCAGACATGTGGCCACCCTCGCAGGATCAACCACCATATTCGCGCATGACTATCTATTTTTCTCCACTTGTACATCCGCGTAGGTGATCCTACAAGGCCATCTCCATTCGCTGAGAATGCTACGACCCAGACTTCCCTACCAGTGAAAACTTTGATGGACGAGGAGTGCGCTTACCCGATGGTCAGCACTGCCAGTGAGCCCATCTTGTTATTACCCACCAGTTGTCGACGACGACGGAGTCACCAGTACCATCTAGCCTGACAATGACAAGGATGAGCTTCGAGGGACAAGAGGTGGTACGCCTCCTTCGCGTTGCGTTGTACACGTTGCCTCTCATTGATGTACGTCAGCATACTGTCCCTTCGTAGCAGCTCTCACCGGTCTTTACTTCCAACGAATGATCGCTTTTCTTCCCAGACGGACCGTGTCAATAAACATACGAACAGATGTCTGTGAGACCGACCACTCGTCTCTCACGTCCTGATGGCCGATGCTTCGTCTTGGGTCTCGATCGCAACATTCAGCATCATGTCATGGCATTCGTCATCAGCTCAGGCTGTTGAGCTGGACACCATTGGGATTGCGGTGGCCGGCGCGGCGTATTGCCAGCAGGATGGGGATGCATTTATGCGGACAAGAGTGTCCCAAGCCCATCGAAATTAATGTTGGTAGCTGACTGGATGATCCATTCGGTCTCGAACGCCCATCAACGCGACGATCACCCGTATTAATAAGCTGACAGGGTCGTGGCGCATCCAATACAGAGACATCCTCCGATAACTCGTTCAACACTCCTCCACCTGGACCGTGATCAAACTTTCTGCAGCGACCCTCATGTATGCTACTACGACGCCACGGCGCTGTGTGAGCAACAGCGTACCAGATGGTTGTCTCAGTCGGACGAGGACACGGAACGCGCGCATTTTTTGTTCGTCTCTGGTAGAGACGGCGGTGGCCGACTCAGTGTGACCGGGTTTTTGACGACGAAGCCCGGACGCGTCTTTGCATTTGCGATCGGGCAGAGATTGGAGTGGATGTCGAGAACAAGGAGGCTTTGTCGTGCCAAAGGTGCCGAGCATCGATTCGATCAACTCTCCGTCGGACGCCACCCTTATCCTGGTCAAACCTTCAGTCACTCGTCTGCGACGACAAGTTGTCCAATCGAGATCAGATTTCTTCACTATACTCTGCTGAGCCAGTGTGTGCGAAACATACCATTTTTCAACCAGAACCTCAGTGTCAATGACGGACCGTCTCGTGTACCGCCAGTGCAAAAGGTCATTCTTTCCTCCATCCCATTGTCTCGTCTCTTCACATATCTCAATACCGGTCATCGATGCGAGCGGACTCGTCCTTCCGGGAATGGACTATTGACACGTCCATGCACACACTTTGTCACAGACGCCAGGCGCTCCCGTGAAAGCGGCCCGTCATTCACCAAGCGACGCCCGTTTGCCCTTGTAGGTCTTTAATCAGGTGTGATTTATACGGCTCGCCAGTCGTGGAACCTGACATTGTCACATTGCAGTATCAGAAGAGGGTCATCGATGTCAGGAATGACAACCTCGTGATGAATCCCCGCCGTACAAAGAGACCAACTTTCCTCTTCACTTTTCCTTCGTCCTCATTATCAAACTCTCCACGTCATCCCCCTAAGCTCTCCGTCGGACCTGCTAGCTTTCGACATGCAATGTGGTCATTGCGCTCTTTGGATTTCTCCTGGTCGTTGGCCTGCAAAGACTGATACACACGAGGGGATAACACCAATTCTGGTACTAGAAAGGTGCTCGTCCCTGCTTCGACATCATGGATAACATAGCATATTAGAGATGGGGTTTCATGTAGGTTAGGCGGTATGGAATCGACGAGACGGTGTCTTCCAGCGGTGGTGGTGATCGTCAGGTGAACAGTAAAGACTTGGACGTGTGTGTACTATCTAATGCTACAGCCTTGCGAAATACATGTTGAAGAAAATCCGTGATGGTATGATGGATGATAGATAACGTAGCGTGTGGATTCGGCAAATCTAAACCACCTCAGGACCTTCGAGAAGAGGGCCTTTCTCCGAGTCCGGGTTCATCTGCGCTGCAAGTTGACGATGGTATTTCAGGTGCTGGACCTATGAAAAAGATAAAGCAGCGTTTTTACATTAGTCACATACACCTACCACGCGCGATAGACGAGTTTGAAAGTTGCCTGTGTTTGCCTCCGCGTGAAGCTTCCGCAATGGGGTAGCTTCTGTGGAGGCTGCAGGTTGATCGTCGTTTCGACAAGATGTCAACGCATGGACCATCCACCTCTCAAGGAACGTGACGATGTTGAAACCTTCGTCCTTGCTTGCTGCTGGTGTTGTTGCACAGACATACGTATAGACGGAGATTGCCAGCATCATCGCGATGAATCCTATAGCATGGACCAGTTCTTCGAAGATGTCCAGATGTAACAGTGCACCTGCCCAAGAGCATCAGTACACTGAACGATAACTGACAAATGACGTACAGAGTTCTTCGAGGAAAACAATGGCCGCATAATTTATCTGTTGCGCGACGAACAGGCGGAGCATATCACGAAGCATTCTGACGGTTTCTTGGTTTGTCGTGCAGAATCCAAAGACAATGACAAGACAGGCGTTGCCCGTTGCAAGACTCCACAAAGCGAAGACTTGGGGCAGGATACCGGGCCCCGGTGATCTGACGGTGAGGCTGATCCATATGGCAATGGTATATGCGAGAGCGGCGCAAAAGAGAGGTAGGAGAAGTCGTGGCCTGCGAGTCTGGGGTGTGCTGTTGGTTAGAGTGTTTGTTTCCATGGTGGAGAGATAGAAGGTGGAAGATGGAAGATGAGATGGACAGCGACAAGGGGAGAGATGGAAGCGGTTGACATGCCCCTATTTCTCGAGCGATACTTGACGTGGGAAATATTTGTCATTTTCAGAAACAGAGAAACTCTGGGAAATGAGAACTGCACACCAGCGGTGTCATTCCTAGCGCCCACGATGGTAAGAGTGAAAGGTGATACGCAGAAACCAATTGTTAACTAGTTCAAGACGGCTTCAAGCTATTGCAAGCTATTAGCGGGGTTGCAGCAGATGGACTTGTAAGCGTGGACGTCGAGCATGAAGAAGGGCACGAACGCTTGGGTGCTACGATACCAAGGCTACAACACATCGAGCGTGCGTACATTGTCCAGAATGTCAACCAGCGAGACGTCGTCCTGAAATCGTACCGTAATCAAGCAATCCGCCGCAACCCGCCTATACTCCATCGCACGTCGGCCCGTCTGTACCTGTTGAAGTAACAATGCACCAAATGGCTGTCTGAGACGAGCAGCGAGCCTTCGTGCTCCCGTCTCTCTGTCCACCGGTTCTATTTCAACGAGAGAAGGGAGTAGTGACGATCCAGGAGGCGGGGACGAATCGTCATCGATATCTTCGTAGTCTACTTCTTCATCAGAGACCTCTTCGTCCTCTGAGTTCCCCGAAGAGTGTAGCACAACACCATCCTCTATAAATGATCCACCCCGGGTACCTTCGTGCTCCAGGAGCGTATCCAACCAAGGCTGAATGAGATACAGAGATCTCATCCGAGAAAGGTCGTGTCTCGTCCTGACTTCCACCGTCCCAAACGCGGTGGTATCTGTGCGATAAACGCGACCTGAACTAGTTCGATATACTGAGAAAGACGGGAGCTTGAAGGCAATACATGGGAGTGTCATCCGACTCTCTGCGAACCGAGGTGTGGGAAGCTCGTTGAGACGGTCATACAGTCCCAAGGCCACGTCGAGGTCGAATGAAGGAGTATGCGACCCAGCGACGGTGCACCCCATCTCAGAGTTCGGAATAGGTGCAGGGAGGTGTGACGTGGCTGGTCTGTTGTATACGGTGATACGAGCAGGCAAGCAACTGTTGAATGGGCTAGATTCCCCAGTCCATGCAAGGATACTTGCATCTCCAGATCTCGTGAGAATGTTCGCCAATAGACGCCCCAGAGAGGCCTCCCCTTCGCCGTATATTGCAGGTATACCAATGGCCGAGAAAATGCCAAGCAACGAATATGCAGCATCTTCCACCCATGTCGTCCTCCGGGTCGAAGCAAGGCACAATTTTTCACGAATGCAGCCTAAGCCTGGACAAAGTGCGACCAGCTGTCCCGCAGAAACCCCAGTGGCTTGGTCCATCTCCGAGATAATTTCGGGAGATTCTTTGTGGTTTGGCAAATCCAGATCTCGATAAAGAGTCCAATCCTCCGTGTAGAAGCGGACGACCTTGGCAGCAATATATTCCTGAAGTGTCCAGGAACGAGTATTCCAGAGACTCTCTGCAAGAGCACCGTGTGGGGACGAAGGGAGAACACCACGAAGGAAGACAATCATCATGGCAGAACCCTCGTACCACTTGAACATTGCCACCAGGGCTTCCTGGAGAATGAAGTGATCTGATTTATCTATACAACATGTGTCGCTCCATGCCCAATTGAACCCGGTATCCTGGACGATTCTGCAGAATGTCTGTAGCTTGTCATGGGTAGGTGACTCCTCCAGATCATACACTGCTATATGCACCACCTGGTGGAAGAGCGGTTCGTTGTCTTCCCATTTGTGCGACAGCATGACATAGCCGAAGTAATCTCGCACTTCACGCTTGATCCGGACGTAGTCGATGCGTGTGGTTGTGGACGATACAAGCAGCTTGAAAATCGGAAGGGATTCAAATAAGGAAACTTGTTCGGCTCTATTGTGGAGACGACCAGTAGTAGTATTGATGAGCACGCGCGGGGAATGACGTAGAGTCCGATGAACAATTTTGCGAATCGTCGCTCGGGTGCTTGATGGGCTGACATACTGGTCACCTTTCCCTGCCAGATTATATAAACACAACGTCTTGAATAAGGATACGACTCACGTTGAACGTCGGGATCAGGTGATTCCTCCATCTTCGTGAGCATAGTCTCGAGCGCATCAGCTGCGTTGTCGTAATCTCCGCCCTTGTGTAGAATGGCATGTTTCATCTCGTAACCCCATGGAGACGACTGATCGAGTGCAATCGCCTGATTATGATACGTCAACAAGATTGATGTGCATCAGGCAAAAATGGGAACCTCGTTTGCGTCATCTAGAGCCTGTTTCCAAGATCCAGTTGCCAACCATGCCTTGCTTCGCTTGATCAGAATTGCTCGCGGAGAGGAAGAAACGAGATGTAATGCGGTCGTATAGTGAGAGATAGCTTCGTCGTGTCGCAAGGCATCCATTGCTGCATCTCCGAGACGCTCCAGTTTCCTTGAGTGCTGCCCAAACGCTGAGAAAATTTGTCAAATTGTCAAATACACTATACGGGTTGGTGCTGCGGCTGCTTACCATGAACCCATTCCAGATGCTCGCCATCCCCTCCCAAATCAGACTTCAAATCGTGGAAACACCTGGCTGCATCGTTGATGCGATCCGCTGCCTCCAAGGCTTCACAAAGTCGCTGTCGAATCCAGATGTTGAGATTATCGAATTTCCAACCGCTTATCTGTCAGGACGATGAGCCATTTTCGATACGTTGCGCTAACCACAAAAATGTACCAGTGATATCGAAAAGAGGGGAAGCCCAACGTGATCTCGTATTTGGGCTCGAGCACGCTCGAACGACTGTATTGCACCATCGACGTCACCGCACTCCATCTGCGAATTTCCGAGGAGAAGGTACATGTACACCTTCTGAAACTGTCAGTGACAATATTCGCTGCGCGGCGAGGTGTTGTGCACGTGCCTGAACTACGTAGCACGTGGAGTTGAAGGAAACTGTAGCAATGAGGTCGTCTACGCGTGATATGGCATCGGGATGTTCTCCGGCCATGAATACGATAATAGCCTAAGAACTATGAGCAGTTGAATGGCAACCGAACGTCGAAGACACAGACCTTGATAAGAAGGAGAAACGTAACATGTGATGAATGGAAGTGCTCGAACGCAATGTCGCAGGCCCGGTAGGCCTTGTCCTTTTCCCCTTTGCCGACGTGGGCTACACTTTTTGCAAGAAAGGCGATGATGGACGGTTGAATATCAAGGGCCTTGCATAAATGACAGTCAGGATATCGATATCAGTGTTTGAGAGAGTAACGTGATAAGCACCCTTTCGGCATCGACGAGGGCCGCATCCCACTCTCGTAGACGTGTCCGCACGAGAGCTCGGTTAGCGAATAGGTGATGAGCTGAATTGAGAGATTTGGATATCGCTGCAGTCAGGAGGGTCTCTGCATTTTCGAGTTGATCGTGCTTCCACGAGTCCAGCACAGCGTCGTCGATCGGAAAGTCAGGTTCCTGGAGAGTAGGGTGTGGCCGAGACAATGGAACTGACGGGTCTGATGCAGCATCGTCGACCCGGATGTCAGGTTCCTGGAGAGTGGGGTGTGGAATTGACTGCTATGCGGAACAGTGATTGGGACCAGGAAACAGAATCCAATGAGACGAGACTTACGATGATATGAGATACACGCATGATGCTCATTTTCCCGTCCTCGCCACCAAATGCGAAACATTGGTCGTCAGGAGAGAATGCGATGGAACGTATATCTTGAAGATATTCAATGAGACCGAGTTGGCCGTGCGTCGACGTGTCCCAGAATGTGATAGTATTCGTTGTAGAGTAAGCAATGAATTTCCCATGCTTTGGCAGGGCAATGCACGAGAAGACGTTGCTAGCGGGGACAGGCCATTCTGCGACTGCTGATCCGGTGGCTGCATCGAATCGCTTGATTGTACCTTCGGATACAACAAAGAGGTGGTTGTTGAACCAGAGGAGGCCTGTGTTATATTCTGGGGCCACTCCTACATTGATGTCGACGAGCAAGCGGTAATCAATGCTGTCCCAGACTTTAACGGATTCCCAGTTGGCTGTCGCGATGCGATCCCCTGTTGGTGAGTATTTCGCTGACGCTGTGTGCTTGTGGTTGAGTATTTGTACTTGTTTGTTGGATGCGACGTCCCAAACAATGACTTGGCCAGAGTACGATGCTGAGACGAGTCTCTTTGAGTCGGGCGAGAAATCGACGGCGCAGATGAAATAGATATCCTTGGGCTTGAAGACTTGCTCGTATGTCTTTGCGTCCCAAACGGAGAGTCCGCCCGTGTTTGACCATGTCCCCACTGCGATCCAGTTGCCATCGTTCGACACAGCGAGACAACGATACTCGCCTCCTCCTGTGCTCAGTGTTGCCATTTGTTTCCCGTCCTCCACTCGCCACACCCGGGCATCTCTGGCATGGCCGCTCACGATGTACTCGCCGTTCGCTGAGAACGCTACTGCCAACAATGCATCACCGATGTCGATTTTGATACGCTGGGGATGATCTATTCCAATGCTCAGCGTACAGGCAACACCATCTTACTCAGGGGTACACACCGGTCATCGTCAACGACGGTGTCATCGGCGGTTCAATATAACCTGCAAGAATAAAGTGGTTGGCTGTCCTTCGCACCCCATGCACGTTGCCCTTCATGATATAGATCAGTCCCCACGCCATGATCGCCTCGTGTTTCCGGCACTTTTGCTGGGCTGCCAAGATATGCCTCGCTCCACAAAGCTGGCAAGGCACTCAACCATGTTCGGCATGTATGTCGTGCCCTTCCTGCCCCGTTTGCGATCATTATTCCCGATGAGTCAGTCTATCTCTACGCATTTCTCCCAGACATACCAGACGTGTAGCCACCCTCGCAGGATCAACGTTATCAACCACCACATTCGCGCATGACTATCTATCTTCTCCACCTGTGCATCCGCGTAGGTGAGAAACCTGATCTCCTACAAGGCCATCTCCGTTCGCTGAGAATGCCACGACCCATACTTCCCTATCAGTGAAATTTTTGCAAGGAGCGCTCTTACCCAATGGTCACCATTGAGCCGGTTCCGTCTTATTATTACACACCAGTCGACGATGACGACGGAGTCACCAGTGCCATATAGCCTGAGAATGACGGTTACTTTCAACGAACCATCGCTTCTCTTCCCGGACGGACCATGTCAAGAAACATACGAACGAATGTCTGTGAGACCGACAACTCGTCGCTTGTCCCCTGATGGCCGATGCTTCGTCTTGGGTCTCGATCGCAACATTCACCATCGTGTCATGATATAGGTCGTCACCAGGCTGTTGAACCGGGCACCATTGAGATTGCGGTGGCTGGCGTGGCGTATTGCCAGCAAGATGAGGTTGCATTTAGGCTGATAAGGGTGTCCCAAGCCCATCAAAATTAATGTTGGTAGCGCACATTCTCAGCGACCGCCGAACGGCAGTTTCTGTAATTATTGTAGGTGGCAATGGCAGGTGACCATGATTCTTGTAGTTGTATTGTGGCAAACAGACAAATAATGGGGACTGTCTCCTGTCTCGGTGACTCCGAGGGATTCATTCGTGGGACGACACATCATCAAGACGTGGGCGATATTGACTGGATGATACATCCGGTCTCGAACGCCTATCAACACGACGATCACCAAGTCTACACCTATGTCCGTAGTATAAGCTGACAGAGTCGTAGCGCACCCAATACAGAGACGTCCTCCGATAACTTGTTCGACACTCCTCCACCTGGACCGTGATCGGACTTTCTGCAGTGACCCTCCTGTATGCTACAACGACGTCATGGCTCTGTGAGCAACAGCACACCAAACAGTTGTCTCAGTCGGACGAGAACACAGAACGCGCGCGTTTTTTTGTTCGCCTCTGATAGAGATGACGGTGGCCGAATAGAAGCTGCATCTAGGGGACGCAGGGCAGTGCGTCCACCAAAGGGTAGCCCAAAGCGGGGGGCCAGCTGAGCCGTTCGTGGATGCGGAGCTAGTGAGGTATCGGAGGGACCAGGAACAAATCTAGCTCACCTATCGTGGAAGATTGATCGTCGGTGTTCACTCCCCACTCTCCAGTTTGTCGGCCCCTGTAGGTCTTTTATCAGAGTCAGTACGACGTGTGCAGTGTGGTTTGTACGGCTCGCCAGTCGTGGAACCTGACATTGGTCACATTGCAGTACCGTCATCGATGGAATGACAATCTCGTGATGAATCCCCGCTGTGCAAAGAGAAGGCGATAACACCAAATCTGGTACTAGCAAGGTGCTCGCGGTATGGCATTGGCAAGACGGTGTCTACTGGCGGTGGTGGCGGGCGTCAGGTGAACGGTATAGACTTGGACTAATGCTATAGCGAAATACATGTTGAAAAAAATCCGTGATGTTGTGATGGATGATAGATAACGTAGCGTGTGGATTCGGCAAATCTAAACAACCTCAGGTCCTTCGAGAAGAGGGCCTTTCTCCGAGTCCGGGTCGATCTGCGCTGGAAGTTGACGATGGTATGTCAAGTTCTGGACCTAGGAAAAATATAAAGCGGCGTTTTTACACAAGTCACACACATGCACCTACCATGCGCGATAGGCGAGTTTGAAAGTTGCCTGTGTTTGCCTCCGCGTGCAACTTCCACAATGGGGTAGCTTCTGTGGAGGCTGCAGGTTGATCGTCGTTTCGAGAAGATGTCAACGCGTGGACCATCCACCTCTCAAGGATCGTGACGATGTTGAAACCTTCGTCGCTGCCTGCTGCTGGTATTGTTGCACAGGCATACGTATGAACGGAGATTGCCAGCACAATCGCGATGAATCCTATAGCAGGGACCAGTTCTTCGTAGTCCGGATCAAACAGTGCCCCTGCCCAGGAGCATCAGTGCACTGAACGATAATTGACAGATGACGTACAGAGTCCTCCGAGGAAACAGATGGCCGCATAATTTATCTGTGACGCGACGAGCGGGCGGAGTATAGCACGAAACATTCTGAGGGTTTGTGGGTCTGTCGTGTAGAATCTAAAGACAATGACAAGACATGTGTTGCCCGTTGCAATACTCCACAAAGCGAAGACCCGAAGGAGGATACCGGGCCCCGGTGATCTGACAGTGAGGCTGACAATCCATATGGCAATGGTATACGCGAGAGCAGTGCAGGAGAGAGATAGGAGAAGTCGTGGCCTGCGAGTCTGGGATGTGCTGTTGGTTAGAGTGTTTGTTTCCATGGTGGAGAGATAGAAGGTGGAAGGTGGAAGGTGAGATGGAGATGGAGCGTGACGGAAACGGCGACGAGGGGAAAATGGAAGAGCGGTTGACATACCCCTATTTCTCGAGCGATACTTGATGTGGGAAATATTTGTCATTTTCAGAAACAGACTGGCCCCACGATGGTAAGAGTGAAAGGTGATACGCAGAAAGCAAGGCATCATGCATCAATTGTTAACTAGTTCAAGGCGGCTTCAAGCTATTAGGGGGGTTGCAGCAGGTGGACTTGTACTTGAAGCGTGGACGTCGAGCATGAAGAAGGGCACGAACGCTTGGGTGCTACGATACCAAGGTTACAACACATCGAGCGTGCGTACATTGTCCAGAATGTCAGCCAGCGAGACGTCGTCCTGAAATCGTACCGTAATCAAGCAATCCGCCGCAACCCACTTATACTCCATCGCACGTCGACCTGTCTGTACCTGCTGAATTAACAATGCACCAAATGGCTGTCTCAGACGGGCAGCGAGCCGTCGTGCTCCCGTCTCTCGGTCCACCGGTTCTATTTCAACGGGAGAAGAGAGTGGTGGCGATCCAGGAGGCGGGGACGAATCGTCATCGATTTCTTCATAGTCTACCTCTTCATGAGAGATCTCTTCGTCCTCCGAGTTCACTGAGAGTTGTAGCACACCATCGTCCTCTACAAATGCTCCGCCACGGGTATCCTCGTGCTCCAGGAGTGTATCCAACCATGGATGGACGAGATACAGAGACCTCATCCGAGAAAGGTCATGCCTTGTCCTGACTTCCACCACCCCAAAAGGCGGCAGTATCCGCGCGATAAACACGACCTGAACGGGTTCGATATGCAGAAAAGGACGAAAGTTTGAAGGCGATGCATGGGAGTGTCATCCGACTCTCTGCGAACCGAGGTGTGAGCATCCCATTGAGACATTCATGTAACCTCAAGGCCACGTCGAGGTCGAATGAAGGAGTATGCGACCCAGTGACGGTACCCCCCATCTCAGAGTTCGGAATAGGTGCAGGGAGGTGTGACGTGGCTGGTCTGTTGTATACGGTGATACGAGCAGGCAAGCAACTGTTGAAGGGGCTGGATTCCCCTGTCCATGCGAGGATACTCGCATCTCCAGATCTCGTGAGAACATTCGCCAATAGACGCCCTAGAGAAGCCTCCCCTTCGCCGTATATTGCAGGTATCCCGATAGCTGAGAAAATGCCGAGCAATGAGTAGGCAGCATCTTCCACCCATGTCGTCCTCCGGGTCGAAGCGAGACACAATTTTTCACGAATGCAGCCTAAGCCTGGACAAAGTGTGATCAGCTGTCCCGCAGAAACCCCAGTGGCTTGGTCCATCTCCGAGATAATGTCTGGAGATTCTTTGTGGTTTGGCAAATCTAGATCTCGATAAAGAGTCCAATCCTCCGTGTAGAAACGGATGACCTTGGCAGCAATATATTCCTGAAGCGTCCAGGAACGTGTATTCCAGATACTCTCTGCGAGAGCGCCGCGTGGGGACGAAGAACGAACGCCACGGAGGAAGACGATCATCATGGCCGAACCCTGGTACCACTTGAACATCGCCACCAGGGCTTCCTGGAGAATGAAGTGATCCGACTTATCAATACAGCATGTATCGCTCCATGCCCAATTGAATCCAGTATCCCGGACGATCCTGCAAAATGTCTGTAGCTTGTCGTGGGTGGGTGACTCCTTCAGGTCATACACAGCTATATGGACCACCTGGTGGAACAGCGGTTCGTTGTCTTCCCATTTGTGCGAGAGCATGACATAGCCGAAGTACTCTCGCACTTCACGCTTGATCCGGACGTAGTCAATGCGTGTCGTCGTGGATGACACAAGCTCTTTGAAGATTGGCAAGGATTCGAATGCAGACGCCTGCTCGGCTCTGTTATGGAGATGACCCGTGGTTGTGTTGACGAGCACACGTGGTGAATGGCGTAGAGTCCGATGAACAATTTTGCGAATCGTCGCTCGGGTGCTTGATGGGCTGACGTACTGGTCACCTTGCCCTGCCAGATAATATAAACACGTCATCTTCAATAAGGATACAACTCACGTTGAACGTCGGGATCAGGTGACTCTGCCATCTTCGTGAGCATAGTCTCGAACGCATCGGCTGCGTTGTCGTAATCTCCGCCCTTGTGTAGAGCGGCGTGTTTCATCTCGTAACCCCATGGAGACGACGGATCGAGTGCAATCACCTGATTATCATACGTCAACAGGATTGACCCTCGTGGGGTAAATTGAAGTACCTCGTTTGCATCATCTAGTGCCTCTTTCCACGATCCGATTGCTAATCGTGCTTTGCTTCGCTTGACGAAGATCGCTTGTGGGGAGGAAAGGTTGAGAGACAACGCAGTAGAATAGTGGGAGACGGCCTCGTCATATCGCTGGACGCCAACTGCTGTATCTCCAAGACACTCCAATTTCTTTGAGGAATGTTGCCCGAACACTGGCAAAATATGTCAGATAAGCAAATACACTGTACGGGATAGCACTGCAGCTGCTTACGATGAACCCATTCCAGATCCTCGTCATGCCCTCCCAATTCAGTCTTCAATTCGTGGAAACACCTGGCTGCATCGTTGGTGCGACCCGCTGCATCCAAGGCTTCACAAAGTCGCTGTCGAATCGTGATGTCGAGATTATCAAATTTCCATCCAGTTATCTGTCAGGGCCAGTGAGTGATATTGATACGTCGAAATACATCCAAAAACATACCAATGATATCGTAAAGAGGGGAAGCCCAACGTGGTCTCGTACTTGGGCTCGAGCACGCTCGAACGACTGTATCGCACCACCGATGTCACGGCACTCCATCTGCAAGTTTCCGAGGAGAAGATACATGTACGCCTTTTGAAACTGTCAGTGACAATATTCGCCGCGTGGTAACATGTTGCGCACGTGCCTGAACCACGTAGCATGTAGAGTTGAAAGGAACCGTAACAATGAGGTCGTCTACGCGTGATATCGCATCGGGATGTTCCCCTGCCACGAACACGATGATAGCCTAAGAATTATGAGTAGTTGAATGGTAACCGAACGTCGAGGACACAGACCTTGATCAGAAGGAGAAATGTAACATGAGATGAATGGAAGTGCTCGAATGCAATGTCACAGGCCTGATATGCCTTGTCCTTTTCCCCTTTGCCGACATGGGCTACACTTTTTGCAAGAAAGGTGATGATGGACGGTTGAATATCGAGGGCCTTGCATAAATGGGGGTTAGCAAGTCAGCGATGTTTGTGAGAGTAAAGTAGTAGTACCTTTTCGGCATCGACGAGTGCTGCATCCCACTTTCGTAGACGTGTCCGCAAAAGAGCTCGATTAGCGAATAGGTGATGAGCTGGATTGAAAGATTCGGAGATCGCTGTAGTCAGGAGGGTCTCTGCATTTTCGAGTTGATCGTGCTTCCACGAGTCCAGCACAGCGTCGTCGATCGGAAAGTCAGGTTCCTGGAGAGTTGGGTGTGGCCGAGACAATGGAACTGACGGGTCCGATGCAGCATCGTCGACCCGGATGTCAGGTTCCTGGGGTGTGGGGTGTGGAATTGACTGCTATGCGGAACAGTGATTGGAACCAGAAAATAGGATCCAATGAGACGAGACTTACGATGATATCAGATACACGAATGATGCTGATTTTCCCGTCCTTGCCACCAAATGCGAGACATTGGTCGTCGGGAGAGAATGCGATGGAGTGTGTGTCTTGAGGATGTCGAACAAGACCAAATTGGGTATGTGTCGACGTGTCCCAAAGGGTGATAGTACTCTTTGTAGAGGAAGCAATGAATTTCCCATGCTTTGACAAGGCAATGCACGAGAAGGCGTAGCTGTTAGGGACAGGCCATTCTGCGAGTGCTGATCCAGTGGCTGCATCGAATCGCTTGATTGTATTATTAGGTACGGCAAAGAGGTAACTGTTGAGCCAGACGAGACCAGTGTTGTAATCGATGGTTATTCCTAATGTGATATCGACGAGTAAGCGGCCATTGTTGCTGTCCCAGACTTTAACGGATTCACTTGTGGCTGTCGCGATGCGATCCCCTGTCGGCGAGTATTTCGCTGCCCTCGTGTACTTGTGGTCGAGTGTTTGTACTTGTTTGTTGGATGCGACGTCCCAAACAACGACTTTGCCGGAGTACGGTGCTGCGACGAGTCGCTTTGAGTCGGGCGAGAAATCGATGGCCCAGATGTGGGTGATATTCTTGAGGTTGATGACTTGTTTGTATGTATTTGCGTCCCAAATGGAGAGGACGTCCTTGTTTGACCATGTCCCCGTTGCGATCCAGTTGCCATCGTTCGACACAGTGAGACAAGAACACTGGTCCCCTGTCCTCAGCGTTGCCACTTGTTTCCCGTCCTCCACTCGCCACACTCGAGCATCGCTGGTATGGCCGCTCACGATATACTCGCCGTTCGCTGAAAATGCCACTGCCAATAACCCACTACCGACGTCGATTTCGATCGGCTGGGGATGATCTATTCCAATGCTCAGCATACAGGCAACACCATCTTACCAAGACGCACCAGTCATCGTAAACAATGGCGCCAACAGCGGTTCAATGACAATGTAACCGAGTGGTAAAAAAAATGGAATGGTACTGATCTATATCATGCGAGGAAGGACAACAAACCCACGCTCGTAACCGCTCGCGTTCTCGGCGCTTTTACTGGCTGAGTTTTCGACGAACAGTCCTTTCTATGCCAAAGCACTGTATCAGGACCAATTAGGTGAGAAACTGGATTTCCTACATGGCCATCTCCGTTCACTGAGAATGCCACGACCATACTTCGCTACCAGCGTTGATTTTTGATGGGCAAGGAGCGTTCTTATCCAATGGTGTCGACGACGACGACGGAGTGAGTCACCAATACCATTTAGCATGGCAATGATGAGCGTCGAGGAACAAGTGTGGTACGCCTCCTTCGCATTGCGTACCACACGTTGCCCCTCATCGATGTACGTCAGCATACGTGTCCTGTCCCTTCGTAGCGGCTCTTACCAGTCTTTACTTCCAACGAATGATCCCTTCTCTTCCCAAATGCACTGTGTCAAGAAACATACGAACGAATGTCTGTGAGACCGACAACTCGTCGCTCACGTCCTGACAGCCGATGCTTCATCTTGGGTCTCGATCGCAGCATTCAGCACCGTGTCATGGTCACCAGGCTGCTGAACCGGACTCCATTGGCGACCGCGATGGCCGACGGGGCGTATTTCCAGTAAGATAGAGTTGCATTTATGCTGACCATCTGACAAGAGTGTCCCAAGCTCAACGTTGGTGGTGCACATTCTCAGCGACTGCCGAACGTCGGCAGTTTCTAAAGTATTGTAGGCAACGGCAGGTGATCACAGTTCTTGTAATTGTATCGGAGCGAACAGAAACCGCAGACAACGACAACTTGTATGAGCTTTGGGACACTCCGAGTCTGGACGAGGACTCAGTCGAGGGACGACACCAGAGCGAGGTTCCTCAATATGGCATACAAACAAGTCATGATAGAGTGTATTTTTTTCTCGTTGACTGGTATGACCCGTTCTGTCTCGAACGCCTATCAACGCGACGATCACAACGTCTACACCTACACTATGGAGAAGAGGGACAACTATGGAGATGAGGGACAAATACAGCTTGGACATACCGTACGCCATTAGTATACTATAAGCTGACAGAGTCAAAGCGCATCCAATACAGAGACATCATCCTCCGATAATTTGTTCAATTCTCCACCTGGACCGTGATCAGACTTTCTGCAGCAACCCTCCTGTATGCTGCCACGATGCCACGGCTCTGTGTGAGCAACACCGCACCAAACGGCTGTCTCGATCGAACGAGGACACGTGCACGGACCGCGCGTTTTTTTGTGGTGACCTATCATAGAAGGTGATTGTCGGTGTTCTCCTCTGGTAGAGTCCCCAATACACTCCCCAGTTTGTCGGTCGGGAAGAAAGTCGATCCATGGGTGAAGAAAGTATAGAGGATTATATCGGGAGAGATCCTTGTCATGATCTCAACGGCCTCGAGCGCGGCTGTCTGTGCACGGAATACTCGTTCCCGCCATCACAGATACTGAGCTTGTGAGAAGCTGCGACAACAGCCGTCCGAGCGCTTTGTCTTGTAAATTCGGAATGTTAGAGGGTCCAGTCTTCGTTGTAGAACCGGACTACCTGGATGAGGTCCCCATGCTGCGGCCACTCGCCAGTCCGGGACTGTTTAAATTGTCCAGGTGGGTCGAATTCCTTGATTACGCCGCTGGACAAGGCAAGGAGTTGGTTGCTAAACCAGAGACATTTGTTAGGGATCGAGGTCACATATAGTTTGATGTCCACAAGTGAACGGCCATCGTCGCTGTCCCAGACGCGAACGGATTGCTGGCACGTGGCAAGCGGGATCGGGTGCTGGGGCGGCTGAGCGCGGAGTCCGGAATTCCTAGATGAACAACAGCGAGCACCAGCACCTTCATGCATCACCAAAGGCGGAGAGTTCACGCCGAGAGGATAAAGGATGAGATTCGAGAAGCCAAGTGGCAGACATTTTGGTCTTTGAGTTGGTCTCACACCCCAAGTACGTATAGTTATCCTCCGTGTCTCAGAGCTTGGTACAACTGACCCAGACTCCACCACGGTACGTAGGGTGTCCGAGTCCCAAGACTTGATGATCTTGAAAAACTGTACTGATGACGCAGTATATCACGACACACTCGATCCAGCGCAAACTCATTCTCAAGGATCATGGTTGGATACCATATTCTAGTTCACATTTGACAGTTGGGTTCTACGTCCACACGTACGCCCAAGTCAATGTGCTACAAGTTTGAACAAGCATGCCACGCTGAGTCCCAAACTCGGAGCAGCAAAAGGTAGGGATTTGTTTGGAAACAGAACCTGTTTGTGTCAACTGACGATGCGCGTGGGGAGGATAGAGAACTATCTCTTGTTCCGACAGGATCGCAAATGATCCCCGCTTCGCTTTGAGCCTGGCGCTCCGCCAGGTCACATGTTCACTGATTCAATAACCTCGAGCATTCTTGGGTACGTCTTTCCCTTGAAAACGTGGTTAATTGAAGCCACGCTTGGTGGAATAGTTTTTCGTCGATGATGGGCAAGGAAGTTGACCTCCACCTTCTAGTCAGATGAGGCGCATTCTGATGACAAGGGGAATATGAATCGAGCCACCGATTGATCGCAGCAGTCGATCACAAACGGCGAGTCCATTGCTCCATCACTGATGGTGGCTGACCCTATGCAAGTCGCGCGTGATGGAGAGCTTTCAAATGCGTTTCTCAAGCCAAAGGAATGGAAGAGGTGCTTCAGAATCAAAGGAACGTGGTACAGGGAATATCCGATCGCGTGATCGTCGATATGATACGCACGTATACGAAGTCGGTGAGCATTGGTTGCCTTCCCTTTTCATCCATGAAGGTGTCTGAGCCAAGTTCCAACATCGATGACATACAGGCTCGAGCTTATCAGGGCAACATCTCCATCTTGCAAATCCGCATAGTACTAGCCGGAACGCGCTAGGCTAGGCCAACCGCCATTCGGGTCTTGGAGCACACTGGGGCAATATCGCATTCCTTTTCTGCGTCGCGGGTTTAACAATGACGAGCCACTTGTACGAATTGTGACGGGGTTCGAGTGTGAGCGTGAACGCAGTGAGAACGAAGGGCTCGTCGTGTCCAAGGATCGTCGAAGACCATCAAACTGACAGAACGGATTCAAGCGTCAACAACGGTTATATTGCAGCCACATACTAGTTGTAGTTAAAGTATTCATCTGTGATCCGAGATGCTGCATTACAATACATCGAGCACATCTACATTTTCCAGAATATCAGCCAGTGAGACGTCTTCTTGCAACTGTACCGAAATCAAGCTATCCGCCGCGACCCGCCTGTAGTCCTTGGTCCGTCGACCTGTCGATGCCGGTGTTACCAAGAGTGCACCGAATGGCTGTCGAAGGCGGGCAATGAGCCGTCGGGCTCGCGTCTCCTTGTCCATTGATGCCATACGAACAGGAACAGGGTGTGACGGCAATTCAGGTTCAGCAAACGACGACGCATGGTCTTCGATTTCCTCGTCGTCGATCTCTTCACCGTCTGTGAGTGGGGAGGGGGGAGGTGTAACGTCGTCCTCTATGAGCGCATCACCATGTACATCTTCGCGTTCCAGGATAGTTTCCAGCCACGGGTGAATCAAATATAATGTGTTCATCCGAGATAGATCGTGTCTTGTCTTGATTTCTACCATCCCAAAGGCAACAGTGTCTGCGCGATAAACACGGCCTGAACGCGTCCGATAAGGTGTAAGAGGTGGGAGTTGGAAAGCGATGCATGGTAGTTTCATCCGACTTGCTGCAAACCAAGGTGGGGAAAGATCGTTGAGACGTTCGTATAATCTCAGGGCTGAGTCGAGGTCGAATGAAGAAGCATGCGAAGCGGTGATGTGTCTTTCCATCTCTGCATCCGAAATGGGTGGCGGAAGGTGCAACGTTGCTGGTCCACTGAATACGGTGATGCTGGTAGGCAAGCAACTATTGAAGCTCCCAGATTCGCCAGTCCATGCAAGGATACTCGCATCTCCTGATCCAGTGAGAATGTGTGCCAATAAACGACCCAGCGAACCTTCTCCTTCACCATAGATTGCTGGTATACCGGTAATTGAGAAAATACCCAGCAACGAGTATGCAGCATCCTCTACCAGCGTTGTCTCTCGGGTTGAGGCGAGACGTAACTTTTCGCGAATGCTCGCCAGGCCTGGACGAAGCGCCATCAATTACTGTGCAGACACTCCGGTGGCGTGCTCCATCTCCAAGATGACATCCAGAGATTCTTTGTGGTTTGGCAATTGTAGATCAAGATAGGGGGTCCAATCCTCAGTGTAAAAGTGAATGATCTTGGAGGCGACATATTCCTGGAGAGTCCAAGCACGGCTATTCCAAATGCTTCTCACGAGAGCGCCTCGCTGGGATGAAGAACGAACGCCACGAAGGAAGACGATCATCATGGCCGAACCCTGGTACCACTTGAACATCGCCACCAGAGCTTCTTGGAGAATGAAGTGATCCGACTTATCAATACAGCATGTGTCGCTCCATGCCCAATCGAATCCGGTATCCCGGACAATCTTGCAGAACGTTTGTAGCTTATCGTGCGTCGGGGACTCCTCCAGGTCATACACAGCTATATGCACCACCCGGTGGAACAGTGGTTCGTTGTCTTCCCATTTGTGCGAGAGCATGACATAGCGGAAGTAATCTCGCACTTCACGCTTGATCCGGACGTAGTCGATACGTGTCGTCGTGGACGACACAAGCTCTTTGAAAATCGGAAGAGATTCAAATGCAGAAGCTTGTTCGGCTCTATTGTGGAGACGACCGGTAGTGGTATTGATGAGCACGCGCGGGGAATGACGTAGAGTCCGATGAACAATTTTGCGAATCGTTGCTCGGGTGCTTGATGGGCTGACGTACTGGTCACCGTGCCCTGCCAAATAATATAAGCACATCGTCATCTTTAATAAGGACACGACTCACGTTGAACGTCTGGATTAGGTGACTCCGCCATCTTCGTAAGCATAGTCTCGAGCGCGTCAGCTGCGTTGTCGTAATCTCCGCCCTTGTGTAGAGCGGCGTGTTTCATCTCGTAGCCCCATGGAGACGACGGATCGAGTGCAATCACCTGATTATCATACGTCAACAGGACTGACCCGCATGGGGTAAGTTTGAAGTACCTCGTTTGCATCATCTAGAGCCTCTTTCCACGATCCGATTGTTAATCGTGCTTTGCTTCGCTTGATGAGGATCGCTACCGGGGAGGATAGGATCAGGGACAACGCAGTAGAATAGTGGGAGACAGCCTCGTCATATCGCTGAACGCCAACTGCTGTATCTCCAAGACGCTCCAGTTTCTTCAAGGAACGTTGCCCAAACACTTGAAATGGTCAAAACAGTAAATACACTGTACAGGACGGCACTGCGACTGCTTACGATGAACCCATTCTAGATGCTCGTCACGTCCTCCCGATTCAGACTTCAATTCGTGGAAATACTTGGTTGCATCATTGATGCGACCCGCTGCATCCAAGCCCTCACAAAGTCGCTGTCGAATCCTGGTGTTAAGATTGTCGAAGGTCCATCCGGTTATCTGTCAGGGATGATGAGCGATTTTTGATACGTTGCCATACATCCAAAAGCGTACCAGTGATATCGCAAAGAGGGGAAGCCCGACGTGGTCTCGTATTCGGGCTCGAGCACGCTCGAACGACTGTATCGCACCATCAATGTCACCGCACTCCATCTGCGAATTTCCGAGGAGAAAGTACATGTACGCCTTCTGAAATTGTCAGTGACAATATTCGCTGCGCGGCGGGGTGTTGTGCACGTGCCTGAACCACGTAGCATGTAGAGTTAGAGTTAGAGGAAATCGTAGCAATGAGGTCGTCTACGCGTGATATTGCATCAGGATGTTCCCCGGCCATGAACACGATGGTAGCCTAGGAATTGTGGGCAGTTAAATGGTAACAGGACGTCGAGGACACAAACCTTGATAAGAAGGAGAAATGTAACATGGGATGAATGGAAGTGCTCGAACGCAATGTCGCAGGCCCGATAGGCCTTGTCCTTTTCCCCTTTGCCAACATGGGCTACACTTTTTGCAAGATATGCGATGATGGACGGCCGAATGAGAGCCTTGCATAAATGGCAGTCAGGACATCAGTGTTTGAGTGAGTAAAGTGATAAGCACCCTTTCTGCATCGGCGAGGGCCGTATCCCACTTTTGTAGACGTGTCCGCACGAGAGCTCGATTAGCGAATAGGTGATGAGCTGGATTGAGAGATTCGGAGATCGTTGCAGTCAGGAGGGTCTCTGCATTTTCGAGTTGATCATGCTTCCACGAGTTCAGCACAGCGTCGTCGATCGGAAAGTCAGGTTCCTGGAGAGTGGGTTGTGGGAGAGATAATGAAACCGACGGGTCCGATGCAGCATCATCGGCCTGGATGTCAGGTTCCCAGGTTGAATTCTGTGTGGAACGAACGAGAAAGTTGTCCAGATACGCTCCAATCCAACGAGACGACACTTACGATGATACGAGACACATGTATGATGCTGATTTTCCCATCTATTCCACCAAATGCGAGAGACTGGTCGTCGGGAGAGAATGCGATGGAACGTATGTCTTGAGAATGTTGAATGAGACACAGTTGGCTGTGGGTCGACGGGTCCCAGAACGTGATAGTACTCTGTGTAGAGTAAGCGATGAATTTCCCATGCTTTGGCAGGGAGATGCACGAGGGGCGGCCGCTGTCAGGGACAGACCATTCTGCGACTGCCGATCTGGTGGCTGCATCGAATCGCTTGATTGTACCTTCGGATACAACAAAGAGGTGGTTGTTGAACCAGAGGAGGCCGGAGTTGTATTCTGGGGCCACTCCTATCTCGATGTCGACGAGCAAGCGGCCATCGTTGCTGTCCCAGACTTTAATGGATTCCCGAGTGGCTGTCGCGATGTGATCCCCGGTCGGTGAGTATTTCGCCGCTTTATTGACCTTGTGGTCGAGTATTTGTACTTGTTTCTTGGATGCGACATCCCAAACGACGACTTCGCCGTAGTACGACGCTGAGACGAGTCTTTTTGAGTCGGGCGAGAAATCGACGGCGCAGATGAAATAGATATCCTTGGGCTTGAAGACTTGCTTGTATGTCTTTGTGTCCCAAATGGAGAGGCCGTCCACGTGTGACCACGTCCCCGCTGCGATCCAGTTGCCATCACTCGACACAGCGAGACAACCGCACTGTCCTGTGCTCAGCGTTGCCATTTGTTTCCCGTCCTCCACCCGCCACACTCGAGCATCGCTGACGTGGCCGCTCACGATATACTCGCCATTTGGTGAGAATGCCACCGCCGATATCTCACTAGTACCGGTGTCGATTTCGATCGGCTGGGGATGGCCTAGCCCAATGCTCAGCGTACGGGCAACACCATCTTACTCAAGAGTACGCACCGGTCATCGTAAACGATGGCGCCATCAGCGGTTCAATGACAATGTAGCCAAGTGGTACAGATCAAGTGGTTTGTTGTCCTTCGCACCGTATGCCATTGCCCTTCATGATATACATAGATCAGTACCCACGCTCCACTGGCATCACCTCGTGTTTTCGAGGATGTCTCTGAAATGGCTGCCGCCAGTCCGTGACTAAAAGTCCGTATGGACTTATACGATCGAGTCTGTGCGGCTGACAGCTGAGTGAGCGCTTGAGCCAACCCCGGGCTTATCCAATATCGCGGCCATCGTCCCCCGACGCTGCTGGCCTGCTACTCCCTCCTGCGTCTTCAATGCTGCACCACCGATTCCGCCTACGTTTCCGTCAACACTACATTCCCACCTATACCTCCCGCTCGTCTTCTTCCGTTTACGCTGTGCTCTCATCCTCGATGGTCTTCCTGCCCATCGCCTGGACGCCGTTAACTATGCGGTCACCACATTAAGGATATAAGAGGTGAGTCCTTTTCGTTCTCTCCCCATTACCTCCCTTCCTCATCGCCCCTGCATTCCCGACGCCATCCCCAGCTGCTTCCTGGACTCAGCCCGTCCGAAGTGTAAAAAGCCATCCTTTCCTCCATTCCATTTATCTTGTCTCTTTCAATACAGGTACTCGATACGAGCGAACACTTACGATGTACACACTTTGTCACGGACGCCAGGTACTCCCGTGAAACAACCCGTCATTCACCAAGCTCTTTGATCAGGCTCAGTACGAGGTGGATAGTGTGGTTTATATGTTTCGCCAGTCGCAGACCTTGTTTGTTCAACCTGTAATGACGTTGCAGTATTGGAAGAGCGAAATCAAGAAGTAGTAATCCGTCTCATCTGCCAGTGATCCGTGATCCAAGCCAACTGTCGCCGTCCGGTAATGAGACGATAACACCTCGTCTTGACTTCGGATACGTTGTGGAGATCACAGGGGGCCGACAAATCACACGAACCACACAACATAGCACCGTAGAGACGGTATTTCAAGTAGGCTGAGCAACTCTGGACGAGATGGCAGGGAGAAGGGTTCATCATTACTTGTCATGTCATCGGCAAGACGATGTCCCCGGTGATCAGCTAATTTACCGAGTCGTTTGCTGTAGATTCAAGTGTAAATGGATGCATTGTTCCGTCCGCGACGACGTTCTTGGCGTCACGTTAGACAGGTACGATTAGAGTTGTCAGTTATCTAGGACACAGTACTAGTAGTACTAGTTTGTGAGAGCTACAATCGAGTTCTTCCTTCTGGGAGTGAGATGTTGGCGCGTCTATGTACGCACTACTTCGTCAAACGAGGCTCTCTACAATGTGAAAGCAACATGCTATTGACCAACGTCCACCGTGACGTGTCTCACCGGGAGCAGACCCTAGTTGCTCAACCTGTGTGATAACGAAATTGCAGTATTGCCAGTGAATGCTCGAGCCTAATTAACCAACTTCATGAACAGCGAGCGGCGATGTGCTCCGAGCGTCGGTCCAGGCGACGGATCCCTGTGACGGATGGTCCAGCCCCATTGACACGTTGCGGCGGAGAACCAATCCTGAACAGGGGTTAATCAATTCTCCTCGCGCTCATCATCCAATCCGCCGCGCGGAGGTTGGTGTAAAACTATAGCTGAGTCCCGGTCTGACAAGGACGGTCCGGGATCGTCGATGGACCATCGAGTAACCAATAAAACAGGTTCAAACATCAACGACCGTTCTATTGCATACTAGTCAAAGTCCGAGGCGCTACATTACAATACATCGAGTACACGTACATTGTCTAGAATATCGGCCAGCGAAACGTCTTCCTGAAACTGTACCGTAATCAAGCTATCCGCCGCAACCCGCCTGTAGTCCATGGTCCGTCAACCCGTCGATGCCAGTGTTACCAAGAGTGCACCAAATGGCTGTCGAAGACGGGCAACGAGCCGTCTGGCTCGCGTCTCCTTGTCCATTGATGGCATACGAACGGGAACAGGGTGTGACGGCAATTCAGGTTCAGCGAACGACGACGCATTGTCATCGATTTCCGCGTCATCGACTTCTTCACTGTCTGTGAGTGGGGAAGGGGGGGCGCAACGTCGTCCTCTATGAGCGCACCATCACGTAGTATATCTTCGCGTTCCAGAACAGTCTCCAGCCACGGGTGAATCAAATATAATGTGTTCATCCGAGATAGATCGTGTCTTGTCTTGATTTCTACCATCCCAAATGGAACAGTGTCTGCGCGATAAACACGGCCTGAACGCGTCCGATAAGGTGTAAGAGGCGGGAGTTGGAAAGCAATGCATGGTAGTTTCATCCGACTCGCTGCAAACCAAGGTGGGGAAAGATTGTTGAGACGCTCGTAGTCTCAGGGCTGAGTCGAGATCGAATGAAGAGGAATGCGAAGCGGTGATATGTCCTTCCATCTCTGCGTCGGAGATGGGTGGGGGGAGGTGCAACGTTGGTCCACCGAATACGGTGATGTGGGCAGGCAGACAACTATTGAAGCTCCCAGATTCGCCGGTCCATGCAAGGATGCTCGCATCTCCTGATCCGGCGAGAATATGTGCCAATAAACGTCCTAGCGAACCTTCCCCTTCACCATAGATTGTTGGTATACCGGTAACCGAGAAAATACCCAGCAACGAGTATGCAGTGTCTTCAACCAGCGTCGTCTCTCGGGTCGAGGCGAGACGTAACTTTTCGCAAATGCTTGTCAGACCTGGACGAAGCGCCATCAACTGCTGTGCAGACACTCCAGTGGCGTGCTCCATCTCCGAGATTACTTCCGGTGATTCCTTGTGGTTTGACAATTGTAGATCAAGATAAGGGGTCCAATCCTCAGTGTAGAAGCGAATGATCTTGGAGGCGACATATTCCTGGAGAGTCCAAGCGCGGGTATTCCAAATGCTTCTCACGAGCGCGCCTCGCTGGGATGAAGAACGAACGCCACGGAGGAAGACGATCATCATGGCTGAAGCCTGGTACCACTTGAACATGGCCACCAGGGCTTCCTGGAGAATGAAGTTATCCGACTTATCAATACAACATGTATCGCTCCATGCCCAATCGAGTTTGTAGCTTGTCATGGGTTGGAGACTCCTCTAGGTCATACACAGCTATATGCACCACCTGCTGGAACAGCGGTTCATTGTCTTCCCATCTATGCGAGAGCATGACATAGCGAAAGTAATCTCGCACTTCACGCTTGATCTGGACGTAGTCGATGCGTGTCGTTGTGGACGACACAAGCTCTTTGAAGATTGGAAGAGATTCAAATGCAGAAGCTTGTTCGACTCTATTGTGGAGACGACCGGTAGTGGTATTGATGAGCACGCGTGGGGAATGTCGCAGAGTCCGATGAACAATTTTGCGAATCATCGCTCGGGTGCTTGATGGGCTGACGTACTGGTCACCGTGCCCTGCCAAATAATATAAGTACATCGTCATCTTTAATAAGGACACAACTCACGTTGAACGTCGGGATCAGATGACTCCGCCATCTTCGCGAGCATAGTCGCGAGCGCATTGGCTGCGCTGTCATAATCTCCGCCTTTGTGTAGAGCGGCGCGTTTCAGCTCGTAGCCCCATGGAGACGACGGATCGAGTGCAATCACCTGATTATCATACGTCAACAGGACTGAACCGCATGGGGTAAATCTGAAGTACCTCGTTTGCATCATCTAGAGCCTCTTTCCACGATCCGATTGCTAATCGTGCTTTGCTTCGCTTGACAAGGATCGCTTGCGGAAAGGAAAGGTTGAGAGACAACGCAGTAGAATAGTGGGAGATAGCCTCGTCATATTGCTGGACGCCCACTGCTGTATCTCCAAGACACTCCAGTTTCTTTGAGGAACGTCGCCCGAACACTTTCAAAACATGTCAAACAATTAAGTACACTGTACGGGATGGCACTGGGGCTACTTACCATGAACCCATTCCAGATCCTCGCCATGCCCTCCAAATTCAGTCTTCAAATCGCGGAAACACCTGACTGCATCGTCAATGCGACCCGCTGCATCCAAGGCTTCACAAAGTCGCTGTCGAATCCTGATGTCGAGATTATCAAATTTCCATCCGGTTATCTGTCAGGGCTGGTAAGTGGTTTTGATACGTCAAAATACATCCAAAAATGTACCAGTGATATCGCAAGGAGGGGAAGCCCAACGTGGTCTCGTATTTGCGCTCGAGCACGCTCGAACGACTGTATCGCACCATAGATGTCAGCACACTCCATCTGCGAGTTTCCGAGAAGAAGGTACATGTACGCCTTCTGAAACTGTCAGTGACAATATTCGCCAGTGTGTTGTGCACGTGCCTGAACCACGTAGCATATAGAGTTAGAGGAAATCGTAGCAATGAGGTCGTCTACGCGTGATATCGCATCGGAATGTTCTCCGGCCATGAGAACGACGATAGCCTAAGAAATATGAGCGGTTAAATGGTAACCGAACGTCGAGGGCACAGACCTTGACAAGAAGGAGAAATGTAACATGAGATGAATGGAAGTGCTCGAATGCAATGTCGCAGGCCCGATATGCCTTGTCTTTTTCCCCTTTGCCGACGTGGGCTACACTTTTTGCAAGAAAGGCGACAATGGACGGCTGAATATCGAGGGCCTTGCATAAATGGAGGTCAGGATGTGGTGTTTGTGAGAGTAAAGTAGTAAGCACCTTTTCGGCATCGAC
The DNA here is from genome assembly GCA_038093535.1 of Boletus reticulatus. Lineage (NCBI taxonomy): Eukaryota > Fungi > Basidiomycota > Agaricomycetes > Boletales > Boletaceae > Boletus > Boletus reticulatus. The sequence continues at coordinate 108,069 of JBBPSJ010000004.1, forward strand.
GAGGGCCGCATCCCATTTTCCTAGACGAGTCCGCACGAGAGCTCGACTAGCGAATAGGTGATGGGTTGGTTTCTGAGCCTCGGGGATCGCTGCAGTCAAGAGGGTCTCTGCACTTCCGAGTAGATCGTGCTTCCACGCATGCAGCACAGCATCGTCGATCCGAATTTCGGGTTCCTGGAGAGTAGGGTGTAGATTTGACTGCTAAGTGGAGCAGTGATTGGAGTCAGAAAATCGAATCCAATGAGACGAGACTTACGATGATACGAGACACACGTATGATGCTGATTTTCCGATTCCTTCCACCAATTGCGAGAGATTGGTTGTCGGGAGAGAATGCGATGGACTGTATCTCTTGAGGGTGTTGAATGAAACCTAGTTGGGCGTGCGTCGACGTGTCCCAGAATGTGATAGTAGTCTTTGTAGAGCAAGCAATGAATTTCCTATGCTTTGGCAGGGAGATGCACGAGTAACTGTCGGTATCGAGGACAGGCCATTCGGCGACTGCTGATCCGGTAGCTGCATCAAATCGCTTGATTGTATTATTGGATACGGCAAAGAGGTGGTTGTTGAACCAGACGAGACCAGTGTTGTAAAGGACGGTTATTCCTACATTGATGTCGACGAGCAAGCGGCCATTGTTGCTGTCCCAGACACGAATAGATTCCTCTGAGGCTGTTGCGATACGGTCACCGGTCGGTGAGTATTTCGCTGACGCCAGTAAGCTGTGGTCGAGTGTTTGCACTTCCTTGTTGGATGCGACGTCCCAAACGACGACTTTTGAGTTCGACGCTATGACGAGTCTCGTTGAGTCGGGCGAGAAATCGATGGCGGGGATGGGGTGGGTGCCGATATCCCTGTGCTTGAAGACTTGCTTGTATGTATTTGCGTCCCAAATGGCGAGGGTGTCCCCGTATGACCATGCCCCCGCTGCAATCCACTTGCCATCGTTCGACACAGCGAGGCAAAAACAGCGGCCGTTCCCTGTCCTCAGCGTTGCCATTTGTTTGCCATCCTCCACTCGCCACACTCGAGCACCACCGTCGATATCACTAGTATGGCCGCTCACGATATACTCGCCCTTCGGTGAGAATGCCACCGCCCATAAGTCACTACCGATGTCGATTTCGATACGCTGGGGATGATCTATTCCAATGCTCAGCATACTTACAGGCAACACCATTTTACCACTACACACCGGTCATCGTGAACGACGGCGTCATCAGCGGTTCCATGTACGGTCGTGGCGACAAATCAACGAGCGGGTTGTGGTTTGTTGTCCTTCCTCGCACATTGCCATCCAGTGCCCACGCTCATAATCACCTCGTGTTTTCGGCGCTTTTACTGGGCTGTGTTTTCAAAGGCCTGGGGAGGAGTTTCCGCCGAGAGGATCCAGGAGATAAGAAGTCAAGTGACAGACATTTTGGTCTTTGAGTAGGTCTCACACTCCTAGTGTGTACAGTTCTCCTCCGAGCCTAAGAGCTTGGTGTTGATCCAGACTCTCCACCACGGTACGCCGTAGTAGGTACCCGAGTCCTACAACCTGATGATCTTGGAAAACTGTACGCCGACGCAACTTATCACGACACAGTCGATTCAGCGCAAACTCATATGCCCGAGTCAACGCGCTACAAGTTTGAACACGCACTACCGGTGTCCCACCCGAATACGCGGTATTATTATTTCAATATTGCATGATGCCCAGTCATGCGTCCCTGTACCACTCAGTCCCAAACTTGGAGCAGGAAAAAAAAGGTAGGGATTTGTCTCACTTTGCTGGTCGAACTAGGGGTTGTCTTTCAGTTCCTTGGCCAGCTCATGCTGTCGTTTTATCCAAAGCCGGGAAGTACAATGAAGCAATGTCGCGCATTAGCGACCTCACCGCTACGATAGACTCGAACGCAGCACATACATGGCTCAGGTACGTGCATAACGCGCTCTCGCATTACAATATCGCATCTGACACCTACAGCAGGCATATCTTCTCCTTGGAAACAAGTACATGGAGAGCAGTGACTGCGATATCACGATACACTCGATTCAGCGTAACAGGTCGAATATGTCTGGATCACCTTTGACAGTTGCGTTCTACGTCTAAGCATACGCCCGACTCAACGTGCTCCAACCGCAGGTTTGAGCATGTATCATCGGTGTCCCGCCGAGTACGCGACGTCATTTAAACGTTGCATAATCCCTAGTCGCGTATCCCTGTACCACTGAGTCCCAAACTCGGAGCAGAAAGAAAAGGTAAGGATTTGCTTGGAATCAGGACGTGTTTGTGTACTTGCAGGATAATGATCCCTTGTTCCGACAGGATTGCACGCTTTGAGCCTGGCGCTCCGCCAGATCACATGTTTACTGATTCAATAACCTCGAGCATTCTTGGGTACGTCTTTTCCTTGAAAACGTGGTTAATTGAAGCCTCCCTTGGTGGAATAGTTTTTCGTCGATAATGGGCAAGGAAGTCAACCTCCATCTTCCAGCCGGAAGATGTGCATCATGATAACAAGCGAATACAAATCGAGCGATTGATCGCAGTAGCCGATCACAAACTGTGGGTCCATTGCTCCATCGTTGAGGGTGGCTGACCCAATGCAAGTCGCGCGTGATGGAGAGCTTTTAAATGCGTTTCTCAAAGGAATGAAAGAGGTGCTTCAGAATCAAAGGAACGTTGCACAGGGAATATCTGATGGCGTGATCGTCAATATGATACGCACGTGTACGAAGTGGGTGAGCATTGGTTGCCCTTCCATGAAGCTGTGTCTGGGCCGAGTTCTAAAATTGATGACATGCAGACTCGAGCCCATCAGGACAACATCCTCATCTTACAATTGAGGTGTCCTTTCCTCCAGTTGAACTGAACTCGTGCCATTTGGCCAGTACGCGAACATTCCGTAGATGATCCGGAGTACTCGACACAAAGCAGAAATGATACCTGTTGACCGCTTTGAAAACAGGTGAAATGTACAGCACGAGTCACCAAGCCGACGAAAGGTCCGACAACTATGTCCCCAGTAACGCCACGGTCCACAAAAACCCCCCCAAACTCGGCAACCTCAGGACCCAATATGTAAATAACCTGAAATTTCCTCGCCCTGATCCGCGTCAACTGAAGACAAAAATACTAGCTTCTCTTCTAAGTCACGTCCAAGTGGCGTTCTGGGATTCCTCCGCCGATGGTCAAAACGGTAAGGATTATTGTCATGGATACACTGCACCCTTGCATTCTCGACGTTGATTGCCCTTTGCATTGCACATATGATGCACGAGTTGCGCTACCTTTTTATGTGGGTACAAGGTAGTTCGCTCCTCGATAAAGGAAGCGATGATCGGGAGAACAAGGAGCTGCGGCCGAAGGTCGGTCGGTGGAGACCTAGATGGAGTTTATCCGCTCGCTGATGGTGTCCATGCACACCATCCCACGACACGGTAGCACTGGCCAGAACCCGCGACCCGAGCAAGTTCCCTGGCTTTATTGGCAAATAAATGAGGCAAGGATCAAACCCTGCAATGGCGGATGCATGCGCTCGTCGACCTGTCTCCTTGAACCTCTTGACCATCGGCGCGTGTATCCAAAGGGAGTTGCACACCTCGTGAGTAGGTTTGCTTTAAGTCGGGTAAATGAAGAGACAAATTAACATCGGCACAGGTGTTTGCTCAATTTGGATGATCGTAGAACAATTAGGTATCCATTGTCTGCAATAATGGGAATACTGCTTTAGGACCTTTACCTTCCTCAGGGGTCCTCACTGATCATGATGCGCGCTTACTACATACTACAGAATCATGGAGCGAACCCGTGTGTCACGAACGCATGCACTTGTTCTGGTTTCCAGTCCACCATCATATTGTTCCTGGCAGAACAAACATGGATAGAGGATCTAACGTATCCCTGGTGCGCATTCACGGGGATTAACGTACTACGAGCGCTCCAATGACGTCTGTGTCGTTGATCATCATCCGATTCCATTGTGAACGTCATTGTGCACGCGCAGATCACACTCTCCATGTTCCGTCGCAGCCCTGGTTTCCCGGCTCCATCCCATGTGCTTATTGGCTTGCGAAAAACCCACGAAACGGACGATGCCAAGACATGCCCCACTCGAGGCCCGACGGCCGTGATTCGCACTTGTCCTATTTTTTTTCGGAACGTGTACCAGGGCGGTGAGCCTCCCCTTGCATGTGGATGCCGTAATCGACGGTTCCTCGACGTCACTGTCATGCTGGCGATGATGCGATGAGATACTTGATAGCACGGCGAGTTGGTCTAGTTGGAAGGGCTCACTTCGTACGTACGTGGTACCACCGTAACGTCTCATCTCGCGCAGTCAGTGCTGACTATAGGACCAAAGCTCGGTTTCAGTGTTTCACGTACCAAGTACTATCATTCTTTGAATGAATGGGTATCCACCCCAGCTAGCGCGCCGCGCCAACTCTCTTCTGCCTCGTCACGTCAGATGATATGCCACGTATGGCCCGCATCCCCATAGACGTGTCCCCGCGTACCTCAACGTCAAGCGATCCATGCGCCCTGTTCACGTTGACGTTTCATTCCCTCCGGGCAGTGCGGCGTCGGTTCTCGTACCCCCACCCGACGTGCGCGTGAACATGACCCATCGACCGTCCGTCGCCGACGGGGATCTAGGTGGAGGCCCAACGCCGGCTTCCCTCGGGTTTTTGCCACACGAAGGAAAGAAGCGTCTAGAGTCGACCCACGTGATCACGATAGAGACTAACCCGCCCAACCGCCCCCTCCCCCCGCGGGGTCGGGGTCAAAGCGACCCGACCTACAGACGGATTGACGTACCAGACAACGCGGCCCATGATGTCGGCAGCGCACCCGACCCACCATTGATGTATGCCTCCTGGACCGACACTGTTTGATTTTCGAGTCTCTTTTTCTTTCTTCCCGTGAGCCACTTGCACTTTCCATCAAACGTCCTCGGTTATCACGAACGCGTCGCTTTCCATCCGGTTATCCCACTCTTGTTACCCACACCGACGATGACGTACAGATAAGCCCGCGTAAGTCTTGCAAAATGAAAAACAACGCGTTCACTTGATAAGCGCTTATCGATACGGTTATCGTTTCCTCTTTTTCACACAGCTTATTTTTCGAGCCCCATGGCACCGGCGTCCATGAACCGTCCGTCGATTCGAGACTCGAGTCGCCGCGTCACATCGAACAAAGCCGAGCTCTCACCTCGCACGGGCAACGTGTACCGGCGGTGTCCAAGTGTGAACCTACATGGCCACGCGGAGCGCGTCTGCGCTCGGAGCTTGTTCATCACCGACGCCGAGATGTTATCTGATGCATCATGATCAAAACGTGATCGGGTACGGCCAGGTCGGTCGTACCCTGGGACTCGGCCCTCGGAGGGCGGTTCAAACGATGATCGTGCGTGTGGCGAATAACTCGTACTACTACATCCCACCGATCGAGTTCCAGATGCACACCGTCGATGTCCGGTCGTATCTTTAAACAAACACGTCGACGTCTGCGCTGCTTGTTTATTTGCCGAACCAAAAAGGCCCCATCAACCGACACCGTGACCAACCTCGTGTTGATGCGGCGGCCCACCTTGCAACAACACGTGTTCTTTAGAGGGCTTCAACTTGGACCCGCTTCCGTCGGCAGGCCGACACAATACAATTGATGTGACACCGTTCTGACGCCGCTCGCATCACACTGCAACGTGGTCGTGCAGCGTGGCTTTTGATGTACATCAACACCGCCAATGTGACGTCGACACCTTGATGCACTCGTCACGGAGAAAAAAAAACATTGGGGGGGTATAGTACACATTACGTCTTTTTTTTGCGTGTCAGTTCGTGTCTGCGTGTATGTAAAGCGAGAAAGAGGGCAAAAGAACGCACGACGCACGGTGCTCGTCAAACAACATTGCCAACGTGTATGCTGTGTAAGTGGATGGTAGCTTGCGAGAAACGTGAGCGGTAGAGAGAAGCGGAGAGAGGAAAAAGACGAGAGGCTAGTAACACACACACACAAGGAACCAAAAGAACCATTTCCGTATCATGAGCGGCGTAGAGACATCTAGACAGTCCAATTTTCTTTGTCTTCCGGACAGCGGAGAGAGCCAGAGAGGATCAACGTGGTTTCGTGGCGGACGAGAGTGATACACGATTGCGGATGCGGATGCGTATAAATGCGAATGTGAATGCGAGTGATGTGGGTGTGCTTGAACGTATGTTTTGCGTGGATGCATGAAACCAATGTGGTGATCCTCCACCGGGCCCTCCCCCTTCCCAATACCCAAAACCAAGCCTTGTGCGACGGATCAAATGATGGATCCGTGTCGATCAATCGTCGTTCTCTGCCTCCTCTGCCTTCAGGCTCGTACTTCGGTTTTCTGCGGCATGAACTGCCTCGAGGAGCTCCGCATCCGCATCCGCATCGCCATCTGCATCTGGATCGCCCTCGGCGTCCGCTGAGGATTCGTCTGACCCACGGCGGGAATTTGAATGAGAATGAGAATGGCTCGGCGATGGAAGGTGTTTAATGAGTGGCGGAGCGGCTAGGAATGAGACACGATCAATGCGATCACACGGACGTTGCTGTTCAATGAATCTCACCGGAACTCATCGGTCTTCGTCCCTTGTCTGCGCCTCCACGTCGATGGGACTCGTCGTCATCGGGCTGCAATGTGGCGATGGCGGGCGGGGAAGGCGGTCGTTGCGAATCGTTTGGACGGGGTGGCTGGGAGGGGGGAGGTGCGAGGGATGACGTTGGTATGCGTTCTCGATCGCGTCTGTCCTTGGAAATGAAGGACGGCATCTGGGTGGCATGTCCGATGAGCTGGGTTCCACCCGATCCGATGCCTACGGTCACGGGCATGGTATCTGTGCGTGCAACTCGGTTACCATGTGCGGTCATGGAATGTGCGTGGGTGAGGGTGGCTGGTGGAGGCTGGCTGGACTGCTGGCCAATGTGGGCCTGAGATTGGTTCTGAGATTCTATCGTGCCTCGTCGTTCGACGCGTTTCATCTTCTTCCGACACCGGTCACAGACTGTGCCGGGTCCTTCGGGACCGGGACCCCATTTCTCGACGCACTTGCCATCCTTGTATCGCCCGGCTAATCCGCATTGCCGACAGATGCGCTGACCCTGGGCGTTGGTGGCTGGATATGGGGCGTGAGAGTGGGTGACTGCGGGCTGCACAGGGGCGGTCGGGATCACGGTTGTCGGTGTAGGTGGAGGGGGCGCAGTGGTGGGAAGCGCGGCTGATCCGTTTGGCACTGGGTACAAGGTCAGCGCCACACGAGGGTCATATGAGGGTACGTACTGATGCCCGTAGTCGACGCGGGTTTTCCCTTCTTTGTTGGCGCGCCCATGACGGGGGGCGCGAAAATGTGTGTTTGATACATGCGCTGTTCGCCAGGCTGTTCGAGCGGACCCGAGTTGGAAATGTGGCCGACGATGGAGCGCTGAGTGGGTGTCGGTGCGTGGTTTGGGTGTTGATGGTGGGCGATGACGGCGCGAGGAGATTGGGGTTCGCCGCGGGGACGGGGGTCCTCTGTGGATGCCTCGAGGAGCATCTCGTCTATGGAAAGGGAACGCTGAGAGGAGCGGGAGGACGATCTGGAGTGTGTGCGTGGATTGGGGTGACGTGGGGCGGCGAGGGCAGCGTGGGGAGAGGGAAGATGGGTGCGATGGTGGACATCGACGGCACGAGGATGGGACTGGGAATGACGTGAGATTTAGCACGAGGGTGGGTAAAAGACATACCCTGTCGTAATCGCGTTCGATGCGAGAGCGTTTTGTGGGCGGCTGGCCGGATGCGAGCTGATAGGAGGGATCGTCGATGCTGCCCGAGCGTGGTCTGACGCGGGACGAGGAGGGCTGGGGCGGTGGGGGTAGAGGGGGAATGCCGTGGGACGAGTTGAGGGACGAGGAGTGGCGATGTGAGCGGTGATTTGCGGGTGGAGGCGGGACGAGCATGATGGCGGGGCTGGATGCGGAGGGAGTGTGCATCGTGGTGGAAAAGTAGCCGGGGAGGGGCACGGGGGCGAGGACGAGCTGGCCACCGCCCTCTGCGACGAGACGGGCGAAACCCGCTCTGGCGTCGGCTGCGCGGAGTTCGAGGACGGTGAGGTAGCGACTGAGCTCCTCCCAGGCGTCGGAGAGGACGCGTCTGCGGGCGTCGGCCTCGTCGCGAGCGTGTTCTGCGCGATCTGCACGTGCCTCGCACTCTGCGATGACACGGTGGGTGGCCTCAGAGATACCGTTGCCGTTGTTGGGGTTGGGCGGGGAAGCGGCGGCGAGGAGACGCTCCGCCTTTTCGAGACGGCGTCGAGTTGCGAGGAGGTCTTTTCTGAGGACGTCGGACTCGCGATAGCTGGTTGTGAGGAGCTGGGCGAGCTGTGCGTTGGACTGGGGCTGACCGTTCGGGGGAGGGGAGGAGATGGCAGGCTGTGGAGAGCCAGACATGGGGGAAAGTGAGCTGAATTTTTTGGTGGTGTTGTCGTTGATAAGAACGAGTCTCAGCGGTGGACCAGCGGACGTGTGAGATCAAGTTCGGCCGGCGTTTCTCCCCCGCGTCGACACGCAACGTTGGCGAGGCTGGTCAAGACAGCTGGACCCCGATCACTGCCTACATCCCGCCGCGCCTCCATCAACCCTCATGGCTGCCGTGCGGTCATCACCGCACAATTTCCCGTTCTCTCACCCCCGCGGGGACATGTCCATGTGCTCGCGCCGCCCATGTTGATCGCGCCCACGTCGACGCGTGTTTTCCCAAGAAACGGATTCGGGGTCTGCCTCGTGTCACCTCGGGGTCTTTGCACGACGCGCGAGTCGGAGTGGCTGTGTAGACTCCTGGCACTCATTATCTGTTATCGCGATCACGTGTTATCTATACACAGACGTCATATTCACAGTGATTTTCTCGTCGCACTGCCTCATTGTCCTCGCTGTCGGGCACGAGGTTTCTATTTCACTCCCCGGGCCGCATTGCGTTCCTTTCATGGACGTGTGTGTGAGTCATCCGTTTCATCCCAGAGGTTGCCCCAAGAACGCGTGTCATCTCGTCATGAACGAGGTCGATCTTGATTCTGTGGACGACGTTGGAACACAATGTCGGGTTTTCCCCCGCAGGCGCGTCTCGTTTCATTCCCGTCGTAACAACGATGCCTGGTGTATGCGCTCATCGATCAGGCCCATATGCCATCCCGATCGGTGTATACGCGCTCCAAAAACGGGTCACTCATCAAGGAAAAGATCGAGATAACCTTGTTCCATGAATCATGACATGATGCCAATGGAACACAATCCATGAAATGACGAACACACCTCGAAATGAAAGTGTTCGTGCGTCATCCTGCCCTGTTTGCCTCGTGTAGTGCGTATGGTGATCGAGACGACGTCACGACAAACAGGGGCTGCGTTGGTAGGGCGGTTGTGGATTTGGAATTAGGCGTGTGTAGAGGCATTGTATGTGGCCATAGCTGTGATTGATGATGGAGATGGAGATGACGTCTTGAACGCGGGATCATATCATACCTCGAAAAGGACGGATGATGGTTGACCCCCCGTTTCAAAGTCCGCGAGAAAACGACTGCGCAGCGAACAAACGAGTCTGAACGTCTGAACCCCCACAACCAGGAGATGATCATCATCGAGGACGCTGATGCAAACCCAACCTCGCGTTCCCTTTCCCTTCACGATCAATTCGTAAACGGCCAACATCTCGGACCCGTTCAGCACGACCAGTCCAGTTTCAAATACACCTCCTCACATCACTTACCACCGTCATATCCGAAACATCCCGTACCATCTCCACCTACGCAGCCTGCTGTGCCGCATCCTCCTCGTCCACCGACTCAACCTTCAGAATCCCCAGCCAAGAGGTTCTGGAAAGCCTTTGCGTTTGCCCTCCTCATTTACCTTGCATTTCTCACCCTCTTACGGTCCATGGCAAGCGGTATCGTAAGCATGTGCCTCTTCGACGTGCATTTTGCTGACGGGTTGGATAGCACTGGGACGATGGGTCTGCGGGCATCCCAAAGGCTGAAGACGGCCGGATCCTCGAATCGATTGGCGGTCTCAACTGGACAACGTACCATGCCCATCCTCGCTGGGCACCCTCCTTTTCAGAGAGCGCTGAAACGTCGTTTATTCTACCCACCACGTCTGAATCCTTGTATTTCATCTCCAGGGGATCTTACCAGTCTGGAAAAGTCGAGGTGAAGCAGTCGACATCCGAACGGGGCGGTGGGGTGAGAGTCGACGTCCGAGTGGCGTACCACGACGGACGAGCGCTCGCACGTGTGACCGTCTGTCGACTGCGGAAGAACGGGAACAAACACGGCGTCGGCATCTATGTACGTTCTTGGCGCTTGACACATCAGCTCATCCGATCTCATCGATCGACCCCTAGACACCCATTCCAGGCTGGACCAACGCGCGCGATCGACTCTACTTTGAAGTCGTACTCACTTTCCCCGCTGCGCCTTCCGAGCGATCCCCGCTTCGCATCCATGAATTGAAGACACACGCGAGCAACTTTGCCCACGAGATGGGCGATTTATGGCAGTCGCTCTTGTTTGACAACTTGGAGCTCGACGCGGCCAATGCACCCATTCAAGCACACGTGCGTACCATTTGTTTTTCGCAAGCTCACTCATGTTCACCATGCCTAGTCTGTCACCCTCACGAGGGGATCGTTGACGTCGAGCAATGGCGCCATCCTCGGTCACTTCAATACTTCTGACATACTGATTCTGCGCACCTCGAACGCACACATTCGCATCACCGCCTCCCTGTTCAACACGGCACGAGATGCCACCAAGCTAGATATGCGCACGAGCAATGGGTGCGTCCACGTTGTCGTATTCCAGCACGCGTACTCACGTCCATGTCACACAGTCAGATCACCTCGTCCGTCTCGTTGACCACCCCATCGGGCTCAGGAGGCAACTTTGTCGTCACGGCACGCTCGAGCAACGGTGCGATCAAGCTTCAGTACAATGACGCACCAACGGAGGCGCGCCTCGTGTCGGACGCGCGGACGTCCAACGCAGCCGCAGAGGTGGCAATGCATCCTGCGTATCAAGGCACGTACGAAGTGTCCACGTCGAATGCGCAGCCGGCCGTGAGAGATACCCGGCCAGCGGATCCGGAGGGAAGAGGGAGGAGACGAGTCGTGAATCAGACGGGGTCGCGGGGGATCGTGTCGGGGAGGGTGTACTGGATGGAGGAGGACGGAAGGAGGAGGGTCGAGGGCGTGTCGACGGTGCATTCGAGCAATGCGCGAGCATCGTTGGATCTCTGAGAGACGTGGTCCGGGGGAGAATGTAAGCTGGTATCTGTGTGTGGACGTGAGGGCGCATGACAGGTGGTTTTCTTTTGGCAATGCATGTACGATGTAGTCTTACCTTGACTAATGCGACTGAACGACGTCGACATTGGGTGAGCCACTCGCCGTCGTTGTCGACGCGCGAGTTGCGAGAAACACGTGTCGGGCCACACCAGCAGTGTACAATGTGACACGTACCTTGACATGGATTCGGAGCCCGGTGGGAAGACGTCCGCACTGCCCTCGTACTGCATTCCCCCCACTGGCACGCTGACAGCACGCACGAAGCACGATCCAGAATGGAAAACAACCAACACGTCGAACGGCGAGCCGCACAGTGACAGTCCATGTATCATGTGCAGAAGAAGCGAGACGCAAAGCAAGGCGAAGAAGAAGCGAAGCGAAGAAGGAAGAAGAAGGAAGGAAGGAAGAACAGGAACAGTGGTGGCAACAACGTTCAAAAAAGGGCCGAGAAGTCGACTCCGACGATAACGTTTGGAAGATTATGAATGGCTTCAAGTTGGGCTGACATGACATGGCCACCCGGTGCATGCTGCATGCTGCACGCGCGCGCACGACTAATGATTGTGCAACGTTGTTGTCGCACTGGAGCTGCCACTGCGGCCTTCAACTTGGTCGAACCCGTGCAGTGGAGTAAAACGTCTAATTCCGTTGCTCCTTGGCACGATGAAACTGGCGAGAGACCATGTGTAGCTTATTTGAGACCTGACTCGAGCCTACTAAGAATCAGCGCGTCACTGGCTGCAGGTCGGAATCACGTCACTCACTGCCAGCTGGTGCCGTCGTGACACCGACAACATCCCAACGCGTTCGATGTGACAGAGAAGAGTAAAAAGCTATATTCATAGTACGGGTCGCTCGTGGACAGCGGTAACAACCGTTCCATGTCACCCGGGATGTTACGTGACAAAGTGCGTACATTGTCTACACTATCAGCCAGGAAACGTTCTCCTGGAATCGTACAGTGATCCTGCTGTCCGCCGCGTGCGACGACCGAGTCAGGAACGGAGAACTCGTCGTCATCGCCTTGCTCAGAAAAGTCTCCGTGGTCCACAGCACAGCATCTTTTTTCATGAATACATTTCTCTTTGTCGTCACGCCAGCAGAGCGTCCAACCAAAAGGGGGCAATATACTCTGTTGTCTCTTTTATTTCCACCGTCCCAAACGCGATGGTGTCCACGCGATAGATACGACCTGAACGTGCTCGACAACCTTGTGAAAAGGGCGGGAGCTGGAAAGTGATGCACGGAAGTTTCGTACGGCCAAGGTGCAGACAGCTCGTCGAGACGATCGTACAACTTCAATGCCCCCTTTGAGGTCGAACGAAGAAGAGTGCAGCGTAGTGACGATTCTCTCCATTTCAGCATCCGGATAGAGGGAGGTATGATATTGCCAATTCGCCGAGTACGGAGGTACTATGGGCAGGCAGGCAGCTTGTTGAAACTTTCGGATTGCCCAGTCGAATGCTCACCCGGCGGGAACATGCGCCAGTAGACTGCCCTAGCGCACCTCCTCTTCACCGTAAATACCAGCCACCGAAAAATGCCTATCAACGAGGAGGCAAGGCGTGGGCCTCTGGAGGACGAACTGATCCGATATATCGTTACAGCAGCGTAAAATTAATTCTCCAGCGTCCCGTACTTATCTTGCAGAATGTTTGTAGTTTGTCGTGGGTCGAGGATTCCTCCAGATCGTACACCATGTGTATCGTATCGGAAGTACTGTTGAGACTCGAATGCAGATGCTTGCTCAGATTTGTGGTGGAGACGACCGGCGGTCGTGTCAATGAGCACTCGTGGCACATGACAGATAGTCCGTCGAACAACCTTGCGAATCGTTGCTCGTGTGGTTGATGGGCTGATGTATTGGTCATCTGCGTTCTCAAGCTGATCGTTCTTCCATGCATCGAGCGGCGCAGTGTCGGCGATCCGGATGTTAGGTTCCTGGAAAGTGTGCTGTAGACGATATAATGGAATAGATCCTGTTGACTGGATGAACAAAGTTCGTTCGTCCAGATATGCTCTAATGCAACGAGTGTGGCGCACCGAGGTCAGTGAGACTTCTCTGCGGGAAAGCGATGAGAACGAATGCCAAGTAATTGTACGGAATTGAGATGGAAAATACGTCTTGAGGCTCTGAATTGTACATGAGCCTGACATATCTCAAAACGTGACGACGGTAATGTTGCTCGTAGAGTGCGCAATGAACTCACCATGCTGGAGGACCCGCTGCTCTGATTGGTGGGAGGTGTGTGTACTTGTTTGCCACTGCTTGCAAAAGGCAAATGTTTCCTTCGAAGTTCTGACAACCCACTCTCGCGATGTGCTCTACATCCGAGACGAGAAGCCAGAGTTATATTCAGGCGGGCCAAATCGCGAGAAAACAGCTGTTCCAGCCTCCTAGACGGTTATGACAGCACTCCTGCCAAGTCCACCACTACGCTCGTCATCTTCGAAGCACCTACATACTTCAAAGCTTCACCCTTCGCGCCTGCTACATCATCACACTGTTACTTCAATTTTTGGTCAAGAAATCGTCAGTTGCGATGTCAACACGGTCGATCGTGCGGATGGTGTGCTACAATGAGTGCTGGCACGTGCAACCATGTAGGTCATGGGAAAGGGAATGAAATCTCTGCACGTTGCTCTATCTTCTTTCGCAGTGGCTCATCCGATCCGTTGAATGGCATCGACTCTACTGTTGATCGTGATCACTTTCTGAGTTTCGCCGCTCAAGCAGCCCCCACTTCGCGTCAAGCAATATACGACATACGCCGGCAACCTTGCGTGCACGATACCATTGCGTGGCGGTCATTTCATGCCAAGAAACAGATACCGTCTCCCATTTCCTGACAACCACGTGCAGTCCTGATATCACGTCGCACTAACTCCTGTTCTCCATTTTTCACCCTCGCAAAACGCATTGCTCATATCGAGCATTATTAATAACCGTGAGCGCCTTCCTCCCTTCACTTATGACACCTTATTATCCTTACTTACTCAATAAACCCTCCCCTAAGGTAGTCGTCGATTCATAAGCCTCATGCTCCTTCAACGGATCCAGGACGCGCATATATCCCCCATAACTGGCTGACTGTTGAACGTCGATGCTTTGTATGCCCCTCGTACCAGAGTGAGTCACAACTGATATCGCCTGTTCGACGTCTATGTTCCGAAGCGAGACAGGTCTTAAAAGAGGCGTCGTCATGTTGGACTTGATCTCACCGTTTCTCCAGCGTTATCATCATGGCATGACGAAGTCGCCTCTCAAACCGCTGGTCGAAATGGCCGGTGAGATCAATGACACGTTTGGATTCTGCACAACCAAGACGTCAGTAGGTCGAAACTTGAAGTGGGCCCGAGACTACCTATTTCTTCTGGACATCTCCACATCCTGGCGGAACGGCAGTGCACATCCGAAATCAAACGTCGAACGACGACGGCGACTGCTGGCAGTGGTGGCTTCGATCAGAAGCAGAAGTAGGGGCCTCTGGGGCTTTGAGTGCTAAGCACGGATTCGCTAACGCCACAGACGCAGTATGCGCGCCATTTTCGCACTTGGATCATACGTTATCAGTGGTTTTGGGGTTGTAATTCATAAGGTTCAGATTCAGAATCTGCACGAGCGTATCCCTTTCATTTCCTTCGCGCGCATGCATGAACCAATCAGAACACAAGGAAATAACAATAAAACTCACCAATATTACCGCAGTGGCCTAACAAGCAGACTACATGATTCGACCACTGCCATGACCAGCAGATTCAAACACCATCGATCGGCCGAGGCCAGCTACTAGTGCTTCTGAACTACCCTTGATGCCAGCGAAGGGCCGCGGCCATAACTGACTCGTTCTGGATCTGCGGAATCGAATACGGCTAGGCAGTGCGAGTTATGTAAGACTTGCTGTAGATGGGTTCAAGTATATCATAGACTCGATCCCCACTCCGAAGCCCGCACTGGCATCTAACGCGATGTCTCGTCCTTGTCGTTTCTTCAACACACCGGCTGGTTGCAACAGAGGCAACCAGTGTAAATTTGCACATTCGTCTCCTAATGATACTACTCGAGCACGATCTCCTTCTACAACCCCTGATAACTTCACCCTGGCAACGCCACAAACCAACGCTCCTTCGAGTGGCAGTGGTAACCCTCCAGGTGTCTGCAGGTACTTCTGGGAACAAGGCAGATGCAAGAGGGAATTCAGCTGTCATTTCAAGCATACCCAGAGGGTGGATAGAGCTGCACCACCTCCTGCGTCCACTTCGTCTCAAACGACGACGCGATCCTTTACCGCTTTACAGCGTGTCGCGCCTTTCTTGACAGAGCAGGGCTTGTCGAAGTTGAGCGGAAGCGGAACGGATGGGTTTTTCTCTCAAGATACTTCCTCTTTATCTCCAGCCGAGGCGCACAACGCATTGAAGAGATTCCTCCTTGACGACTACAGGTTCAAGGACACTTATCACATCTACTCTTTTTTGAAGCCGCTCAACAGTGCTACCTCCTCCAATGCTGGTTGGGTATGTAGTGCGATGCTTGTTGCCAACCGAGCGCTAATTTGTTTTCCAGACACAAGAAGATGGTCAGGTAAGTCACAGATACCGATGGATGATTACGGACGACGTTAACTATACTCTCATTGGCAGCTCCTCTTGCAGACGATGTCCTCTGTATGTGATGACTTCGACTTTTCTCTGACCCTTGCCTTATTCACCCTCACAGCAAAACGGTCTACGTCGTCTCATCGATATCATACATTGGCCCCAAGTATCGGCACACGCCGGGAACAACCGGGAAGTCCTTTCATTTCAACGGGGAATACTGCCTATATTACGCGTCAGTCTGCTCCCTGTTCTTGAGGTAGCTTCCCGCTCACTTTTCACAGTACCTGTCGTCAGACTTTGTGGTTAAGAGTACGCTCGTGACCCGAGTAAAGTGAGAAGGAAGTCCTGAGATACACTGCACGTTTGTTACTGACAAGGGATGGTGTAGTACCCTGTTCAGCGAGGTACTTCAAAACCTCACCGAACTCGCCACCACGATCGAGAGCAGTATGAACGCTATCGTGGCAAATCGATCCTTCAGAGATCCTGGGTTACCAATGAGCCACCCTCAGCTCGGCGCCCAAGTGTTTGCGTCTATAGCTGGTGTCTTGGACGAGTATGTCGATTTCAGATTTACTACGACATCCAGCTTTATATTATCTTTGCAGGTGCCTGGTACGATTCAAGAATGCTGTGGCCATCTACCCACACCTCGTCACTTTGGTCACAAATCTTCGCCTTTGGTTTGATCAGTGGACCACAGGAATCCTCTCATCTCCGCCGACGTTTGATAACCCTTTCCAAAACATCCAACATCCAGTTCGCGATCTTCTTGTCAACGCACTCAAGGAAAAGGTGAATCGTCTGGAGTCGATTGTCAATCGCGAACTTGGAAAGGAAACGCGCTCGGATTCTCGCAAAAATATCCCCGGTAAAGATGGGTTCTCGAACGAGGGTCTCATTGCTGCGCTCCACGGCACTTATGATCCTCCCGGAGATCTACGTGAGGAGGGCCCACGACACGATAATGACTTTGTGGACATAAACGATATTCGTGTTGCCCCGACGCACCAAGAATTACTGTGTCGAGCTCAGCCATTCCTGCCGGTCAGCTTATATCACGCTCCACACCCTGCTCCTGCAGACTCTATGCAACGTTTGTTGGATGTCCAATTCCGTCTCTTGAGAGAGGAGCTCACGTGAGTGCTTGAGTTATCGTTTCCTTTATTATTTACTTAGCGATTAATCGCAGCGCACCGCTGCGGAAGGCGGTGCAATTCGTGGAGGACGATATGAAAAAATCAGACCAGCACAAAACAAAGCTGAAGGAGCTTCTCCAGAAAGGAGGCGGGAAGTACCACGGAGTGGCAGATCAACACGAGTCTCTTATGTTCAACGTTTACACTGACGTCACCTTCACGTCGTTGGTTCCTGACCTCCGTGGAGTATCTACCAGTCTAACTACCGGGACACCTCCGGGAAGAGCTCGTTCCGCGCAGGCCGGTGCGCGTGTTGCGTTTTGGAAGGGCATGAGTGGCAAGCGACTCGTGCAAGGCGGACTCGTCGCTCTCGTTTGGAAGACAAACACGGGCATAACCGTCCATCTTGGCACTATAGCCAGTCCGCTCAACGAATTGTCCGATTACGTTCAAAGCCATGCGAATCGTGTCAAGATTCGTGTTGTCTTTTTTGACAGCGAGGTCGAATTGCGCATTCTTTCCCAGTTGAGAACTGGATATTCTTCACCCGGCGACATCAAGGTGCTTGTTGAATCGCCGGTCCTATTTGAAGCAATCCGTCCGTTCCTAGAGGCCCTCAAAGTAGAGCCCGAGAATATACCCTTCTCCCGTTATCTCGTCTTTCACCCATCCGGCTACCTGAACACCTGTACGATTGACCCCCCCAAGTATGCGCTACTTCCAGGCTTCAACTTCCAGTTGTCGTCCCTGTTTGATCGAGAAGCAGAGGTAGATAACCTGAGAATGAGTGCAGGTGATAAGAGTACGGTCGACCATGCCCGTGCAGAACTGCGTCGGGCTAGTCGCCTTGATCCCAGTCAGGCTGATGCCATCGTCGCCGCATTGTCAAGTGAGCTTGCATTGATTCAGGGGTGAGTCAGGTGTCGTCCTAGTATTATTCTGTCGTTGACATTGTGTCCAGACCACCTGGAACTGGAAAGGTGATATTCCTTCCCAACGACAAAAACGATGTACGGATGCTGATCACATGGTTTTAGAGCTACACTGGCGTTGAGCTCCTCCGCGTGCTCATCGCAAATCACATTAGTCCCATCCTCATGATAGCGTTTACGAACCATGCGCTCGACCACATGCTTTGCTCTGTACTTGACGCCGGTATCACGACAGACATTGTCCGCTTGGGTTCTCGTACATCTGACGAGCGTATCGCCCAGTACTCGATCGAAACACGGGAAATGGTCGCTGGGCAATCTCGTCTACATGACTCTGAATCCTACAAGACCAAATACCGCGAACTCAAGGATGTAGGAAAAGAAATCTCAAAATTGATTGATCGAATGAGCAAGATTGACCTCGAGTCGGACTCATCTGAAATCATCAAATATCTCGAGCTTTTTCACCCCGAACAGCACGCGTCCATGTCTGACGTACCTCCATGGATCGAGGTTGCCAAGAGTCTTTCCCAAGACGATGCCGAATCGGGAGAAAAGTGGCAAAAACAAGGTCGCAAAGGCAAGGTCGTCACCGAGGACACCTCTGTATATGCTTTCTGGAAGAACTGTGGTGATCTCGACTTTCTAGAAACAATCCACCATCCAGTTGTCCCCCCACACAGCAACTTTTCCGCTGAACCTAGTGAACCTGGTCCTTCTCGTTCAAACCGCTTCGAGATCTTGCAGACCGAGGCCACAGCGGATGCCGAGGACTCAAAGGCTTCTGAAGACGACGAGTCCGATGAGTCCGATGAGGAAGGCTTGGATACCGTGACGTCACCCGAGAAAATTTGGATGACTGCTGACTTTGTTGACACACCGAATAAAGCCGAACCGGCGAAGGCGCCCGCTGCGCTGCCTGAACCCTCGTCCCCGCCTGTTGCGGAGCCGGAGCCCCCTTACCCTTCCTATGCCGCGGGATTCTTTACGGCTCTTGGACAAGATGGCGTCCCGGCAGTGCCTTTTGTTAATCGGGCGTTGGAAACACTTCTAGAGGAGCCCGAGGTTTGGGAGATGAGCCAATATGAACGACAAACGCTTCATGCATTCTGGATCGAAGAGGCGCGCGTGCACATGCAACAAAATCAACGAGATGAATTCGACCGCCTGAGAAAGAAGGATACCGACAAAGTACGAGAGTACAATGAAATCAAATGAAATCAAGGAAGAGGTAAGTGATGCGAGACTACTCGACTGGCTTGGTTGTCTGAAAGGGTATGCATAACAGGTCCGACGTATTTTGTTGAAGAACGTCAAGATCATTGGATGCACTACGACAGTACTGGAACGTTGTCGATACATGCAGTTTAGTTTCTAAAACATATGTCGTTTCTACAGGCGCAGCGAAATTCGGAACGCTTTTCAGGGTGAGTCTTCTTTGAAATTGTCTCAACTCTAGTGTTGACGTTGTGCATTAGTCGCTCTCTCCCAAAGTACTGATGGTCGAGGAAGCCGGGCAGATACTCGAGGCTCACGTGTTGGGGAGTCTTGTTCCATCGGTTCAGTATCTTATCCTCATCGGAGATCCACTCCAACTGCGTCTGACACTGAACAAATCGGTATGTTGCGTTGCAACACGTACATACGCTACTTGACTCGTGTCGCTTAGCGCTATCGATGGATCACCCGCGAGGCAGCAAGTTGTATCGTTTCGACATGTCCCTCATGGAACGTTTGTCGAGTTCTGGACTGGCCATGTCCCGGATCGATGTTCAGCGACGGATGCGCCCAACGATATCGAGCCTGATAAGGTATGCATCCCAATATTCACCAGACTGAATTGAGTTGCCTACAGATGCATAGGAACACGCTCTACGAGGGACTGCAGGACCACGAATTGGTCAAAAAGTACCCCGACGTTCGCGGCATGGTCAAGAATATGTTCTTTATCGCCCACAACCACAAAGAGAATGGCGGGACGGACGATACGTCGAGCAAGTACAATGTGTACGAGGTGAGGATGCAGTCCGTCTCTTGAGCGGCGAACAGGGAAAGGCTTACACCGTCAATTCAAGGTTGAGATGATCCGAGACCTCGTGCTCTACCTCCTCCGGTAGGCTGTCGCTGGTCCTCGTCGTCGTCTCTCACGCTTATAATTTTCTTAGACAAGGGTGTTACTCTGCGGAGGGCGATATCGTCGTCCTGTGTGCCTATCTGGGTCAACTCGCCCGACTCAGAGATGCCCTGGGGGGTGAGGTCGCAGTCGTGATCGATGAACGGGATCAAGCCGCTCTCGACGACCGTGAAGGTGACGAAGAAGACGTGGGTGGCGCTTTCCTTGGCGAAGCCGTCCAGCACGTCAAGGTGACGAGTCGTGTATGTTGCTTTCGTCCACGAGAAATGCAAGTTGTCTAACAATGCCGACTTTCAGGTGAGATTACGGACCGTGGATAACTATCAAGGAGAGGAAGGAAAGGTATGCGACTATTGAACACACTTGAACATGCTAGTTGGTGGGCTAACGATAACGAAGATCGTCATCCTTTCTTTGGTTCGAAATGCTGGGGGCGATGATGATGATTTGGAAAAGCAGATGATATCCCAGCACACTCGGGTTAACATCGGTTTCCTCAAGGTACGTATGAATGTGTATTCCGTTGTTAGCTGATCGAGTCATCTCATCTTGCTTAAGTCGGAGAACCGTACCAACGGTAGGGCATTTCATGCTTTCCAGTGCTGCTCACTCGCTCACTTCTTCTCAGTGGCCTTGTCCCGAGCTCGCGAAGGTCTTTACATCTTTGGAAACGCAGAGAACTTGTCGGCCAAGAGTAGAATGTGGCGCACCATCATTGAGGAACTAGACGCTCAGGATGCATTGGGCCCTGCGTTGCCCGTGGCTTGTCATAGACATCCTGACACGGTTGAATATGTCTCATTCCCTGGGCAGCTTTCCCGTATCGCGCCAGATGGTAGGTGTCATCATACTCTTTTGCTCATGGTATCATGATTGACAATACTCGCAGGCGGCTGCATGGAGCAGTGTGACACCCTACTGAAGTGTGGTCATCTTTGCCCCTTCAAGGTACGAATTTTCCGCTTCGGTACATGTCATAACTTTGATTGGTATCGGGATTAGTGCCACTGCGACGATCCGAACCACGTCGCCGTAATTTGTACTCAGTTATGCCGGAGGCTATGTCACCGAGACCACCCATGCAAAAAGGAATGCCACACGCCGTGCGGCGATTGTCTCTTCCCAGTTCCGAATGTCGAATTACCATGCGGACATGTCAAGGCTTCCGTTCCATGGTACGTGCTATGAGACACTTTTTGTGTTCCCTTCGATTGACAACCCAACTTTAGCTACCAACTCGACATGCTCGAAAGCGTTCGTTGCAACGAAGAGGTCGAGAAGCAGCTGTCAGACTGTGAACATCGGGCCAAGATGCCTTGTTCTCAAGACCCGGAAGACTACCGATGCGCGGCTCGGTGCGCGGAGTTGATGGCGTGTTGTGGCAAGAGCTGCAATGCGACATGCGATGCTTGTCAGTCGATCAATGACACGCTGACGGCGGGAGGTGCCACCAAGAGGATGAAGCATGTCGCGCATCCGTGCCAAAAGTATCTCTATTGCGAGCATCCCTGTCAAGAGCCATGCTCGGAGGAACACGAGCACTCGACACGCTGCACTCTGAAATGCAGGCAAGTCTGCGCTCACGCGCAATGCAAACGACCGTGTTCTGAGCCGTGTGCGCCGTGCAAGCAGCCATGCACGTGGTGAGCACGCTGCCTTACCTTATCGTCGTTGTTTTTATAACAGATGATTGCAGGGCGTGCCCCCACTATACTTGTCCTGTTCCCTGTGGTTCTGTGAGTGTAAATTATTATATCCTCTTCTGGCCTGACCTGTCCATCGTCAGGTCTGTGCGCGGCTCCCCTGTGACCGACGTTGTGAGAAGGTTCTGCGATGTGGTCATCAATGCCCTTCGGGTGAGATACCCAAACGCTCCGTTGAGTTCTGTAGCTCATTTTCCGTCAGTGTGCGGGGAGGACTGTTCCGTTCAAGTCTGCCCAAAGTGTGCTTCCGAAGACCAAAGGGCCCAAATTGCCGACTTCATCATGCAACGTTCATTAGCGGAGGTCGACCCCGACCAGGAAACCCTGGACGAGATGGTGATCACCATCCCATCTTGCCGTCACACTTTTACAGTTGAGACGCTCGACGGTCATTGTGGCATGTCCGAGTTTTATAGTTGTGGAGAGAACGGAAAATGGTTGGGTCTGTTGTCTCCAACTGGATACAGACGACCACCTACGTGCCCGACCTGTCGTTCAGAAATCACGGCTCCCCGCTACGGTCGTGCCTTCAGGCGGGCGAACTTGGACATCCTGGAACGCAACGTTGCCGCTCAGATGTCGTTGTCTCTCGGAACAGTGCAGACGTCCCTCGAGTCTGTGTCCATCAACTCAAAGAAGGATCAGCTGTTGAACGCCGCTGCAACCATTGACCTCAAATTCAAGGACAAGACTGAGGAGAAGAAGCGAACGTCTCAGAATAAAACACGAACCAGGGCTTTGATTTCGACAAAGGTGGCGCCCATTTCAGACCGGGAAATTAATCCTGCAAACACCGAGCTACATGGTATTGATCTCTCTGTGTTGGATGCCTGGCGCAAGGCGATGCACGAGCTTCTGGTTGCGTACAGACAGGCCGTACAAGTGGCCGAGACGCGCTCAGCGCATACGGAGGCGTGGGAAGCTGCGTTGTCGTGCCTGCACGAGGGCGAAGTCGGCGCGTCCCTTCGTGATCTTGCTACATCTCCCAGAGACCCCATGACCCATGCGATGCGTGTTGCCAAGATAAAGATTGGACAACCGCGCCCTCTTGCGGACCGGAGGTTCCTGGTAGAAGCGATCTGGTTAACCCTTCACATCCGGCTGATCCTGACCGACATGACGACGGCATGGATCGAGGCGATCTGTAAACGCACCGGCGATCGCGTCAACACCCCCCAACAATTGGCATGGGCCACATTTGTCGGATTCCTGTTCAAGAGCTGTTTACGAGATGCTGACGTTGCCTTCGACGTCGCAAAAGACTCCGAATCCCACCGTCAGATCTCGAAGACAGCTCTGTATCAAATGCGGGTCCCGCTGGAGGAATTTCGATTTGATATGATGATGTGTAAAATCACGGGTCAATTCAAAGAAAAGGACGTCAGAGATGGGTTGGCAGAACGAGCGTCGAGTCTTCGCGAGGAGGCCGGTACGCGGATGAAGAAGACAATTCGGGACCACCGGGCCAAGAAGCCTGGCGCTGAAGAGACGGAGTGGTTGCAGACGAATTTCTCGAGTGTCGCGCAGGACATCGTGGACGAGTGGGCAACGATTGAACGCTCGATTCGCATGGACAAGTTCTATCAGCCTGTGTCACTCCAGGAGCGCATGGATATTGTCAAGGCATTGTTCATGAGCAGGGAATTGTGTAAGCAACAGGCTTTTTTGGTTTAACGTGGACTCATGAGATCCTCATGGTCAGCCCACGCGGGACACTTTTACAACTGTATAAACGGACACGCGTTTGTGATTGGTGAGGTACGTGAATGGGGTTGACGAGATTGCTGCCGGGAATAATGTGCTGATTTGGGTGTAGTGCGGCGGTGCGATGCAGGCGTCGAGTTGCCCAGAATGTGGGGCGCGCGTTGGAGGATCCGATCATCACTTGGATCCAACCAACACGCGTAATCAAGAGTTGGAGGCGTTGGCAACGCAAGTTGGAGCGGAGCGTACACCATGGGCAAGACCGTGGTGACCTGCGAAGTACCAATTGTTAGATATGGTGATGGGACGGGCGTCGTTACTCGAAAAGAGAGTTTGGAAATGTACGAGTACGGGGGATTATAATAAATTTTCTGAAGTTGTTGATTAGATCACCGCGCAGCGGGAATACAATGATACATTGGATAATGTCGAGTATACTATCGATGACGATTTCCGGTGTTGTACGCCAATATCCATCTGCACTTTATCTGCATCCGATGGTCCACGCCTAATAGCGTTTTCCCTTCCTGCTATCTGGAGGTGAGCTTGACGTCAGAGAATAGAGTTTGATCGCTTCCTTGGCAGGGATGGAATAAATAGTAAGTCGGTCATGGTGTTCTAACCAATGTCGTGACGCTATGGCGGCTGGACCTTGACCTCATCTGACAAACCCCTCAAACGGATGCCCATACAAGTCCACCATCTTATCTCGGAGGGCCTCTGCAGCTGCCCAAATCCGTTCCACCTTGGGATCCATAGCGCACCATTGTTGCTGCTCCAAAAAGACAGGACGAAATCGATGTCGGACGGTTGGTCGAGTGGGCGATGCTTGTCCTTGCGAACGGGACGGTGATGACTGTGAGTCGGCTTGCACCGGCGTAACTGCGATTTCTGCCACCTTTGTATGACATGGACGACGGGGGGTGGATGGTCCAGCGCCAGGTAACTCGCTCTCCTGCACAATCGGCAACTTGGTGGGACTACCTTTGAGTGCGGCATGGAAAGCAGCCGTAGCAGCTGCCGAGGAACGTTTGGCGGGAGAGGTGCTAGTTCCCGGCTTGGAAGGCGACGCATAGTCGACTCGGCGTTTCTTGGTTGGCGTTTCCGGAAAGGAAGCACCATCGTCGGCACGTTTTTTCGAGGGTGACGTTGCTGATTTCGACGACTTGTTTGAGGTTGCTCGAGGTTTTGTAGGGCGTTTTGTCGGAGACTTGAGATGAGACTTTATCTGATCTGCAATGACGTCGCATCGTTTATCGAGAATGGCCACGACGGCTTTGAACGCCTTTGGTTGTATTGAATAGGCTTGACAGAGGGATCGTTCCTGTACGGAGGGTTCCTGTACGTTGTCGCTGAAACTGCGCTCTCACGTATGCAATAAAGGACCTTACCTCTATCAACTGGCATACCCAGTAAAAGATGGCGCACAACACCACGTTCGCGCTGTACCTTTCCTTCAGGATGTCGACTTGTGGAAGCGCAGCCTCGGTATCCTCCATACAGGCCACCGCGTGTTCTCTCAAGTGGACACGATACGCGTCGACAAGCGTCTCATACGTGGCATCTGCGGCGGCGTTCCTTTCTTCGGAGCTAAGCGCGGTGCGAACTGTTTTGAGTATGTCGGAAAACTCGACTTTCGATACGCATGCTGCAGACATTGCAGACTGGAGTGAGACTTCGCCCGTGTTCAACCTGTGGTGATTTTCGTTTGAGAAAATGCCCAACGACAAGGGAAAACGCGTACTGTTCGGATGCCAGGTACGCGCACACGGCAGGGATGGCGATGGGGTTTTTGACGACGAAACCAGAGCCAGGACGCGTCTTTGCATTTGCGAGGCGCAGAATAGATTGGGCTTTGTCGAACGTGTCTGAGCTGGAACATAATCTGTTCAGTTGGTCGCGTTGGAGAGCTGCCATGATGGTCGCCGTGACTTGAAGCTTGACCGATTACCATTCGTGTGGCGGTGCACTTCACCACGCTTGTGAGTCGGGGACTCCAACTTGAACTCTGAGCGCTGAGCTTCAAGTTCATTCAACTACTACTTGGCTACAACACATCGAGCGTGCGTACATTGTCCAGAAGATCAGCCAACGAGACGCTTTCCCGAAACTGTACCGTAATCAAACTATCCGCCGCGACCCGCCTATAGTCCATCGCCCGTCGACCCGTCGATGCCAGCGTCACCAACAGTGCACCAAATGGCTGTCGAAGACGCGCGACGAGCCGTCGTGCCTGCATTTCTCTATCCATGGGTGCCATATGAACGGGAACAGGGTGTGACGGAAATTCAGGTTCAGCGGCGAACGACGACGCATCGTCGTCGATGTCCTCATCATCGATCTCTTCACCGTCTATGAGTGGGGAGGGGGGCGGCGCAACGTCATCCTCGATGAATGTACTGCTGTGCATATGTCCGCGGTCTAGGACGGTCTCCAACCACGGGTGGATCAAATACAGTGGTTTCATCCGAGACAGATCTTGTCTCGTCTTGATTTCCACCATACCGAAGGCGACTGTTTCCACACGATAAACACGACCTGAACGAGATCGGTAAAGCGTAAGAGGTGGGAGTTGGAAAGCGATACAAGGAAGCTTCATCCGACTCGCTGCAAACCAAGGCGGAGGAAGCTCGTCGAGACGGTCATATAACTTCAGCGCCGCATCGAGGTCGAATGAAGAGGCGGGAGACGCAGTAAGAAATTTCTCCATCTCAGCGTCCGAAATCAATGGGGGGAGGTGTGATGTTGCTTGTTCGTTGAATACAGTGATGTAGGCAGGCAGACAACTGTTGAAGCTGCCAGACTCCCCAGTCCAACCAAGGATGCTCACATCTCCAGATCCGGCGAGAACGTGCGCTAATAGACGTCCGAGCGAACCCTCGCCCTCACCGTATATCGCGGGTAATCCGGCGACAGAGAAAATACCCAGCAATGAGTAGGCGGCGTCCTCTACCAGCGTCGTATGCCGGGTGGAGGCGAGACGCAATTTCTCCCGGATGCTCGTTAAGCCTGGACGGAGCACCATCAATTGCTCTGCGGATACCCCGGTAGCTTCCTCCATCTCCGAGATGATTTCCGGAGATTCCTTATGGTTTGATATCTCCAAGTTGAGGTAGAGTGTCCAATCTTCAGTGTAGAAGTGGACCACCTTGGCCGCGACATATTCCTGAAGCGTCCATGCACGAGTATTCCAGATGCTCCTCACGAGAGCGCCACGCGACGACGACGAGTGAACACCACGGAGATAGACGATCGTCAGGACCGAGCCCTGGTACCACCTGAACATTGCCACCAGGGCCTCTTGGAGGACGAAGTGATCTGATTTATCGATACAACACGTATCGCTCCATGCCCAAATAAATCCGGCATCCCGAACGATTCCGCAGAACGTTTGTAGCTTGTCGTGAGTCGATGATTTCTCCAGATCGTATACCGCCATGTGCACCACTTGGTGGTACAGCGGTTCGTTGTCTTCCCATTTGTGCGACAGCATGACGTATCGGAAGTACTGTCGTACTTCACGCTTGATGCGAACGTAGTCGATGCGTGTGGTCATGGACGATACGAGCGCTTTAAAGATTGGTTTGGACTCGAATACGGACGCCTGCTCAGCTCTATCGTGGAGACGACCGGTGGTCGTGTCGATGAGCACGCGTGGCAGATGACGGATGGTCTTTTGGACAAATTTACGAATCGTTGCTTGTACGGTCGACGGGCTGATGTACTGGTCACCATACTCTGTCGAACAACATGAAAAAAATCACATGAAAAAATCGTCTTTAGTAACGAGGATACCACTCACGACGAATATATGGATCAGGCGACTCTGCTATCTTCGACTGCATCAAGTTGAGCACAGCTGCCGCACTGTCGTAGTCTCCTGCCTTCAGTAAGGCCGCATGCTTTATCTTGTAGCCAGATGGCGATAACGGATCAAGAGCAATCAACTGATAACAGAACATCAACAAGACGGATAAGGGAGATAAAAATGATGTACCAGGTCTGCGTCATCTATGGCCTCTTTCCATGAGCCAATTTCTACAAATGCATTGCTCCGTTTGATAAGAATGTCTTGTGAGGTGGGGGGTTTGAGGGACAACGCGGTCGTGTAGTGGATGATGGCTTCCTCGTGTCGCTGTGCATCCACTGCTACATCTCCGAGATGCTCCAACTTCTCGAGGGAACGCTTTCTGAAGTCTAGCAGAAACGGTACGTAAGCGACGACATGTACGGAGTGCGCAACCACTCACCAGCCACCCATTCCAGATGTTCACTCTCCAAACTTCTTTCCTCTCCCAATTCATCCATCATTTGATGGAAATGTTCAATGGCATCTTTAGTGCGACCTGCCGCATACAGGGCCTCACACAGACGTTGTTGAATCGTGATGTTCAGGTGATCAAATTTCCATCCAAATATCTGTCAGGGAGGGCAAACGATTTCAATTCGTTGCAAGACTCGGACATTCGCTAGGAAGCCTACCAGTGTAACCACCATGAGTGATTGACTCTTGTGGTGTCGCATCTGTGCCCGTGCACGTTCAAACGACGTTATCGCGCCCTCGTAGTCACTGCACCCGATGTACGAGTTTCCAAGCAGAAGATGCATATATGCCTGTCGGAAGCGTTAGCGATGATAATAGCTGGGTGGTCGCGCATCATAGCCTTGCCTGAACTACGTAGCAGATCGCGTTGTGATGCACCGTAGCGATGAGATCGTCCAGACGCGCTATCGCATCCTCCCGCTCTCCCGCCATAAATACGATGATACCCTGAGGGATATCAGCAACTGAGGGGAACTGAGATCGAACATACAGACTTTCATCAAAAGAAGAAAGGTCACGTGGGACAAGTGGAAGCGCTCGAAAGCAATGTCACAGGCTCGATAGCCCTTGTCCTTTTCTCCTTTGCCGACATGCGCTATACTCTTTGCAATGTAGCCCATGACGGATGGCTGAACGTCGATGGCCTTATAAATTGGCATTAGAATCAGATAGGTAAGTAGATCGAAAAAAAGTGCACCATTTCGGCATCGGCAAGCGCTGTGTCCCAGTGTTGCAAACGAGCCCGAACGAGAGCCCGGCTAGCGAGTACATGATGGTTTGGATTCCGAGACTTGTCGATTGCTGCGGTCAACAATGCCTCCACATCTGCGAGCTGATCGTTTTTCCATGAGTCGAGTGCAGCGTCGTCGATCCGGATGTCTGGTTCCTTCAGAGTGGGGTGTAGACGAGACAAGGACGGTGTTGAATCCTACATAGAACGACGACCAGAGTGGGAAAAAAAGCTGTTCATATGCGCACTCATCACCGAAAAACGACGCTTACAGTGATACGAGAGAGAACTTTGACGCTGATGTTGAAGTGATCCCCACCAACTGCTAAGAATCTGTCATCTGGAGGAAACGCGATGGACTGTATGTCTTGGGGGTCTTGAATGATAGCGAGCTGCGAACGTGTCGACGTGTACCAAAACGTGATGGCATGGTTCGTGGAGTGTGCGATGACGTTCCCATCGTCTAATAGAGCAATGCACGAATTTTTGTTGCTACGGGAAACTGGCCATTTTGACACGGATGACCCGGTCGACGCCTCAAATTCGTTGATTTGATCGTCGGATACGACAAAGAGGTGGTCGTTGTACCAGAGAAGACCGGTGTTGTGCAACGGGGTGACGTCTACCTTGATGTCCACGAGCAAACGGCCATCGTTGCTGTCCCAAACTCGAACGGATTTCCCGGTGGCTGTCACGATACGATCGCCCTGGGGTGAATACTTGGCTGCTCTCAAGGCATCGTTGTTGCGGAGCGTCAGTACTTGGTCGCCCGTCGCGACGTCCCAAACCGTGGCTTTGGTGTTGTCCGACGCAGAGACGAGCCGAGTCGCGTCCGGCGAAAAATCGACCCCGTTGTTCCCGTAGTAGTCGTCCACCGTGTGCGCAAATACTTTTTCAAACGTCGTCGCATCCCAAGCAAACACCCAGCCCCAAGCCGTTCCCGCCGCGATCCATTTGCCATCGTTTGACACTGTAACACAGAGACACAGCGCAGACGATGTTTCCAGTATCGTTGTCGTCTGCCAGTGGCCATCTTCTACTTTCCACACCTGAATAGTGTCCTTGTGGCCGCTCACGAGGTATGTTCCATCTGGCGAAAATGTAACCACACGTGTTTCGCTACCGCCGTCGATTTCGACGAGCGGGGAATACTCTTGTCCAACGGTTAGCAGATACTACCTCTACAGCCCCAATCGTCAGCACGCACCAATCACTGTCGACGGTGTGGACATTGGCGACTGGTAAAATTGAAGGTAACGGAGAAGATGTGGTTCATGTTATCTCTTGCTGATATGGATCAGTTCACACACTCAATCTTTCGGTGCCTGGCCTGAGATTGAATGACACTTAGAATACAAATGGCACATCACATTTTCAGTGAATGCATCAGTTAGACCATTCAATTGCTGGTCTGGCTGGGTTGGTCGACCGGACCACGTTCTTACAGTTACAAAACGTCGAGTATACGTACATTGTCCAAAATTTCAGCCAGCGAGACGTCCTCCTGAAACCGCACAGTGATCAAGCTATCAGACGCGACGCGCCTGTAATCCATCGTACTTTCGCCTGTCGACACTAGGGTAAGCAATAGTGCCCCAAACGGCTGTTTAAGACGGGCAACGAGCTGTCGTGTTCGCGCCTTTCTGTCCATTGGAACCGTACGCACGGGAGTGGGTAGTGATGTCGATTCAGGAAGTAACGAGGCTTCGTCTATGTTCCGTGAGGGCGGTAGCGCGACGTCATCCTGAATGAATACGTACTTTTCACCTCTCCTTGCTCCAGGAGAGCGCCTAAACAAGGGTGAACAAGATACAGAACGTTCATTTGAGATAGGTTGTCTCTCGTCTTGACCTCGACCATTCCAAAGGTAAGGGTGTCCGCGCGGTGAGTATGGTCTGAGTGGGTGCGGTAGGGTGAAAAGGGTGGGGTTCGGAAAGCGATGCATGGAAGTTTCATCCGACCTGCTGCACACCAAGGCCCAGGAAGCCCTCTGAGGCGGTCGTATAGCCTCAGCGCCACATCGAAGTCAAATGAATAAGAGCGTGGTACGGTGACGATTCTTTCCATCGTCGAATTCCTGATTGGCCGCGGGGGGTGCGATGCTACTGGTCCGTTGGATGTGGCGGTGAATGCAGGCAAGTAACTTTTATGGCCATCCACTGGTACACCTCTGAGATGCTCCGACCTCGTGAATAAACGTTGTTTGAAGTCTGACGAGAAATGGGCGACGACTCGTACACAGGATGCGTGACCACCCACCATGAGCCCATTGCAGATTCTCACCACGCAGGTTTGTCCCCCCTCCTAATCCACCCTTCGTTTCGCGGAAACACTCAACGGCATCTCTTGTGCGACCCGCTCCATACAGGGCTTCGCACAGATGTCGTTGAATCACGATGTTGATATCATCAAATTTCCATCCAGTTATCTATCCGAGACAGCGAGTAAACACGTCGCAGTTACGGACGTTGGGTAGCTTACCAACGAGACCACAAAGAGTGGCCGACTCGTGTGGCATTGCATTCGGGCTCGAGCACGCTCGTACGACTGTATCGCACCCTCGTAGTCGCTGCACTGCAGTTGTGAGTGCCCAAGGCGAGTATACATATAGGCCTTGTGAGAGCGTCAGTCGTGATATTCGCCTCATGCCAGAGTGTCGTACCTGAACCACATAGCACATCGAGTCGAGAGGTACCGCAGCGATGAGGTCATCCATACGCGAGATCGCATTGCGGTGCTCTCCTGCCATGAATAAGACGATTGCCTAAGGTACAGTGAGCAGTTTCTGGAAACAAAATTCGAAGGGTATAGAACCTTGATCAGAAGGAGAAAGCTAACGTGGGATGAATGGAAGTACTCGAATGCGATGTCGCAGGCCGCATAGCATTCAAGTTTGTACCTTTCTCCCTTGCCAACAAGCGCCATACTTTTTGCGACGTAGCCAGTGACGGATGGCTGAATATTGATCGACTTGATGTACATCGGCGTCAGTACCAATGAAGGCGAGAACAGAACAAAAAAAACACCATTTCGGCATCCAGAAGAGCTGCGTCCCACCGCCGCAATTGTGCTCGTACGAGAGCCCGACTCGCGAGTACGTGATGGTTTGGATTTGTGCTCCGGCTCAACAACGCCTCCGCGTTTGCGAAATGACCATTTTTCCATGAGTCGAGTGCAGCACCGTCGATCTGGATGTCAGGTTCCTGGAAAGTGGTGTAGGCGAGACAATAATTGTACGAACAGACGATACTTACATTGATACGAGAGAGTCGCTTGATGGTAATCTCCCCATCCCGTCCACCGACTGCGAGGAACTGGTCATCAGGAGAGATTGCAATGAAAAATAAGCTCGGAGAAGGGTGATGGATGAGAGCGAGTTGAGTGTGTGTTGACATGTGCCAAAACATGATAGCACGGGATGTAGAGTACGCGATGACTTCCCCGTGCTGCAGCAGGGCAATGCACGAGTAGCCAACAGAACTAGGGACTGGCCATTCCGAGAGTTCTGACCCGGACGAAGCATCGAGCTGCTTGATTCTATCATCGTGGGATACGACAAAGAGGTTGTCGTTGAACCAGAGGAGACCATTGTTGAATTCCGGAACTACTTGTACTTTGATCTCCCTGAACAAGCGACCGTCCTTGCTGTCCCATATCCGAATGTAGTCATGGGTAGCTGTTGCGACTCGATCTCCTTGTGGCGAGTACTTTGTTGCTATCACCTGATGGTCGTGGCAGAGTGTTTGTACGTCGAGCTGTTCATAGTCTGTTGCGATGTCCAAAATGGTAGCGGTACAAGAGTTGAACGAGGCGATGACGAAGCTAGCCGAGCTGGGTGAGAAATCGATTCCAGTGACGACACCTGAATCAGTGTGCGCGAAGACGGGCTCGTATGTCCCTGCGTCCCACACACCAACGCCAGATGTTGTCCCCGCTCCGATCCATTTGCCTTCCTTTGACACGGCGAGACAGTGCACAGTCCCCCCCATAGCCAGTGTTGCCATTTGCTTGCCGTCTTTCGCTCGCCACACTTGAACCATCTCCTCGTCACCGCTCACGAGATACTCGCTGTTTGCCGAGAATGCAACTGCCCATATGACGTTGTGACTAGCGTTGATTTCGATGGGCGGAGTTCGCTCTTGTTCGACGGTCAGCATCAATGTCATCCCGTCCCACTACTTACGCACCAGTCATTGACAGCGACGGGTTTGTCTGGGACACTATATAGCAGAGCAAGATGGAAGTTGTGGTCCGCATGCTTCTTGCGCCTCATCGATATAGATAAGTGCGCACGGTCCATCACTGCCTCGTGTTTTGGGCGCTCGTTCGTGCGTGCTGTATTTTCACCAACTATCCAAGGCAAACTCGACTTTTATCAGCTGCCATGAACTCGACCAATGCTATAGTATTTGTCTTCCTTCCTCCGATGTGGCAACCTAACGTGATTCAATATTACAGGATCCAACAATGTTCTATTTCATGGTCAACATCAATTCTCAACAGACTGCCTCGACCGCGACAGTTGAGCCAACTTCAGCTGTGCCTTTCGAGCTTGGTATGCCGCCTCCACCATTGCTTTAAATTCCAACTCCTCTTGCCTCTTAGCGAACTGTCGCATCTTCTGTTCCCTCTCTTCCTCATTCATGGCATTAAGCTGCCTCACCTGCATGATACCTCCGTGAGCCACGAGACGATTGAAAGAGCACGGAACTCACCAGATTTTCAGATGCAATCTTCTCTAAGGGGTATTGATTGAAGGTCGACGCCAGCCATGCGTCTACTGATCTCTGCAAGGTGATTTCAATCTCCGTTGATTTCAATCTCCGTTGCTGCTGGACCCTTGTCGGGTGTCATCCGCCGAAACGCCCTGCGCATTATCATGGGTGAGAGCATACTCAATGTCGCCCTCGAAAACCATTTCGAATAGGTTTCACATGCGGTGTCCAAACCTATGGACACCGCACGAAGCCCGTGCGCGCTGACGAATTGAAGTACGGTTGCGAGTTCATGCAGCGAGAGCCTGCGGTCCGGGCACCCAGAGAACTTGACCATGCGGTCAACTTTGACATTCTCGTGATGGATGAGGGCGGACGGGGAACCCTCGAGGATGACGCATGCATGGTCATACAATGTATCCCCGTCCCAGGAAGGGGTTACCTCTTGAGGCAGCGATGCTGCGTCTGCAGTGATAGGGATGACAGAGTGCGCTGCGCCTTTACCCTCTTTGAGCACGCGCTCAACAAAAATGACTTCTTCGGGTTGGTCGCCGGAGGGCGCAATGGTAACACGAAGAAATGTATGATGATGCCCTTTGTCGACTGTGGGAAGGCACCCATCGTGTCCTGGGGTCATCGTGTGGGCAGAACATGACTCAATCAATTCAACGAACCTGTCGGCCTTGTCGACCAACTCGCTCGGCCAGACGTCAAGCGAGGATGAACGGTAAAGTACTTGAGCCTCTGGATGGTGGTGGTGGACGACCTTTGAGAAGTAGTGAGGCAGGCCGTGATTGAGAAGATGCATGGCGGAGGCCAGAGGGCTTGGTCAGACGGTCGAGGAATTTATAGGTTTGGGAGTGGCCCCTATGGATCTTTCGGGCCGCTGGAATGAATGTGACGGAGGTAGATCCGGACACCGCCACCGGATCGGTCGTGTACCGAATGACGTCACTAGTGCCTCCGACCGTCTATACACCGTCGCACCAGATGGACTAGTGACCGGCGTCGCAACATCCGATGAGGTGCTAAATTTGATGGTTGCTTGGTGCTTGTTGTGCATATTGTAGGCTGCTGTTGGGCGTAGAGTCCTAGGCATTCACATGTCAAAGGACCAGTGTCCGTTCTGATCTTCCGAAAGTTGGATCCTCAAAGTGCCGTGAGCCTCCTCTGGCTTGACTCGGAGGAGTAAACTTGCCACCACGACATGACATCTCCATTGTCGTCCTAGGCACCGAGTTCGTCACAACACATCGTGTGTGCGTACATTGTCTAGAATATCGGCCAAAGAGACGCTCTCCTGAAATCGTACACTAATCAAGCTATCCGCTGCGACCCGCTTGTAATCCACCGCACGTCGACCCGTCGAAGCCAGCGTCACCAGCAGCGCACCGAATGGCTGTCCAAGACGCGCAACGAGCCGTCGTGCTCGCGTCTCCCTGTCCATTGGGACGGTATGAATGGGTGTAGGGTGTGACGATAATTCGAGTTCAGCGATGGACGAGGCATCGTCGCCGTCAGAGATAGCCTCGTCGTCTGTGTTCGGCGATGGGGGTGGCGAAATGTCGTCCTCTATGAACGTCCCGCTATGCATGTGTTCGCGGTCTAGGAGACTCTCCACCCAGGGATGGAGCAAGTACAGCGGTTTCATCCGAGAAAGATCATGTCTCGTCTTGATCTCTACCATCCCAAAGGATACAGTCTCCACCCGATAAACACGTCCTGAACGCGTCCGGTAAGGGGTCAGAGGCGGGAGTTGGATAGCAATGCAGGGAAGTTTCATGCGACTTGCCGCAAACCAAGGCGGGGGAAGGTCATTGAGACGGTCATACAACCTCAGGGCCACGTCGAGGTCGAATGAAGGCGGGTACGACGTAGCAACCATTTTCTCCAGTTCAGCGTCCGGAATGGGCAGGGGGAGGTGTGACGTTGCCGGCTTGTTGAATACCGTGATATGTGCAGGCAGGCAACTGTTGAAGGTGCCGGACTCCCCAGTCCACGCGAGGACGCTTCCATCACCAGAACCGGTGAGAACATGCGCTAATAGACGTCCAAGCGAACCCTCCCCTTCACCGTATATAGCAGGTATCCCAGTTACTGAGAATATGCCCAGCAACGAGTATGCGGCATCCTCTACCAGAGTCGTCTTCCGTGTCGAAGCGAGACACAGCTTCTCTCGAATGCTGCTTAACCCTGGACGAAGTGTTATCAATTGCCGTGTGGACACCCTGGTGGCGAGCTCCATTTCATATATGACTTCGGGTGATTCTTTGTGGTTTGGTAGCTCAAGATTAAGGTAGAGAGTCCAATCTTCGGTGTAGAAGTGGATGACCTTGGCAGCAATGTATTCCTGAAGTGTCCAGGCACGAGTGTTCCAGATGCTCCCCGCGAGAGCGCCGCGCTGCGATGAAGGACGAACGCCACGGAGGTAGACAATCGTCAGGACAGAGCCTTGATACCACTTGAACATTGCCACCAGGGCTTCTTGGAGGATGAAGTGATCCGATCTATCGATACAACATGTATCGCTCCACGCCCAAGTGAATCCGGCATCCCGAACGATCTTGCAAAACGTTTGTAGCTTGTCGTGAGTTTGAGACTTCTTCAGGTCATACACCGTTATGTGTACCACTTGTTGGAACAATGGCTCGTTCTCTTCCCACTTGTGCGAGAGCATCACGTATCGGAAGTACTCTCGCACTTCACGTTTGATCCGGACGTAGTCAATGCGGGTTGTCATCAGTGATACAAGCTCGTTAAAGATTGGTAGGGATTCAAATCCAGATGCTTGCTTGGATTTGTTGTGAAGACGACCGGTGGTGGTGTTGATAAGCACGCGTGGCGAATGACGAATGGCCCGTTGAACAATTTTGCGGATTGTTGCTCGAGTGCTGGATGGACTGATATACTGGTCACCATGCTCTGTCGAATGATGTCAACACGTCATCTTCATCACGGTAGGGAGGAGTAGACTCACGACAAACGTCTGGATCAGGTGAGTTCTCCATCTTTGCGAGCATCGTCTCAAACGCGTCAACTGCATTGCCATAGTCTCCAACCTTGTGCAAAGCCGCATGCTTCAGCTCATAGCCCCATGGCGACGACGCATCAAGCTTGATCACCTGATGAGGATGCATTGATAAAAGTAACCATCACAAAGAAAATGATGTACCTGGTTTGCGTATTCTAGAACCTTGTTCCATGACCCGGTTGCTACGCACGCCTTGCTTCGTTTGATGAGAATGCTTTGTGGTGAGGAGGGGCTAAGTGACAAAGCGATGGAATAATGGAGAATGGCCTCGTCATGTCGCTGGACATCCACCGCTGTATCTCCGAGATGCTCTAGTTTCTTCAGGGAACGCAGCCTGAAGTCTGTCGGAAGATGTTACATGAGTGACGAGACTTAAGTACGGGATGTATATACACTCACCCTGGACCCATTCCAGATGCTCACTACGCAGGTTCGTCTTCCGAGTCCCTATCAATCCACTCTTCATTTCGTGGAAACACTGTATGGCATCCTTTGTGCGACCCGCTGCGTACAACGCTTCACAAAGACGCTGTAGAATCAAGAATTCGAGATTATCGAATGTCCACCCAGATATCTGTCAGAGAGCATGAGCATATGTGACATGGCCATTCGGAAACTTACCAGTGAGATGACTAGAAGCGGAACGCCCCCATAGTGCTGTACTTGTTCTCGAGCGCGCCGGAACAGCTGAATCGCATCCTCATAGTCACAGCGCTCCATGTGCGAATTTCCAAGGAGAAGATGCATGTGTGCCTTGTGAAAGTATCAGTGGCCATATTCGACGTGTGGTATCATATTGTACACGTGCCTGGACCCCATAGCATATGGAGTTGAAAGGGACCGTGGCAATAAGATCATCTACACGCGATATCGCATCACGATGCTCGCCCGCCATAAACAGCGCAATAGCCTAAGGAAGGAAATGAGTAGCCGAGGAGCGTCCAAGTCCGAAAAAACAGACCTTGATGAGAAGGAGAAATTCAGCGTGAGGCGGATAGCGCTCGCATGCGATGTTGCAGAGCAGATTCCCCTTATCCTTTTCCCCGTTGCCGATGTATGCGACACTTTTTGCAACATAGCCAATGACCGACGGGTTAACGTTGATGACCTTGGATCGTCAGCATCAGCGCATGTGAGGAGAGTAATAAGTACCATTTCGGCATCGGTGAGCGCCGCGTCCCACTTCCGGAGACGAGCGCGAAGGAGAGCTCGACACGCGAGTACGGGATGAGGTAGATTCTGAGACGCAGTGATTGTTGCAGTTAATAATGCCTCCGCGTCTTCGAGTTGATTGTTCTTCCATGAGTCGAGTGCAGCCTCATCGACATCGATGGCAGGTTCCTGGAATGTGGGGTGTAGCCGGGAGACAATGAATTGAATACCAAATGGAAAGAAGCAATCCACTGTAATCCAACGAGACACGATACTCACAATAATACGAGATACGCTTTTGATGCTAATTTTCCCATTGTCTCCACCAATTGCGAGAAACTGGACAGTTGGAGAGATCGCGATTAAGAGTACATAATGAGGATATCGAACGAGACCGAGTTGGGTGTGTGTCGACGTATCCCAAAACGTGATGGTACTGTTTGTAGAGTATGCGATGAATTCGACATTCTTTGGTAGGGCAATACACGACTGGGAGCTGCTTTCGGAGACCGGCCATTGTGCGACCGTTGACCCAGTAGACGCGTCGAATTGCTTGAGCGTACTCTTGGATACGATGAGGAGGTGGGTGTTGAACCAGCAGAGACCTTGGTTGAATTCTGGCGTCACTGTAATTGGAATCTCCAAAAGCAAGCTGCCATTGTTGCCGTCCCAGACATGAACGGAATCTTGAGTAGCTGTCGCGATTCGATCGCCTTGCGGCGAGTATTGCACCGTTTTGACCCAACCATGGCCATGGTGATGGAGCGTATGTGTTTGTTTGCGAGTCGTGAGGTCCCAAACAGTGGCTTTGGCGTACGTTGCCGAGACAAGTCGAGTCGAGTCGGGGGAGAAATCGACACCGAGGATGTTGGGGGTATCCAAGTCCTTGTGCTTCAAGACTTGTTCGTATGTCTTCGCGTCCCACACGATGACGCCGATGTTGTCTGTCCCAGCCGCGATCCATCTGTCACTCTGCGACACAGCGAGACACCTGGAAGATTCTGCTGCCATCGTTGTTATCTATTTGCCGTCCTCCACGCGCCACACTCGGACCCCGTCGAGGACGATACCCACGAGATACTCCTCGTTCGCCGAGAATATCGCTCTCTTTAACCACATATCGATGTCCACATCGATGGATGGGGAACGCTCTTGCCAGTGCATAATGTCAGCCTAAACGCAACTCCATCTCACCCACACGCACTGGTGGTTGTCGACGACGAAGTCATTGACGGTACTACCAGGATAGTCGGCGAGCAACGGTGGAAGTTATGAACAAGTCGTGTCGTACAGGCCCCGTTGGCACAGCATGTTGCGCCTCAATGATAAATTCCAGCGCTTGTTCATGCCAATGGCCGTGCTTTCCCAGAACAAGCATATGAACCATTGCGAGGCAGACAATTCATCTCTGCACAACCTGAAGGTTTCTTGATTCAAGTTGGTATTGTCTACTAACTCCTCGCAGAATCTACGTGGCCAATCCCAACCCTTTCGTCGGCGGTAACATGATCGTTCGAGCGAGCACGACGCGTGCTCGTTTTTAATGTTTAATGAACACCGAACAGTACTGATGAATGCTGTAAACGTGCATCCTCCATGGGTGACACACATCCAACGAGGATCCGTTGGACCCAAATGCAAAGACACGAAAAGGACTTGTCGCATGTCCATAGACTCCATACATGGAATGACACATCGACGATAGATCGTAAAGTTGGAGAAGGTCAACGATAACATGGCACCACGTCCTAACACACGGAAAAAACACAAGGAAATAAATACGACGCACGAGTGTCTTTGATATCCCTACAACACGTCTAGAAGTTGTACACCTGCCATCAGCACATTCAACGGTGTGTCTTCCTGCACCCGGACAGTGATAAGACTCTCCGAAGCGACCCTCCTGTACTCTGCCACATTTTGACGCGTCGGCGTGAACAACAGTGCACAGAATGGTTGTCTCAGGCGAGCTATGAGCTGTAGAGCCTGCGTCCACTTGTCCGCCCGTGATACGGCCGAAGGCGGCAGGAGCGATACAGCATCTCGAGGCTGTGCACCAAAGGGCAGCCCAAAGTGGGACGCAAGCCATGCCATGTGAGATTGAGGAGCAGTAGAGGTAGTACTGGAAGTAGGTAACGAGGATGGCTGGCCTATCGAGGAAGTCTGATCCTCGATTGTTTCCTCAGATATAATCTCCGTAACACTCTTCACAGGTCGCCTGTCTAGGAGAAAGTCGATCCATGGGTGAATAAGAGTCAAGGTGCCCAGTCGGGAAAGGTCTTCTGTGGTCCTAATCTCTACAATCCCAAGGGCATCTGTATTTGCGCGGAATACGCGCCCCGACGTGCTCCGAATGGCCGATACAGGTCCGAGCGTGAAAGTAAGGCACGGAAGCTTCATCCGTTGTCCTAAAAATGACGACACGGGGAGGTCATACAGCCGATCATACAGCTTCATGACCAAGGTGGGACTCAGCAAAGACGCTCGTAATGCGGCAGTGAGTCTATCCATTTCAAAATCTTGGATAGCTGGGGGAATGTACGTTGTCGGCAGCTGGTTGAACACGACGATCTTCGCAGGGAGGCAGCTATTGAAACCTCCGGATCTGCCTGTCCACGCAAGGATGCTCGTGTCTCCCGAACTCGTGAGTAGCTGTGCCAACAGTCGCCCGAGTGCTTGATCACCTTCGCCATAAACAACCGGCAAGGACATGGAGAATATCCCAAGCAATGAATACGCTGCATCCTCCACAATGGTTGTCTGTCGTGTCGAGGCTAAACACAGTTTCTCCCGTATAGCGTCTAGACCTGGTCGGAGTGCCATCAGGACACTTGTAGAAACACCCGTTGCCTCTTCCATCTCCGAGATGATCTCGGGTGATTCCTTGTGGTTCGGAATGTCAAGGTCCCTGTAGAGCGTCCAGTCCTCATTGTAGAACAGGACTACCTTTGAGGCATGATATTCTTGGAATGTCCATGCACGAGTGTTCCAGATGCTCTTGACGAGATCACCGCGTCGCGAGGGAGAGCGGACACCACGGAGTAAAACAACAGTGAGAGTGGAACCCTGGTACCATTTGAACATGGAAACCAGGGCCACTTGGAGCACAAAATGGTCGGCCATGTTGATACAACACGTATCACTCCAAGCCCAATGTAAACCTGCATCCCGAGCGATCTTGCAGAACATCCTGAGTTTGTCGTGGGTGAGGGATGCATCGAGATCGTACACTACAATGTGAATGACTTTCTCGAACAGAGGCTCATTGTCTTCCCATCTGTGCGAGAACATGCCATAACGATAGTACTGTGCAACGTCATGTTCGATACTGGCGTGGTCGATGCTTGTCGTCGTGGAAGAGACCAACTTATTGAAGATCGGGAGTGATTCAAATGCGGCAGCCTGTTGAGATTTATTGAGAAGGCGGCCAGAGATGGTGTTGATGAGGACGCGAGGCGAGTCATGGATAGCATCTCGTACAGCCCTTCGGATTGCCACTCTCGACTCTTCTGGATCTACGTATTGGCGGTAACGCTCTAGGGCACAAGGTGAGTGGATGAACCTCAATATATTATCGACACCCTCACCGCGAATCTCTACATCAGACGATTGTGACACCATTTCGAGCATCGTCGCGAATACGCTTACCGCACTTTCATAGTCCCCTGCCTTGTGTAACGCTGCATGTTTCCTCTCGTAGCCCAATGGGGACAGTGGATCGAGTTGAATCACCTGGTGATCGTATATCAATAGGAGAGCTAGCCTGAGCAACATAAAGGGACACACCTTGTTTGCATCATTTAACGCCGCAATCTGTGAACCCCCAGCAATGTGTGCCTTGCTTCGCTTGATGAAGAGTTCCTGTGAGACGCCAGGATCGAGCGCCAGTGCGACTGAATAATGAGAGATGGCATCACGATGCCGTCCATCACTCATTGCACTGTCCCCGAGGCTCTCTAACTTGTTCAAGCAACGACGCTTGAAGTCTGCCACACGGCAATCACGTCGATGACAATGCCTTCACAATGCGCAAGACCACTCACCAAGAACCCAGGCCATCTGTTCACCATGCGCGCTTACCTCTTCTACCAATTCGTCCATCATTTTCCTGAGACATTCGGTAGCGTCCGTTGCGCGGCCGATTGTTTCCAAGCGTTCACACATGACTTGGTAGATGGTAAATCTTGGAACCGTGAACTTCAACCAAGGGTGTCAGGACTGTGATGTATACAAGAAACAAACAAGTTACTCACACCGGCAGCGGTAATCAAGGTGTCTTTCCACGAGCGACTCATCAACGACACTTTTGTCCACTCCTTCAAGAGTGGTGCGGGGGTAAATGAATTGGGGAGTACACCAAGCATCGGTGCGTTATCGTGTCCCAATCTCGAGGCCGCATCATCATCACTTTCGGGAGCGCAGAGGCATCTATGGGTGAAATCTGTGGAGAATCTCGAACGCTTGACAACCAAAAATGTAGAACATAAGCTCACCGGTAACCCACTTGATGTTGGCCTCGCTCATGTGTATCTCTGCGTCGAAATCATTTATCATTTCAAGAAAAGATTCCTCAGCATCGCTTGTGCGGCCCATGGCATACAAGGCTTCACAAAGACGCTGCCTGATTGTGATACCGAGATTATCGAATTTCCATCCGGATATCTGTCAGACATGGGTGATTTAGACACGCTGCAACACGCTCGTTAATCAACTCACCAGTGAAATCACAAAGAGAGGAGGCCCGACATAGTCCTGGATTTGAGCTCGAGCACGCTCGAACGACTGTATTGCACCCTGATAGTTGCTACGCTCCATTTGCGAGCCCCCAAGAAGAAGATACATATATGACTTTGGAACTGTCAGTGGCGATTCGCCGTGCGTTAACATGTCGCACGTGCCTGGACTGTGTAGCAGACCGAGTTGAAATGCACCGTAGTAATAAGGTCGTCTACGCGCGATATCGCATTGAGGTGCTCTCCAGCCATACACGCAATGATGGCCTGTAGGAGATGAGAAACCGAACAGCAACCGAGCCTGAAACATACAGACCTTGACCAGAAGAAGAAACGTAACATGACACGCATGAAAGCGCTCGAATGCGATGTCACAGGTTCGATAGCCTTCGTCCTTTTCTCCATTGCCGATATGCGCTATGCTCTTTGCAATGTACCCCATGACTGATGGCTGAGCATCGACCGCCTTGGTACAAATTGACGTTAGCGCAATCGGATATGGGAGCAAAGTAATGGGTACCCTTTTGGCATCGACAAGGGCTACGTCCCACTTTCGCAGGCGAGACCGCACGAGGGCTCGACCAGCAAGTGCATGATGATCCACACACTGAGACGTCGTGATTGCTGCAGTCAATAACGCCTCCGCATCATCGAGCTGATCGTGCTTCCATGAGTTAAGCGCAGCATCGTCGATCTCGAGGTCAGGTTCCTGAAAGGTGGGGTGTAGGCGAGATAATGGGATTGAATCCTATGCGGAGATGGTTAGAACCAGAAAGTTGACCAGATACGATACTCACGGTGATACAAGATAGACTTTTGACGATGATTTCATTGTTCCCACCAATTGCAAGATACTGGTCTCCCGGAGAAATTGTGATCGAACGTATGCCTTGAAGGTATTGGACGGGACCGAGCTGGGTGTGTGTCGACGTGTCCCAAAACGTGACAGTGCTTTTCGTAGAGTACAAAATGAATTGCCCATGCTCTGGTAGGGCAATACACGAGCCAGGTTCCCAATTAGAGACTGGCCAGTCTGCGACTGCTGACCCAGTGGATGCTTCGAATTGCTTGATTCCATCCTTGGTCAGGACAAAGAGGTGGTCGTTGTGCCAGAGGGGACCATTGTTGCGCCACGAAATCGTGTGTACATTGATATTCACGAGCAAGCGGCCGTCATGACTGTCCCAGACACGAACGTCGATGGCAGTGGCTGTCGCGATCCGATCACCCTTCGGTGAGTATTTCGCTGCTGCAACCTCCCAGCGCTCGTGGTGGAGTATTTGTACTTGCTTGCCAGTTGGGACCTCCAAGATGGTGGCTCTTCCGATTGCTGTGGAGACGAGCCGAGTCGAGTCGGGCGAAAAATCGACCGCGTAGGCTTGCCCCGTGTCGTCGTGGTGCACAAAGGCTTGTTCGTATGTCTTTGCGTTCCACACGAAGAAATCGCTGAAGCGCGCCATCGCTGCAACCCATTTGCCATCCCTTGACACAGCGAGACACTCCACAAACCCCGTGGTTGCCATCGTGGCCACTCGTTCGCCATCTTCCAGTCGCCACACTTGAACCCCCCGACTACCACTCAAGATATGCTCACCATTTGCTGAGAATCCCACGGTCGCTAACGGGCTACCGACGTCGATTTCGATAGGCTGGGAATGCTCTTATGGAAATATCAGCATTGACACAACTGCATCTTGGCAGTACGCACGAGTCATCGGCGGCAATACAGCTGAGCAGTGGTGAAAGTCGCGAACTAGTTGTGGCTCGCTGTGCGCACGTTCCGTCA
Organism: Boletus reticulatus; assembly: GCA_038093535.1. Lineage (NCBI taxonomy): Eukaryota > Fungi > Basidiomycota > Agaricomycetes > Boletales > Boletaceae > Boletus > Boletus reticulatus. The sequence goes on from JBBPSJ010000004.1 coordinate 152,087, forward strand.
CCTCGTGTTTCCGGCATTTGCCAGTCATCAGCCTCGTCCCATTTCCGCTGAAGTTCATCTGATCATCTTGATACTGCGAATGTGAGGCCACAGGTGGACAAGTCGCAAAATATGTCGCGGAAGCCACCCACGGGGTAATACTTGTTAACAAGGTGCGGCTAAATGGATTGTGTTTGTGATATCGTCAACTTACGCGGGTTCGTGCAGAAAATCTCACATGGCAATTCAAGCCTCTGCTCGAATCTCCGATGGCCGCGATTATGCTTGCAAGCAACGTAGTACCTTTGTGAGAGAACGACGCCTTTTACACCTCCTCCAGGTCCCTCTTCAGAAAGACGGATGGAATCCGATGGATACAACCACAGCCAGGTCGCCAAACTATTCAAGAGCGTGTTCTTGATAAAATCTGAAGGATTTTACATCACGAGTGTACCAAGAAGATGGGTGTGATCGTGCACTAGCAATGGCGGTTCATGGGCTAATTTTCTGGTAGTTTGTTCGCAGTCGCGTGCCTACCCTCTGTAGACATTCAGCAATGATATTTGTTGGCCATTTCTTCTCCTGTTCGATATATGCACTCGTCCATGCCCTACGGTTCAATCTGGAACGCAATTGTTACTAGTCTGGCTTTCCCGCCGGGTGATCTCTTAGATTCAGACAGACTACCACCCCCAGTGACTGCCGGCAAAACATAGATCGATGACGGAAAGATACCTGGATGGCGTCTTTCCGGATCCGCGGGTGGTGACGAAGAGTGAGGTGAGCATGTTGTCTATGGGATCAGATCGTCAGGGAGGGTTGCTCCTTTGGACATTTTGTCATCGCGAGTTGCATTGTCCTGTGGGTTTACAACTCCACAGACAATGTGAGCCCGTGCCATTGCCTTTCCGCCCTGACTACTTGGAACCAGACCATGGGAGAACTTCTAGTCCTCTGAAGAAACGATTCAGCCGGCCCTCTTTCGGACTGTGCACTACGCCATCTCATCCATTGTCCTCTTTCCTTGTCCAGGCGTGGTGACCCCAAAGAAAGGTCATCATTTGGTTGTTGTCAAGCCCATGGTCCGGATATCATCGAAGGGCTAGAGTCTTCAAGCTTGGACCAAAGGTGGGTCACAAGTTAGCATACTTGGAATACTAGTTTGTCGTCCATGACGCTACAAAGGCATTCAATCGCCGTGTTTGGCATGTATATCGTGCCTTTTCCTGTTCGCGACCAAGTTATTAGAGCGAGATGTCACTCCCGATGAGCCAGTCTATCTCCACACACTTCTCCACATACCAGACATATGGTCACCCTCGCAGGAGAACCTTGGCGATCCGGTCTTCTGAAAGCAACGCCGGAGCAAAGAGTCCATCGTCAAAGTGCCTCATGTTGAAGGTTTGAAGAACGAGCCCCCTCTGGCTTGACTCGGAGGAGCAAACTTGCTATCACGACATGTCCATTGTCGTCCCAGACACCAAGTATCCAGTTACAACACATCGAGTGTGCGTACATTGTCCAGAATATCAGCCAAGGAGACGCTCTCCTGAAATCGTACACTAATCAAGCTATCCGCTGCGACCCGCTTGTAATCCACTGCACGTCGACCCGTCGAAGCCAGCGTCACCAGCAGCGCACCAAATGGCTGTCCAAGACGTGCAACGAGCCGTCGTGCTCGCATCTCCCTGTCCATTGGGACGGTATGAACGGATGTAGGGTGTGACGGCAATTCGAGTTCAGCGATGGACGAGGCATCGTCGTCGATGTCTTCGTCAGAGATCGCCTCGTCGTCTGTGTTCGGTGATGGGGGTGGCGAAATGTCGTCCTCTATGAACATCCCGCTATGCATGTGTTCGCGGTCAAGGAGACTCTCCACCCAAGGATGGAGCAAGTACAACGGTTTCATCCGAGAAAGATCTTGTCTCGTCTTGATCTCTACCATCCCAAAGGGTGCAGTCTCCACGCGATAAACACGTCCTGAACGCGTCCGGTAAGGGATGAGGGGTGGGAGTTGGATAGCAATGCACGGAAGTTTCATGCGGCTTGCCGCAAACCAAGGCGGAGGAAGGTCATTGAGACGGTCATACAACCTCAGGGCCACGTCGAGGTCGAACGAAGGCGGGTACGACGCAGAAACCTTCTCCAGTTCAGCGTCTGGTATGGACAAAGGGAGGTGTGACGTTGCCAGCTTGTTGAATACAGTGGTGTGGGCGGGCAGGCAACTGTTGAAGCTGCCGGACTCCCCAGTCCACGCGAGGACGCTTCCATCTCCAGAACCGGTGAGAACATGCGCTAATAGACGTCCAAGCGAACCCTCCCCTTCACCGTATATAGCAGGTATCCCAGTTACTGAGAAAATGCCCAGCAACGAGTATGCGGCATCCTCTACCAGAGTCGTCTGCCGTGTCGAAGCGAGGCGCAGCTTCTCTCGAATGCTGCTTAACCCTGGACGAAGTGTTATCAATTGCCGTGTGGACACCCTGGTGGCGAGCTCCATTTCATATATGACTTCGGGTGACTCTTTGTGGTTTGGTAGCTCAAGGTTGAGATAGAGAGTCCAATCTTCGGTGTAGAAGTGGACGACTTTGGCAGCAATGTATTCCTGAAGAGTCCAGGCACGAGTATTCCAGATGCTCCCCGCGAGAGCGCCGCGCTGCGATGAAGAACGAACGCCACGGAGGTAGACGATCGTCAGGACAGAGCCTTGATACCACTTGAACATCGCCACCAGGGCTTCTTGGAGAATGAAGTGATCCGATCTATCGATACAACATGTATCGCTCCACGCCCAAGTGAATCCGGCATCCCGAACGATCTTGCAAAACGTTTGTAGCTTGTCGTGAGTTGGAGTCTCCTTTAGGTCATACACCGCTATGTGTACCACTTGTTGGAACAATGGCTCGTTCTCTTCCCACTTGTGCGAGAACATCACGTATCGGAAGTACTCTCGCACTTCACGTTTGATCCGGACATAGTCGATGCGGGTTGTCATCAGTGATACAAGCTCATTGAAGATTGGCAGGGATTCAAATCCAGATGCTTGTTCGGATTTGTTGTGAAGACGACCGGTAGTGGTGTTGATAAGCACGCGTGGCGAATGACGAATAGCTCGTTGAACAATTTTGCGGATTGTCGCTCGAGTGCTGGATGGACTGATATACTGGTCGCCATGCTCTGTTGAATAATGTCAACACGTCATCTTTATTACGGTAGCGAGGATAAAACTCACGACAAACGTCTGGATCAGGTGAATTCTCCATCTTTTCAAGCATTGTTCCGAACGCATCAACTGCATTGCCATATGCTCCAACCTTGTGCAAAGCCGCATGCTTCAGCTCATAGCCCCATGGCGACGACGCATCAAGCTTGATCACCTGATGACGATCATAAATAAGAGTAAGCATCACAAGAAATAATGTACCTGGTTTGCGCAGTCTAGAACGTCCTTCCATGACCCAGTTGCTGCACACACCTTGCTTCGTTTAATGAGAATGCTTTGCGGTGAGGAGGGACCGAGTGACAAAGCGATGGAATAATGGAGAATGGCCTCATCATGTCGCTGGGCATCCACCGCTATGTCTCCGAGATGCTCTAGTGTCTTCAAGGAACGCAGTCTGAAGTCTGTCAGAAGATGTCAAATGAGCAACGAGACTTGAGTAACAGGACGCATAGCCACTCACCCTGGACCCATTCCAGATACTCACTACATGGGTTCGTCTTCCCTATCGATTCACTCTTCAGTTCGTTGAAACACTGGATTGCATCTTTTGTGCGACCCGCTGCATACAAGGCTTCACAAAGACGCTGTAGAATCAAGGATTCGAGATTATCGAATGTCCACCCAGATATCTGTCAGAGAGCATGAGCATATGTGACATGGCCATTCGGAAACTTACCAGTGAGATGACTAGAAGCGGAACGCCTCCATAGTGCCGTATTTGTTCTCGAGCGCGCCGGAACAGCTGTATCGCATCCTCGTAGTCACAGCGCTCCATGTGTGAATTTCCAAGGAGAAGATGCATGTGTGCCTTGTGAAATTATCAGTGGCCATATTCGACGTGTGGTAGCATGTTGTACACATGCCTGGACCCCATAGCATATGGAGTTGAAAGGGACCGTGGCAATAAGGTCATCTACATGCGATATCGCGTCACGATGCTCTCCGGCCATAAACAGCGCAATAGCCTAAGGAAGGAGATGAGTGCTCGAGGAGCATCCAGGTCCGAAAAAAAACAGACCTTGATGAGAAGGAGAAATTCAACGTGAGACGGGTAGCGCTCGCATGCGATGTCGCAGAACAGATGTCCCTTATCCTTTTCCCCGTTGCCGATGTATGCGACACTTTTTGCAACATAGCCAATGACCGACGGGTTAACGTTGATGGCCTTGGCATGTATTGACGTCAGCATCAGCGTATGTGAGGAGAGCAATAGGTACCATTTCGGCATCGGTGAGCGCCGCGTCCCACTTCCGCAGACGAGCGCGAAGGAGAGCTCGACACGCGAGTACGAGATGAAGTAGATTCTGAGACGTGGCGATTGTTGTGGTCAATACTCCTTCCGCATCTTCGAGTTGATTGTTCTTCCATGAGTCGAGTGCAGCGACATCGACATCGATGGCAGGTTCCTGGAATGTGGGGTGTAGCCGGGAGACAGTAGGATTGAATGAAAACATGATCAGAAGAAGTAATCCACTGTAATCCAACGAGACACGATGCTCACAATGATACGAGATACGCTTTTGATGCTGATTTTTCCATTGTCTCCACCAATCGCGAGAACCCGGACAGTTGGAGAGATTGCGATTAACTGTACACCATGAGGGTATTGAACGACACCGAGTTGGGTGTGTGTCGACGTATCCCAAAACGTGATGGTACTGTTTGTAGAGTATGCAATGAATTCGATATTCTTTGGTAGGGCAATGTACGGGTGGAGGTCACTTCCGGAGGTGACTGGCCATTGTGCGACCGCTGACCCAGTAGACGCGTCGAATTGCTTGAGCGTGCTCTTGCATAAGACGAGGAGGTGGGTGCTGAACCAGCGGAGAACTTGGTCGAACTCCGGCGCCGCTGTAACTGGAATCTTCAAGAGTACGTTCCCATTGTTGCTGTCCCAGACATGAACGGAATTATAAGTAGCTGTCGCGATTCGATCGCCTTGCGGCGAGTATTGCACCGTTCTAACCCAATCATAGTGGTGGAGCGTCAGTACTTGGTCCCCCGTTGCAACGTCCCAAACAGTGGCTTTGAGGTACGTCGCCGAGACAAGTCGAGTCGAGTCGGGGGAGAAATCGACCCCGAGGATGGTGGGCCCGGTATGCGAGTCACCCTTCTGCTTCAAGACTTGTTCGTATGTCTTTGCGTCCCACACGATGACGCCTTTGTCTGTCCCAGCTGCAATCCATTTGTCGTTTTGCGACACGGCGAAACACACAACACAGGCAGACTCCACTGCCATGGTTGTTATCTGTTTGCCGTCCTCCACTCGCCACACTCGGACTCCGTCGAGGACCATGCCCACAAGATACTCCTCGTTCGCGGAGAACGTCGCTATCTTTCCCCATGTATCGACGTCCACATCGATGGATGGGGTACGCTCTTGCATAATGTTAGCACAAACACAGCTCCATCTCACCCGCACGCACTGGTGATTGTCGACAACGAAGTCATCGGCGGTACGGGTAGTCGGCGAGCAACGGTGGAAGTTATGAACAAGCCGTAGTTCGTACCACCCGTCACAACATGATGCGCCTCATTGCTAATACTAGAGTCACACGCTCAATTTCTGCCTCGTGTCTCCAGTGCTTAAGTTGTTCACGCTGGGCCTCGCGACGTACTCCGAATGGCCGATACAGGTCCAAGCGCGAAAGTACTATAAGGCATGCATGGAAGCTTCATCCTTGTCCTAAAAACGACGACACAGGGAGGTCATGCAGCCAATCATACAGCTTCATGACTCAGGTGAAATTCAGTGAAGACACTCGCAATGCGACAGTGATTCTATCCATTTCAAAACCTTGGATGACTGGGGGAAGTTGTGAGCAGGGGGTTGAACACGGCGATCCTTGCAGGGAAGCAGTGACTTATGTCGGAAAATTTACAACGCTGTGCCCCCCCGATATGGAAGGTAGTCACGTGTAACCGTCACGTGACTTGGGGTTCCCCTCCGTGCACGTGATTTTCGCTTCCCGCGCTCGCGCGCGGTTGGGCCAGACTGGCCCGACTCGAGGAAGACGGGCGTCGGGCAGCGCTCGTCGCCCGAGAAATGCTTGTTCGACCTTGGGAGGGGAAGGGCATCACAAGGGGAATGTACCAAATGTACCATATATCAAATCCATATTTAAATCTCTATTTACAGTGGTGCAATGGGTGGTAAAGTGCTCCAGAAAGCTGTAAAGTGCGTGTAAAGTGCCCGGTTTGCGGGAGATAAGTGAGGAAAGTGAGGCACCCCGGAAAATTTACAACATTTACATGCGGAAAGTGGACGCTGATTGGCTGTGCTTGTAAAATTTACATGGTCCGGCGGCACCCAATATGTGCCAATTTGCTAAAGCATTATTATTTAGACCTCGACACCGTCCTCCGGCTGCGCGCGCTGACGCGCACATCCCGTTTTCAAAACTCCCGCACGCTTCCGAGTGGATTCCTGACCCTTGCTTGCTCACTCGTCCCGATCAATTATAGACTACTGTATTACAAGTATCTGCCCATCAGATGGTTCTATGGCAACAAAAACACAAATTCTCCCCCTCCCACACCATGGACGTGCTGCCCGACCTGCCCGCTCGCCATTTGCACGTCGCCGTCGCTCGCGCTCGCGCTGCACGAGCACGAGTCCTCAAGTGCCGCTCCCGCGTCCGCGAATGCGCCTTCCATTTCCGGCAAACGGCGCGATCCGGGATTCTCCGAGGCGAGACCCATTCACAAATTTACAGCACAGCTTTGTAAATTTCTTCGATTAACCATACTTTGTAGGCTGGTCTGGCGTTTTGCGTGAGTTCGATACGTGCTAGCATCGTGGATGTCGATGAATCGTGGCTCCATTGCGGCACGGCGATGGACAAGTATCTTTAATCGAGGAAATTTACATGCTGTGCCATTTTTTTTGGACGTGAATAACAAGACGGTCAATGTCCACCGCTCTTCAACTGTTGAGCAAACATTTAACCCGTGGAAGCGGGAAAAGTCGGTGCAGATCGAGACGAACACATCTCAGAGCGTTCAAACGATGGAAATGGCTCAACGTATACTTGGAGCAAAACCGTCACGTTACTAAGGTACTGAGACTTGGTTTAAAGTCCCACTGATTCGTCAGTTCTCTCATCAAGGGCCACTATCAAGCACTGCGTTTCAAAGGGTATCTAACCTCCTCTCATGTGTACGCTCCTTCATTTTCAGCACAGGATCAGTGTGATTGATCTGTCCATAGGGTCGACTTCAGATCAGCATATATCAATCACAGCGAACCCTGTTCCGTATTTCCCTTCGTCGACGAGATCAAGATCCTTCTCTCCCCCGCCACCAGAGAAAACGAACCAGTCCACAAACCCACATCATTGTACTGGATTGGCACTTCGTCTCGTTCATTCGGGGTGCCTAGCGTAAGTAGAAACCCTGAGATACCCTTTATTGTCCATATCTAGGAACGGACGTATGATGGGTGTGTGATTGATCGAGACACGAACGTGATAGCCCAAAATCCAGCAGGTGTTTCTTGTTGCAATCGAACTCTAGCATTGTCGAGCCAAGTCCTAGCTCCTATCGCAAATATTACAACCCGATCGACGACAGCCGTCGATATTGGATGACTGCGATCACACTTGAACAGCTTCTATTGTCGTGTACGTTTGACCGACATCGAACTGGTATGCCCTGTAGTCCCACAGGTTGTTCGACTTCATCAACACCACGGTCTTTTCAGCTTGCGACTTGTTCCCCATTAAAATATCTCTTGCTTTCTTGATGTCCAAAGCTGCAAATTCACTGAGTGGCAGGTCCACCCTGGTGTAGTTGTCGATCAGGATCTCGATGGTGTCAAGGAGGGGAAAGTTAGCCAATGATGTCATGTCCGACTATGCGAACTTAGTATGGTACAAACTCGATACCGAAAAGGGCCCACCTTCAACGTCACACTGGCATGCGTCAAGTTGGGAAGTAGGTCGGCCAATCCTGTCAACGAACCAGTCGTGCTTGCGCTGCACCATGTACTAATGGGGGGGTAACATACGGGTGAGGGGTGCATGAATGCCTCTCAGGATGCGCACTTGATGACATTTGGCCTCGATAAGAGTTTGGACAATTTCACCACCTCCATCTACGCATGTTATTTCCTCGACGTTGGGACATCTCCTGATGATCTCATGCGCAGAGGAAGGTAGAGTGATCCTCCGCACGGAAGGAAATTGTTTACCTCGAAATGCATTCTTGATAATGGTCTGCATTCTGGACTCTACGAATATGACTGCCAGAGCAGGGTACTGGGGTAAATAAATAAAAACGATCAGGGAGGAAGGACGGCCGTACCTTGAATAGTGTTGAGGTTGGGTATTGCGGCGAGACAATCTGCTAATTCCGGGATGATTTTAGTCTTGCGGTATGTCGCCAGAATGACGGACACCGTCCTAAATGAGAGTCAGATATCACACATAATCTGTATCTGTCTTGTACCCACTGGATCAAAGGCAATAAGTAAGGACATGCATTCAAGACGCGTATGCCGGTCTCGGTTACTTTACCAATTGCCATATCGAAGCCCAACCTTTGCTTCCAGAGGTCGATTCCACATAGCTCAACGTTTTGCCATGCTATCGCAAGACAACGCGACCGCAAGAGTCTAGATGTCTTCGACAGCGCACGGAGGGTGGGTGTGCGAGCGAGCATGGCGGAGGGAATGACATCCTTGGGATGTCTGAAAGTTTCATAGTACAAACGCAGAGAGTCGTCGATAGTGGGCAAATGGGACACGACTTCGAGCAAAACATCATCTGGGATACGCTCCAAACTGGGTCCCGTGTGGAATGGGATGAATGATGGGGGTTGGGCCGACACGACATTGTCTTCAGGACTAGTCGACATTGAGTCCATTTTCGCGCGTTTGGACGCGGCGCGTGTCATCATCTTGCTTTTGCGACTTACTGAACGCGTTGGCGTGTTTGTGTAAGATTCCAGAAGGGCGGTATGACTCGAACAAACAATTACAGTACCAGCGAGAATTGTGGCTGTGTAGATCGCGAATCCTTCGCCGTGGTAACGTTTTTCTGTTTTTGTAAACAAGGTTCCTGCCGAAGTTTGGCCTTACATCTAGTTGTAGTACTACCACGAGTTAGGACTTTGAACCTACTTGCTCCACTGATTCGCCGGTTTTTTCTAACAAGGCTAGAGTTCGATTGTAGCATAAAATTCCTGCTGGATTTCGGGCTATCGAGTTCGAACGCGTCTTGATCAATCACGCGCACAACGTCACGGTATGGGTATACCCACCATACCCGTGGAGAATAAGTCATACTGGCACAGGTAACCTACTGAGGTTCTGCTTCGTATTTCCCCCATGTGGAAGGAGGTTATAACCGGAAGTCCACTCTATCATACAAGCTTCATGTCACCCATACTTGTCCTATTCTACAAAATCCTATCGCAAATATCACAACACGATCAACGGCGGCCATCGACATCGGACGTCTGCGCGATCACACTGTAACAGTTTCTCTTGTCAAGTACGTAGCAGCGTTGGGTTCGTATGCCCTATAGTTCCAGAAGTTGTTCGAATGCGTCAATACCACAGTCTTTTCGGCTTGCAACTTGTTCCCCTTCAAGATTTCTCTTGCCTTCTCGACGTCCAAAGCTGCGCATTCACTGAGCGGTAGGTGCCTATGCCAAATGACCAGGATCTCGATGGTGTCGAGGAAGGGAAAGTTGGTCAAAGGCGTCATGTCCGACTATGCAGACTTGTTAGCATGCTATCAACTATGGCCGAAAACCCTCACTCACCCCCATCGCCACACTGGCATGCGTCAAGTTGGGAACCAGGTCGGCCAATGCTGTCAACGAACCAGTGATCCTTACGCTGTACCATACATCAATGAAGGAGCAACATACGTGTGAGGGGTGCAGAAATGCCTCTCAGGATGCGCAGTTGATGACATCTGGCCTTAACAAGAGTTTGGACGATTTCACTACCATCTCCATCTACGCATGCTATTTCCTCGACGTTGGGACATCTCCTGACGATCTCATGCGCAGAGGAATGTAGAGAGATCTTCCGCACAGAGGGAAATTGTTTATCTCGAAATGCATTCTCGATAATGGTCTGCATTCCGGGCTTTGCGTATACGACTTCCAGAGCAGGGTACCGGGGTAAATGAATAAAATCAGGGAGGAAGGACGACCGTACCTCGAATAGTGTCGAGGTTGGGCATTGTGGCGAGACAGGCTGCTAATTCTGGGATGATTTTAGCCTTTTGGTATGCTTCCAGAGCGACGAACACCGTCCTAAACGAGAGTCAGATATCACAAATTACTTGTATCTGCATTATACCCACTGGATCAAGGGCAACAAGTAAGGACATGCACTCAAGACGCGTATGACGGTCTCGGGTATTTCACCAATTCCCAAATTGGGTAACCTCATCATGATTGACTTCTGTATGTTGATTCCACAAAGCGAAACGTTTCGCCATGCCATTGCGAGACAACGCGACCGCAAGAGTCTAGATGTCTTCGACAGCGCGCGGAGTGTGTGGGTGCGGGCGTTGGTGGAGGGTATGAGATACCTGGGATGACACCTACGCATAGGGACTGGAATAGAGCCGTCGAAAGTGGGCAAATGGGACACGACGTCAAGCAAAACATCATCTGGGATGCGCTCCAAGCTGGGTCCCGTTTGGAAGGGGATGAATGGTGGGGATTCGGTCGACGCGACGCCGTCCAACTCCGGCTCAAGACTAGAACTTTTAATCACCGTCGACGATACGTCCATTTTCGCGCGTTTGGACGCAGACCAAGTGTTGTCACGGTGTCACGTACAACTCCTTACTGTGATTGTCACATTCAAGTCTATTTCGAGTCCTGCACCAAAGATGCCTACTTCGACTTTCGAAGAAGTCACCATTACGGTATTATACACTGTGGGAAGTAAACACACTTATCGTCATGTGATTTCTAAAGATATTTCATGAACTCTTTTGTTAGGTTTCATTGTGTATACACTGAATTGTAGTGACGGAAAAACTCAATGATTTCGGCAAACCAGCATTGGCACATCCATTGTGTGGTATCACTACATTTTAAGTGAGGTATTGTACAATTTTCCAGGTGGTGTGCATGCTGAAACACGCTGAATGGTAATGGTAATACACCACGAATCATACCTGACATTATCACATCTTTGTCACTCATCTTCGATAACCACAGATCCATGAATATTAATATTGTCAACCTGCGACAAGTTCCATTCATCTGGAGACTACATGCACGAGATCCCATAGAGAAGACTTTAAACAAATGATACTGGCTAGTATAGGATGGACTTGTGGCGGGCAGGCTGTCGTTGTCATAGTTCAGTGTTCAGCAACACTTGCATCTAAAAAAACCAAGGCTTGTTCTAAATGAGTGGGAAGATAGATTGCTGGCCTCTACGTCAGTAGCGGGCAAGTTCCTCTTCAGCATGATTGGGCGGGAGGTGGGCAGGGTTGATCGAGGTGTCATCTGAGGCCAGTCTTGCATCTGATTGACATACAATGTGTCAGGAACTCGGTGGGATGTAAATAAGAACTTACCACCCGTGCTGCGGGCTTCCTCCACGACATGATCATTGGATGGGAGGTGGGCAGGAGCAGTTGAGATACCGTTTGAGGGCTGTCTTGTGTCTAATTGACACAAACATGTCAGAGACTCAGTTGGATGTAAGTAAAACATTTACGGCCTGCGTGGCGGACTCCCTCTTCAACGGACAGCCTGGGATGGGAGGCAGGCAGGGGTGGTTCACACACCGTATGAGGGCAGTCTTGCGTCTGATTGACACAAACATATCAGAAAATTGGTGGAATGCAAATAAACACCTACCAGTTGCTCTGTTTTCGTGCCCTTTTGAACGACTGGTTGGGAGTCATCTTGAATAAGTTGGGTGGGCGGATGACGAGTGAGCAAGATGAAAAGGTAATAAATTACGTAATTGTTACTGTCAACGAAGTTACCGGTGTGACCTTGCTTGACAAGCGTCTGTGTTGCCCCTGTTCAAAACAATCACCTCGGGATCGAAGACGGAGCGACGTGGTGGGTCAACATGGTCAGTCAGTCTTCTGGGGTGTTGGGTATGTGTGTGCGTCCGCTTTCGTGCGCATGCACTCTCCGTGCCAACTTGCTTGGTATTCAGGTAACGCATCCATTTCGACTTGTTTCGATCGCGGCGTGCTGCGCTCGTTGCGGCGCCCTGTCCGTCACCTTTCCCATCCGTTTGGATGCTGTTCGCATTAATTCCGCGCCTCAATTCGCACTCGACGTCTCTCTTCACTTCCTGGGCCACTATCTAGCCTCCTGACCCTCTACCTCGACGTAGCGTGCTCGTTTCGACGGCGCGCTCGTTCCCGTTGCTCCAGGGGCATATCCCATTGATTTCCCCGCCCTCGACAACCTTTCCGCGGTCTGGATCGCTCTGGTTGACTCTCGACTCCCCTTGCTCGCCCCTATGGCCTCCTGGGGGTGTATCTCGTTTTGGTGCATTCGCTTTGTCAATGCGCTCGTTTCTGACGTTTGTAGGACGTCCCTGTACCATATGGAGACCGCCGTGCACGACCACTTTGCATCCCGGCTCAGGTAGCTCGATCTGAGCACCCTCTGGTGAGCCTTCCTGACCTTTGTGCTCTGGGTGTTCGCGCTTGCGTTCTGACGTGTTTCGCAGCTCGTTTCGCTCGTCCCTGGCATCCTTGATATCCCTGGATACTCTCAGCGCATCCATTTGGTCACCGGCTCAGATCTGAACTTTACTCCCCCTTGAGCTCGATGCTCGAGGGTTTGCAGTTGTGTGGTATGTAGGTTTGTCAGGTAGTTTAGGCGACTTGCTTCTCCAAATTTTAGCGCCTATCATTACTGACTTACGAAATGTCAAAGGCAGTGGTTGGGAGAGTGGAGTTGGGGCATCATCGACCGTTCTGTGAGATTAGCCAAAACCACATTTGTACTACCTGATGAACTCTATGATCAACATGATGATGACGACCCCGAGGTCTGACAACTCAGGCTTCGAGGATACTCCCACTTGTGCATTACCTTTCATTGTGTCTGGAGTTGCTGATAATTCATACGTTGTCTGTGACCTGCTGATTATTCAGTACAAATCTCACTTCACGCGGGCGGGTTTTCTTTTATACAATGATGTGCCAATGTTCATTACGACAATGAATACTCTATTCAGGTGATTCAGTGCGTTTGTCAATGAAAAACAGGCGATCAGCTGGTCCTGCAATGACGATAAGTGTGTTTACTTCCCACAGTGTATACCAACTTGAAGTCACAGTGATTCACTGGTTTGATGAGCCCTATTCCGCATCTAGCGTATGACCATCGGGCTCGCATGGTGTTCGAGCACAATACCATTGAGTGCTTTCTCCTCATCGACACGATCAATATCTCCCGCGCCGACACATGTGACAAACCGCACAACAAGGTCACCTGGCTGTGTCGAGCACGCGAGCGAAATCCTTAGTCGCAAGGCGAGAAGACGGTACTAGCCCCTTGACAGGATACTTGGCATAGTGGCAACTTCGCATTCATCTTTTCCTTGTGTCCAAACTGGTTACGAAGAGAGCAATGTGTCGTCGTCGGCCCTATTGAAGCAGGCAGTCATCTCCACGCTCGACAAACCCTTCTTAGATATCAACTTCCTGCCGAATAAAAACACGTCGTAATTAGAGATGGGGACTTGTCTTTAAACATATATCCACGAATAACGAGTCACGGTGACACCAATCTTTCGCGTTTATCGATATGGGTATGCCCAAGCTTGGTACCAAGTCCCACTGGTTCATCGGTTTTACATGCATCCAGGATATGGCAGTAGGAAGGTCGGTGTCGTTATTTACTACTTGTATTATGCTAGGCTGACATCTTGTTCCTGTCACTCGATGTGCCTAGCGTCAGCAGAAACCCTGGGTTACCTGTTATTCCCACACCCGGGGACAGGTACATTACACCCATACGTGACTAATGCCAGGAATCCAGCAAAGGGAATTCTGCCAACGGGTACCGTTTCCTTCAAGCTTAATGTTCTTGGACTCAACTATCTTTGTCCTAGTCTACAGAATTATCATTACAACCTGATCGATGACGACTATCGACGTCGGATGAGTCTGCGCGATCACACTTGAAAAGTTTCCCTTATCATGTAGCGTCGAACAACGTCAAACTCGTATGTCCTGTAGTCCCAGAGGTTGTTCAACTTTGTCAACACCACAGTCTTTTCAGCTTGCGACTTGTTTCCCTTTAAAATTTCGCTTGCTTTCTCGATATCCAAAGCTGCGAATTCACTGAGCGGTAGATTCGTCTCTATGTAGAAGTCGATTAGGATCTCGATGGTGTCGAGGAATGGAAAGCCGGTTAACGGTGTCATGTCCGACTATGCAAATTGTCACCATGTTACCGACTAGATGCCGAAAAGGACTCACCTCCATCGCCACACTGGCATGCGTCAAGTTGGGGAGTAGGTTGACAAAGCCTGTCAGTGAACCAGTCACGTTGCACCATGCACTGATAAAGAAGGAGCATACGCGAGAGGGGTGTAGTAATCCCTTTCAGGATGCGTACTTGATGACATTTACCCTCGACAATGGATTGAACGATTTTACTACTACCACCTTCATCTACGCATGTCACCTCCTCGAGGTTGGGACACCCTTTTATGATGTGATGCGCGAAGGATGGTAAGGAGATCCTCCGCACGGAAGGAAACCGTTCACCTTGAAATGCGATCTTGATGGTGGACTGCACTCCCCATTCTGCGTGTATGACTGGCAGAAGGTACTGAGGCAGTGTATTACGGAGAAAGGACGATCATACCTTGAATGGTATTGAGGTTGGGTAACGTGGCAAGACAGGTTGCAAATCCACGGATGATCTTAGCCTTTCGGTACGTTGTCAGCATGACAGAGACCGTCCTAACCACTAGTCAGATATCAAACATGATGTATATGCGTCTCGTACGGACCGAATCAAAGGCAACAGGTAAGGACATGCTTGCAAAACGCGTACGCTGCTATAGGTTCTTTTACCGATTGCCTCCTCGAACGACGGATCAAGCCTCTGGAAGTTGGGTCCCCAAAAATCGGCCCTCTGCCATGCCATTGCGAGACAACGCGACCGCAAGAGCCTGGATGTCTGCGACAGCGCACGCAGGATGGGCGTGCGTGCGGGCGTAGTGGAGCGAATGACATACATAGGATGTATGAGAAGCATACGGTCTGTACGGTTGTCAAGAGTGGACAGCTGAGTGGGCAAGTGGGACACGACTTCGAGCAAAACATCGTCTGGGATGTGCTCCAAACTGGGTCCCGTGTGGAAAGGGATGAATGATGGGGGTTGGGCCGACACGATGTTGTCTTCAATAGGACCAGGACTCTTGATCACTGTCGATATTGAGTCCATTTTCGCGCGTTTGGACGCGGCGCGTGTCATCATCTTGCTTTTGCGACTTACTGAACGCGTCGGTGTGTTCAAGTTTGTGTAAGATTCCAATACTCCGCGGGTGGTGTGACTCGAACAAACAATACACAAGAAGCTTTGAACTAACTTGTTCCACTGATTAATTAGTCGATTTTCTGACATATCGATGCTAGAGTTCGATTCAATTGTAGCATAAAATTTCTACTGGATTTCGGGCTATCGAGTTGACGTCTTGATCAATCACGCGTACAACGTCACGATACCCATCATGATTCATACCCGTGGAGAATAATTCGAGCCAAGTCCACTCTATCGTCAAGCTTCATGGGATCCACACTTGTCCTAGTCTACAAAATCCTATCGCAAATATCACAACACGACGGCCATCGACATCGGATGTCTGCGCGATCACACTGTAATAATTTCTCTTGTCAAATACGTAGCGGTGTTAGATTCGAATGCCCTATAGTTCCAGTAGTTGTGCGGATGCGTCAATACCACAGTCTTTTCAACTTGCAACTTGTTCCCCTTCAAGATTTCTCTTGCCTTCTTGACGTCCAAAGCTGCATGTTCACTAAGCGGCAGGTTCTTACGCCAGGCGATCAGGATCTCGATGGTGTCGAGGAAGGGAAAGTTGGTCAAAGGCGTCATGTCCGACTATGCAAACTTGTTAGTATACTATCAACTATGACCGAAACGCCTCACTCACCTCTATCGCCACACTGGCATGCGTCAAGTTGGGAAGTAGGTCCGCCAATGCTGTCAACGAACCAGCAATCCTTACGCTGTACCATACATCAATAAAGGAGCAACATACGTGTGAGGGGTGCAGAAATGCCTCTCAGGATGCGCAGTTGATGACATCTGGCCTCGACAAGAGTTTGGACGATTTCAGTACCATCTCCATCTACGCATGTTACTTCCTCGACGTTGGGACAACTCCTGATGATCTCATGCGCAGAAGAATGTAGAGTGATCCTCCGCACGGAAGGATATTGTTTACCTCGAAATGCATTCTTGATAACGGTCTGCATTCGGGACTCTACGGATATGACTGCCAGAGCAGGGTACTGGATAAATAAAAATGATCAGGGAGGAAGGACGACCGTACCTTGAATAGTGTTGAGGTTGGGTATTGCGGCGAGACAGTCCGCTAATTCCGGGATGTTTTTAGTCTTGCGGTGTGTCACCAGAATGACGGAGACTGTCCTAAACGAGAGTCATATATCACAAATCATTTGTAGTTGTATCTGCCTTATACCCACTGGATGAAAGGCAACAAGTAAGGACATGCACTCAAGACCCGTATGGCGGTCTTGGTTACTTCACCGATTTCCGTATTGAAGAACATCCTTTGCTTCCGGTGGTTGATTCCACAAAGCGAAACGTTTCGCCATGCCATTGCGAGACAACGCGACCGCAAGAGTCTAGATGTCTTCGACAGCGCGCGGAGTGTGTGTGTGCGGGCATTGGGGGAGGGAATGCACGTACGCATAGAGCCGTCGAAAGTAGGCAAATGGGACACGATTTCGAGCAGAACATCATCTGGGATGCGCTCCAAACTGGGTCCCGTTTGGAAATGGATGAATGATGTGGGTTGGGCTGACACGACGTTATCGTCAAGACTAAGACTCTTGATCACTGTCGACACTGAGTCTATTTTCGCGCGTTCGGACGCCGCGCATGTCATCATCTTGCTTTAACGACTTATTGAACGGGTTGGCCTGTTTGCATAAGATTTTAAGGGCCAGGTGCGGTGTTGTGGAGTTCATGCGTAAACATTTACAAATGATCCTTCTTGTACCACACCACTAACTAGACTCAGAATTCGAACGTTCAACGCCCAACGTTCAACCACGACGATGGCACGTATCGAACCCACGTAAAAATGCCAGCCCTGCAAGCATTACTTTAGAAACGGATAAAAACAAGACTGCCAAATTGATTCAACCTCACAGCGTCTACGGCATAATCAACAGACTCGCCGATAGTCGAGCAACAGAAGACGAACCACTTCCACAACGTCGCACGCGGAGGACAACACGTTGGCGCTATCGATGGAACATTCAAATCGGCACGCATATCTACATCTCCCTCCTGCGGCAACATTACATTACGGTGTGACCTCGGGGATATCCGTTTATCTCTTGCGTTATTTCTGGTGATTGGATGGACGATGAAGTACCTGGCTGTGAGAAACCGTTCAACGATGGATGGAGCGAACTTGGCTCGAGTAATAGGTCTGAGCGTTACGCCTCGGGGCCCGGATCAGTGGTCGTCGGAATCCAAAGCTGATGCAGATGCATGATGCATGCAGCATGATGAATCACGCGTACTGAGCGTTACGCCTCGGGGCCCGGATCAGTGGTCGTCGGAATCCAAAGCTGATGCAGATGCATGATGCATGCAGCATGATGAATCACGCGTACAACATCGCGGTATGGGTGTATCCATCATATGTACGTCTGTTCCTACCAGTAGGTGTGGAGAATAACATGCAACTCGAGGTTTCTGCTTCGTATTTCCCCTCGTCGACGCAATTAAGATTCGCCTGCTGTGATTGGTATGCGGTCCCTATCGACGAATCAGTCACACTGATCCTGAAGCTTGAAGACGGAGGAGCGTATATGTGAGAGGTTTGAACCTTTTAAAACGCAGTTATTCGAGCCAAGTACAAGCTCCATGTCACCCATACTTGTCCTAGTCTACAAAATCCCATCGCAAATATCACAGCACGATCAACGACAGCCTGAGCCATCATGCATCATGCGTCATGCATCAACATCGGATGTCTGTGCGATCACACTGTAACAGTTTCTCTTGTCAAGTACGTCCGAATAGTGTTAGATTCGTATGCCCTATAACTCCAGAAGTTGCTGCAATCCGTCAATACCACAGTCTTTTCAGCTTGCGACTTGTTCCCCTTCAAAATTTCTCTTGCCTTCTTGACATCTAAAGCTGCATATTCACTGAGCGGTAGGGTCCCACGCCGGGCGACCAGGATCTCGATGGTGTCGAGGAAGGGAAAGTTGGTCAAAGGCGTCGTGTCCAACTATGCAAACTTCTTAGCGTGCCATCAACTATGACCGAAAAGCCTCACTCACCTCTATCGCCACACTGGCATGCGTCAGGTTGGGAAGTAAGTCGGCCAATGCTGTCAACGAACCAGCCATCCTTACGCTGTACCATACATCAATAAAGGAGCAACATACGTGTGAGGGGTGCAGAAATGCCTCTCAGGATGCGCAGTTGATGACATCTGGCCTCGACAAGAGTTTGGACGATTTCAGTACCATCTCCATCTACGCATGTTATTTCCTCGACGTTCGGACAACTCCTGATGATCTCATGCGCAGAGGAATGTAGAGTGATCTTCCGCACGGAGGGAAATTGTTTACCTCGAAATGCATTCTTGACAACGGTCTGCATTCTGGACTCTGCGTATATGACTGCCAGAGCATGGTACCGGGATCAATAAATAAAAACGATCAGGGAGGAAGGAAGACCATACCTCGCATAGTGTCGAGGTTGGGCATTGTGGCGAGACAGTCTGCTAATTCTGACATGATCTTAGCCTTTCGGGAGTATGCTTCCAGAGCGACGAACACCGTTGTACCCACTGGATCAAAGGCAACAAGTAAGGACATGCATTCAAGACCCGTGTGGCGGTCTTGGTTGCTTCACCAATTCCCATATCGTGGTACATCCTTGACTTCCGGAGGTTGATTCCACAAAGCGCAACGTTTCGCCATGCGATTGCGAGACAACGCGACCGCAAGAGTCTAGATGCCTTCGACAGCGCGCGGAGGGTGTGTGTGCGGGCGTTGGTGGAGGGAATGACATACTTGGGATGCAACAGACGCAGAGACTCGTCGAAAGTGGGCAAATGGGACAGGATTTCGAGCAAAACATCATCTGGGATGCACTCCAAACTGGGTCCCATTTGGATGAGGACGCATGGTGGGGATTCGGTCGACACAACGGCTTCCAACTCCAGCTCAAGACTAGAACTTTTGGTTACCGCCGAGGTTACGTCCATTTTCGCGCGTTTGGACGCGGCGCGTGTCATCATATGTCTTGCTTTAACGACCGTTTACTGAACGCGTTTTGTGTAAGATTTTAAGAGCTGAAGTTCGCTAGCACCCCCTGTGAAAACAGAGCTAGCGTCGCGCCAAACATTTACAAACGACCCTTCTTGTACCAAGACAACAGACTCGCTGTTAGCTCGAGCTACAGAAGATGAGCATATTGAGACAACATCTGTCCGATGGAACGTTCAAATGAGCATCAACGTCTACATCTCCCTCCTCGCGGGAACATTACATTACGGTGTGACCTCATGGATGTCTTTTGCGTTATTTCTGATGATTGGATGGTGGACGATGTCGATGAAGTACCTGGCTGTGAGAAACCATTCAATGACGGATGGAGCGAACTTGGCTCGAGTAACGGATGCCCCTCTTAGGCTAGCGTCGCGCCAAACATTTACAAACGACCCTTCTTGTACCAAGACCATACGCTGTGATCAATAATGTGATAGCTTGAAATCCAGTGGGCTTGCATTGCATCCGGGTCTAAGATGAAGTGTTCGATCGCAATATAATGAATCTAGAGCGCACGTACAATGTTTCTGCTTCGTATTTCCCCTTGGCAATTAGGATCCTTCGCTCGCTATGATTGGTATGCTGTCCCTATCGACGAATCAGTCACACTGATCCTGAAAACGAAGGAGCGTATACGTGAGAGGTTAGAACATTTCGAAACGCACAGTTTTATTCAAGTCAAGTCCACATCATACAAGCGTCATATCACCCATACTTGTCCTAGTCTACAAAATCCTATCGCAAATATCACAACACGATCGACGACAGCCATCGACATTGGATGCCTGCGCGATTACACTGTAACAGTTTCTCTTGTCAAGTACGTCCGAATAGTGTCAGATTCGTATGCCCTATATTTCCAGAAGGTGTTCGGGTGCGTCAGTACCACAATTTTTTCAGCTTGCGACTTGTTCCCCTTCAAGATTTCTCTCGCCTTCTTGACATCCAAAGCCGCACATTCACTGAGCGGTAGGTCCCTATACCGGGTGGCCAGGATTTCGATGGTGTCGAGGAAGGGAAAGTTGGTCAAAGGTGTCATGTCCGACTATGCAAACGTGTTAGTATACTATCAACTATGACCGAAACGCCTCACTCACCTCCATCGCCATACTGGCATGCGTCAAGTTGGGAACCAGGTCGGCCAATGCTGTCAACGAACCAGTGATCCTTACGCTGTACCATACATCAATAAAGGAGCAACATACGTGTGAGGGGTGCAGAAATGCCTCTCAGGATGCGCAGTTGATGATATTTGGCTTCGACAAGAGTTTGGACGATTCCTGTACCATCTCCATCTACGCAAGTTATTTCCTCGACGTTGGGACATCTCCTGATGATCTCGTGCGCAGAGGAATGTAGAGACATCTTCCGCACAGAGGGAAATTGTTTACCTCGAAATGCCTTCTTGATAATGGTCTGCATTCTGGGCTCTGCGTATATGACTTCCAGAGCAGGGTACTGGGATCAATAAATAAAAACGATCAGGGAGGAAGGACGACCGTACCTTGCATAGTGTCGAGGTTGGGCATTGTGGCGAGACAGGCTGCTAATCTCGGGAGGATTTCAGCCTTTTGGTATCCTTCTAGAGTGACAAACACCGTTCTAAACGAAGAGTCAGATATCACAAATTAATTGTATCTGCATTGTACCCACTGGATCAAAGGCAACAAGTAAGGACATGCATTCAAGACCCATATGGCGGTCTTGGTTACTTCACCAATTTTCATACCGGAGCATATCCCTGACTTCCGGAGGTTGATTCCACAAAGGGAAACGTTTCGCCATGCCATTGCGAGACAACGCCACCGCAAGAGTCTAGATGCCTTCGACAGCGCGCGGAGGGTGTGTGTGCGGGCGTTGGTGGAGGGAATGACATACTTGGGATGCCACGTACGCAGTGACTCGTCGAAAGTGGGCAAATGGGACACGATTTCGAGCAAAACATCATCCGGGATGCGCTCCAAGCTGGGTCCCGTTTGGAAATGGATGAATGATGGGGGTTGGGCCGACACGACGTTATCTTCAGGACTAGGACTCTTGATCACTGTCGACGTTACGTCCGTTTTCGCGCGTTTGGACGCGGCGCGTGTCATCATCTTGCTTTTGCGACCTACTTGAATGCGTTAGTGTGTTTCTGTAACATTCCAAGCTGCAGCGTACTCGGACTCCGGGGATGACATGACTCAAACAAACAATAACCAACATCAAGTCCATCTCCGTACAATGGAGCCACTCGACATCCACACTAGCACGTGTCGAACTCACGCCAAACGCCAGACCAGCCCTACAAAGTATCTTTAATCGAGGAAATTTACATGCTATGTCATTTTCTTTGGACGCGGATAACAAGACGGTCAATGTCCACCGCCCTTCAACCGTTGAGCAAACATTTAACCCGTGGAAGCGGGAAAAGTCGGTGCAGATCGAGACGAACACATCTCAGAGCGTTCAAACGATGGAAATGGCTCAACGTATACTTGGAACAAAACCGTCACGTAGAGGGTATCAGGCGCGTCGATTACTTTGATGCTGTTATTTATGACCTCGTTCATTCCTCCTTTGTCTTGGTCTTGTTGGCTCTCGCTCGTTTCCTCCTCTTGTTCACGACCGTGTCCTTACAATGCAACTCAACCAGGACATGCGACTGGGACAAATCCCTCTTTTGCCCTTGATGCCATCCACGCTTGCATTGCATCAATAATCGGACGCTCTCAAACTACCGCAGACTTCCCCGTGCATATATGCATCGTGTTCCGAGCTAAACGGGTACGCATGATTGCAATCAACTTGTTTCGAGACGAAATTGAATGTAGACATTGGGTCTCAGAGTTGTGGCCCGATTTGACTCGGAGCGTCGCCAGGGGCACGGTGCTTAATCAAGCTAGCAACTTATCGTGCTGGACGAGGCGAATGATATTGCCACCTTACACTAGTCCTCAACGACTTTGCACACATCTCAACTCTATGAAAATTCACTCGCTCCCCTCACCACTGGTCACCCGGCGCGGAGGCGATGGTCTGTTTATATGACCTTTGTTGACGCCTTGCTCTCTTCACAAGCAGAAGATCCCGGTCGAGGATTGGATTAAGAAAAGCACGCATGCGTAGGTCCTGCTAGCCCACTCAGTTCCTCGTTCTCGTTCTCGCTCACGCGGGTTTTCAACATCTTTACGACTCCATGATATGACATGGTAGATCCTCTGTTGCGTTGCGTGTAATCTCTATATCACATCGCGTCAATAATAACGCCCTTTCAGTTATTTATCTTCCCTGTGCGGTATGGTGTTTCGGAACGATCCAGGATTTGGAAGAAAGAAGACTGTAGACCGTCTTACATCAGTGTGTCTTTCGTTCGTGGGCACGTTTGATCTCACCATATGATGTCAGCGATTTGCGAGTGCTCGTGAGTCTCTGATACTTTGGGGAATCACAGTGTCACTTCCACCGTTTCATCAACCTGCTGTGCCCTTGGGGCACAACAATCATCGTTTTGGCTCGTCTCTAATGATACATTCCATGACGTTAGAAAATCTATTGGTGACATCCCGCTCCCCGCTGCTGAATGATATCAAGAGGATCTAATTTACTTCTCTTTAGTACATCATCGGCGGAACTCTTGAAAACGTTATGAGCCCACCCATGACACGACGCGGGTGAGCACGATGTGCGAGAGGAGGTTTTGTGAACGGTTTGGAACCTGGGCGACATTTTCAAACTTAGAGGTGATCACATTGGACGAAGCGACAGATTTTGATGCGTTCTAATTCAGACAATTTGTATCCTCGGAGATATCGCCTCAAATCCCAGCCTCTGCTAGACCGGGTGGAGAGCATGTCGAAGTCTGATCAACGAGAGTTGATGTTCCATCGCCCCACCGGTCTGAACGGTAGGATGTGGTGGCGGGTGTACATGGCACCAAAGAAGCAAAATATTGGAATCGGAATGACGAGTACTTTCATGGTATGTTCATTCCTCGGTCGCAGCGAAACGGTGGGGAACTGACGCAGGACTTGTGTTGTTAGTAGGCGGCTTTTGGCAAGAAAACTATTCTCGCAGTTGATTATCATGCTTACTCGGATCGATGCTAGAATGACTTTTGAAGCAACCTCTTGACGATAGCCGTGACTGCGACCGTGGGGTATCTTCAAGCTGGTAGTATCTGCCCTGGGGCCACTAGTGTTGAAGTCCTATTATTCACTCTTGTTGATAACTGCAATGGATTCCACTCGAAAGAGGAGTCCCCGCTCGAGTCGAATCCATTGCACTTCGCCGAGGAGCCATCTCTTGAGTCACCATTGTTCGTCCTCGTGCCCGGTACAGTACCTTCCTTGCACGCCGAGCAATGAACTGTTCAAATGCAAACGAGTGCCCTCGCGTTCTCATCAGCGTTGCAGTGCACTTTCACTCTGTGGTCGCTATCGCAATCGGGCACCTGTAAGTCTCCAGCCTTCGCTTTAGTGGGCATATATGAACCCACGTCTCCATCCCCATTACCGTTCGCATACAAACACGAATCCAAATCTGTGGTCACCCTATCAATGCGCTGATTTTTGACATCTAGTCGAAAGTGGCATCGTACGCCTGCCAAAATAGACAGGAAACGGGAGAAGGAAACCTTACCTTCCTGCTGAAAAGGCAGACGACGGCGGAAGTAGTGTCTTGGATAAGTTACTCCCCGCTGACGATTTGGGAACGGGACGAAGTCGACGGCGGCTGAAGCGCTAATTCATCGGTTTTACAATGCATCCAGGATATGGCAGTAGGAAGGTCGGTGTCGTTATTTACTATATTATGCTAGGCTGACATCTTGTTCCTGTCACTTGAGGTGCCTAGCGTCAGCAGAAACCTTGGGTTACTTGTTATTCCCCACTGGCACACTCGGGGACAGGCACATTACACCCATACGTGACTAATGCCAGGAATCCAGCAAAGGGAGATTCTGCCAACGGGTCAACCATCTTTGTCCTAGTCTACAGAATTATCATTACAACCTGATCGATGACGGCCATCAACGTCGGATGAGTCTGTGCGATCATACTTTAACAGCTTCTATTATCGTGTACGTTTGGCCAACATCGAATTGGTGTGCCCTGTAGTCCCACAGGTTGTTCGACTTCATCAATACCACGGTCTTTTCAGCTTGCGACTTGTTCCCCATTAAAATATCTCTTGCTTTCTTGATGTCCAAAGCTGCAAATTCACTGAGCGGTAGGTCCGCCTTGATGTGGTTGTCGATCAGGATCTCGATGGTGTCAAGGAGGGGAAAGTTAGCCAATGATGTCATGTCCGACTATGCGAACTTAGTATGGTACGAACTCGATACCGAAAAGGGCCCACCTTCAACGTCACACTGGCATGCGTCAAGTTGGGAAGTAGGTCGGCCAATCCTGTCAACGAACCAGCCATCCTTACGCTGTGACATACATCAATAAAGGAGCAACATACGTGTGAGGGGTGCAGAAATGCCTCTCAGGATGCGCACTTGATGATATTGGCTTCGACAAGAGTTTGGACAATTTCACTACCATCTCCATCTACGCAAGTTATTTCCTCGACATTGGGACATCTCTTGATGATCTCATGCGCAGAGGAATGTAGAGAGATCCTCCGCACGGAGGGAAATTGTTTACCTCGAAATGCATTCTTGATAACGGTCTGCGTTCTAAGCTCTGCGTATATGACTGCCAGAGCAGGGTACCGGGGTCAATAAATACAAACAATCAGGGAGAAAGGAAGACCGTACATTGAATAGTGTCGAGGTTGGGCATTGTGGCGAGGCAGGCTGCTAATTTTGTAGTGATTTTAACCTTTCGGTAGAATGCTTCCAGAGTGAGGAACACCGTCCTAAACGAAGAGTCAGATATCACAAATTATGTACTTGTATCTGCATTGTACCCACTGGATGAAAGGCAACAAGTAAGGACATGCATTCAAGACGCGTATGGCGATCTCGATTACTTCAACGGTGTACATCCTTGGCTTCCGGAGGTTGATTCCACAAAGCGAAACGTTTCGCCATGCCATTGCGAGACAACGCGACCGCAAGAATCTAGATGTCTTCGACAGCGCACGGAGTGTGTGTGTGCGGGCGTTGGTGGAGGGAATAATATACTTGGGATGCCGCGTACGCAGTGACTCGTCGAAAGTGGGCAAATGGGACACGATTTCGAGCAAAACATCATCCGGGATGCGTTCCAAGCTGGGTCCCGTTTGGAAATGGATGAATGATGGGGGTTGGGCCGACACGACGTTGTCTTCAGGACTAGGACTCTTGATCATTGTCGACGTTATGTCCATTTTCGCGCGTTTGGACGCGGCGCGTGTCATCATCTTGCTTTTACGACTTACTGAACGCGTTGGGTAAGATTTCAAGAACCAGGTGCCACAGTGTTGTGGAGTTCGCTGGCATCGCGCTAAAACATTTACAAATGATCCAGAGATCGAACGTTACCGATGGAACATTCAAATCGGCACGAACGTCTACATCTCCCTCCTGCGCCAACATTCATTACGGTGTGACCTCTCGTCCACCATCCAATCATCAGAAATAACGCAAGAGATAAACGGATATCCCCGAATGAATGAAGTACCTGATGAGAAACCGTTCAATGATAGATGGAGCGAACTTGGCTCGAGTAACAGATCTGAGCGTTACGCCTCAGGGCATCGGAGGTCACCAGACTCGTTGGTGTCGTTATTTATTGTGCTGGATTGACGTGCCTGGCGTGAGCAGACACGTTATCCCCCCACAGGCCCATGCACTGTGACCAATCTAAACATAATGTGATAGCTTGGATCTCCAGTGGGCTTGCATCGCCTCCGGGTCTAAGATTAAGTGTTCGTCTCGACACTCTGGCCCACGATCGCAATATAAGCTGCGTTCATGAATCTAAAGCTGATGATTCGGGTATGACATGGGCGCCGTCGGAACATGTACTGCACCGCCATATTGCATCAAACCTAGACCATGCTGTACTGTCTACACGCCAAACGAACGGTCAACGAGACATAGATAGGATAGCAGAGCCTTTTGTTTCACATGGGGGGTCATTGTACACACAGAAAGACAACAAAAAAAGACGGTGCATCCTACGCTTCGTATACTTCCATTCCACATGCTTTTTTTCTCTTTCCTCGATATAGATGCGAGCAATGGGCATGATCTGTTTTAAAAAAAGAAAAATTGTTGGTGTTGGTGATGATGATGAAGGAAAAGAAGGAAACGGTGATAAAAGAAAAGGTAGAGAAGTGTGCAAAAATTGAAGACGAGTGCCATTAGAAGTGGACACTACAAGCTACGCATACAAATGGAGCAGAGAGAGAGAGAGAAAGCATAGCGTTCAAACATACACATCAACGTACAAACCTAGAGTCTAGCGGATAATTAATAAAAAAGCCAAGTAGCGTAAAAAGGGAAGCCAGGGTATCAATTCAGTCCAGTCTTTTTGGGTAGGTCAGCGGCGAGAGCACACACCTCACAGCAGATAGCGCGCCATAGTGAATGCAGGGTAAATTTGCACGCTACTCCAGCGTAGAAACAGCGTCAGACAATGGTGAAGAAGCGTATTCGCGAGCGGTGTTGGCCATCTTTCGTTTCGCAAGCGGCCGAGCAGTCTCGCTCCTACGAAACACCATCTGGGCTACAAGCTGTGACATGTCGCCAATGACACCTCGACGACGCGCATGGTTTTGTGGATCACTCTCCGGACTCCGCTCCTGAGGGCATGTCGCGGTAACGCCGTCACCCAGCTTGAGTCGAAGAAGAGCCCCCACTTCTTTACTTCGCTCTCGTTCCCGTTTGCGTATCTTCCGAGCTTCGGCCCGCGTGAACAGGTCAACATCATCTGTGAGCGCTTCCACGCGCCTGGCAGCACGCTCAGCAGCGACGGACCTCTTCCGCAGGTCGAACAGTTGGGCCAACTCAGGATCCGTAATGTCCTCTTGCGAGATGCACAGATCGAAATCCTCCGGGGACGGAGAACGTGGTAATGGTACGTCTCGCGGATCGTCGATAAACAGGAGGGGTTGACTGGGTGCGAAAGGAATTGGACGAGAGGGAGATACGGCGATCTTGGGTATTAGGTCATCATCGGTGTCCGCCCCCGGGAGTGACAGCAATTGTTGACCAGGCAACGCAAGCACAGGATCACTCGAGTCACCCATCTCGATGTCTGAATCGGGTAGACTCGAACAGGACCTTCGAGAGGGAGAGGAGGGAACAATCTTGGGAATGCCATCATCCTCGAGATCAGGGAGATCTAGTCTTGATATTAGGGGTGAATTGGGTGGAGAGAGTTCGTCATAATCGGTCAACGATGTCAACGAGGAACTGGAGGTGGACGAGGATGGCAGTTCGGGATCTGAGTCAGAGGAATGACTCGAATCCCAAGGTATACTGATTCGGGTTAGGAAAGAGCACTGCTCATCGATATCGACCTCGAGTAGTGAAGAAGGTTGGGGGGGTGAAAGATGTGAAGAGTGGCAGTAATCCAGTGGAGGTGGCGGGCTGGCGTCACAGCGCGCAAAAAGTGTGTGCAAATGCTCTGGCTCAGCAAAGTCCTGCGACGACGCTACTGAGAGTGCCCGTGTACACGGGGAATCCCAGCTCGGGGAGAGGGGGGAGAGTGGGTGGCCAGGCTGGACTGGATGGGACGGCGAGGTTGGTGATGGACAGGGATAGAACTCATCGAGGTCGCACTCCTCCTCCTCCTCCTCCTCCTCCACTTCCTCAACCTCATGATCGTACGGTGGTATCTCAAGGTCAGCATCAGGTAAATTAAGTGTCGTTTGGGGCATCGTTGGCGGCGGGGTGGGTGGCTTTTGAGAAGCCAGGTCTGCCCGACGCATGACCGGTGGCGAATCGAGAACGCCGGCGAGATGAGTAGAATACAGGGCTGCAGACTCGCCAGTTTCCTCTGGCAGAGGTACGGTGGGCTTTGGAGTAGAGGAACTCGAGGGTGGCGACGGGTACGCTTTGAAAGAATCAGGGTAACCCTGGGGGGCGTGGTTGCGAGCAAGGTTCATATGAAGGTATTCTGGCTCTGGGCATGGTGCGATAAAGAGGGGATCGAGAGAATCGCTCGCCATGTGCCACGAGCGAAGGGGCGGGGCCCGACTCAACACGGGACGCAGCACGGGGGGCCAGGCGCGGTCGCTGCAACGAGCAGAGCGCGAGGAGGAGAAGAGGGTATCTGACGAACAAGACTCCATGGCATACGATTGTTCCACCGATATTCAAGACCTAGAAAAAGAAGGGGCGGCATGAGCGTCGAGTTGAGGTTGATCTGGGAAAAAAAAAGGCGCTTGTGACTAGAAAAAACGTACAGGAATTGGACATCAACAGCGAATGTACATCGCACTGATTGGGGGAAGAATGAAGGGAAGAGAACGACTTTGGGTCGTCCAGGACGATGTAGTGGAGGTTAGGGCCTCGTGTTGTGCTTGTGGCTGAAGGAAACGTGTCGGTGATTGCCCCCGTCGTATTCCCATTCACTAGTCCAACACTACGGTAATACAGCTCCCCTTCGCCACCTCCTCGACGCCTGGTGCATCAGCGTCTCTTCCCCCTCTGTCACATGAGGCTGTAGTTCATGTTCCGTCACCCCACGCTTGCTCAGCGCGTACGCCCTGCACGCCTCCGTGCTCGCCTTCAGCTCTGGATCATCGTGCCGCAGCGCAACCACCCTGAAACCAGAAAAATTCATTCCGATAATCTCCTTCACCTTGGGCAACAGGTCTGGATCAGGCGAGTACGTCCCAGAGTTGTTGTCGATCACGATTTCCCACTCCACCTCCTCATCTCCAATCGCGTCCGAAAAACGCGCCCAGCCGCCAACGGGCCGAGGATGGAATTCACCGCTGTACCGCACCGTTTTTGCACAGTTGCTGTGTAACGCGTGTTTGGAGGCAAAATCGACAAAGAACGCCGCGCCCGTTTCGGAAAATCGGAGTGAGTCGTCGTCTGTGGCAATGATGTACGTGTATACGGCAGGCTTGATGCGATGCGCGTACGAGACCGTCCCATCAGTTAACGACCGACGCGTGCCACCTCGAAAGAGTGCAAACACGTCCTCGGCAGATTTGATAACTCCAAACGCATTTGATACAGATCTCGCGTACAGCAAGCGGTGGCCAGCTTGGATCCCCGAGCGGACAGCGATAGACGTGGGTCCTTGAAAAATAGCCTGTGCAGCCCTGTAGTCGCGGTTCCAGTGCTGCACTTGATCTCCAAAAGTCTGTGCGACACCCTTGATGTAAACTTTCCATGTCGAATACAGCCGTGTGTCCCTCAGGTGCGTTAATGCACCCACTGTAGGTGAGCTGTGGCGCGAGTAATGGACAGGGCCGTCAAACAAGTACGGAATCAACACAGGATCATCGCGAGACGGCGATGAATCAATCTCCAAAATGGAGGTCATCAGTTTGTCAACGAAAATACATTCAGCATTCCAGTTACATACCTTGAGCCAAAACGTCCCTCTATTATGCTTATACATGGGCCCCTGGATCTCTGCCTCCTTGGCCCCCGGGTATATCGTCGTCTCAAACTTTCCAATGTAATGGTCTATGAGTGCCTTGTGATGTTTGTCCCGTATGATAACGGACAATATGGCCGTGGTTGGCACGTTTTTGACCTGCCACACTTCATTCCACACTGGCGCCAACGTGTTAGGTTGCACCGACGATCTGAATTCAAACAGCCTTTAGATTCAGAACCCTCACTCGAAAGCAGAGAGATACATGCATATACGATAGCTTGTGGTCTAGGGTGGCATGGAAGAATGGGTCCGTCGTCCCAACGACGTCCATCCTGGAGAGATGCGATGCACCAATGAACTACCCATCGTCTCAGGTCGAACACGAAAATTCCGGGAACGGTACAACCCACCTGGATCGTCACGTCGACGTACTTGGTCTCCACACCAAACCACTCCTTGGCGGCTTGAATGGCACCATCTACTTTGGCTGCAACTCTGGCGCGCTGGTCTACAATGTTTTCCGTGCTTTCAGTCTGGTTGAGCATGGCTAGAATGAGTGTGAAACGTTGAATAAACGGCCCTGTTACATGCTGAGCCGCTCGCAGCTGTGGCACTTGGCAGCGCTATCCACAAGAAGCGGCGGGTAATGGTCCCCGACATTCTTAGATAAGCGACGTTGGCAGTGTCGAGTGACATTGACAAATGACATGCAGCAGCAGCGTGTCATTCAGATCATAACGTGCAAGTCGTCCTCGTTGCGCTGCCCAGGTAACACGACTTCGCGCACTGGTATATGATGCGCCATTCAATTCTAGCATGACTCACAATTTCGCACTCCCGATTCAAGCAGAGCAGCCACCATCACCAGCATGTTGCACACAGGCAGGTAGCTCACAGCAATGTTCGACGTCCATGCGTTAGACGACTTCACCCATGTCGTGACCCGACCCTACACCATGGGCCCGAGGACCATACGGTGAGTATACTCCACGGATTGGGAGAGAATCATCTAACGCCCCAAAGCGCGACATCCAAAATTCGTAGACCAATTCATTTTTGGGGTTCTACGAAAGGATACATACCTCCAAAAGAGCCAAACGTGGAGGAGACATGTTTGTGAACGATCTGTGGCATACAACAGTCCACCTCCAATGCGGCGTTGCTCTCGTATCCCAGTCAATCTCCAATGTCGTGCAGGAGATATTCGTCCAAAGCTTGTGTGTCGAACTCGGGGTACCCAACATCCACGTATGCGCGCATTTGCGCGCCATATCGAATCGTGAGCCATATCAAACTGTCGCACTCCTCAAAACCCAAGCCCAGATACGACCACGAGACACGCACGAATACCCGAAGAGGGCAAGGATGCCTGAAATACTGTTGGTCGCAGCGACGCCGATGGTTTCGACCGAGGGTATAAACAACGCAGATACCGGCGCTAGCAACAGGGATCGGAACGCCCTGTGACGATCATCGAGATGGCGCCGTTGAGGAGGACAAATACCTACGTAATTGCAGCCATGACCTCGGCACCCCGAGAGGGCACGATATCGACGGTATAAGCTCCAATCGGCGTCAGAACCATATCCACCTAATGGGTCTCGCATCAGTGCCAGACATGTCTGTGAAGCAACTTACGCCGATGCCGTTGGTGAAGAAGCACACAAGGTTAATGATCAGTCCGACCGTCCCGTCGACGTATGCTGTTGTGAAGCCAGATAGCGTGACAGAAATGGGTACGAGCACGAGTCCCCCAATCCACACCCCACGAAGGCGATCCTCTGGGACCCAGACACCGTTGCGCTTTTCCTTTGCCCGTCGCACCATCCTGTCGGAAATGCGCCCAGCAAGCGAAGACCCGACTGCTAACGTGAGTAGAACAAGATGTCTAGTGAGACCAAGAGGACATACCAAAATTGCCGAAACCGTTTGGGAGAAAAAGTGCACCGACCAGGCCTTCGCTTTCAATTCCATATTTGGCTCCCTTGAAAGAGGTCAGCGAGATCCAGGGGGAAACCCTTTGCGTACGCACGACGGTATAAGCAATGGGTACCAATAGTGCTGCCAGTTCCAAGGTGTCAGTAACCGACTACATATTCATCCACAGGACATACCATAATCCGAGATCATCGCAAAGGTATTCATTAATGCCTAGTGAGTCCAGTTCGGTCATTGCGCGAGTAACTACATCAACCACACTAAAATCACGCACGATCGACATAATGTTGGGACTCCTTAGAAAAGCCAGACAGCGGAATGGGTTGATCCAAACAAACAACTTTCTTGGACCCCGCGCTTGGTCGAAACTGAGTGAACCCGGAGAAGCAGTTTCGGGGAAGAAGCAAGCGAGCAACAACATCTGCACAATACCCCACACGCCCAGTGTGGCTTGGAAGCCGCGCCATGACCAATACTGGGACAAGGCACCTGGATGGCCGTACTAGAATCAACGTCTGTCAGAAACATGATAATGACGAATGACCTCCGACGGGCGGCGCGATCGCAAGTCCAAACAGCGTGGCCTAGAGACAGACGTCGGTACAATCAACGACAAGTCATGGTGGCGAGGAGACCCACACCAAAGAAAGTGCCCATAGCACTTCCACGTTCCTCCAATCTATAAATATCACCAATGGTGGCAGCACCAAGAGCATGACCACCAGAACAACCAAATGTCTGCACGAATCGCCAAAAGAGTAGGGTGCCGATGTTGGGAGAGACTGCCACGCCAAAACTCCCGAGAATGGTGAAAGGCATTCCACAGAGGTATATCGTACGCCGGCCGTCTCATCGAACATGGTCGAGGTCGAGGTCAAGTTAGCACACAAGGACGCTAGGATAAGACACGTGAAAACCTACAGAAGGAGCTATATGTAGACCAGAACATGATGCCCAAGGAATTCGCGAGCACAGCCAGGCTGACGCCTAGACTGGAGACCAAATCTCTCGACGCAAAATGAACGGGGGGCATGGATGACATACCTCACAGTCGCGGGTGACGAATCGAAATCTTTGGAGATCTGAGGTATCAACGGCACAAAGCATCCGCTGACAAACACTAATCGGCGATTATCCACCGAAACACGCGAAGAGCCTAGTCAAATTGAGACGGGACGTACTGGGAACGAGTCCGGTGAGGGACACAATGGCGAGAATCATCTTCTTTTCTCCTGGGCCGAAGCGATTGTAAACATCCTCACTGGGGAGTATGCTACATTGGGTCCCGGTGTTAGGCTGGGGCTGGCCCCCTGGCAGAAGGATCTCTTCTGTACTCATGGGTACGACTCGCTGGGAATGATCCTGACAGAGTATGTATCTCCTTCCTTGCAACCAAATATATCTAAGTTTTGAACATCAGAATTAGTCAGTGATGGCGTGGGGCTATGTAGAAACTGCATAATCAATTTTACTTGAGTTCAGTGCTCAGGAATCATCATACTCACGTATAGAATTCGGACTCTCAACGCGGACTAGTGGGCCAGTTACGTTGACTGACCTGCTACAGTGCGGCCTTCGCCCAGCGTCCTAGTGACCGGGACCTGGAATGCAAACACAGGTCAACATGTTCAAAAGACTCTTTGTTCGTCTAATTTGATCCACCGTGACTCTCACGCTCGTGGAATTTCATGCAAAGTTATAGCACATATTCAGTCTAGTAGAAGAATCATTGGGTCCCCAACGAAATGCGCTGGAGAAGACTCGAATACCATCAAGTCCCAAAAGCAGCCTCACATATTCGCTCTAAACCTTGATACGTGGGCATAACTTGTATGTTCGAAAATGACTCACCGAGCTAGTCGAGGCTGAGCAAGTCGAACGATAGAAAAAGTGTTGAGTCGATCTCAACCTCGAAACGCAACTCGGGTCCAGGGACGCGAGGTCATAGGACCTCTAATACCCCCAAAGCACAACCGCAATTTTGGGACGAATTCACTCACTGTGTCATCCATGCCTGATCAGCTCCGGTGGCCCTCGTGCAGACAGCCAAGTCGGCAGGATGGCCTTTCAAACAAGAAAGTAAGTATAAGACTTTCAGGATCCCACCTTCCAAATCGCTCAATTCCCTTGTAATTCGTTCACGCGTAGACGAAGATGATTCTCTCCAGGGGGTTATTGAGATGACAAAAACGAGCAACTCTATTCATCATCTGCGACATACACAAATACATGGGGGGAAAGCATGAGTGAGACTTTGTGGGGGTCCTGTGGGTTGCGACCTCCAGTGCGTTGCTTTGAGATCGCATTCAATGTTCAGTTTCGCGCGCTCCATCGTCGCGCAAAGTCCCTGTGTCGAAATCGGGGTATCCGACATCGGCATATGCACGCATTTGCGCGCCATATCGAATCGTGAGCAATATCAAACTGTCGCACTCGTCAAAACCCAAGCTCAGATATGACCACGAGACACGTACGAATATCCAAAGACAGTAAAGATGCCCGAAATACTGTTGGTCGCAGCGACACCGATGGTTTCGACCGAGGGTATAAACAACGCAGATACCGGCGCTAGCAACAGGGATCGGAACGCTCTGTGTAATATACGACGCAAACGACCATGAATCATCGAGATGGTACCTTTAAGGAGGACAAAGACATACGTAGTTGCAGCCATGACCTCGGCACCTCGAGAGGGCATGATGTCGACGGTATAAGCCCCAATCGGCGTCAGGACCATATCCACCTAATGGATCTCTCGCATCAGTGCCAGACATGTCTGTGAAGCGACTTACGCCGACGCCATTAGCGAAATAGCATACAAGGTTAATGATCAATCCGACCGTCCCGTCGATGTATGCAGTTGTGAACCCAGATAGGATGACAGAAATGGGTACAAGTACAAGCCCCCCGATCCACACTGCATGAAGGCGGTCTTCTGGCACCCATACCCCGTTGCGCTTTTCCTTTGCCCGTCTTACCACCTTGTCAGAAATATACCCGGCAATGAAGGACCCAACCGTTAACGTGAGTAAAACAAGATGTCTAATGAGATTGAGAGGACATACCAAAATTGCCAATACCGTTTGGGAGAAAAAGTGCACCGACCAGGCCTTCGCTTTCAATTCCATACTTGGCTCCCTTGAAACAAGTCAGCGAGACAGAGGCGGGATCCTTTTGCGTACGCACGAGGGTATAAGCAATGGGTACCAACAGAACTGCCAGTTCCAAGATGTCAGTAACTGACTATCAACTTGAATTATATGTTCATCCACAGGACATACCATAGTCCGAGATCATCGCAAAGGCATTCATCAACGTCTAGAGATCAGTTGGGTCATTGGGCGAGTCTCCACATCAATCAGACGAAAGGTACGCACGATCGTCAAAATGTTTGGGCTCCTTAGAAAAGCCAGACAACGGAAAGGATTGATCCAAACAAACAGTTTCCTTGAACCTC
Source organism: Boletus reticulatus (assembly GCA_038093535.1). Lineage (NCBI taxonomy): Eukaryota > Fungi > Basidiomycota > Agaricomycetes > Boletales > Boletaceae > Boletus > Boletus reticulatus. The sequence goes on from JBBPSJ010000004.1 coordinate 187,697, forward strand.
GCGCGCAGTCGATGCCGCGCGAACCCGGGTGAGCAGTTTCGGGAAAGAAGAGAGCGAGCAATAGGAACTGTAAAATACTCCACACGCCCAGTGCCGCTTGGAAGCCGCGCCATGACCAGTATTGGGCAGAGGCACCTGCATGGCCGTAGCAGGATCAACCCCCGTCAGAGACATGAGAATGACGAATCACCTCCAACTGGCGGCGCGATTGCGAGTCCAAGTAGCGTGGCCTAGAAACAGACGTCGGTACAGTCAAAGCCAAGCCATGATAGCGAGAGAGGACTCACGCCAAAGAAAGTGCCCATGGCACTTCCACGTTCCTCCACCTTGTAGATATCCCCAATGGTGGCAGCGCCAAGGGCTTGACCGCCAGAACAACCAAACGTCTGTACGAATTGCCAAAAGAGTAGAGAGTTTATGTCAGTAGAGGTTGCCACGCCAAAACTACCAAGAATGGCAAAAGGTATCCCGCAGAGGTATATCGCACGTCGGCCATCTCATCGAACATGGTCGAGGTGGAGGTCAGCCCACAAGGATGTCGAGCACACAAGACACGTAGAAACCTACAGAACGAGGTATACGCAGACCAGAGCATGACACCCAAGGAATTTGCGAACACGGCCAGGCCGACGCCCAAACTGAAGACCCATTACCACAACGCAACGAAAGAATGGGGAGCATGAATGACATACGTCACAGTCGCAGGCGTTGAATTGAGGTCCCTGGAAATTTGAGGTATCAACGGGACAAAGCACCCATAGACAAACACTGATCGACGTGAAACACATGAAAAAAGTCATGATATGCAGGACGCACTGGGGACGAGCCCGGTGAGGGACACAATGGCGAGAATCACTTTCTTTTCTCCACGGCCGAAACGATCGTAAACATTCTTGGCAGTAGGGAATGCGTCCTCCAGCAGAGGGCTCTCTTCTGTACTCATGGGTACTCACTGGGAACGAACCTGACAAACTAAATATTGCCCTCTACAGCACTTGCAGCCGAATGTACTTGGATCCAAGTTTTGCCATCGCCATCAGAATGGGTTTGACATAGCCCGCTCGAGCGCCGATTCCTGAGAAACCGGAGTAGTACTTACTCGCACGCGTGAAAATTAGACACTAAATGGATATCACCCTCTTCCCTGGAATGCTCTTTGTTCCATTTCTCGTGAATATCCTCCTTCACCGTCGTTCATGCAAAATTGCGACTGTAATGAACTACTACACATATCCAATCTGTGGAGAATGTGATGTTCCGGCATCCAATCACCCAATCCCATTGTGACTGTTCACGTGTAGACGGCGCGTCAGAACCATATCCACCTAATGGGTCTCGCATCAGTGCCAGACATGTCTGTGAAGCAACTTACGCCGATGCCGTTGGTGAAGAAGCACACAAGGTTAATGATCAGTCCGAGTGTCCCGTCGATGTATGCTGTTGTGAAGCCAGATAGCGTGACAGAAATGGGTACGAGCACGAGTCCCCCAATCCACACCCCACGAAGGCGATCCTCTGGGACCCAGACACCGTTGCGCTTTTCCTTTGCCTGTCGCACCATCCTGTCGGAAATGCGCCCAGCAAGCGAGGACCCGACTGCTAACGTGAGTAGAACAAAATGTTTAGTGAGACCGAGAGGACATACCAAAATTGCCGAAACCGTTTGGGAGAAAAAGTGCACCGACCAGGCCTTCGCTTTCAATTCCATATTTGGCTCCCTTGAAAGAGGTCAGCGAGATCCAGGGGGAAACCCCTTGCGTACGCACGACGGTATAAGCAATGGGTACCAATAGTGCTGCCAGTTCCAAGGTGTCAGTAACCGATTATTACATATTCATCCACAGGACATACCATAGTCCGAGATCATCGCAAAGGTATTCATCAATGCCTAGTGAGTCCAATTTGGTCATTGCACGAGTAACTACATCAACCACACTAAAATCACGCACGATCGACATAATGTTGGGACTCCTTAGAAAAGCCAGACAGCGGAATGGGTTGATCCAAACAAACAACTTTCTTGGACCCCGCGCTTGGTCGAAACCGAGTGAACCCGGAGAAGCAGTTTCGGGGAAGAAGCAAGCGAGCAACAACATCTGCACAATACCCCACACGCCCAGTGTGGCTTGGAAGCCGCGCCATGACCAATACTGGGACAAGGCACCTGGATGGCCGTACTAGAATCAACGTCCGTCAGAAACATGAGAATGACGAATGACCTCCGACGGGCGGCGCGATCGCAAGTCCAAACAGCGTGGCCTAGAGACAGACGTCGGTACAATCAACGACAAACCATGATGACGAGGAGACCCACACCAAAGAATGTGCCCATGGCACTTCCACGTTCTTCCAATCTATAAATATCGCCAATGGTGGCAGCACCAAGAGCATGACCACCAGAACAACCAAATGTCTGCACGAATCGCCAAAAGAGTAGGGTGCCGATGTTGGGAGAGACTGCCACGCCAAAACTACCGAGAATGGTGAAAGGCATTCCACAGAGGTATATCGTACGCCGGCCATCTCATCGAATATGGTCGAGGTCGAGGTCAGTCCACAAGGATGACGAGCACACAAGACACATAGAAACCTACAGAAGGAGCTATACGTAGACCAGAACATGATGCCCAAGGAATTCGCGAGCACAGCCAGGCTGACACCTAGACTGGAGACCAAATCTCTCGACGCAAAATGAACGGGGGGTATGGATGACATACCTCACAGTCGCGGGTGACGAATCGAAATCTTTGGAGATCTGAGGTATCAACGGCACGAAGCATCCGCTGACAAACACTAATCGACGATTATCCACCGAAATACGCGAAGAGCCTAGTCAAATTAAGACAGGACGCACTGGGAACGAGTCCGGTGAGGGACACAATGGCGAGAATCATCTTCTTTTCTCCTGGGCCGAAGCGATTGTAAACATCCTCATTGGGGAGTATGCTACATTGGGTCCCGGTGTTAGGCTGGGGCTGGCCCCCTGGCAGAAGGATCTCTTCTGTACTCATGGGTACGACTCGCTGGGAATGATCCTGACAGAGTATGTATCTCCTTCCTTGCAGCCAAATATATCTAAGTTTTGAACATCAGAATTAGTCGGTGATGGCGTGGGGCTATGTGAAAACTTCATAATCAATTTTACTTGAGTTCAGTGCTCAGGAATTATACTCACGTATAGAATTCGGACTCTCAACGCGGACTAGTGGGCCAGTTACGTTGACTGACCTGCTACAGTGCGGCCTTCGCCCAGCGTCCCAGCCTGAGTGACCAGGACCTGGAATGCAAACACAGGTCAACATGCTCAAAAGACTCTTTTGTTCGTCTGATTTGATCCACTCTCACGCTCGTAGAATTTCATGCAAAGTTATAGCACACATTCAGTCTAGTAGAAGAATGGGTCCCCAACGAAATGCGCTGGAGAAGACTCAAATAGCATCAAGTCCCAAAGCAGCCTCACATATTCGCTCTAAATCTTGATATGTGGGCATAACTTGTATATTCGAAAATGACTCACAGAGCTAGTCGAGGCTGAGCAAGTCGAACGATAGAGAAAGTGTTGAGTCGATCTCAACCTCGAAACGCAACTCGGGGACGCGAGGTCATAGGACAACCGCAATTTTGGGACGAATCCACTCACTGAGTCATCCATGCCATGATCAGCTCCGGCGGCCCTCGTGCAGACAGCCAAGTTGGCAAGATGGCCTTTCAAACAAGAAAGTAATATATAAGACTTTCAGGATCCCACCTTCCAAATCGCTCAATTCCCTTGCAATTCGTAGACGGAGATGATTCTCTCCGGGGGGTCATTAAGATAACAAAAACGAGCAACTCTATTCATCATCGGCGACATACACACAAATACATGGGGGGAAAGCATGAGCGAGACTTTGTGGGGACCCTGTGGGTTGCAACCTCCAGTGCGCTGGTCTGATATCGCATTCAATGTCCAGTTTCGCGCACTCCATCATCGTGCAAAGTCCCTGTGTCGAAATCGGGGTACCCAACATCGGCATATGCACGCATCTGCGCGCCATATCGAATCGTGAGCCATATCAAACTGTCGCTCTCGTCAAAACCCAAACCCAGATACGACCACGAGACACGCACGAATATCCAAGAAGAGCAAAGATGCCCGAGATACTGTTAGTCGCAGCGACACCGATGGTTTCGACCGAGGGCATAAACAACGCAGATACCGGCGCTAGCAAAAGGGATCGGAACGCCCTGTGTAGTAATCGACGCAAGCGACCATGAATTATCGAAATGGCACCTTTGAGGAGGACAAAGACCTACGTAGTTGCAGCCATGACCTCGGCCCCCCGAGAGGGCATGATGTCGACGGTATAAGCCCCAATCGGCGTCAGAACCACATCCACCTAATGGGTCTCTCGCATCAGTGCCAGACATGTCTGGGAAGCAACTTACGCCGACACCATTAGCGAAGTAGCATACGAGGTTGATGATCAGTCCGACCGTCCCGTCGACGTATGCTGTCGTGAAGCCAGATAGCGTAACAGAAATGGGTAGAAGTACAAGCCCCCCCATCCACACTGCACGAAGGCGATCCTCTGGGACCCAAACACCGTTGCGCTTTTCCTTTGCCCGTCTTACCACCTTGTCAGAGATATACCCGGCAATCAAGGACCCGGCTGTTAACGTGAGTAACACAAGATGTCTAGTGAGACCGAGAGGCCATACCAAAATTTCCGAAACCGTTTGGGAGGAAAAGTGCACCGACCAGGCCTTCGCTTTCAATTCCATACTTGGCCCCCTTGAAACAAGTCAGCGAGACAGAGGCGGGATCCTTTTGCGTACGCACGAGGGTATAAGCAATGGGTACCAACAGTACTGCCAGTTCCAAAGTGTCAGTAACCGATTATCAACTCGAATTATACGTTCATCCACAAGACATACCGTATTCCGAGATCATCGCAAAAGCATTCATCAATGTCTAGAGATCAGTTGGGTCATTGGGCGAGTCTCCATATCAATCAGACGAAAGGTACGCACGATCGACATAATGTTTGGACTCCTTAGAAAAACCAAACAGCGGAAGGGATTGATCCAAACGAACAGTTTCCTTGAACCTCGCGCGCAGTCGATGCCGCGCGACCCCGGGTGAGCGGTTTCGGGGAAAAAGAGAGCAAGCAATAGGAACTGTAAAATACTCCACACGCCCAGTGCGGCTTGGAGGCCGCGCCATGACCAGTATTGGGCGGAGGCACCTGCATGGCCGTAGCAGGATCAACCCCCGTCAGAGACATGAGAATGACGAATCACCTCCAACTGGCGGCGCGATTGCGAGTCCAAGTAGCGTGGCCTAGAAACAGACGTCGGTACAATCAAAGCCAAGCCATGATAGCGAGAGGACTCACGCCAAAGAATGTGCCCATAGCGCTTCCACGCTCCTCTACCTTGTAGATATCCCCAATGGTGGCAGCACCGAGGGCTTGACCGCCAGAACAACCAAACGTCTGTACGAATTGCCAAAAGAGTAGAGAGTTTATGTCAGTAGAGGCTGCCATGCCAAAACTACCAAGAATGGTGAAAGGTATCCCGCAGAGGTATATCGCACGTCGGCCATCTCATCGAACATAGTCGAGGTTAGCCCACAAGGATGTCGAACACACAAGACACGTAGAAACCTACAGAACGAGGTATACGCAGACCAGAGCATGACACCCAAGGAATTTGCGAACACGGCCAGGCCGATGCCCAGACTGGAGACCCATTACCACAACGCAAAGAAAGAATGGGGAGCATGAATGACATACGTCACAGTAGCAGGCGTTGAATTGAGGTCCCTGGAAATTTGTGGTATCAACGGGACAAAGCACCCGCTGACAAACACTGATCGACGATTATCCACTGAAGCACGCGAAAAAAGTCATATGAGATGCAGGACGCACTGGGAACGAGCCCGGTAAGGGACACAATAGCGAGAATCACTTTCTTTTCTCCACGGCCGAAGCGATTGTAAACATCCTTGGCAGTAGGGAGTACGTCCTCCAGCAGAGGGCTCTCTTCTGTACTCATGGGTACTCACTGGGAACGAACCTGACAAACTAAATATTGCCCTCTACAGCACCTGCAGCCGAATGTACTTGGATCTAAGTTTTGCCATCAGAAGGGTTTGACATAGCCCCGCTCGAGCGCCGATTCTTGAGAAACCGGAGTAGTACTTACTCGCACGTGTGAAAATTAGACACTAAATGGATATCACTCTCTTCGAACCTGGAATGCCCCCGTTCCATTTCTCGTGAATATCCTCTATAAATTGCAACTGTAATGAACTACTACGGCACTTATCCAGTCTGGTGGAGAATGTGATGTTCCGGCATCCAATCACCCAATATCATTGCGACTGTTCACTGTATAAGTCTAGCTCACCCGATATCACTCGATCCGACATTCCTTTGCCCACTGCCGACGCCACAGTCAGTGGACTTTGGCATACACTGAACAGTATAGAGGGCTACGATACATTGGTGTACTAATCATCTCCTTTTTCCCGTCTTCTGTCTCTCACCTATATGTGCTCATCCACGTTGGGTTTCTGTGTGAGTGCTATCAGTGTTTCCGTCCCCTGGACGGTTTCCATTCACGTGTAGACGGCGCGATTCTTCCCGGGTTCATTGAAGCAATAAAATCAAGCAGCTGCCCTCCCCATCACCGATACTGGCATCATTGACAGCATACACACAAGTATATAAGTAGGTGGTCAGACATAAGTGAGGTTTTTATATAAGAGACCCATTATTTGCGACTCCCAGTGCGTTGGTCTGGTATCGCATTCAATGTTCGGTTTCCGCGCATGCCATCGTCGTGCAAAGTCCCTGTGTCGAAATCGGCGTATCCAACGTCCGCGTACGCGCGCATCTGCGCGCCATATCGAATCGTGAGCCAAATCAAGCTGTGGTGCTCGTCAAAACCCAATGCCCAGAGCGACCATAGGACACGCACGAATATCCAAGGAAGGCAAATATGCCCGAGATACTGTTGGTCGCGGCGACACCGATGGTCTCGACAGAGGGTATAAGGAGAGCAGTTATCGGCGCGAGGAACAGTGATCGGAACGCCCTGATGTATGACACGAATCAAACGACCATCAACCATGTACAGCTCTTTGGAATAGAACTGACACACCCAATTGCAGCCATGACCTCGGCACTCCGAGAGGGCAAGATATCGACGACATAAGCCCCCATTGGGGCAAAAATCATATCCACCTGATGGATAATCGCATCAATGCCAGACATTGTCTGGGAAGTGACTTACGCCGACGCCAGTGGTGAAGAAGCACACAAGGTTAATGACCAATCCGACCGTCCCATCGACGTACGCTGTTGTGAACCCAGACAGGATGATAGAAATGGGCACAAGGACAAGTGCCCCAACCCACACTGCACGAAGGCGATCCTCTGGGACCCATACCCCGTTACGCTTTTCCTTTGCCCGCCGCACCACCTTGTCGGAAATGTATCCAGCAAGATAGGACCCGACTGTAAATGTGAACAGGACAAGACATCCAATAAGACCGAGGAGACATACCAAAGTTGCCAAGCCCATTTGGGAGGAAAAGCGCACCGACCATGCCTTCACTCCGAATTCCATACTTGGCTCCCTTGGAAAGAGTCAGCGAGATACGGGGACAAAGTCTCCTGTGTACGCACGACAGTATAAGCAATCGGTACCAATAGTACTGCCAGCCATATGGTTAGTAACCGACAATCGACTTGGATTTACGTGCTTGTCGAGACATACCATAGTCCGCGACGAGTGCAACGGTATGCATCAACGTCTAGTGAGGCCAGTAAGATCGTTGCGTAAGTCTCCATGTCTTCAAAGAAAAAGGTACGCACGATGCTCATAATGTTGGGGCTCCGCAAAAACACCAGGCAGCGCAATGGGTTGACCCAAACAAACAGCTTTTTTGGACCCGTCACCTGGTCGATACCGCGCGAACCCGGGTGTGCAGTTTCGGGGAGGAAGAAAACGAGCAACAACAACTGTAAAATACTCCATACGCCGAGTGCAGCTTGGAAGCCGCGCCATGACCACCACTGAGACAAGGCACCTGGATGGCCGTATCAGGACCAACCTCTGTTAGATACACTATAACGAAGAGTTACCTCCGACAGGGGGTGCGATCGCGAGTCCAAACAACGCGCTCTAGATGATACACGCTCGCATGATCCACAACAAAGCACGATGGCGGGAAGACTCACGCCAAAGAAGGTGCCCATTGCACTTCCACGTTCCTCTACTTTGAAGATATCTCCGACGGCAGCGGTCCCGAGGACAAAACCGCCATTACAACCAAACATCTGTACGAATCGCCAAAAGAGCAAACTGTTTATATCGGTAGAGGTTGCGACGGCGAAACTAGCAAGAATTGTAAAAGGAAGTCCACAGAGGTACATCGCCCGTCGGCCATCTCACCGGGAGTTAGCCTAGAAGAATAACGGGTATACAAGAAGTGCGGAGACCTACAGAACGAACTGTACGAGGACCAGATCATGTCGCTCAAGGGGCTTGCGAAGACGGCCATGGTTACGCCCAGACTGTGAACCCGTTATTATGGTGCCAAAAAACGAAGAGCATAAGTGTCATACGACACAGTGGCGGGCGTTGAATTGAGATCCTTGGAAATTTGTGGTATCAACGGGACAAAACACCCGCTGACGAACACTAGTCGATGATCCAGCATGATTCATGATTAAGACACGAAAAAAGGCCAGAGGAAAAAAACGTACTGGGGACGAGTCCAGTAAGGGACACGATGGCGAGGATCATTCGCTTTTCTTCGGGCTTGAAGCGGTCGTATACATCCTTGGTGGGGAGAGTGCTACACCGAGTGCTGGTGTCAGGCTGGCGCTGGTCTCCCAGCAGTGGGCTCTCTTCTGTACTCATAGTTACTCACTGAGAGTGGACCCGAACGGAATATATCCTTCCCCGGTCAGTACGCAACCGAATTAGTCTGGGTTTCGAATACCAGAATGAATTTACCGATCGAGTCGCTGACAAGTTAACTGCGCTCAGTCGATATGGTTGTGTTAGTAACGTCATATACGTGCGAACTCATAAAGCCTGTACAGCTCGGACCGGTGGACCGTTATCTCAACACGCTGGTCCTTTCGTCTCGTTGAACGAATCTCACAGGATCGACAAGTGTTGCTGTAATGATATCGGATCCGATACTACACGTATCCGGTCTAATGCACTGTAGAAGAGAACGTCTTAGCATTTGTGTCATAACGGGCTTCTCAGTTCGGAGCTATTAATTGTTGAGGCTAAGCGCTTCGCGGCCAGTATTCTGACTCATCTGATGGGTTACTTCAGAGATCAAACTCGAAAAAAAAGTCTCCGGGGTTCTCGACCACACCACGCGACGCGACTCGAGTGGCGTGGGCTTCGTAAGTTCTGTATCCCAAAGCATGTTTCAGGATTATTACGCCGTTGATGACCTCGTGCAGACTCTCCACTCGAGCAAGCGTAAGGTTTCCAGAGAATTCCAATCGGATCTCTCCGAAGCTCGTTTTCGTGCTCCGCTTTATCCGCGCGTACAGCCCTGTGGTAAAATGTGGACAAGGGTTGTTCCCTTCCTGGCGATCCCTAAAGAAGGCAAAACCGAGTGGCTCTATTCGTCATTTTATCATCATCTCCGACGTGCACACGAGTCCGGGGAAGCCTCTACTACTATCGTCGTAGCCCCAAGTGCGTTGCACTATTAACCCATTCAGTATTCAGCTTCGTGCACGGTGTCGTCGTTCAGAGCTTGAGCGTCGAAATCGGGGTATCCGACATCGACGTATGCGCGCATCTGCGCGCCATATCGAATTGTGAGCCAAATTAAACTGCCGCGCTCGTCAGTCCCATGCCCAAATACGACCATAAGACACGTACGAATATCCGAACAGGGCCAAGAGTCCCGAAATACCGTTCGTCGTGGCGACACCGATGGTTTCAACCGACGGTATAAGTAAGCCAGATACTGGCGCAAGAAACAGTGATCGGAATGCCCTGTAGTAATCGGATCAGACGACCATCGCTCATCAAAGGCATGTCTTTGAAATAGGATAGAGACTAACGTAATCGCAGCCATGACCTCGGCACCCCGAGAGGGCGTGATGTCGACAGTATAAGCTCCAATCGGCGTCAGAACCATATCAACCTGCTAGATGCTCGCATCAGCGGTAGGGATGTCTAGAAAGCGACTCACGCCGACGCCGTTGGCGAACAAGCACACAAGATTGATTATCAGTCCGACCGTCCCATCGACGTATGCTGTTGTGAAGCCAGACAGGACGACAGAAACGGGTACAAGCACGAGTCCCCCAATCCAGACTCCACGAAGGCGATCTTCAGGGACCCAGACGCCATTGCGCTTTTCCTTTGCCCGGCGCACCATCTTGTCGGAAATATACCCGCCGATCGAGGACCCGACTGTTAATGTAAGCAGGATAAGACGTCCAGTAAGGCCAAGAAAACGCACCAAAGTTACCGAGCCCGCATGGGAGAATAAGGGCACCGATCAGGCCTTCGTTGGTAATTCCATACTTAGCTCCCTTGGAAGAAGTCAACGAAACACCAAGCATAGAGTCTCCTGCGTACGCACGATGGTATATGCAATGGGTATCAACATCGCTGTCGGTTTTAGGGTGTTAGCAACCGGTCAATCATATATTTGTTCGCTGGACATACTAAAATCCGTGATGAACGTAAAAGTATGCATCAATGTCTAGTGGGACCAGTCAGGCCACAGTAAGAGTGCCCGCGTCCCCTAGATGAGAAGTACGCACGACTGTCATGACGTTTGGGCTCCGTAGAAAAGTCAGGCAACGGAAAGGGTTGATCCAAACAAACAACTTTTTTGGGCCTTGGATCTGGTCGATACCACGCGAACCCGGGTGGGCAGTTTCAGGGAAGAAGAAAGCGAGTAACAACCACTGTAAAATACACCAGACCCCTACTGCAGCTTGGAAGCCGCGCCATGACCAGTACTGAGCCAAGGCACCTGCATGGCCGTAAGAGAATTAATATCTGTCAGAGACACTGGAGTGTTAGTTACCTCCAACGGGCGGTGCGATCGCGAATCCAAACAACGCGGCCTAAATTATAGCCGCTAGTATGATCAACAATAAACTATGAAGGCAAGGAAGCTCACACCAAAGAACGTGCCCATGGCAGTCCCACGTTCCTCTACTTTGTAGATGTCCCCAATGGTAGCGGCACCGAGGACAAAACCGCCAGAGCAACCAGCCGTCTGTACGAATCGCCAAAAGAGCAGACTACCTATGTTAGGAGAGGCCGCGACAGCGAAGCTACCGACGATTGTAAAAGGCATTCCACAGAGATATATCGCCCGTCGACCATCTCACCGGAAAGAAAAAGTCAGTTCCCAACGATGTCGGGCACATAAGACATATGAAAACCTACAGAACGAACTGTACGCCGACCAGAACATGACACTCAAGGAAGTTGCAAGCACGGCGAGGCTTACGCTTAGACTGGGGACCATCGTTACAATGCAAAATGAGGGACAGCACGAATGACACACCTCACAGTCGCGGGCGTAGAATTGAGGTCCTTGGAGATTCGAGGTATCAACGGGACAAAACACCCGCTGACGAACACTGCTCGAAGATCTATTAAAGCCCAAAAAAGATACAGAAATGCAAGACAAACTTGGGACAAGTCCGTTAAGGGAAACGATAGCGAGGACAAGTTGCTTTTCTTCGCGGTTGAAGCGATCGTAAACATTCTTGGTGGGGAGAGTGTTATACTGGATGCCGGTGTTAGGCTTGAGCTGGTCCCTCAGTAGAGGGCTCTCTTCTGTACTCATAATGGTTACTCACTGAAAATGGACCCGAACGGAATATATGCCTCCCCGGTCTGTTCGCAACCGAATAGGTCTGGGTTTCGAAGCATCAGGATTTATGTCAACCCGGGCCAAAGTTTGAAAACAAAAGCTGTCCAAGATGATGTCAAAACGTCACCAGCGTGCGAACTCTAATATCTCTTAATGCGGACCGGTGGACCGTTATCTTATCTCTCCGAGTTCGCTCCCGGGCATAATTATCAGTTACACCTTTGTTCCCCTATTTTGATCTAGTATCCATGCGGACATTAAATGAATATCATCGTGTGGTCGGCTTCTAGTGGAAGAATGGAGGATAGTAAAGATCCGAACGGCACCATGTCCACAAATAATCATTCACCATCAGAACCGTCCTAGTGCCAATTCGCGAGTCCCTCGGAGGTACTACCTAGAGGTCGAACGACAAAAGAATCAGACCCTCACGTCCGGCATTCAATATTTAGCCACACCGAGCCCGCCGGCGGTCATACCTCCGATCACACTTACTTCACCCTATTTCAAGCCGGTCAGATGAACCTCTATTACAGGTTAAATTCACCCCTCACGTAGAGTCAAATAAACGTCACCGCAGCGCAGCTATTTTTATCTGTCGGTTGTAGTCAAATAGGTTCGGAGCGGGTCGGAGTGGCACGGTCGACGACGTTAGTGAGTCACTGTCCAGTCCTTGTCTTTCTTACCCCAGCCCGAGGCGTACATGGTATCCGAACCATTTCTCAGTGATGCAATCGAATGACGCTACAGTATGCACAAGTCGGGTACATTGTAAATAAGAGATATGATACGAACGTATAGAGTTCCAAGGTGAAAGGATGGCATACAGATATGAGCCCGGGTCTAATAGTACGGTAGTGTAAGTGAATGAACGTTCTGGAATGGATAGGCTTTCATCTTAAGATGACGTAGAACCGCGTAGAGCAGTGTGCGTCCACACACCACTCAATAGTACTCCGGGAACGGGAATGAGGAGAACAGGTCATGATTGTAAAGGCCGGTGGCATAGGCTTCGAGAGCTTGCGCTCGTTCCAGATCCTCCCGAGTTGGATCAAAACCAAACGCGGAATCGTCATAGCGGAACATATCTGGGGGTATGCTGATTTCCGACATGCAGAGAGGAGAGTATAGTTCGACAGAACCAGAAGGTGGGGACGACTCGGACGGCAAGGTTGGTTCGGGTGACGGGTAGAACAGCATGGCATGATCATTGTAATCCATGCCAAGTGGTAGCTCAGCCTTGTGTAAAGAGTGAGCCAAACGCTAGAATTATCGAAAAGTGTCGCTTACATCTGTCCCAGTCATATCAATGGGATACAACAATGGCTCAGGTAACGGTGCCGCTGCTACCTGAGGCACGGGGGGAGATACCTCGACTTGCTCAACCGACGGGTTCGAGTGCGGCTTCTCCGGGGCTGCGGTTAGCACAGATGGAATATGGGCCGATGGTGCAGGACGACTCTCCACAGAGGTTGCCTTGGGACTCTGAGAACGGTCGCAAGAGTTCCTGCTCGTCCCAGACACCGACACCTGTCTCTTCATAGGGCGAAAGCGATAATGGGGGTGAAGGCGAGCATGCTCCTCTCTCTCTTTATCAGCTAGTATCTTGTATCGTTCCCTTTCAGAGGGGGGAAGCTGCTTCCACGCGTCAGCAGCGCGCTTGGAGAGCGTTTTGACGGAAGCATTGTTAGAGTCCTGGTCGTTCTGGGATTCTTGAGCACCCTGCGCATGCTCGCGCGAGTACTCGCACCGAAAGATAATGAAGGCGTTGCGGGGGCGCGGGATCCAGCTAGGATCGCGATTCCGATTACGCTGGGCTCGACGATCGGAAGAGGGTGCCATAGCGGTGCGGGTGACGTCTGTCAACGGGGTCAAAGTGGTGGATTGGGATTGAGGGCGGCGGGTTTTCGGAAGAGTGGTATTAAGAGGGGGGCAAATAGGACTGAGGACTAAGCTCGAGGATGCAATGGGGCTGATGGGCATGAAATACATGTCCTGAGAGACGTTCACTTCTACGTCGTCATCGCCGGCAGGTGACCAGCCATGGATGGCATCGTTGACGGTTAGCATAGTGACAGAATGGGGAGACGATGATGATGGCACGAGTCAGAGGAGAATCTCTCCCAGTCTCGTGTGTGCCGAGGGATTTATTAGCCCGGCGGTGTGGTACGGTGGACTTGACATGAGCATGATAATTTGAATTTTTTCTACGAAAGTGTAAACGGAAACGGATCGCCCATAGAGACTTGTTTAGGAATGAAAAATCAAACCTCGATCATTAGTACTATGGCCTTTTGTTGGAATAATTTAACCGGTATCCCCATCCAAGTTGTACATTTATGTATCCTCTGCGGAACGACATGATGTGATTGATGTCTGGGGCCCCCAAGTTCCTCATGGAAGTAGGAGAGACTGATCAAAATGAAAAGATGAAGCCTGACAGTGTCATCCCGGCGGCAAGTCAAAGTTGCGGGAGTACATTTCCGGGGAGGACGGGGCGGCCAAGAGTAACGTTGTGTGACGACTTGAGCTCGACCTCGGGTACAGTTCGAGGCAATTTCCGGATATAGAAATTTCGACACCGAGGAGACGTACCTGAGCTTGGCAAAATCTTGAAAGGAGCATCCGGGGACAGTACTTGCCATGTCTCAGTCCGCCCGCTTGTGGATGTGACGACCAACCAGGTGACTTGACAGCGCTCCACCAGCACAGTAAATCTACCTACATCCGATCCTGCATTGTTGGACTAGAATGAGTTAATGAGCGGTAGAGCCGTTCAGTTATTAATAAAACTCGGCGGACGACGGTGAAGACAATGAGATCTGCTATCAGATATGATTGGTTACTGACCGGCAATGACATTGGCCCGACCCTGCCGATTATTCTCCTGACTTTTTACTGGTGCGCCACGTCCCCACCAATGAGCCGATTCTTCCGTGGATCATCGTAGTCGGTGTGTGTCGACGCCAAGAGCGAGTTCAGTCACCATTTGAATACTACGTCAGAATCGGGCTCACCTCGACGACGTTTGGACAACAGAACCTGCGGACGCAAAATCAAACGCCCACGGCGGTGTCGAAAGCTCCGGTACTTTCGCACGTCCACGTCCGCCTCCACCACGGCGCTCGCTTACTGTAAAGGCCCGTAGCAATGTCGCAAACGCTGCAGGAACCTCACCACCCACATCCGCACGCGCACCAACCACCCGACGGCATCGACTACGAAACGGCGAACAAGGAACACTTTGACGCAAGGGCACACAGCTACGACGACCAGCACGATGCACATCGATTCGCCGAGATGATAGGACAAGCCATGAAAAACACTGGGTTGTTCAAGCAAGGCATCACCACCGTCATGGACTTTGCGTGTGGAACAGGTGAGACTGGGTCCGTCACATCCCACCCTGACTCGGATTATCGTTCATTTGCTCATGTCGATCTCTTCTACAGGCCTCGTCTCTCGCGTGTTGGCGGCGGAGGACCCCAAGTTGATCGTTGGTGTCGATATCAGCCAAGGTATGGTTGATCAATACAACAAGGTCGTCAGCGATCACGGTATCCCACCCGAGGAAATGAGAGCCATTTGCGTCACCCCGCGCGGGAAGACGCTCGAGGGGTTGCAAGACATGACGTTTGACGTGATCGTCGTAAGTACCCAATCAACGCTGCGTTCCGACAGCGATCGCAAACGGGCGAGTCATTGACGTTTAATCCTCGTGTACAGTGTTCAGTCGCGTACCATCACCTCTCCAACATCGAGGAAGTGACAGACACTCTCGTCACGTATTTGAACCCGGGAGGTTCGCTGCTCGTCGTGGACATCCTTCACAGGGAGTCGACGCATGAAATGTTCCCCGAGGAATATCATCACATCGTCGCACACAAAGGAGGGTTTACGGAGCAAGAGATCCGTTCCACGTTCGAGAAGGCGGGATTGAAGGTCATCACCTTTGAGATCGCCGCACATTTACAGCTCCGTGGACATCCAGTAGACTTATTCCTGGTGAGAGGCGACAAGATAGGTGTCGAGGGGTAAACCTGCAGGCATGTCCCTATCATGAACTACGTGTATCAAGTGGACGGTATATGCATATGATATTCATTCACGTCAAAGCCAGAGTCCCTCCAAAGCGTTTCCGCGCGGCCACATCGACTCTACCCTTCACTTCACGAAATGCTTTCCACCAAGCCTTGCCCACGACTTCCGACGTAACACGTTGAGCGGCTTGGTCCACCTCGGACTGATCTTCCTCATGTGCCCCCCACCTACGACGTAACAAGACAAGCCACCACCTCACCACCGCAATCGTCTTTTCCATACCCGCATCAGAAAACTCCACGCTCTGCACGAGAAATTTGCAAAAGAAATTGACATCCTTTTGATTTGGAGGATACTTCTCAAAGCCTTCAACCCATGCTTCAATGACGCGTTGTATGTCGTCCGTCTCTGTGAAAGAGACTTTCTCCCCCTTTTGCTTGCCCTGTCGATTCAGCATTGGCGGGCGGGGGCGGTGTGCTCTCGGAGGCGGTTTGATTGGATGAGGGGGTTTCCTTTCGCGTGGCGCGCGCGTCCTGTCTTTGATGACGAGTCGCCGTTCTGTCAAGACACCACCCCTTTTCGTATGCCGAGTCATGATCAATTGTTCGCGCTGCATCTCGAGGGGCAACATGGCAAAGACATCCGGATCAATGTCCAATTCGCGTAGTTCAGCGTCAGAAGTCCGCACGGCAGATACGTTTGCAGGTGTGTCGCGTTTCGCAAAAAGCACGCTCTTCTTTGGTGAGATGCTGCTCCCCGACTTGGGTGCAAGCTGTTGTGTGATACGCTTCACGTTCGGACCCTTGGCTACAACCTTGGAAGAAGAGGCAATTGGTGCAGGTACAGCCTCGACGACCATGGGCGAGTGCGATCGACGTTGGTATTCATCTTCCAATTCTCTTCGGATGTCGTCAGGTAGCGCCTCCAATACCTCCATGTCCAACTGCGACAAGGACGGCAAGCCGACTTGATCTGCGTACTTCTGCGCAGGTGCATCAGCGGTTGTAGGTTCACCTTGCGAAGACGCTGGCTGAACCACAAGCTCAGGTATCTCATCGATCTCGCGCTTCGGCGGCGCCGAACCTTTCGGGACAGGTTTCCTATCCGTAGCCTGGAACGGTAGTTTCACCTGTCCAACGTCTCCGTGCCGACTATCTTCCAATTTTTGGACGTGGATGCCTACCCCACGAAGTTCTGCTGGGTCAAAACCCCAGGAATTGAGTAGTCGCCATGCATGATCTCCAATGTCTTTGCTGTCACTCGTCGCCCGGCCGTGCGCGTTCCCCAGCACCGTCTGCTTGTTGAATGATTCGCAGAGCCCATGACCCATAAACTAGTTGTGATTTGAACTCTCCCACCTCATCACATGGCAAATTTGACGCACCTTGGGTGCCTCCTTTGGAGCCTTCGGATCACGTTTCAAGACCTTGAGTGATAGCAAGCGACCGCGCATAGAGATGCCGTCCAGTCGTCTAGCTACTTCCTCTGCCATACGATACACAAACTCCTTGGCCTGTTCGTTGTTCTCAAATCGGATACCATACTGCTTATGCTCAGCATCGCTGGACAGTGCCCAAAAGAGAAAACGCACGTTGATATCACAAGAAACCGACTTGCGGGGTTTGTCCGATTCAAGTTTCCGATCGTCGATGCCGCGGATAGCCTTGTACAGAGTCTCTCCAGTGGTTTTTCCTAGCGCTTCGCAGAGCTGAGCCTTGCTCCGCGTCATCAGCTCACCCAATTTCGTTGTCCCGAGCTTCTCATTTGCCTTTTGGCGCGTGGAATGGCCGAAACCATGCAAGTCGTCGATATCGAGTGGATCGAGGATTCGTCGCACATCTTCGTCTTTGAAATGGAATAACCCAGCGGGTTTAGCCCGGCGCGTGGCAAGACGCGCCAGTTGGATGTTCTCTGCAATACCGATGGTGACTATGAGGCCGATGAGTAGAGAACTACCACAAAGCATGATATGCATACCCTCGCATTCAGTGGCCTGTTTCATTTGAGCTCTGATTGTCTGTGCAAGCGTGACCGAAAAATCCTCTGCAGAGACGGGGGAAGCGGACCTCAGACGAGCGACGGCCGAGGAGACATCTATAAGTGCTTCATCAACAGATACAGCTTGAAGATCGTCTGCATGACGCATCAAGATGGTATAGAATTGAAGCGAGAAGGACTTGTATCTAGACGTTTTTTTCGATTCGAATAAGATCAGTCAAGCAGGCCAAGTCGATCCACTCACCGCTCAAATTCGTAGGGAATAGTGGCTACTTCAGGGCATAACTGGCGAGCTTGACGCAGACTACAATGCACTGTCAGATTATATCTCGACATGTCTCTCTCCTAGAAAAAACTCACCTCATGCCGTTCTTAATACCGAATGCTCTTGCCTCGTAGCTTGCGCTGGCGATCTCACTCGTGCTAGCGGCACCACCCTGGGTTCCTTGAGAATGACAAACAACCACGGGTTTCCCCCGGAGTTGAGGCCGGCTTACGAGCCCAGCAGAGACAAAGAAACAGTCGAAATCACAATGCATAATAACCCTCTCAATGTCCTCCGCCTTCTGCTTTCCCTTGGCTCGGGAAGGAGACTTGAGAACGAACCCTGCGCTTTTCATGCTATACTCGTCCTTTGAATTGGTTCGTACGCCGGAAAAGGGGGCCTCGCCACCATCGGGCAGCGCATCAAGATCGCCGTTCTCTGCACGTTCTTGCGCCTCCGTAACGAGACTCTTAAGCTCTGCCTTCCAAGTAGACAGGTGATGCAAGCGGGAGTTCTTGTAAAACCCTTCGATAAAGTCTGGCGCGATGGACGTATGCGCCGCTCTCCACTGAGGATTGGCCATAACGCGTTCAGCGATTTCGTTCGAACCGCGCGCAGCGTACTCGGGGACCCGCGCAGCGTCCTCCTCCGAGCCAGGGTCTGTCAAGTAGAGGGGACGCGGAGCCCAGTCGCAGCCAGAGGACTCCGGCTCTGATATGACTTGTTTGCTCGGACCAGCAACAGTGGTAGTTTTACCTGAATTGGGTTGTCCAGTCTTGGGTGTAGACGTCACCGACGTCGGTTCAACGGCTCGTAACCGCAGCGTGGCCTGACCAATCTGTGAGCCCTGAGATTCCTCCGATCTATCGCCTGGACGAAAGATGTAATTTGTCCAGGGAAGGAGGGACCCAGCAGCGACGCTATCCAGTAGCCATTCAGGCCTGACCACCTTCATATGCTTGAACTCTTTGACTTTGGCTGCCGTGAGCGAACATGTCACGACGTGAGTCCTGTGGATCCAGGTCACACGCACAAGGACGATAACTCGACATATCACACGTACACGGTCGATTTCTTGTCGAGATACGGGTGAAAAACGCCGCCGTGTTGAAGAAGAAGTCTCCGGATATCCTGCACTGATGGCTTTGTCCAACCATTCACCTATGTCGAACGTTCGCCAACACAGGAGCATAAAGCAGAGCGCGGAGACGCACATATATTGAGATGCCCTTGAAGATATGGATATGACTCTTCTCCTCGCCACCCCCCTCCGTGTCCATGCTCGCGTTCTGAATTTGTAGCTTGGCTCGTTTTCGCCGCATATACTCACCGAAATGGCCAAACCTGGATGCGCCATATGTGTTCTCATCTCCTTCAGGACCGTACTGTGCCTTTCTCTTGATTGCTGCCGCGACCGACGCGTCAACGAGGCTGTCGGGACCAAGGCTGTTGGAACGTTCGCGACCGTATTGCTGGACAGTATTCGTAACGGTCGTATCATCTGTGTCGTCAATTAACATGGCATCCACCCCATACGTGTCCATGATATCTTCAAGAGACTGAGCTGGCCAAGATGCTGCTGACCTGCCTTGTTCCTGGACCATAGGGGACACCAGAAACGCGCGTGGGAATGCAAACGCGTCAGCACCCCTGTAAAGGTAGTCTGGTGACCAGCCCGTCTAAAGGCAAAGCCGTCGAGCAGGGTCACCGGGCTAGTGTAAAAATCTAAAGGTACGACAATCAATCTCGGGAATCATGTGTTCAGAATTTTAGAGGTCAGACGACACGAAAGAGGAGAGATGCTACCACAAGATATCAAATATGGGGCTACGCCCGTCCTCATCTGGATCACTACCATCCATATCAGGGTACTCGATGAGGTTCGTGCGCTATATAACGAGGTTTGAGGGCCTGGCACGCCTTTAGAACCAAGTTAAACACCACCTCCTCCTTCAGTCGTTGCTCAAATGGCCGTCGATCTACAAAGCTACACCTCTCCTCAGATGGAACTCGCCAAGAAACTTGTTCTGGCAGTACGTGCAGGAGAATTGAGCCTCCTCACAGAAACCTTGCACAAGGACTTTCACCGTGTTACGCATCCACGATCTCTCGGCAAGCCGCCGGTAAACAGAGATGAGTGGCTTGCAACGATGGCGGAAGCCTTAAACGCACGCTTCCAGTTCGAGTCGGCAAGTTATACTGATTGCTGGCACACCCAATCCTTACCCAGGCTAAATGTTCTCATAGACTTGCCATTCCCTCATAGAAGCTCCAGGGAAGGTTGTTGTTCATGTCCGTATCCCAATTTGTTCAGGTTTACCTCGCATATACTTAATATACCGTATTTGCTCCTAATAGGTTACCGTCAACGTGAAGGGGTTGTTCGGGAAGGACGGAACAGACGAGTCAATGTGGATCTTGGGGTTCGCTTCTGACGAGGACGGAAGTCTGAAAATCAAGGAGATAACCCAGTTCGCCGACACCAGCAACTACACTAACATGCCGTTTGAGGCTGTGAAAGCCAGCAAGTAGTACTGTGCTTCGTTTGTCACCCGATGACGGAATATGAAACCTGTGTACATGTACGATGACCAGACAGATTCATGCGAGCTATGTAGATTTCTTTGTTTCAACAACGAAGCAAGTTAAACGCCGACTTCAATCGGCCGTTCCCAAGTAAACGAAGGAGTTTCAGATCACTGGTTGGGGCCGTTGGGCGACGGCCCAGGTAATAGGAATACAAAACGACACAACAAGCATAATAATGACTTGAGACAATAACTGCGGAATGAAGTCAGACGGGGAGTGATTTCAGTCATTCACTGGGAACTTGAAGCCAGTTATCTGCGGGAACCACCAACTCAAGGTCGCGAAGATGGTGATTGCACAAGACCACTCCAGCCTATAGATCTGATTAATTGAATAGATCCACATATCTACGAGGGAAGCAACTGTGCTTGGAAGGTCCCTGAGACACCCATATGGTCTCTTCGCATTGTCGAGGTTGCTCATGACCCCAGATGTATTTAATTGGTCGAAGTTGAACGTTGAAGTTAGGTCCGTTCGCCAAGTGCTTCTACACTGCCACTGTGTTCTTCAACGCTATCGTGTTTGTGGTCCAGGTTTCACCGGCACCTTTGTTCTTGCCTGTTACTGGTGCAACATACATACCTGTGGAGGTCATAGAGGCGAAGGCCACTTGGCTGGGGAAGGTGTGGAGAAGATATACATTTCGTGGTAGTTTACTTCTGTGTACCCGACCGATCCAGGAGGGAAAGGGCAAGACACCATCACGGGCCACAGTGAAGATGAGATGGGAGGCGGTGACAATCGAGGTGGAAGTACCCTGCACGAGAGCAAGGCGGTGTCAATTATTCTCACTCGTGCTAGCGGCACCACCCTGACTTCCTTGAGAATGGCAAACAACCGCGGGGGTCCCCCGGAGTTGAGGCCGGCTTACGAGCCCAGCAGAGACAAAGAAACAGTCGAAATCACAGTGCATAATAACCCTCTCAATGTCCTCCGCCTTCTGCTTTCCCTTGGCTCGGGAAGGAGACTTGAGAACGAACCCTGCGCTCTTCATGCTATACTCGTCCTTTGAATTAGTTCGTACGCCAGAAGAGGGGGCCCCGCCACCATCGGGCAGCGCATCAAGATCGCCGTTATCTGCACGTTCTTGCGCTTCCGCCACGAGACTTTTAAGCTCTGCCTTCCAAGTAGACAGGTGATGCAAGCGGGAGTTCTTGTAAAACCCTTCGATAAAGTCTGGCGCGATGGACGTATGCGCCGCTCTCCACTGAGGATTAGCCATCACGCGTTCAGCCATCTCGTTCGAACCGCATGCAGCGTACTCGGGGACCCGCGCAGCGTCCTCCTCCGAGCCAGGGTCTGTCAAGTAGAGGGGACGCGGAGCCCAGTCGCAGCCAGAGGACTCCGGCTCTGATATGACTTGTTTGCTCGGACCAGCAACAGTGGTAGTTTTACCTGAATTGGGTTGTCCAGTCTTGGGTGTAGACGTCACCGACGTCGGTTCAACGGCTCGTAACCGCAGCGTGGCCTGACCAATCTGTGAGCCCTGAGATTCCTCCGATCTATCGCCTGGACGAAAGATGTAATTTGTCCAGGGAAGGAGGGACCCAGCAGCGACGCTATCCAGTAGCCATTCAGGCCTGACCACCTTCATATGCTTGAACTCTTTGACTTTGGCTGCCGTGAGCGAACATGTCACGACGTGAGTCCTGTGGATCCAGGTCACACGCACAAGGACGATAACTCGACATATCACACGTACACGGTAGATTTCTTGTCGAGATACGGGTGAAAAACGCCGCCGTGTTGAAGAAGAAGTCTCCGGATATCCTGCACTGATGGCTTTGTCCAACCATTCACCTATGTCGAACGTTTGCCAACACAAGAGCATAAAGCAGAGCGTGGAGACGCACATATATCGAGATGCCCTTGAAGATATGACTCTTCTTCTCGCCACCCCCCTCCGTGTCCATGCTCGCGTTCTGAATTTGTAGCTTGGCTCGTTTTCGCCGCATATACTCACCGAAATGGCCAAACCTGGATGCGCCATATGTATTCTCATCTCCTTCAGGACCGTACTGTGCCTTTCTCTTGATTGCTGCCGCGACCGACGCGTCAACGAGGCTGTCGGGACCAAGGCTGTTGGAACGTTCGCGACCGTATTGCTGGACAGTATTCGTAACGGTCGTATCATCTGTGTCGTCAATTAACATGGCATCCACCCCATACGTGTCCATGATATCTGAGTCTTCAAGAGACTGAGCTGACCAAGATGCTGCTGACCTGCCTTGTTCCTGGACGTCTGGACCATAGGGGACACCAGAAACGCGCGTGGGAATGCAAACGCGTCAGCACCCGTGTTTCGTCTTACTGAAAGGGAAAGAGTTCGCCAACTCGTTGTGTAAAGGTAGTCTGGTGACCAGCCCGTGTAAAGGCAAAGCCATCGAGCAGGATCACCGGGCTAGTGTAAAAATCTAAAGGTACGACAATCAATCTCGGGAATCATGTGTTCAGGATTTTAGAGGTCAGACGACAGGAGAAATGCTACCACAAGATATAAGATATGAGGTTACGCCCGTCCTCATCTGGATCACTAGCATGCCCGCCTTACTCGACATATCAGGGTACTCAATGAGGTTCGTGCGCTATATAACGAGATCTGAGGGCCTGGCACGTCTTTAGAACCAAGTTACACACCACCACTTTCACTCACTGCTCAAATGGCCGTCGATCTACAAAGCTACACCTCTCCTCAGATGGAACTCACCAAGAAACTTGTTCGGGCAGTACGTGCAGGGGACTTGAGCCTGCTCGCAGAGACCTTGCACAAGGACTTTCACCATGTCATCAATCCACAATCTCTCGGCAAGCCGCCGGTAAACAGAGATGAGTGGCTTGCAACGATGGCGGAAGCTTTCAACGCATCCTTCCAGCTCGAGACGGCAAGTCATACTGGTTTCTGGTACACTCAATCCTCACCCAGGCTAAATGTTCTCACAGACTTACCATTCCCTCACGGAAGCTCCAGGGAAGGTTGTTATTCATGTCCGTATCCCAATTCGTTCAGGTTTACCTTCCATATACTTAACATAGCGTGTCTACTCCTAATAGGTTTCCGTCAGCGTGAAGGGGTTGTTCGGGAAGGACGGAACAGACGAGTCAATGTGGATCTTGGGGTTCGCTTCTGACGAGGACGGAAGTCTGAAAATCAAGGAGATAACTCAGTTCGCCGACACCAGCAACTACATTAACATGCCATTTGGGGCTGTGAAAGCCAGCAAGTAGTACTGTGCTTCGTTTGTCACCCGATGACGGAATATGAAATCTCAGGCTGTGTACATGTACGATAAGCAGACAGATTCATGCGAGCTATGTACTTGGATACTTGTATTTATATTTCTTTGTTTCAAACCTGCGCACGGATCCAGGGAATTCACAAGGTGTACGCTATGGGATTGCCAGACCCGACTTGCCAGGCAGTGGCGGCGGTTGTCATCCAGGCAGTCAAAATCCACCAAGCAACAAGGAAACCAGAAAATCTGGCATATTTAGGACCGCTGCACTCCCGGACATAAATCGACCCACTAATGAGTATGGCCGAGCAGATGTCCGCGACGGAGATGGTGTATGAAGTGCTAGAGTTCATGACGTTCGAATCTCCGAGGTGTTGATAGGACTCTACTGCCATACAGCTGCCAGACCGCCTGTGAGTAAACCGGTGAAGATGACCCCTCACTGAAGAAGTCAGTATACAGGGACGCGAAGGTGAGGATGTTGAAACGAACCCGTTAAGGCTTATTATTCATTCGCGACTACGGGGAGGAACGCATGATGACGCGGACGAGCGAGTTCAATCGGGCGGGCGTCACGGGCCGTTCCGAACTTCGGTTCTCGACATTTTGCCTAGACCTTTCGGTCCAGAAAAGGTAAGTATGTAGTAGTCTGGTGACCAGCCCGTCTAAAGGCAAAGCCGTCGAGCAGGGTCACCGGGCTAGCATGTAGTTTTTTTAAAGGTACGATAATCAATCTAGGGAATCATGTGTTCAGGATTTTCTTATGATAGATGTCAGACGACACGAGATAAGATATAAGATATGGGGCTACTACGCCTGTCTTCATCTAGACTACTAGCATCCCCACCTTACTCGACATATCAGGGTACTCAATGGGGTTCGTGCGCATATATAACTCTTGCCTGGCACGCCTCTAGAACCAGGTCAAACACCACCAGCATCTTCAGTCGTTGCTTAAATGACCGTCGATCTACAAAGCTACACCTCTCCTCAGATCGGGATCACCAAGGAACTTGTTCGGGCATTACATGCAGAGGACTTGAGCCTCCTCGCAAAAACCTTGCACAAGGACTTTCACCATATCATCCATCCACAATCTCTCGGCAAGCTGCCAGTAAACAGAGATGACTGGCTTGCAACGATGGCGGAAGCCTTCAGCACTCCCTTCCAGCTCGAGATGGCAAGTTATACTGGTTGCTGGCCCACTCAATCCTCACCACGTTCTCACAGACGTACCATTCCGTCACGGAAGCTCCAGGGAAGGTTGTTATTCATGTCCGTACCCCAATTCGTTCAGGTTTACCTTGCATATACTTAACATACCGTATCTACTCCTAACAGGTTTCCGCCAACGTGAAAGGGTTGTTCGGGAAGGACGGAACGGACGAGTCAATCTGGATCGTAGATTTCGCTTCTGACGAGGACGGAGGTCGGAAAATCAAGGAGATAAACCAGTTCGCCGATACCAGCAACTACATTAACATGCCATATGGGGCTGTGAAAGCCAGCAAGTAGTACTGTGTTTCGTTTGTCACCCAATGACGGAATATGAAACCTGTGTACATGTACGATAACCTGACAGATTCATGGGAGTTATGTACTTGGATACTTGTATTGTATTTCTTTGTTTCAACAACGCCTGTACGCCAGCAAGCAAGGTAAACGCCGACTTCAATCGGCCTTTCCCAAGTGAATGATGCACAACGTTGATATCAAGTAAAGTTGTACTCAGCGTGCGCCGTGTATGCGAATATGCGGAACGAAATTAGTTCACGAGTCATTCTCTGGGAAACCAGTTATCGTTATCTGCGGGAATGAGCCACCAACTCAAGATCGCAAAGATGGTGATTGCGCCGAAGACCCCAGCCTATCAATTAATTGAACAGAAAAAAATCAGATCCAATGAGCTGTTTGCGGTGTTATTTCCCCATCGCTAACACCGAGTCAGACGCACACACCTGACGATGCTCAACACGATGGAACTTGTGACGAAGTTTTCGGTGTAGTGCCAAGTACGATAAAGTTGCTACCAGAAATTAGCATAGCAACAGTGGATGCAGCTTTCAAAGAGCATACTTTGCTTGTACCCAAACCTGTATTAGACGAGGAGCAAAGAACACCCGGGGCTTCCCTAGGCAGTGAGCGCTGATTGGGATCATACGATCGCGACGATCCACGCGCATTTATAAAGGCGCGATATAGATGGTGCCATGTACGACACAGCAAAACATGACGCATAAGGTGAAGCCCCGTCCTTCAACGTTCAACGGTGAATTGCCAACCTGGAGTCCTAATGTATGGTGGAAGTAGGTTCGACA
This sequence comes from Boletus reticulatus, assembly GCA_038093535.1. NCBI lineage: Eukaryota > Fungi > Basidiomycota > Agaricomycetes > Boletales > Boletaceae > Boletus > Boletus reticulatus. Next base: position 214,016 of record JBBPSJ010000004.1, read on the forward strand.
CCTCATCTTTGTAGTCAGCGCGCGAACAGCTCGTCGGACTTGTCGTTCGTAGTCATGGCGGAGGGTCTCCCATGGGAAGGCAGGACACGCATGATGAATTGAACACGGGCCTTGCGCAGACGTTATCAAAGGCCTAGCCATAATGAGGTTGATTTGAAACTTACTATGCGCCTGCGCTTCAAGCTTCCAGTTTGAGACTTGAGGTAACCTAGGTTATGGACCCCAGGAACTCCCACACGAACCCTATTTTTCGGAACCAGGCTGGCGGCATATCACTGTGGGGGATCTGATAGCAGACAATATGCAACAAAAATGATAAACTGGTCGACTCCGGGTTTACCCGGATGGTTTGGGTGTTTGGCAAGACCTTTGGAAACAAACAAACAACGTGACAACGCAACGACCGAAAACAATGTATGAACATGCAACAAAGCAACTAGTACAATTACATGATGCTAGGTTAGTAGTGTGCTATCCCCAAGAACCAATTATCACAACCGTCCCCTATAGAGATTGAACGATAATCGAAACGTCATCCAGCCAAGGCACGTCCAAGTCCACCGTCAACACCTTGGACGCACGCACAGCGTCTCCTCCAAGCCCCTGCCAAAGCAACTGCAAAGCCTTATTGTCCGTCGCACAGCACGCCGACCCCGATTCCACGCATTGCAACCACCGCTCGATCACGCTCCGTTGCGCCTCCCCACAAATGTCCGTAAACCCGTCCGAAGCCAGTACGAGGTAATTCCGCAGACGCCCTTTCGACGTACCAAGTGGATAATGCGTCACCTCGGCCATGGCGGATATGTATGGCGGGGTCAAGTTCCTGACGAGGAATTCCTCCCAGGGGGACGTACCTTGACCCCCTGGGAAGAGGTTGTATAAAATGCGCCGGGTGAACTCGGGCGGTTGCTTGAACGGCGTATCCCCAATACCTAAAGAACATCCGTGTCAGCTCAATCGACGTAAGCGGTTGGAAGGGACGGCCGAAAAGCCCTGAGACCCAAACTAACATCGAAAAGGCGCGATGGCACCGAGAACGCGGCCGTCGGCGACACATTCGGACTCTCCCGGGTGTTCGCTCTTGACACGCTGCACCTCGTGTTTGTTGGTGCCATTGTGACTCCTCGTCAAACTCTCGAAAGTCCACGTCTGGCGGTCTGTCTCCGCTATCATGACTAATCGCACGCACGCACATGGCCCATCAGCCAAACGAGCAATAATAGAAAGCGAATCTCCTGTGCCTACCTCCTTGACAGTCGCCGAGATTGGCCAACCATAGGTTTTCATGATCAGGGTCGACGAGCGCCACAAGCGCCGTCGTCCCATACATGCACAACCGTGCCTTCTTGAAGTTTTGCCCGCCGGTTGCGTGATCGTGGAGTGTGGTGTAAATCTCCTCATCCGGCATATTCCTGACCGATTGTAACCCGCCCGGAAACAATTCCAAGACGTCGTTGGCGATGGCATCGTCAAACGCTCGAATCGCGCTGCTGAACATATCGGCGATCAGCGGCGGTGGGACGGCGCGTCCACGATGCTTCCGCGTGATCTCCTCTAGAAATTCGCGCACTATGATGGGCATGTGGTACGCCGCATGCTCGACAGTCGCGTCACCGAGGTGGCCTGCGAAGAGAAGAAAAAAAAATATGACAGCGCCGTCAGATCCGAGTGCAACGCAAGCGAATCGCTTCGATCGCCAAGACAAGTGTACTCGCCATCAAACACGGCCGTAAACGTCCACGTTCGCCCATCGATATCAAGCCGATGCATCACATACCGATCTTGACTCTTCGTCCCAGAGAATGGTTGAAAGTTGACCGCGTCGGCACGCCACTGTCCGCCGCCACCGTAGGACATGCTCTGCGGGTCGGACGCTTGCGCAAGCCTTGTCCATGCCTCGGATGTGCTGAGACGCGTAAAGGTGCGCGGCCAGGGACCGTCTTCGGGACCGCAGATGGACCCAGGGATGTCGTCATACCATACCTGGGATGACGAAGACCGGGCAGTCTGGGCTTGTCTACCCACGACAGAGCCAACGGACATAATCATCACGTCGTTGCGGTAGAGAGAAGGAAGAGGGGAAGCGCGGGGTAAAGTTGGCTGTTCTCATCCGAACAGTGCTTAAAACAGACGACGCTTGCCAACCATTACAGGTGGGCAGGGTGGAGGTATATCCAGATTTATTGATAAATTGTGGGTCCCTGTGTCCTGTGCACATGCACGTGGGTGGACCAGACGTAGCCTCGGGAGCAGCAGCCAAGGATATGCGTCGATAGACAGCCGCCACCCAGTGTATCTGCCACACGGTCCAGTCCACCCCGTTCACGCGGTCATTTGAGTAGCTTAGCGGCCACGTTGAACATACGTAACCTGTGTGGTTGCAGTGTCCATCTTGTTGCATTATTAGCTACCTGTACATTATATATAATGCAATGGAACAAAGGGGTGAATGGATACAGTGACAGTTGCAAGGGGAAGATGTTGACAAGGGAGTAAAAAGGATTGGAACAAGTCCGATCTAAATGTACCGCGCGTCCATGTGGGGAAGAAACTCATTAAGTAAATACTTGTGAATGCAGAGGTAACCGTTTCATTTACGGAACGGGTTGCGTGATCCGCCCGTGTTCGTTGGCTCTATCCAGTATGATCCGCCAATTGCCGTGGATGACTGTCGAACTGAGGCAGCATACGCCTCAGCATCCGTTTGAGGTTTGCGCGGTGAAAAAGGTTCCCGTTTGATCAGGCTTGGCTTCTTGTAAACCGACGAGCCAAGCGTGGTCGAGGAGAATCGCGAGGTCAACAGATTCGTCTTCACAGGTTGCCGGGGTTCAGGCCCGCGCTGTGGCATCCCGGTCACTTCGGAATACAAAGATACCCCGGATAGCCGCTGAGAATGATATGATTCGTAGTCATGCGACTCCATCTGCTTAGGATCACGGGGAGAATTTGCCCTCGAAAACCCATAGGCATCATTGAACTTCTCCCGATTGTGTCGTGCCTCTTCCGCAGCGCGCAGCTTCCAGAGTGCAATCTCCTCGGAGTCCGGACGAGGGTGGTTGTGCGAGCGTCCGAACAGCTTTTCGCCGAATTGCATGAGCCGCAGTCTCCAATTGGACTTGTGGTCGAGAGCTTTGGCGGAGGCAAAAACTGCCGTCTCCTTTGCGCGTTGCTTCCGTGCACGACGGCGCCAACAGTACAGGAACGCAACGAAAATGAACGCACAGCCGAGTGCCATGAGGAGAATCTCCCACCATGACAAAGACTGCGTCGTCGTACTCGTGGGCGCCGAGATACCGGGGATAGATGGAAGAGGCGAGGAGCCAGAACTAGAGGGGACGAGAACGAGTTCCGCGAGACATGCGCCTAGGCCTGGAACGACATTGGTTCCGCCACTGCAATTAGCCGCGACACATGTTCCCCCACGGAGAACTTGACTAGAGCTTGAACAAGCGAGACAGTTGTTTGGACCGGGACCCGAGCAACTGGGGCAACTCCCATCGCACGATTGACATGTGGACGACGTAGCATCAAAATACTGGTTTGGGCTACAGGTAGCCAGGCAACGACCATTCGTGGGGACTGGGAGGTTCTTGTTGCAACTCGTGCATTGATTGAAGGATCCACCGGAACAGGTTGCACAATCAGGGTGACAAGTGACACAAGTGCCAGATGATTTGAACGTGTTCGATGGGCACGAACTGACGCAGGAACCGCCAGAGGCGAGTAGACCATTATTGCAAGTCAAACAGTAACCAGCACTACCAGAGCAGCTGCTGCATGACGACGAGCATGCTGCGACAAAAGTAAGCGAAAGCACATAAAACGGTCACACGGTACGAACAGGTACAAGTCAGGTTATCCGTGGGAGATAGGAAGGTTCCCGAAGGGCAACTTGGCACACAAGCCCCTTGGGAAAGGACATAACCAGGTAAGCAACCTGTACATTGGGCTTGATTGATTGTCGATGCCACATTAAAATTTGGGATCTGGCAAGAAGTGCACTTTGGTCCACAACCTGTGAAGGGTTTAGCGTGATCTAAGAATAAAGTATGGCACGCACTGTCGCACTCATGCTTGTTATTGTTAGCAATAAGAGATGAGCCTTGGCAAACTCCACCGCTGTTCGTTTGCACGCAAGAACCGTTGAACGAATACGTGCCAGAACCACAGATAACGCAATCGTTTGACGTAGACCCCGTACACGTCTGACACTCGGGAACGCAAGGTTGGCAAGAAGCCCCAGCACCGTAACTACCTGAAGGGCACACAGTGCCGCTGGAAGTCTTTTGTTGAACAGCATCACAGAGCGTGCGATCATTAGCGTCCTGAGTAAAACCCGACTTGCATGTTATGCAGTCGCCAGATCCATCTGCGCATTCGGCACAACCAAGCGAACAAACTAAATAGCAAGGTCAAGAAATATGTCTCAGATCATTATAATGTCCTCACTTTCACAGTTCCCGCTGGAATCGAGGAAGAAACCAGACGCGCACGCAGCACAGTGAGTACCGTTTGACGCGGAGGTCCAACCCGGAAGGCAGGTGCATTGGCCATTGGCGCCACACTCCCCATTGATGCAGTTACAGCTCGATGGCGGATTTGTCACGATTGGAGCAAGGCAACGACCCGTGCCTGTGATCCCATCGTCACAAGATGTGCAACCTGAAGGACAAGGTTTGCATGTTGGTCCAAAATATCCAGTAGCACACGACTCGCAGGAGGTTCCATTGAAGCCAGTTGAGCACACGCAGGTACCCGAAGGAGAGCAAACACCACTCCCAGAACAAGGCGGTGAACATGCGGTGGATTGCAAGTTCAAAAGGGAAAGAGAACCAGAAGCAGTCTGAGGTAGCTGGCTGATGTCGGGTACCGAATTCCAGAGGATGACTCGGCTGTTGCTACCAGCAGAAACTTCCGCCCATACGTTACCGGAAAGTGCCAATGACGATCCGTCTACCGTGGATGCATTTGCGATCGACGAATTTGACAAACCGGTATAGGATCCTTGACCAGAGTAAAGTGCCTGAGGGTACACTGCAATACCTGGCTGAAGCTGCACCGTAAGTGGCAAAGAGACAGATGACTTTGAGCTTGAGTTTGCGAATCCAGCCGAAGGAGACAAGGTAGCCGAAGAAGACGTTAAGAGGTCATGAAGAAGTTGGGGGTTCGTCGAAGAGGTATATTGGCCAGGTAGCAAAAGCACTGAAGTGGACTGCCCTGATACCGACAGGGTGCTACCGACTGAAAACGCAAACTGAACGACGAGGAGACTATGCTGCGCGAAGATGACTTACTGGTGGTATTCGAATAACCTTCAATGCATTGACCAGCAACGCAAACGACAGATGGGGATTGCGCGACTTGGAGGGTGTTAGCGGATAGACGTCAGACTGAGTAGTGAACGACCTCACCCACAGACGCGCCAAAGGCAAGAGAGATAGCAAGGACGCTCGACAACATGCCGAACGAATGAAACTTGAATGTAATGAGCGTGGAAGACAAAGGGTAGAAGGAAAGAGCGACGTGCTCCGGTGAGTGAAATCAGACCTAGTGGACATCCTTTTTGTCGTGTTCGGAGAATAAAGGAGCTTGGTTGCCGCTCAACCAAGAACAATACCGACTGAGAAGAACAATAACTTCGGCTAATTACTACGACCACCACCGCTGTGGCTGTACAGCTGTCGTCCGCCGTTCCGTGATTCAGAAACTGGAATATTAATGGAGCTTAGGGCCCAATGACAACGAGGGTGATCACTGAATGGACTTGTCCTGATGGACTAAAACAAACTCGCTATTCTGAAAGACCTCGATACATGTACATGACAATGGGGATGCTGATGTGCCGAAAAAGAAAGACTATGATCTTGCAATACAATTATACAATCCGAAAATTTGGTCCATGCAAAGCGGAAATGAGAAAGTCCGTCAAGCAATTTTACCGCAGCCACAAGTCTACAGGATATCACCTGCAAAAACGCAAACAAGTCAGCGATGAGAATGCACTTTAGAAGGAATCGGGAATGATCAGTGAATAAAAAGGCAATACATGTTTTCCGCAGCCAAATGCTCGGAACAGGTCTGATGGGTATCATCCTCGAAGGATATTGTGAAGAGCGTCTACTCACTGGCATCATCGAAAGGTGACGGGCATTGGGGGCAGAGCTGTAGGTGCAGGCCTCCATCTTACGCTCGCTGGAGAATGGGACCCATACTCCCAACCCAATTCCTCTTCCTCATCGACCTCACTATCGCTCTCATCAGCATCTTCGACGTACACGCCAACACCGACACCCTCTTCTGGCTCCAGTAGTACCTCTCTGCCTCTGTGCCGCTCTCGCAATTGGAGTTTCTTCAACGCCGTAATCAAATCCTCTGCCAATGTTGCTGTGTTCGGTGGGTCCTCCCGAATCTGCTCCCAGCCTACTGGAGGTGATCCCGGAGGAGAGATCAAGAAATTCTTTTCCAGAGGCGGAGGTCTCAAGAAATTATCACCAGACGGCGGCGAGCGAGTCATTAATGGACTCCGGTCAGCCCGGAAGACGCGGAGAGTAGTCGATGAACTAAAGTTTAGTGAGGACATGAGCATAAAAAAGGCGCTCCGTGCTTACCCATGGCCCGGTTGGATAATTAATGGATCACAGCTCCGCTTTGCTTGCTCTGCCGAGTCTTCGTTGTAGTAGACTACGATTATACGTGAGAAGCAGGAGAGTGGTGCCCATTGGTTGATTTCGCCATAGAGAGAAAAAAAGTCGCGGAGTGCTTCCAGGATTATGGGTTGGAAAAAATCTTGAGGTACCTGGGTGATCAAAAGGGTGTTTGTTAACTCAGCACCCTTTGTCGGCGAATGGGGTGGTGAATCGACTGAGATGATGGATATCGAAGGCATGGCAGTAAGCTCGTCTCGCGGTTGATGGTCGTTGTTATGTTGTGCAACCGTTCAAGAGGTATCTTATACCGCCCATACTTTCTTACGTAATGTACCCTCAAGCACCGCCCTATCTTTTGACGAGACACTGCGGAGCGCACGAGTTCCTCGGCTGTGTCGCCTATCGCACTTTCCGGTGGTCCCTGTGTCCATTGACACAGTCGAGAACAGCGTGCGGTGTTGGAAGGTTTATGTCTTCTCCCTGGAATGTTTCGGCACTGTGGTCTGGCCATGCGGCCAGTTGCCATGTTTCATTCTGGGGCTCGGTATGTGCCGTCAAATGATGATCGATATTGATACAAGGATGTTAAGCCACACCACCACCATGGTATCAAAATCGTGAACTTGAAACCCTACAATTGTCGAATAGCACCCCGAAAATCTTAGATTTAAACCTGCATCTTCCTCTGCACCGTTTCATGTTTCTCCTTGAGGGCCTGTGTTCGTTCTTCCTTGGAGGCATCGTAGGCAACAGTCACCTGATTAAATCTGTATATCGATTAACATGGGGCTGTGCAAACAAGCACTGTTGTGCTTACGGATTATCTGGGGACTTCTGGAATTGCTTGTACAAGATGTCCTGTGGGATCGATACCGTTAGTGAACCTTGCCCTGACTAAAAGCAGTACAAGCATGTGACTGACGAGGTACTGTTGTAGCCGCAAGCCAGGATGCTAACGAACCGCAGTTAACGCTGTGCCACTAAGCCAAGGAAAGTACTTGCCTCGACTTTGAGATTTGGTAGTTCTTTTTCTTTGTAAGCTTCGAAAGAGGCCTGTCCTTACCTGAGCATCTCGTATAACATTAAACTGCGACTGAACGAACCTTGAACCTCCGCTACGGCACAGATCACGAATAAGTATGCGTGGTGACAGTCCGATGCCGATGACGAACCTCTGGATGCCTTTCGATACCAGCGGCCTGCTGGCCGACACTCGCCTTGTCCATCTTCGCAGTGACGACTTCTAGAAGATCAAGTGCGTTGTCGATTCCACTCGTTGCATAGCTTTCCACGTTCTCTGGAGGAGTATCCTTCGACTGCCCCGGTTCCTTTCCCAAGCCTCCATTGGCAGCAATTGCACCGGGACCCGCAGGCGTGACAGTCTTTACAGCCTTCTTTGCCCCAGCCTTGGGTGCTGTCTTGGCCTGTGATGGTGCGGCTGCCTCTTCCTCTGCAAGCAAACGCGCGTTCTCGGCTTTGCGCGCCAATTCCTCGCGACGCTTCACTTCCCGCTCCTCCTTTCCCTTTTTTGTTTTGGCACCTTGGGCCCATTCCTCAGCTTCCTTGCGTTCCTGAGATCATAAAGATTAAGCAGTTATAGCTGACCAGTGATAATCATGATACCTTTTCAGCCGCCGCCGCCTCTTGTTTCTTGGTTTCGTTCTCCGCCTTTTTAGCACGACCGCTCTCTTTCTTTGCGTTACCGCCTTTAGGAGCCATGATGCTGCTATAGCTTCAAAGTCGGACTGTGTGGCAGGATGTAAAGGGCTGTGGGATGACTCAGATCCATGTAATCTAATCTGGGTCACACTGTCACAGCTTCCGATCGTACATAAATTGCTGTTCATTCTCTTCGTACGTTCCTTTATCATCTCCTCAACGGACCGTCTGACACTGCTCACAGAGCTTCTTCATCCCTCTGAACGTAGTTCCTCAGCCAACGCCACAGAGACATGGGTGACTCGGCCGTGGGTAAATGGGCCGCTGGTGCGAGCTGTGAGTAACACAGGATGTTTCTCGAAACGTCTTCCTGACTTATCCCTTGGATTAGATGGTCCAGTGCTATCTCAGACCGATCTCTACCTTCTCAATACTGAGCTCCAATTGCACCCTATTCTCCATGGCACAGATCCCGGTTTCCACCTCATATTCAATCTCGTCACCGGTGCGATGGATTTGGTCGATACAATTAGCTGTATACTCAATTTCAGGATCAGGTTCGACGGGAGGATTCAACAACGAGGCTAGAGATCGCGATATTCCCTTCACTGCCAAGGACGAACCCGCCACACTGCCGCGTGTCACGGACCTCATCATTATCACCGAACTCAGCCCATGGTGCACGATCGTTCATAATGATCGAGGGGTCACCACAGGAGATGTCTGCGGCACGATATGGAAAGAGTCCGTTTCTCGAGCGCTTACACCGCCCATCACAGATCTGCTGACAATTCGGTTCCGCGGAACTAGGTATACCGAGAATTACATTACGGAAGGGGAATTCTCTTCTCTTCCGGCGCGATTGCAAGAACAGGTCAAACGTGTTGCTCAGAACAATCAGGCAAGCGGAGGCTGGCCTGGTGCGATGTACTATAATACCCCGCAACCTAACCGGTACAAGCGAGTGGGTGAGTGTCACGTACAGTCTGAACCCCGTGCATAGGTTTATGTTCCGCCTTTGCAGACTGGCTTAGAGACAAGATTTACTTTGAAGGACTGACGAAGAAGGATCATTATACCACCTCTCGTCTTGGATTCAAAGCGCCAAACATTTTCGTGATGAACCTAGCCTCGTGATTAATAATCGGAGTGCTGTGCATATATCTCTGTCTTGGTTTGTATATCATCTGCTGTGCAATCACCGTAACCCCCTCAGTTTTCACTTGCTGGTCCACACCCTGATCCGAGCCGATTATCCCGATCTGGGACTAGACAAGATTCATAGCGTGCGCTTATTGTAATATCTGCATGTTTTTCCTTTGGTCGCTCTTCTAGGGATTGACAACCTCACCGTGTTTGTCGCTTGTTACTTGATAGTTGCTATCCAATATAATTTACAATCTCTACAGGCCTTCCAGCACCTGTAAGAAAAAACGTCTGGGGCATGCAACGTCAGACTAGATGGTATCGCTAACCGTCGTTCTGATCACTCACGTCACCATCGTGACTATTCTCGAGGAACAAACTACTTGCATCAACCAAGGTTAGGTATTCAAGTCGGAATGTGTAGCAGCTTGAAGATATAGGGCCACAACGGCATATCGAGATCGAATAAGGTGTCAGTTACAACAAGAGGTCCAAGACTCTCGGAGCAGAGAACTATTGATGACAACGTATAGGAGTACAGGACATAACCCGCCGGGTTACATCGCATGGAAAGCAAGGGGTCATTGTCATAGGCGCCGACGTTTACACCCCCAATCCGGCGCGTTCTGCGCTCGACGCTGGCACGCTAATTTTGTGACTGATCTTTCTTGTCATCGCAAATGTAATATGTTTGGAGAAGCTGACCCTAGCCAATTTTCTCTCGGAAAGATTCATTTCCTTTCAGACGCATTTTCTGATAAGTGATTCATTCACTCAATCACGATCCCTTTATAAGCTAAACACAGTGTATAAACTTTACTCAGACCAGACAACATTTCGAGAGCCGTTATAAATGACGACTTGCGCTGTCTTGTAGCTTTGAGCAGTTTACGGGCTGAGGTTGATCAATCCATGCTATGTTACAGAGGAGGGAGATCAGCAACGTTCGCCCCTCGGTTGTGGGCTCAGGGAAGGAAGTTCAGTTTACGAAGAAATCGTTAGTGCAGCAGACGGGCTGCTGGGTGTGTGTAGCACCACTTCCTACACCGAGATCGTGATTAGGCTGCTGCCGAGCCCAATGAGACCGTCGATGACGGGAATGACGACCCTGAGGTGTCCACTGAGCTGACTGAGCGTCACGGGGGTCGACTGCGGCGTAGACTGGTAAGCGTAAATGTGACAGCGTGCGGAGCGGTGAGGTCTCACAGTCAGGGCACTCCGGCAACATTGTATATTGCCAGTGTCGCAGGAAGAAGAACAATCGCGGGCTTCAAGCGCACTGGGCGCTGCGGCAGCGGACTGCAACGAGAGTAGCGATGGGGAGAAGGGTAGAGAAGCAGATGTACATCTTTTGATGGCAGGATGGATGAATTGAAGTGTTCGAGAGGCAATGGGATAGTTATTGGTTGATAATGAGCTATCTTGCTATTATCTTTTTATACAGCACAGAAACCTTCTCCTCCTCTCCCCTGCACACAGCCCGCCCGCCTCAAACGAATTGCCAGTGCGAAGAGGTTGGGGTACCTACCTTCCATCCCGTCACCGCAAGGCAACGAGCAAAAGAATCAGGTGTGCAAACTTACGAGCATTGTTACTAGCTGGACACGGATATGGTCACCGCCCATCGGTACTTTATTTGACGTTGCGGGGGAACCTGGCCACATTCTCCCCGTAGGGGCTCAGGAGGCAACATGGAATGAAACACTCGCCACCACATAGAACTAACGAGACATCAGTGCCTTGGTAAGAAACTGACCAATAATATCACAACGATTTGCGGTGAGGCGGTGAGCATGACCGGGACGGCAAATTGAGTGCAATATAAGCGAGGACTATCATGATGGACGTACCATTTTAAAGTAACCGATAGCTACATGAGATGGTCTGCCCACTGGCCAGGCTGAAAATGACCATGTCGAGGATCTGACCGCAACACAATGAAGACTTCCTCGCTTGACGTTCAAGTCGGGACCTGGCGACCGACTGCGACCAGCTTGTCGGAGGAAGAGCGTGTCTTGATTTACGTCGTAATGCAAATAAAGCCATCCTGGTGGCAGGTTTCACTCTCTCAATGATCATGGTAGAAAAACCAAGGCCTCAGCCTCAATTTTCTGTCGCGTGATACTAAGAAACGAACCAAAAGCCGGCGATTTCTGGGGAGAGAAGGTTACTAGATTTTGGATTGCAGAACGTCCCGCATATAATGCGAGGCACTTTCACAATCCAAGATAGCTTGATTGGGCTGTTCCGACTCTTCGGACGTTTGAAAAGTCCTGCTCCGAGGTCCCTAAGGCGATGAGTAAGTTTGTAAGTAATTTCTCTCGGTTTGTCATGACTCATGACACTCACCAAGTCGAGACGGCAATGCCTGAGCGGAAAAGATACCAGGAGGTTATTGTGTTCCGAGTGCGGGTTTGTCCCGCAGTCGAGCTTGCCTGGTAAAAAAAGTTTTTTGAGGCTGATAGTAGGATCCACAGCAAGTGAGCAGTTGGATGCACAGCCATCGATTACTACTCTGCCCAATCGAGACAGCGCCTCACGAACTCACAAGGCCGTAACCTTCTTCCCATCTCCCCACGTCTCCTCAAAGTTCCTGTCCGATCATCTGACTCCAGTCCACTATCTGTGGGTCTGCTGATTAGGTATATCATTTCGTGTCTATTTAATGTCTAGATTGACAGTTCGGCCCAAGTAGGCGGGAGTTGCGGGTCGTTCAGAGCTTTTTTTTCTGCAGTGAACCGAACTGCCACATCCTGCATGAATCCTCTGAGAATTGACATCGAGAACACCATCTGATCGCAGTGGCCGTCAAGGTGTGATCCGGACCCTTTCAGAATCCCGAGTCGGCTACCTTTTCCTGTTGTCGCGTCACGCCACCATTCACTTGTACGAGTCACAATCTGTTCTGTTGTCTTTCCGTGCGTACCTTTCAAGCTCATGATTTCGCAACCAATTTGATCACCTTACGCCACCTATAGGTTTTGCAGTGTAACGATCTGAACCACACATATATATCCTTGTATATCAAGCATGCTATACGACAACCCTTCGGGGGCCAACACCCCCTTCATTCCTCCCTTACCATCCCCCGATAGCGTAGTCCATCCTCCTCCCATCCCCACACTAGATCATCGAGACGCTCCATCGTGGGCCCAACCACAAACTCCGATGAATTACCCATACTATCCTCCCACACCATATAACACGACACCGTTCATCCCATCAATGCCTAGCCTTCATGGTACACCCGCTTCTCAAGCACGTTCCGAGCCGCCGGGTTCATACTACCCTGCGCCGTCCGCCCTCCCTGTTTCTCCCGCAATGCCACAGGCTCCATTTGGTGGGCCACAAGTAATGCCTACCATTCAGGTTTCCGCCGACTTTACAGGATACCCAACGTCGTTGCAGGGCACGCCGTGGGCGCCGCCCCAACCGATGCCACCTCCGAACGCGATGCCCCCTAACGCGATGCCCCCCAACGCGATGCCCCCTCCCCAGTGGCTTGGTCAGCATCCGCCAACCGCGTACAATCCTTTCAACCAACCTCTCCCTGGTACTATGTGGCCCCAAATGGTTACGCCCGCTATGGGTGCTTTCACGCCCGCGGCAGCAGCGTGGCCCATGCCTCCAGGAATGTCACCACACCCGGCGTATGCCGGATATCCGCCTTGGCAGCATCCGACTCAACAACCGCCGCCCATCAAAATTCCCGGAAACCCAGGAGACACAGCTCAAGCGGCGTTCCGGTGGACGAATAATGCTGATCGCATGGATCCCTTTGCTGAAGGATCACACTGTACGTCGTACCCATCGCGAGCCTTGGTCGTCTGGTTTACTAATCCAGTCCGGCCGTCGTCCAGATGGACCCGTCTTGGAGCCATTCTTGGCAAAGATTGTTGGAGCTGCTATCAAACTCAACCCGCTTCTCGCGCCGCCACCCGACACGCAAGATGACTATCTCCGATGGAACATGCTCTTCCACACCAGCAACTGCTATCGGACGACAGAGTCTCAGCGATCCTGGGTAAAAGGACGGAACGCGCCCGCGACACACCCGCGTGTGTCCCACATCCGCATCATCTCCCGACCGTTCCCATGGATGATCCAAGTACGTGCCCAGAACCCCAAGCTAGGCGTCACATGTGGAGAGGTGTTGGATGCGGTTTCCATGTACATGTACGGAGACGTGGCCAAGAAGGAATACGAATCCCTACCGCCGGCAAGGAAACGACAGATATGGGAGACTTACCGGTTCAACCGGTCTACGGACTCGAACGCGCCTGGGGGACGTCTCGGCGAGGGTCTCAAGCGGCTAGACTGGTTGGGCTCTGCGTCGCGATTCGGAGGGCTTGTCCCTAGCGATGCGTTTGTCAAGGAGCATTGTGGGGACGTGTTGCCGTGCACGTTTGAGCTGAAATGTCTTCCGACGTATGCGTTGACGGCGGAAGAGCTGCGCGAACAGCAGCGTCGTCTAGAGAATCCACCGCGCCACCATAGCCATAGCCGGAGCCGGAGCCGGCCTGCTCATAGCCGACAACCTTCCCCGCGATCAGTGACGGTACGCTCGGCTTCGGATGATGATGATGACGACGAGTAGGTATTGATAATGAAGAATATTATTTCGTAAAACTGTCGATGTTTGGATTTGATTCGCGTCATACCACAGATTATTTGTCACCTTATTCGTGTTTTCAGTGCTGATGTTCTTTTATCACTTTTTGTTTTGATCTTAGCATCCCATTGGTTTATCTGATCAACGTGTTTTCATACGACTGACATTCGCATACTCTGTGCCGTTCCGTGCATGACATGGTAGAAAAATGATAGAGGGGTTCACGAAAAATATCCTACAAGAAAGAACTACAGTTGATATGTCGATAATGCATAGGCCAGTACAGTCGACTCCCTTGTAACCCATACCTGTTGGTATGGGCCAAAAAGTATGGGTTTTGGCGGGTCATGGGTTACAAGGAATTACATAATTAGGCACAGAAGATGTAATGGCCCCTGTTGGCTCATACCTCGAGGGAAATAATTACTAGTACTGTCTCCTGCCTGCCCAAAGTTGTCTAGTGTCAGTGTTCATCAACCGAACAAAGCTTGCAACGTTGAAGGAATCTGCAGTGCCTCGCTACATGTCTGAGCAACGATACAGGTATTAATGCTGGACCAATTTTCCGTGTACTCAACTAATTTTGGTTCGTTCTCGACATCCTCCTCATGCCTTTTTATACTAATTATGTAATGGATATACCTAATATGGAACATTTAGGGTTAGGGTTATGGGTTTTCAACAATCCAAACTACCATGGATTATGGGTCATGGGATTTAGGTATGAAATCACTGCAAACCAATTCGGGAAGTCCAAAAATGTATGGGTTAGTGCGGGTCATGGGTTACGAGGGTTATGGGTTACAAGGGAGTCGACTGTAATGCATTTCCACATTAGTGCATCAGACTTTGGGTGGTCCCAAGTTGGGCACAGCCAAAATGAGTGATATTTTGCATATTACATACTTCATAGGTTTCAGGAGCTCAGTATGCATTAGTATGGAGCCCCGATGTGCCTACCCACTCAAAATCCAGATCTCGCTCCATCCAAAGGATCTCCCCTAGCTCAAGTCAGCTGAGGATGAACTCCTGCGCTCTGTGGATGCCCTCAAATCGAGAAATCGCATATTCAACACTCCACCAACTCTTGATGAGCTACTCAACCCTCCCGAGGAAATGGATATCCATGAGGTGGAGTTATTTCTGACAGGTGAAAAAGGCAAGGAAGATCGTGAATGCTGTGCAGCATGAGATGGCTGTGACAAGGGGCGAGGTGATTGAAATTGACGAGGACGAAGACGAGGATCCAGTGGACTCAGCAGTGTGTTACAAGGGTCAAGGTGATGCCGTTGTGCAAGGAGCTCAACAAGGCTGTATTGGAGCATGCGGACAGCGAGGATTTGGGGTTGTTAAAACAGCTGTGTTGCTTTCGAGCACAGTTGCAGAAGCAGCAGTTTGCCGGCATAAGGCAGATGACTTTGCATGAGCTCGGTGTATCACGTCGTATGTAGCAGTGGCATGGTGTCATGGAGGATGCTGTTGTGACACACCTTGTCACACCTTGTCACACATCGACGTCTTGCATTACCATGGTAATGCATTGGCACACGGAGGGTCCCGACCCTATGCATTATCGACATATCAACTGTATATAGAAAAGATAAAGGTTGAGGGCTAGCAGTCTGCATCGTTTGAGTAAACTCGTAGTTTAAGAGCGTTCACCACGGAGGCGACGAGCAAGAGACAGATCCTTTGGTTGACTGCGAGGCATGAATGATGAGCATAAACAAGAGGTATGTGCAACGTACATCGTGACGCGCTTCGCGTGGATGGCAGCCAAGTTGGTGTCCTCGAAGAGAGAGACGAGGTATGCTAGATGTAACGCGTCAGTCATTGTCCGAGTGCCTAACAATGGTCAAGCTTACCCTCACTGGCCTCTTGAAGCGCCATCACAGCCGAGGACTGGAAACGAAGGTCGGTCTGGACATGACAATAAGGTGAGAGACATGACGACAAAAGGATAAAGGACAAACAGACCTTGAAGTCCTGAGCAATTTCTCGGACGAGCCTCTGGAAAGGCAGCTTGCGGATCAAGAGCTCGGTGGACTTTTGGTACCTCCTGATTTCACGCAGCGCAACCGTACCCGGGCGGAACCTGTGTGGCTTCTTCACACCACCGGTAGCAGGGGTCTTCTGCTGAGATCAAGTGGGTAAACAATCCAGGATAGTCTAGCGCGGTCACTTACTGTCGTCTTGGCGGTACGCTTGGTGGCAAGTTGGAGTTGTTTCTTTGGTTGCTTGCCACCGGTGGTCTTGCGAGCAGTTTGCTATAATTCCAAAGAAGAGGTAAGTGTCTGGAAGAAATACATTGCGAATGATATGGGGGGGTCGACGGAAGATAGGTGATTGGTTGGATCCTCGGTGCCGCGTTTGTAGAACGCGTGACGTTGTGTCACACCCCTGTCGCGGAACCACCATCATGTCCCCGACCGTCGACCAAGACATCAACACCGACACGTCCAGCAATAATATCATTCATTCGAGAATAGGATAAGGAAGAGAGAGACAGTGGAAGCAGTACCTTGGTGCGCGCCATCGTGTGTGTTCAACTGTTGCAAGTAGTAATGTTTGAGGAAGAGAGATGGTTGTGGTAGAGAAAAGAGAACAATAGAGGGAATTTCCGAGGTGGGTCCCACTTAAATATCCTCCCACTCCGCCCGCTTGTACGTTGCCTTTGTGACTCGATATTCCCCCATTTTTTGTGGACAATGCCCCGAGAACAGAGCAAAGCCACTCAAATCCTGCACTGCCATATGACCAAACTTCCGTAAACAGTACTGCCCATCGATCACGGTGACCGACCACTCTATGAAGCGGATCAAGGTAGTTTAAATGTCCTGTGCCAAGTCTGCATGCAATCGATCCTTCAAGAACACGCCGCAAAGTAAGTCCGAGTCCGATTAGTACATTAATTGAACACCGTCTAACAAAGATAGAAAACCCGTGGTCAAGTGCTGACATGGGCGTCAAATTCGTTCTCTTACCTGTGCTACCATCCCACAGCATCTCAGACTCAATCCTCTTGATCGACACCTTCCCTTGAGACGCCATCCTCCACATGCCTAAATCCCCTCAGGACGTCTATGCGAGACATCTGTTATCTCCTCGTGGTTATCCTTTGTGGACGCCGGAGCCAAGTCAACAACTCTTGGCCTATCGACGGGACGGTCTCAGAATCGGAGATGTCGGCGTCGTCATTCCCGAGGATGGCTGCTTCGATGTCTTTTTCAACATTTGCCTGCCACAGGATCATCCTTTCCATCGGGCTACGGGCGTTCCCGACAATTTCGAGCCTATCCAATTGAGTGATATGGACATCCGAACCGTCGTTAATGCAGAGAACCCTGGTCGTATCCTAGCAAACTCTTCAGTGAAAACTGTTAGAACTGTCGAGCGACCCACAGGCAGCTCATCGAAGTGTGTAACCCGGTCACCGTGAAGATGACATCGTTTCATGTTACTGACAATTGGCATCCAGTACCCGACCACCTGGACTGGAGTACGAATTTAACTTGTCTTCGAGTGAAGGCGCGTTGCTCATCCTACCGGAAGGAGCTCAGCGCCACGACCTACGAAATCATCATCGCTTCCTAGAAGTCGCCACACAACATGGAGCTGATTGGTACCGTTTCGCCGAGGAAAAGGTTGGCCAGATCATTGGCAATGACTCCCTGTATTTGATCACGGGATTCTATAAAGCAAATTCGTGGTCTTTGGCGGCATTCGAGAAGACCGCAGGGACCGCGGAGTATCCTGCACAATTCAGGATATCTCAGGCTGGAGGAGAGAATGTCGCTGCCACTTACACGTGGGACACGACGCGTGCTCTGGATTGGCGCGTTGGGCCTATGGAACACTACGAGTTCCCAAATCAGGCTGTGTTCATCCGTGGATTCAAAGTCGCACTCCGGACCGGGGTGTTCGGTACAAAATGGATCAGTGTCAAAGCGGATGCCCCTTCCACGCGATCAAATCCCGCGAGGTCTTCTGGTGTGGTTCCGGGAGACCCTTGGCTGGCCTACATGTTTGGTGGTCTGTCCACTGGCAAGGCTACCCAGCCTTCTGGAAGTGGCACGCAAGATGAAGCAGTTGCTGGTTCCGCGCTCGAGGATGCCCGAAATGAGATCCAGAATAAGGGAGCATTAGCAGTTGGTGAACATGTCGTTATTCACCGTATGCCAGAAGCGTCACAGGTTAGTGTCAGATTAGCCATTTCGAAGGTCCATTGATCACCAAAGCATCGACAGGCCTTTCATCCATCTGACATCATCAATCAATATTTGTTGAACAAGGTCCGTCGATGTTGGATCAAAGCGAGATCAGTGCTCAATTTCGTCATTCAGGAGCCTTCTGCCCACACTGCGATTACTCATGACGATGTTTGGATTACCATGCTTGAAAAGGTTTATTATGGACCTCATCCAACGTAAAGTCCTCACCTTTGCGAACCACAGAAACTACTTCAACCGGAGGACTTTGCACAAGAAGGTCGACTTGAGACATTAGTATCTCAAAAATACGATATAATCTGTAAGGAAGGTGGGTATATCACCCACTTATTCGAACCGATACCCATTCCTACAGGTGTGGTATATTTGCGAAACCGAAAGTTCGTTTCGTTCGAAGACTCGGCTCCAATAGTGATCGGCACATCATCGACATCGACCAGGGGGCAGGTCCGTCTGAGTTGTCATTCGATTTGATATTACGACTGATTCCAGTGAAGGAAGAAGTTCCGACCCCACAGGACCCTCAACATTCCAGGGAAGTTACTTTTGAATCAAGTCCGACCTCACCTGCCTCTTCTCTGTTTGGTTTGCGCGACGATCTGGATGACGAGTTTAGTCCATGGCCTGTCGATATGCCCGATGCTCCCCAAACCAAAGATTTTGACAAGTCTAAAAAGCAAAAAGTAATTCCTACGACCCTACAGGACGACGGTTGGCAGGCTGCCATAGATAAACTTTATAAACTAAAGCCCATCCCCCGTGATGAAAGTGCACTAATTCTTCCACCATGGATTGCCGATCTGTTCGACAAGTCTAGCTACGATGAAGATGCCAATAAGAAAGACATTTTTTTCCCAGCTTCCCACCCTCTGTTTTCATGGGCTCCACAACTGGATCCCTTTGCTGCAGGACCACACTGTACGTCCTAGGCGAACCAAGTACACACCACGCGTCTCCTGATGTACACCCTTCATACAGACGGACCCGTCCTGGATCCATTCTTGGCACAGGTGGTTGGAGCCAACATTAAACTCAACCCGCTTCTCGTATCGGCACCCAGTCATCTCCAGTGGGACATGTGCCTCTATCCCAACGGAACCAACCTTTCGTTCCCACAATCACAATCCTGGGAGGAAGCTTGGAACGCGCCAGCAACACATCCTCGTTTGACATACATCCGCATCATATCACGTACGTTTCCATGGACGATCCAGGCGAATGCAAAAATCGTCGGGCTTGGTGTCACATGTGGAGATGTGTTAGATGCGATATCCACGTGCATGTTCGAGGACATGACAAGTGAGGAGTACGGGAACCTACCAGGAGCAAAGATACAGCAAATACGTGAGAGGCATGTCAGTGGGTTCAACCAGAGTGTTGATGTAGATGCACCTGGGCCACGTCCCGGACAGTGCCTGAAGCGGCTGGACTGGCTGGCCTTTATGTCGAAGTTTGGAGGGCTCTCCGCCGATGATGCACTCGTGAAGGAACGCTATGGTAACGTTTTGCCGTGTACCTTTGAGTTGAGATGTCGTTTCTTGTTTTCTGGTTAGGTAGAATGCAAATAAATGTAAACAATGGCTAGTAACGTATGCACGATCGCTTCGCTACGACAAGCCCGCCGAACAATGTTAGCTGGTGTCCCGGTTCTTCTCCCATCAAACTCATTACCCCGACCGTCGCATCCAACCCTGGAATGGACACCAAAACGCTACCTAACCGGTCCACAACCACCTCCAGTAGATGATGCAAAAGTTCTCGAACAAGAACTGGCCGCGGCGCGACAATTAGCGGACGGAAAAGCAGTCAAGAAAACCAGACCCCGTCGGACGGTCGATTTCAACGGTGGCATGGGCAGATGGGCGCTGGTATGTATTCCCTTCCATAATATTGATGATTTCGCTTGACTTGTCTCCCCCAGTTGCGGAAACACCGCCCTAATCCGACATATGTACCTTATATCAGACCTGCACCACCCTACATAGTTGACGTAGGGATCACTCTCAACCGATACGATCGTGTGGCTGAACGAATGATCATTATTAGCTCCTCCCTCCCGTTGCCTACCCAGGCAATGCATCGACGTCGCTGTGCACCAAGTTCATCCACACCTCGACCAACAAAATTCGTTGTCCAGTCAATGTTGTGACAGTTCGTTGTACCATTCACGTCGCATCCGCACACACCTCATCGATCGCCCTTGTTTTTGTTTTCTAGTGGACACCCGAGGGAAGACGTGTTCTGACCGGCTCCACGAGCGGCGAGTTTACGCTCTGGAACGGCCTGACGTTCAATTTTGAGACCATCCTGCAAGCCCATGACTCCGCCATCCGTGCTTTCCAATTTACACATTCGGGTTCCTACCTCGCCTCTGCAGACCAGAGCGGCATTATCAAGTACTTTCAGCCCAACATGAACAACCTGAACGCATGGACCGGGCATCGAGAAGCTATTCGTGGGTTGAGCTTTAGTCCAGACGATGGTCGATTTGCGACTGCGAGCGACGATGCGACTATTCGAATATGGGCTTTTGAGGAGAGTAGAGAGGAGCGCGTGTTGACTGGTACGTTCCTGCCGGTTTCGGTGGCCTGCACGTCCTAACACGATGTCAAGGCCATGGTTGGGATGTCAAATGTATCGAATGGCATCCGACCAAGGGTCTGCTCGCCTCTGGGAGCAAAGACAACTTGATCAAGTTTTGGGATCCTCGCACTGGCACAGTTCTCTCAACGCTGTGAGTCATGCCTCTCACTCCACGTTGAATGCATCCTCACTGCGCACGACTACAGTCACCAGCACAAAAATACGATCCAAGCCCTCGCTTGGTCCCCGAATGGCAACCTCCTCGCCAGCGCCTCGCGCGACCAAACCGTGCGTGTCTTTGACATTCGCGCCATGAAAGAGTTCCGCGTCCTCAAAGGACACAAGAAAGAAGTCTGTTGTATGTCCATCCCCACATGCCCATACCCCTTACATACGCTCACGCTCACGCTCCCCCCCAGCCGTCACCTGGCACCCCATCCACCCGATCCTCGTCTCCGGCGGCTCCGAAGGCGCCGTCCTCCATTGGGACCTCACCGGCCCCGAACCAACCCCGCTCCAACCCGCCCTCCTCCCTCGCGCCACGCTCTCCCAAGCACACGACTCCAACGTCTGGGCGCTCACCTTTCACCCGCTCGGACATATCCTCGTCAGCGCGTCCAACGACCACACGACGCGGTTCTGGTCGCGCGAGCGGCCAGGCGACACGAGCTCGGTGTTTGCAGGTGGCGGGGAGAAGCCGCCCGAGGTGGTCGATGGGGGCGGGGAGGAAGAAGAGGACGCGATGGTCCCTGGGTTCAGCTACGGCGGGGGTATCGGAAGCGGGTTTGGCGTGAGCGGTGGCGGTGGTGGTGGCGGGACGATGAACGCAAACGGTTCTGGACCGCGATGGTGGAGTCGGGACGAAGACGCGGACGCGTCGGGTCCGCCGGGTGCCAGCGCGAGCAGTGGCGTATCGGGGGGAGCTGGTGCGGTCCTTCCCGGGGGATTATCGGACGGGTTCGGGTACCGCGCGACGTCGTCGTCGTTTGGGGTGGATGATAGTATGAACTTGGATGATGTCATTCCTGGGTTGGGTGCTGCTGAGCATGTGGGGAGTTCGGCACCGTTGCCGCCCGCTGGGCCGAGACAACAGAGCGGTCCGCTACCGCCTCAGGAGGATATGTGGACGGGTGGGGGCGGCAGCGGCGGCGGTGGACGGAGCGACGATTGGGGAGGAGGGAGTGGGGGTGGGGGTGGACGGAGAGGTGGAGGTGGTGGATACTACGATAGACGAGGAGGGCCTCGTAGAGGTCGCTACTGATCTCATTCGATATCTCTAGCGTCTCGTACACACAAGTTGAAGTGAACCATCGTATTACGCGTGAGTGCCGTGATCAAAACCAGTCTAGTGTGATGTGTAGATACAAGACCGAGTTCAAGAATAACATGCATGTACCAGGAAACCATGATGAGTAAACCCGTGAATCTAAAAATAATTAGATAGAGGAATGAGACCAACCCGATACATGTACACGACGAGAGGAAAAGATAAAATCGAAGGATCAAGATGGTGTACGTCCTGATATGAGAAAGGAGGTGGTCATCATATATAAAGGACAAGCGCAATCGTCATGTTAAAACATAGCGAAGATGGTGTAATGATGCTCGGAAAGCGCGCATAATGCCCTCCTCCAAGGCAAGAGCCGTGACAGCTAGCGCTGTGGCTAAACCCGCCAAGGATAGTGACGAGATGATCGTTAGACGCGGACTGCCTTTGGAGTACTCGAGTTACTCGAGTCATAGGGAAACCGATCAGGCAGGTCGCGCATGTGAGATGAAAAGCTCGGTGGAGGCGAATGGGACAAAAAGTATTGATCAATGCTCGAGGTCGACTGAGAACGGGGAAGGCCCTCCGATGATTCTTGGAGGGAATCCGCGCCAGTATAAAAACAGAATCTAAGCAGGTAGGTCAGCACAAGAGGGTAGGCACGACAAGAAATAAAACGAACTGGTCAAGGAACTGCTTGTAACTCGTGTCACTTCGTGAACAACCAGAGCTGGGGGACAACAACGTCGTGCTGGAAGAATTACTCGACGAACTCGACTGCGAAGCCGTGGAAGGTGTCGACTCTTCACTCCCCCCATCGCCAACCGGCCCAATCTGTATTAATAGCGGTGGTTTTGGTATCGATTGCTGAAGTAAGCTCCCCGGCTTTTCAGTGGTAAGTGGATATGACCGCGTTCGCGGTAGCTGGGTAGCAGTATCTCTGCTCGTGACATCAAACTTGAGAGGCGAACCAGTAGGTGTCCTGCGTAAGTTGGGAGATCCTTCGATCACCCTATCAATAAAGCCACGGCGATGATTACGCTCCCGACCATCTTGTACGCGAGACGGGGTAGGACTATCGGGTGAGGGTAGCTTTGTCTCAGGGCAAGATGGTAGCGTGGGTGTACTTTGTCGCGGTGATCCGAGCGAAAGGGCAGAAGGTCGTGGTCGCGGGGAGGTCGTGACCTCCTCTGTCTCATCGGCCTTGAACATCTCGGACCAAGGCGCAACGGTCGGGCCAGCTGTAGCTGGAACGCCAGAAGGATATGTCTTTGTGCGTGTGTGGTGGCTGGGCGAAGGGAATCCATTCCTCATCCATTGGGTCCTGTGCGGCGAAGCAAAGTCGTGTCGGGTAGACGGCGGCTTCGCGAACGAAGAATACTGGTAATCGGCGCTGAACGACCGACCGAGTCGATAGGGGGTAATTGGAATGGGGGTAGATTTCGTCTTTACAAGGTCCTCCAACTTTGAGTCCAAGTCCTTGAGGCTCGTGTCATTGTCGACCGCGCTCCAGGGCTGCGAGGGGGGATCAAGGATAAACTTGACGTGATAGTTCTTTCCAGCATTGTTATCCCAATACTCTTGCCCGGCCACTGTGTACCGCAACGCGATGAGTATCGCCTTCTCCTCGATACGCGACCAAATGTCGTGCAAACGGATGGTGAATGTGAAAATATCAAAGGCACCATCCTCGGTCGATTTGTCATACCGCGCTGTGACCTCGCTCGTCGTTTGCCACCAGTCCAATGTGAAACGGATAGCCAGCCACTTTTCGTAAGCGATGTTGCGAACACGAACTTTTCCAGTGATGGTACGCTGATCCTGAGAAAGTACGAGCTCCTGCAATGCAACGTTTTCCTCCTTTCTAGGAGATGACGGCATATTAGGAAGGAGCATCTTGACATGTTTGTGTTCACGACTGGCGTCTCCGTAGATAAACGATGGGAACTCGTCTCCGCTTGTATCGCTTGTTGGACTGCCGTCCCTGGACACTGCCAGTGGTTTCTGCTCTGCCAAGAAAAGTTTGACGTGCTCAAGCTTGGAGTCGAAATGGACGGCCTTTGCTTGTGTGGGTGTGGCAGGCTCGCTCTTTGTAAAGGGACCATTCGTGACAACGTGTAGGTCAGGCCGCCGAGCACTCTTGAGGGATGATTTGATTGGTTGACCCGACTTCTTACGGATGGTTTGCGGAAGTTGATTGGCGCTTGGCGTAACAGTGACCGAAGCGCGAGAAGAAATGAGATTGGACTCGGAAGTGTGACGAACGTGCTTCCCGGCTGATCCTTCCAGCCTTAATTTGCCGACCTTGCAGAACGGTGCCTGCTTAAGCACAGGAAACCGTTGTTGCGCGTCTTCGTCGTCGGACGGATCACGAACAGGCGTCTGTTTTCTGTTCTCTAGATCCGAGAACAAGGACTTTTCGATCCATGGTTTGACAGGTGTGGAAGCGGGCGTGAGTGAGTTAAATATATCCTCGACGGCAGTTGTATGTTGAGAAGCAACACGCTTCGAACGAGGGATGATGGTAGGACGTATTTCATCCGAAGGCGTGGAGGAGGATGAACTTGATGAGTCATAGCGCACAGAGGTTGAAAAACGGCTCTGTATCGCGTCCGTGTCGGAGGGGTCTGACGAATTTGAGTCGAATGCCGAATTATCGGAGGAGAGGAGAGAGCTCGAGCGTGCGCTCCTGCGTGGTATGTGGGGAAGTTGGCCGGGTGTGTTGTTAGAAGCCTGTGCGTGGGTAGAGTCAAGCGTTGGGAATGGGATGACGGACGTGTCCGTCACGCAAATGGTCGTGGAAGACATGCTGGGACGGGATGGCTCGGTCTGGCCAGGGGTGGGGTGGGTCACATGGGAATCGACAAGGATGAAATGGCTGACCTGGATCGGTTGCTCAGAAGGTGTTGAAAAAAAGTGACATGGAGCAGGTTGAGGAGATGCGGTGACGGGTGAGACTGAGGTCCAAGGTTGATTCTAAACGGGCCTGGGTGAGACCATCGACGCGCACCGACTGGGAAAGAACGCACTCGGATGTGAGAACAGTGGCGAGATCGTCGTTGCGATGAATTACTACAAGTTGTCAGCCACGCAACAAAGTGACAGGCGAGGGAAACGTACCAGAAATCAAAAGTCGTAAAAAATGAATGTGGAGGTGCAACGCTGGGACGAGCAGAACGCGGGTGGATGTCAAATGTCGTCGTCGAAAATAAGAGAGAGAGAAATATCGAGGATTTGTCATTTTGATAAAGTGGAGCTACAAAAGAGATATTCCTTTTTCGGGCATGTTTTCGCAGATAAGGTTGATAAGAGAAAATTGTTATCAAGACCGTTCTTCTCCCTCCTGGCTCCAGCAAATCAGCTGTCAAGACGTGTTTCAAAACCGGGGTACTCCCAAGTGATCTCCGTCATGAAGATGAGAAGCGGACACGTATTGATTATCAACGACGCATTCTGATTCCGTGCCATCACTGTTCTTTGCTGGCAATTCCAAGCGGATGCAGTTCTAGCGCTAGTCAAGTACTCCCTGAGTAGTGGGAGCCTAGCTTCCTTTGCCTCGAGTCGTGGTCTGATAGGCCCCATCAACCTTCAACGAACGTTCGCAGAGTGACTGAGCATGAGGCATGTGTAAGTGATCCTACCGTACATACTTCTCCACCGCATCCTCCTTGATGAAAGGGTCCAGATTCCTCGACTCGGATGTCGTCAAGTGAACAATCTGAGGGCTTTTCACCCGATCGAGCCCAAGCGTACCCATCAACGCCGAACAAGTCCGACCTTATCTCCGCTTCAATCCCGCCTTCCTTTGCCGGACTCATAACTTCCTCTTGCCACGTCCCGGAGCGTGTCCAGCTATCCTCGGTGTCAATCGCCTCTTCTTCCCCTCCTCCCCCTCGTCCAATCACCCCCACATACACTGACACAGCATGTCACGTTCAGGTTCAGACGAGCTCGACTACCTCAAAGGTCTCGTCGCGCAGCTCAACGACAAGATTCGCGTGCTCGAGGAGAGAGAAAAGCACGTTGCGCGGGGACCCAAGACGCCTGCACAGCAGCTGCGTACCATCCTCGTCGGTCCTCCCGGCTCCGGTATGTATCTCTCTTTCCGCAGTCCGCAGCACCAACGTGATCTCGACCTCCAGGTAAGGGCACACAAGCCCCGCGGATACGAGACGAGTTTTGCGTCTGCCATCTCGCCACGGGCGACATGCTCCGTGACCAGATTGCGCAAAAGACCGAGCTGGGTCGGCAAGCAAAGAAGGTCATGGATGCGGGCGGACTTGTCAGCGATGATATCATGGTGGGCATGATCAAGGACCAATTGGAGAATAACGTGGCTTGCAAGAACGGGTGAGCCGTTGTTTTGCTTTGCTGTCTTCTCTTGGTTCTTGGTCGTCGGCGCTCTGACGCACGTGTGTGGTTAGGTTCGTGCTTGACGGGTTCCCGCGTACGATTCCTCAAGCAGAGAAGCTCGATACCATGCTTGACACCCGCAAGGAGAAACTGGACAATGTCGTACAGCTCCAGATCGATGACCAACTCCTCATCTCACGGATTACGGGTCGTCTCATTCACCCGGCCAGTGGTAGGACTTACCACAAAGAATTCAAGTGTGTCCTTTTCTCCTTGCATTACCGTGTTTGTCTCAGCGTAGTTGTATAGCCCGCCCAAGAAACCCTTGACGGACGATGTCACGGGTGAACCATTGATCCAGCGTTCAGACGACAACGTGGAGACGCTCACGAAGCGTCTCAATACGTACCACACACAGACAGGGCCCGTTGTTGACTATTATCGCCAAAAGGGCTTGTGGGTACCCATCGACGCTGCTCAGAGTCCTAACCTTGTATGGGAAAACATGGCCAAGATCTTCAAAAAGTCCAATTCGTAGTCGGTGTTCGTCCACTCATGCTGCGGCACGTTTCATCGTAGATCCTTCATGTATATGCACCATAGACCCTTAGACAGAAACCTCGTCGGCGTGGCCACACCATGGACGTTTTGCCCAACCGACACCATTATCGCAGTTCGGACTGTACAGGTATGTGCGCAAAAGGTTCTATGGCATGTTACCGTAGGGCAAACGCGACTTTTCCGAGTCCATGATACTTAGCGTTCTCACCGCTTACTCGGATTTTGTGTTTTTCAAGTTTTTTCTCTCACCCTTGACGTCACCTGCGAGCCAGAGGGCAGAGAAAACAACGAACCCGACGCTGGTACTGATAGCGCCCGCGTAATATGGCCATGCTGCGCTCAAGAAGCGCGGATACTGGTCATGCCTGGGTGGAACAACAGGTACGGTCGTCGACGTGTGCAAGAACGAGTAGCTACGACGAGTGTGGATCAGCGTGTCATTCACAACGAGTAAAAAACGCTCACCCCTTTCGCCGCCAACCGATGACAAACTTGAAGACGCCATGTCTGTCTGGAGCACGGAACTGGACCTCGTATTTTCCGGGCTCACCTGCGACGGGGGGTAATGCGGTACGCACGTGCGGGTCGAGCATGGTGAACTCGAGCTGCAAGTCCGTAAGACCGTCGTACGGCTTCCAGCTTGAAGTCCGAGGGTCGTACGCCGAAATGTAAGCAGTGTAAACCTATAATGCGCGACACAACGTGAGTGGTCTGTCCACGTAGCAAAACATCACCATACGATCTGGTCTTTGATAGTGTACATCTCCGGTGGCTCGGTTTCGTTGAAGCGGTGGTGCTCCGTGCGATCAATACGCAAGACCATGTTCTCTTGAAAGACCCAAGCGGCAACGTCCCTAACAAACTGTGCGTTTCCAGAGGGAATACCATCTGGGAGCGGCTTCCTCGCGTACGCGTCGCTAAAGAGGTCGACACTGCCTGCAAAGACGACGCGCGAGTTTTTGATGGTTTGGAAGCCTGTGACGAGGCCGAGCTGCCTGCCTGCCCAGAGGCCCTCCCCTGACTTGTCAGTGGCGTCGACGATAGCGGCGGCATCCGAGTCGTCGGTCGAGTCGGCTGCGAAGCTCGCCGCAGGTGCGCGGAGGATGGGGACGAGGTAGGGGTTGTTTCCGAGCGCGTGTGGGGCACCCGAGAACCAGACTGGCGCTGTGTTTGTAGTAAGGATGGGTGACGGTGCGACCTCCACGGGAACGAGCGTCGCAGGTTCCTCGCGTTTAGGATGGTGCGAGACGAGCGGTGTTCCCGGGGGCGGAGGGATGAGGGAGAATTCAGTAGCAAGAGAAGACAACGGTGTTTGTTTTGGAGAGAGCGTGATGAGAAGGTTGGTGTTTTCCGAGAGGAGGCCAACCAAGGATTGTGGTGTGATGTCTGAAGCATATGCTACGGTGCGGGTTAGTCAAGCATGTGAGGGATGTTGTTGTCGTTGGAGACGTACACTTGGTGTCTGGGGTGAAGAGGATGACATGGGCATAGTTGGGCACGTCGTACGCAGCGACGGCTGGACTCGCGTCCTTGGGTGCACGGAACGTCAGGTCATAGCCTCGTTCTGCGAGCGCACGTGAGGTGGTGAGAATGCAACAAGAGTGCGTCGCGACTCACTCTCGAGGCCGGTAAAGAAGATGGAATAGTTGGCCTTGTCTAGGGATGGGTCGAGGAGGACGAGGACCTTGTCACCTGAGCTGGACTTTGCAAGGACAGTTGCCAGGAAGGCGAGACAAGAAACCAGCGCTGATTTAAGGAAGCGCATGGACAGTGTGGTTGTACTTGAATGAGGTGTACGTATACTTCCACGTCGATGGGTGTTTGTTGTGTCTTGTTGTCTGACAGCCTTGGCACGTGACCTAACATGCTATGTAGCTAACCTGGTTACCTGGCCCAAGGAAAAAAACACGATCGTAGTGTAAAGAACGATGACGGGACGGAGAAAAACATATACTACGTCGACTAGGATGAGTCCCTCAGGCATCAGGCCTCGCCACCGAAACAATGCCAAGTTCACACCAACTTACACTTACAGAGAGACCCTGGATGCGGTGCAGGTAAAGAAACACACACACCGTAAATCTCCGTGCGCCAAGCTCTCCACAGCTGATCGTTACACTCGCCTTTGTCCTTGGAGATGATCGAATCGATGATGATGGATCCAACTCAAGGGGAGCCATGCTGTATGTGTGGCGGTGTCATGCATTCTCACGTATCACGTGATATCAAAGCCATTGGAATGGCAGAGTCCAACTCAACGGACTATTTCACTGGCCAACGTTTCCAAGGGCCGCAAGCAAAGGCCAAAGGTCACAAAGGTTGTCGAATGGATGACTCTACCAGCGAGTCGTCATCTCAACTCATCTCCCCTTCCGTCGCTTCCGTCCTCGGCGTAAAGGGGGCACTTCGCTTTCGTCGACATGGCGCAAGCCAGAAGGCGCACGTCGTCCTCAGACGCGTAGAGATCGCCGACGACGCTTCTTACACTCCCGGTAGGGGCCCCGTCGCCTACTTTAGCCTCTTTGCCCAGAAGAGAATCGAGGTCAAGCCTGGCAAGGAAATTCTCCTCGCCGTGGCCTCCGACGATGGCTCTTTCACAGACCAGGCCGTCATCTTCGAAGGTGACCTCTGTGCCGTCTCCGACTCAAACTCGGACGAAGAAAAAGAGGTCGAAAAACAGATCGCTCATGATGATACCTTTTCTGACCCCCCCGTTTCTCACATCATCCCGCCCAAGATGCGGAGAACATGGACAAAGCAACACGAACAGGTGAGCTTGGTCGAAGGTAAGTATACCCCATCTCTCTCGTACAGTCCACCGATACGAGCGTTTGGTATATCGCTCTTAGATACCTTCTCCCCATCGCCACCTACACATGTCTCCGTCGGCGTACAAGCTCAGCCGACATGGTCTGTGAGTGCTGTACAGGTAGTCCCTCCCGTCGTCCTCGTGCAGGAGACATTGCCTCTTCAGACTCGTGAACCACTCGGGGAGCCATCCACGCCTGTGGAAGAACCTGTACAGTTGCCAGAGCCTGACACCTACCAAAAATCGAGTACCCCGCTCGACAATCGTCCAGTAAGTACATTGTATACCACTGCGCGACACATTTTCAGCCATTGTAGATACCGCATGATGATCGGTCGCGGAGTCTGTCCCCAATGAGCATAGGCTCAACACCTAGCACTCCCCCCGAATCGCCTATCCACACGACCAGTCCACTCCCCAACGAGGTCTCGCCCACGCCTACCGAGCTTACTGCTACTCCACGAGGTAAAGCCTTGCCTACAGCACTTACCACACAACAAACGCCCGTGACGAAACCAGCACAACCGTGGATCCATCTCGAGGATGCTGGTAGTAGGACATCCCAGATCAGCCCTATATCCTCTGAGACAGTCGACATGGACCTCCAGTCGTCACCGTCGTCACAGTCCTCCGCCTATCCTGATGATATCCCAGGGTTTATCACAGGCGCCGCTTCTCACCGCGCTCGTCCTCCCTCACCTCTCGTGCTTCCCGTAGCGCCCTCAAAGTCCGGCATTGCCACTCAAACACCAGCACCTCAATCAGCTCAGACGATGGTAGCTTCCCCTGCCTCGACCGTGGTGACAAGCGCGGCACCCTTTACAGCCGACTCCGTAACTGACAAACTTGAACCCCCTCCTACGGCATCCAAACGCGCACCTATCAAGAACCCATTCGTTTCGGCTGGATTCATTACGGAATTCGTGGGAGAAAAGGACTCACTAACAACGAGAAAGGATTCCACGGACCACCTACGTACTTCTGATAAGACGGTAAGTTGGGTTGAACAGGTTTCCCTGGAATCGCATCAATGATGGTGTTAAATAGCCCAGCCCCGTCTTGCGTATCAAGACAGAGCCAATTTCACACGATGGCCTTCCCCCGCCGAAGCCATCTCCCGTTTCGCAACCGTTGAAGTCGAAAGTACTGGAAAGGGATTTACCTCCACATCTAAGCCAGTCGTCAACCCCGTCTCAATGCCGTCAACAGCCGGTCATCTTTTCATTACCCCCTAGGTCATCTTACCCCACCTCGGCGTATCCGCCAAACCCTAATCCTGTGAAATCTGGCTATCAACCTGTCACGTCTGCCAATGATCCACGGCTGTCATACGCGTCTACTGGTTCACTTTCTAACCCCCTCAATATCCGTCCGTCGAGGCATCCTCCACATCATTCTAACAAACCCACTAACAAACCCAATGCTCGAGGGTCACCGCCAAGGCAAGGGCCCAAAAAGAAGGTGGTGGTTGGGAGTGGCTGGCCGTATAATAAACAGACGAACGGACACGCGACGGCGGGAAGCGCGATAGGCGCCTCACCGCCTGTTCCAAAAGGTTCACTTCCGGTTGTACGACCGCTTACGCCCGAAAGCACACGATCCTCGACAACACCTCCCGGTCTTTCTGGCCTTGCACCATATTCATCACCATCTCCGCCTGGGTTCTTGCATAGTTCGTCGGCCCCCAAGTCGGCTGCACCTGTGGATCAGGGTAGATTTGGATTGTTCTCCCAATCTGCTACTTCGACGCCGCAGATCAAGCACGGTGAGTCCCTAGTCCCTTGGTCACTCTATATTTTTTATAGTCACAAACAGAAACCAACGATTGGGCAAGTCCATCCTTGTCGCAGTCTCCCATTAATATCTCGGGCCCAAATATCCCTATACAAGCACCCCGACCCATCGCTCCCTCATTTGCAGCTTCCACCGTGCTCCAATACACACCTCAATCGCTTGGACAGACAGGGTCGAACAATTCAACGCCATCGCGTGACTTAAAGGGCAAGAAGCGCGCGTTAACGTCTGACGCTGATGTAGACGCCGAGAATGCTCGTCCACGAAAACGCGTGGCCGCATGGCCATGTCACGACCCTATTCATTCAGTGCAAGTTCAAAGCGACGATGACCCGGGGATCAGCTACCTATCGTTTAGCTCCGACGGGCAGCGGTTAGCTGTGATATGTAACGACCGCACGATTCGAATATGGAACATGCCAAGCAAGGTGGAGACGGCGCGACTTGGGCAGAATTCACCAGTCATGGCAGTCGCTTGGATGTCAGATGATATGGGTGTTGTGTCATTGGGACGGGATGGGGTCATCAGCAAGTGGACACGTACGGTATGTTCTCACTTTGGAATTGGACGTGCGAGCGCCTAATCGATGCACCGCCGGAATAGAACCAGAACCATTGGCAGTGGGCAAAGTTGTTGGATGCTGGCAAGGAAGATTCGATCTGTTTTGCATATAGACGTGACAGAATTGCTGTTGCATTCCCGCGGATAGGCGTCAAGGTTTGGATATGGATCAAAGGTAAGCAACGTTTGGGGACACACAGTACCACCGTTGAGCACCAGAGATAGGTACATGGCAACCCCAACGGTCGATTCTACGGCAAAATGTGACTTCTATTCAGTTCGTGGAGGATGGAGAGGCGTTGATCGGTGGTACTAGCGATGGCGTCTTGTATGCAACCTTGCTGTGTTTCTTTGACTTGGTCTAACGAGGGATGTGTCAAGGTGGTATTGTCAGGTGCCAAATGGGACCCTGCGCGCATACGCCTTCCTCAAGGCCAAAGTGTGAGTTATCATTACTTTAGGCAATGTAATGTCAGCTGACGGTGATCCTCAGATACCACTTGGATGTCAACGTACCAGGCACCCACGCATTGGTGTCGCAGGGAGGTGGACGGGCTCATTTGGTGGGAATTCAGCAGACGGACCACAAGGGCAAGATTGAGCAAGTGTATTCCACGAACGGAGACTCTTCCGAACAACCGCAGAATGTTGGCGCTGTATTTGCCAGTGGTTGCAAGACGGTCCTGTTTGGGTCGACGGACGGCAACCTCCTGGTATGGGACAAGTCCAAAGGGGAAGTGATTTGCGGGCTGGATCACGGCGAATGTGGGTGCAAGTTCTTCCGCCGCAGCACGAGCTGACTGTGTGACTGATTTCTAGCCGAACAAGTGCAAGCAGTTGCTGTGAGTCCATGAGACTGTTTCCCGTTTACCAGGCTGATGTATGCATCCTTGCAGTGTGTCGACCGCGGTCCGCAGTGTATTGTGACTGGCACCAAGAGTGGGGTCCTGTCTTGGTGGAAACCTCCTCTAATGGAGTCATGATTTGTACGATGATATTATTTTTCCCGACCCGCTGCAAATCTGAATTCCCGAGCAGAACGTTCGACATGTTTACCAGCTACACAAGATCTTGCATACTGCTAAAACACCTACAGCACCGTAATGAGGACCTTCTGGAGCGGCGAGGAAGAGGCATTGTATCAGTAGTGCACAATCCTTTTCGCTACGTTATGAGCATGCACACTATTAATCTGTACGCGTACTACGAAACTGTTGCGCTCGATAGATGTTTCATTTTCACGAGGAGGAAGTTTGCGTATGTTTGTCCTACTTAGGGCCGGTTCATGTCCCGAAGCTGAGAACGTACCGGTCGACCTTGCGATTTCGCGTCGAGGCAGAGTCAATCACCCCCACTTGTCGTCGCTAACACCGACTCTGCAATTTTTCCGACCCTCGTATGTCTCTTTTTCTCGTACTTTTAGTCACTGCTGGGCTCGACAGCCTGGCAAACACTCACCGATTTTCTTCCGAACACCAGAAACCAAGCGTGCTCGCCGCGATTGTGACCTATTCAAGCCTGACAAGCTCGCGTCTTACCAACCGATCCTTCTCGTCCGGTGAGTCCATTCAACGGTCCCACGCGCCGTCACGCAGAGGGACAGTCTGCTAGCGTCGCACAGCCCCGACAGCATGGTTGTCATGCTGCAGCAGTGCGCCCAGGCAAACGTCCTAAAACGGGTCTTGTGTGCGTGTACGTCGGCGTGGTTCTGACCTGTTACCCATTCAAGCATCGTTCCGACTCTAGCGTGCTGCCACCATCTCGACGACCATGCAAACCATCAAGTGTGTCGTGGTGGGAGACGGTGCTGTTGGGAAGGTGCGTGACGGCTCGTTCCCTCTACGTTGATCCGAACACTCGAGTGAACGTGACGGTTTACAGACTTGTCTCTTGATATCATACACCACCAACAAATTTCCGAGCGAGTATGTTCCGACCGTACGTTGATCTCTTCCCACTCCACTTGGTTGTGGGAGATGCGAGCCTATATGCTAGGTCTTTGACAACTACGCCGTGACCGTCATGATTGGTGAAGATCCGTACACGCTGGGGCTGTTTGATACTGCTGGTTCGTCGCCTCGTTGGCTCGTCACGTTGTTGTCACACGGATGTTTTATTGTTTCGCAGGGCAAGAGGATTACGACCGACTCCGTCCATTATCATACCCGCAAACGGACGTCTTTCTTGTTTGCTTTAGTGTCACCTCTCCCGCGTCGTTTGAAAACGTAAAGGAGAAGTGGTTCCCAGAGGTACACCATCACTGTCCGGGCGTGCCGTGCCTCATTGTCGGCACGCAAATTGATTTGCGAGACGACAGTCAAGTCATTGAGAAACTCGCTAGACAGAAGCAGCGGCCAGTAACGAGTGAGCTTGGAGAACGTCTCGCGAGGGAACTTGGGGCGGTCAAATATGTAGAGTGCTCGGCTCTGACACAGAAGGGATTGAAGAATGTGTTTGACGAGGTGCGTCTGAACTTTCCGGACTAGTCGGGGTGTGTGGACCGCATTGATGCCGGGGTCGGCAAACAGGCCATCGTCGCTGCTCTCGAGCCTCCCGTGGTCAAGAAGAGAAATAAATGTGTCATCGTTTAATGTAGCACTGTCCCATCCCACGGGAATGTCTCATTTGATATCTTCCATCTCTTAACGACTCTTTTTACGCTCCTCTTCTGCCTCATATATCCTTGACAAGTTTCTGTTCAGCTGTTTGGTGTCGTGTTCCTCCCCTCCCACGGTAACGCCTTGCGCTCATGGTCCTGTTTACCCATCCTCGATGTTCATTCAATCTCGCTTCTCCATTGCCCGAGTCACTTTTTGCCGGAGGGGCATTTAGTCACCCGTCTAGACCGAAACTGCAACCTAATCTTCACGTTTTCTCTACTTTCTCTTCTCGCCCCTCTTTTATCCCGCATTTCCGGTGATAATGATGATGGAGAAAAATAAATGGATGATTCTTGGGCAAGAGGAAGTACAGGGATGGTTTAGATCATATACCACTTTTGCTCGTAATAGGCATCGTGTTCTCTAGTCCAGGGAATGGCACGAGGTGCTGGGTGATTCTCCGAGACCGTATTCCGGTGCGCAAGGGCCAAGACACCGCGGGATTGATCAGAGCGATATCTCCGGGGGCTACAAGGAAGGTGTTGGCGCGCAAGGAGCAAGGCCAAGGCCGGAAAAGAAAGAGAGACGTACCACCCCGCGGGTTTCGAATGCGAGCCAATCGCCTGTGCCTGTTGGGAAGAGGCCCATCGAGCGGCATTTCCAGAGGCCGACGAAGAGAGTGAGGAGGTTGCAGATGACGTAGGTGAGTTTTTGGAGCAAGAGGGCGGACGACGGCGACGGCGACGGCATGGACGTCGACGTGGGTGACGTGGCGGTGGGCAAAAAGGGGGCAAAAGCTAGTTTATCAAGTGGTCAGTCCGCCGACGTGCCCTCGTCGAGAAAGTGACCCACCCGCGTTCATCCCCGCCATATTCTTGATCGGCGTGAGGAGCAACATGAGAACGATGCCCATGCTAAATATCTGCACGCCGCCGCCGGACATGTAGAGCATGAACGCTTGCATGGGGAGGGATTTGGCGGGGGCGATGGCAAAGTCCCATGCGCGCTTTTCTTTGAGGGCGGCGTAGGAGATGGCTGCGGCTGCGGCTGCTTTGGCGGGGGTTCGTGTCTGGAGTGAGGTGAGGAGCGCGCTGCGCTCGAGGGGTGCAAGGACGTACGTGGGTGGTGTGCAGGTTGGTAAAGTCGGGGGGTGGGGCGAGGTTTTTCCATCTGTGAGTGTTGGGGTGAGCGGGTGAATGCAGCCCTCGAAGTAGGATACTGACTTTGGGTGTTCTATCGATGCATAGTCGAGCGTGAACGACATTGGTCGATGCGACACGTCGGGGTTGGTGCAGAGCGTCGCCGGATGTTTTTCCTCACGCCGTCGCGTCAGCCGTGGTCGTCGACAGACAGCTTCAGATTGTCTTAGTAAGGAGACTAGCCGTGTCAAGCACCCTGGCAGCCTGTACACTCGCCTTCGCCCCTCGAATGGGATCAGGTTTGTTTCACCCGCTCCTTTGACCGCACAGGGTTCTATCTATCTAAATTCAAGCGCGATCCCCTCGTCGTATCGTCTCCACCCACCTCCGTTTATTCTGATTCGATCGCCATGTCTGGCCTGTCAGGGCGTTCGACTACATATGTGGGCCTAAACTGAGGCACAGGTACCCTCGGACCTCGCGTAGACATGCGGTGACAGGTGGGTTGCATTTGCAGTCACTCGGAGCATTTTGGTGACTATCTAGCGGGTGTCATCTAACCGGGGCACAAGACGATCCGGTTCGTGAGGCAAAGTCCGGTATCATCGCCGTCAGCGTCCATCCCAAACGCGCGAGTCTCATATCTCGCTTCCGGACGGGCAGATGTCCACTTTTGTCTTCACCGGGGATAGGACATTGCCCAGCCATGTCCAGAACTTGTCCTCGTTCCGAGGGTACGCGTGCCTTTGCTGCGCATGGACCAGCGGTATTGGGATAGGCCTACACCTCGCCAAGGCGTTCCTTTGCGGAGGTGGCACACATCAGAAATGTTCATTTCCGTGCTAGTAGTTCGGTCATGAAAATCTGCCATGGTTAGTTTTGTATAGGCTGATTCAGGACGTCGTACGGTGATTGCGCCGTTACTCGTGTTCCATGCACACCATGGGCTCCCGTGTCTACTTCAATCATTAACCTTTCCCTGAAGGGAATGGCATCGTGCTTCTATCACCCTTGACGCTCCCTTCTACAGTCCACTCCTGACTTCGCGAGAGGCGTCATTGTCTCCGAATCAGTTTTGGAGGCACAAAGTGAGTGAGAAGTCGGCTGAATCCAATGATCCTCGGGTGCAAACTAGCCCGTAATCAAGGTGAACCGTTTGCCAATCATACACGACCACAGCGTGTTCTGAATAAAAGCTTTCCTTTATGACTGGGAGTAAAGGAGTAACTTATTGTTGTTAGCTAGCCACGTGATCTCTGATCCGTGGGAAAAACAAATAATCCCCTCCTTTGCCATGTCCCGACCACAAGATGACAGAAATCAGGAAGCGACAGTGTACTTGGTGAGGATTTTGTGCAAACAAATGTATCTCAAGTGCTGAACCGACGCGCGCCATCAGGGAAACCTCGATGAACGAGTTACGGACGCTATAATATGGGAGCTCATGCTGCAAGCAGGGCCAGTAGGTACGTCCTTCAGACATTGTGCAAAAGTCCACCGACAGGCTTATTTATTGTTTATTTGACAGTCAACGTGCACCTTCCAAAGGACCGTGTATCCATGACGCATCAGGGTTACGGTTTCTGTGAGTTCTTGACAGAGGAAGATGCAGAGTATGCGTGCAAAATCATGAACCAGATAAAGCTATGGGGGAAGCCTATACGAGTGAACAAGGTGCGTCGCGAGCTGTCTCTACGCACGGGGTGTTGACGCGGGTGTAGGCTTCGTCTGATAAAAAACAACTGGACGTCGGTGCTAACCTGTTCATCGGAAATCTGGACGAGAATGTGGACGAGCGGTTACTTTATGACACGTTCAGCGCATTCGGAGTTATGGCTACAACGGCCAAGGTGCGTCATCTGAGTTCCCTGACTCGCATGGGTGATTCACACCCCCTCGTGCGTCCAGATTGCTCGAGATCCGAGCAGCGGGGTATCAAAAGGCTACGGTTTCGTTTCGTACACCGATTTCGAATCCTCCGATGCAGCCATTGAATCGATGAATGGTCAATTCCTGATGAACAAGGCAATCACTGTGCAATATGCATTCAAGAAGGACGGCAAAGGCGAACGGCACGGTACATCGGCGGAACGTCTCCTGGCCGCTCAAGCACGGAAGAACAACGCGCTTCCTGTCAATGCCCGTCCACCTCCCGCACCGATGGCGTTTGGTACGCGACCTCCTATGCCTGGTTTTCAAGGACCATACCAGGGTCAGTTTGCAGGCGCGTTGGCGCAGCCGCCGCCACCGCCTGGATTTACACCTCAGCAGACGATGGCGCCTCAGCCGATGCCTATGATGGGTGCGCCAGTTGGAATGCCGATGGGCATGAATCAGGCTCCGGCCCCGCCCCCGACAGCGAACATGTCCATGTTCCCGCCCGGCACGTTCCCTCCACCGCCACCACCTGGATTTACGCCTGGAATGATGCCACCGCCTGGAGGCATGGTACCTCCTCCACCTCCTGTACCGCAGTATTAGATCTGTGCACGTTCGTTAGGCGATTGGATGTAATGTAACGATGGCTTGGTGTGCCTGTATTCGGCGGCCGCTGAGCTGGCAGCAGTGCCCTAGAATGGTCTTGTCGGTTAGGGATGGGGTCGAACATTCCTTTGCACCATCATGAACCTCCAGCATTCTGTTTTGCTATACCAATATGCGTTGACACCGTTGGCACCATTCACCTGGTTTGGTCTCCAAATCAGCTCTCTAGACCTTGTCGCTTCCTTCCGTCTTTGTTATGTCCTTCGACAGCTGAGGGAAAACTTTCGAGACGAACACGCCAAACGACGTACGACAGACAGCAAACTTGCTCCTGCCGAGGATCGTTCCTTTGTCAGAGATGCACTCACCGTGCTGACCGTCGTCTACGGCGGTGAAGCTATCGCAGGTACGTCCATCGCCCTCATCGATCCCACCGCCACTCAAGCGCTCGTCTCTCGACAGCCCCCCTCCTCGGTGTCCCCGCCTCTTTCATGTTTTCCGGCGTCGGCCCGTTGCTGTACGTCCTCATCCAGGCGCTCGTCGACGCACTCCCTGCGCTACCGCCCATGGGGCCCCGCACGGAACTGCCACTGTCCCTTGTGGACGGGCACACCCGCGCGATGCTCGTGTGTACGCTCGTGCCGGCGGTCGTACTCCGTAGCCCGCTACCCGAGGTGGCGAGTTCGCCCTGGGCGTTGTTGCTCGCTTCGTTTGTGCGTATGCCCGTCTGACGCCATGTGTCGTGGTCGCTGATGTTTTTCATGTGCCCATGTCCACGCCTATCGTATTGCAACAGATCGTCACCAACGGTGGCTTTTTCATCACCAACTTTGTTTCCTTTCTCCACCCGACGCCGCTCACGCTCACGACCCCCGCTGAACTGCAGCCGTATGGATGGACGACGACGGATCTCTGGAGCGCCCCGCTCGTCACGGCCTTGTACGCTACTTTGACGCACGTCCAGCCGTTTTGGGCAGATGTGCACGCGGTGCTCGCGGGCGTCCTTGGGGGCGGTGCGGTGGGCATGGACAAGATTGCGCCGTTGGACCCTGAGACGGCGCGTTCGGCGTGTGCGTTGGTGCTCGCTGTCTTGTTTGGGGCGCGTACGGCGACCAAGTTTGGGCTGATTGGTAGGCGAGGTGCGTCTGGCTTTCGGTCGTTGTTGTTGTTATGGTGTGCTGACGTTGGCGATTAGGTGTGGTGGAGAAGATCAAGACAAGCTAGAGTGGTTCGTTTTTAGATCTGACGGTGCAAGGAAAGATGATGTGGCTTGGATGATTACCCGACCGTGTTGATGACCACAAGAACTGATCACGCCAACTGATACCAATGCAGAATATAAATCGTGTGATGTTACAAAGCTCTGGTCTACATGAGAGTCGTGTCACAGATTGAGTTGTCAGTACAAAACCCCAGTCAACAGGCATATTAATCAGTAAAGATTCGATACAGTAGTCACGGAAGGTAATGAAAAGATACATGGAAGCATAAAAAAGGTGGCCTCCAAGTAACAGAGGTTAACGTGGATCAGTAGAGATTACTCACGGCGAGAATACTCTGAGCCTGAATGCGAGGAGAGTCTCATGACCCGCAGGATTTGCGCCTGGACCCGGTGCGACGATGTGAGGACTGCACAATGAATGGCGATTCGTTCGCCAGCCGAACCATGGATTCATCCCACATGTGGTAGCGGAACCGGACGTATGGGATAAGAAGCGAGTGGTGGAAGGGATGTGGAATTCCACTCATAGTCAGTACGCCTTCCACTTGTAACAGATACGCACCCAGGTAGTTGCAGCACTGGATCGATCCAGTGTGGTCCGACGATTCCAAAAAGACATTTACAGCAAATGTGGAGGTCACATCGCTCTGAACATCGACCACGGTCGAGGAACAGATTGGCCAAAAGCTCGAGTCGATACCACGCTGGTAGATGGTGTCCCAGATCCCGCCATCACTAGGCACGACAAAAGTACAACCGTCTTGACGTCGGTCAAGACTGGAGGGGTTGACGAGATCGTGCAAGCGGACGATGACGGGTGGGACGGGTTCTGGATTCGCCGAATGACACCCAGTGCGGAGGTCATGTTGAATGTCTTGGATGGTGTTAATGGGAAAACAGTATAAAGGCTGGTGATCGGGTTCCCTGCACAGGGACGTAGAACGACGCGAGTTATTGTCGTAGTCCACTGGAATGGGGCAAGTGCTCGGCCTTGTGGGTAGATCGACGGGCCATGCGTTGACGCGTTGGGTTTCAAGACCTTTCGAATCGAGAATGGTCCTCCGAATGGGGCTTGACGCGTATCTTTCACGGTCGTAGGTGGAGCAATACGACACGTGCGGAGCCATATCTCGATCATCAGAGTAGGTGGAGGCTAGAACGGCCAGTGGATCCTCGAAGACGGTTTGGTCCGGTTCCAAGGTACTCGACCATTGCATCTCGTCGGGGACACAGTGTGGGGTCGGGGGACAGGGAGTATCATCGTCAATGGCGGTGGCACGCATTTCGAGAGGGCTGGAGGGTCGGCAACCAAAGTAATCTGGTGCGGTGTCGACCACGACGGGCGTCGGAGGCGCGGGACCCGTCGACGGATAATACCAGGAATGGTGGGACATGGAGGAGATGACAGAGCAGGCTTGGTTTTATACGATAGAGTACAAAGGAAAGTAACGGACCGGTGGTGTAACGGCTGTAATGGCCCTATCCGGGGAATGCGAGATGGTTCTACACAGCGGACTTTTCCACGAGTGCGCTGGTTCAAGACTGTCCCCTCCAGAAAATTTGGTGTCCACAGTTTCTCGCGCCGTAAGACGTGACCAAACTTGGAATAATTGATCCATGATTGGCCAGGGAAGCAATTCCGCATCCTGCTGGATCTGCCGAATTAGTCACAGGAGATCAGGTCACGTCGTCAGCCGCGCTGTGGGTCGTGCCGCTCGCAAACCTTTTTTTTTGTCGTCGTCATGTCCAATTCAAAGCGCATCTGTCAGATCATCAAGGTAATGTGTGGACAAGTGGACGTTGTTCGATGACATGACAACGGTGACAGCTCAAACCAGAGCGCGTAGAGGAGTACAAGGCTCTCCACGCTGCCGTTTGGCCCACCGTCCTCGCCACTCTCGCGCGCCACCACATTGTCGACTACTCGATCCACCACTACCCGCCTCTCCAACTCCTCGTCGCCACGTACAAGTACATCGGCGACGACTACGACAAGGATATGGCGGCGATCGCGGCTGATCAGGAGACACAGCGGTGGTGGAAGTTGACCGATGTGATGCAGGAGAGCTTTAATGAGGGTGCGACGGGGAGTGGAGGCGACGTGCCCTGGTGGACGGTGAGTGCAAGAATCGGACGTTGTTGCGTACAAGGTGATATCGGTCGTCAGGACTTGGAGGAAGTGTTCCGCTTCGAGGGTGGTCCAGCTTAACTGGCTCGGGGATGGAGATATTAGGTATATTTATTTTCTCTCTAGTTCAACGTTCAACTTCCACACCATCCACAGCCCGCACGTAATCCGCTTCCACGATCGTATCAAATACCGTTTCCTCGTCTACCCTCTCTGGTATACTCTCCGCATT
This sequence comes from Boletus reticulatus, assembly GCA_038093535.1. Lineage (NCBI taxonomy): Eukaryota > Fungi > Basidiomycota > Agaricomycetes > Boletales > Boletaceae > Boletus > Boletus reticulatus. The sequence goes on from JBBPSJ010000004.1 coordinate 256,046, forward strand.
GGTTTCCAGATTAAGGAGGCCACGTAGGACGAGCAGAGCTCCCAGTTTGGACGATACCTTGTTTTCTTCCCTACACTTTGCGCTGTGGATGCCTGTAGTCGATGTCGTGCTTGAGATCTAGACTATGTCAAGACAAGGGGACTTACACTCCGTGCAACCTTCCGAACATGGACAGCACTCGGTGGCATCGTGAGCTTTCCGCAAAATCTCAGCGGCTGGTGTTCGAGGTCACCTATACAGTCCAACGGCTCGGCGAAAACTGACCATGATCAAACCCCTGCACCGAAGCACCGCTCTTGCCGAACGCGTCATAAAACACAAGCCTACGCACGGTCGATTGAGCAAAACCTACCACATGCGCCATCTTGCCTTACCTCGCTGGCCGCTTCCGCTTCGACGCGGTGACTTTATACTCTTTCTCCGCAGCCTTGCACTCGGTCTTCAAGTCTGCCGCCAGTGCAAATTGATTCATCCATGCGTGGCATGCGGAATGGATCGCTTCTGCCGGTCGCAAGCCTTTGGACCGCATGAGAGCCAGGATGGGCTTTGGGACGTCGAGCCAGAAGCCAGTACTTTGACGTTCCCAGGGAGGCGTGTCGACATCGACGACATCCAAGATGCTCTTATTCCTAGACCGACGTGAGTCACTGGTGTGTGTGCGTGGGGGTGGTTCATACCTGATTTTGTAAAAACCTGACAGATCGCGGATGTGCAGCCCGAGACGATAGGTCAATTAAAACGACATACCGTACACGACTGTGACCACGTCCACACCTGGAAGCAAACTCGATCATCCACGTACAACAGCTTCTCTGTACACTTACGTCCGAAATATGTGAGATGCGGCGAGTCGGGGATCGCCCTGATGCGCCAGGTCTGTTTCGCGTCCACATCGCTATCAGGGTGTCATCAACAATCCTTTATGGACGCCGACAACGAACAACGCACGTAAAGTCCCTGCGAGACATGTCAAATGTCAGGAACGCAAACGACGGGCGAACCCACCTCGGAGAAGTAATCCAATTGACGTCCGCCCGAATGACCTTTGCCATCTTCGTGTCGTGGCTCACCTCTTTCACCTAACCACAACTGATTAGCCGCAAGTGACCCGAACCGCGTCGACTCACGATGAATGTCAGTCCCTGATGCATGAACTATGCAGCATACATGAGCGTCAGTGTACCGTCCAGACGAGACGACCATACCACTCCTCCTTCGTACACCTCGAACAGCGCGCGCGAGAACTCGATCTCTTCCAGTATCTTTGGTATCTCCTTGGTGATATCCACCAGCGTGTATTTGTCGTCCTCGACACCTCGTATGGAGACGCCCCTGGAGGGATACGGCAAAAACTTGGGATGCGGATGGTACCTGGCCACGCCGGACGTATCAAACCTGAGTCCCGGTTCGCCTTGAGATTCACCCACCAACCGTCTTTATCCCTGCACAGTTTGGTATCACATAGCTCGCCGAGCAACGGACCGAAATAGACATCGTCGTCCTTGCACAGCGGCATTTCGTGTGCCGCACACTGCAGATGCGCCTCAAGGATCACCTTGCTATCGAGATCGACCATGAGGTCGCTCATCGGCTTGGTAAATAGGTCATCCGGGTGCTGAACATAGTGCTGGTCGATGGCAAGGTTGTCTGCGACGAGGACCGCGAGCGAGTCACGCGCCCTGCGACCCGCTCGCCCAGCTTGCTGACGCTGGCAAGGAGGTGACAATCTCGCTCTAGGGATGCAGACAGGGCAAGAGGCGCACAAAGTTTGCTATTCCATACGGAAATCCGAGCATGATGACAGCGTCCAGAACACCAATGTCGACCCCGAGTTCGAGCGCATTCGTTGCGACGATTCCGAGAAGATTCCCAGAGAACGCTTCGTTCTCGATGCGTCGTCGGTCCTGTGAAGGTTTATCAGCTTGACTGCGAGACGACAACAAAGCGAGGACCACCTCTTGAGAATAGCCTGAAGCAAAGTGAGTGAATTCACGGCAAGTTGGTGAGACAGAGTTTGCCACGTACCCCCGCGATATGGCATGACTTTGGCAAGGATGTCCAGTCGACCCTCCGCACTCAGGTCTGTGCGAAGCGTCTTCATCGCCTATCACACGACGTCAGCAATCTCCAGCAAAACAAACGCAACCACCCCTCACCAACTCGCACACTTTGCGGATCTCGAGTGAGTCAGCGCTTCAGCCCATGTCATTGCATTAGAAAATCCCAGCCAACCTACCTTGCAAAAGAGAATCACACGAATGCCACGCTTCATCAAAAACCGCATCAATCCAGTCGCTTCCGATATCGAACTATGTCGTCCCAGCTTTGGTGCTTGTTGGTCTACAAACGGCGGGTCCCACACGATGAAGTCCTTGATCCCAGACGGAGCACCATCTTCAGTAACTTCCTCCACTTGCTGTGTGACAGAGCTTAGATCGCGGTGTGGCATCGCATCACGGTACGTACCTCGATGCCAAACAGACGTTTCATGTGTTGTGCCGGCTTGGCGATCGTCGCACTACAAGACACAAATATAACGTCTCGATCTTGTCCCCATACGTTCCTTTAGAGAGGTCCACTCCCAGATGACAGGTACTTACTACCAATCGCAGAACAGACTCTTCGGAACCGCCGGACGACTTGTGCGACGTGACTTGAAAGGCATCAGGGTCAAAGGTCGCAATTAAATCAGAAAGAAATACCTCCCAAATAGGTCAGAGTAGTAATGCAGCTCGTCTACGGCCGTGAGCTTGAGGTTCCCCAAAAAGCTGCAAGGCTACCGATCAGAATAAGGACCAAAGGAGGAGTATGATGAGATCACAGACGATCGCCAAAGTTCTTCGTGCGGTAATATGGACGCATGTATCGTGTCCTAGATGCAGTTAAGTTTTCGACCCTGTTCCATCTCACATATCGCGTACAAAGTTGGTGAATATGACAGATGCACTCTCTCGAATCTCTGTCAACCATGTCGTCACCGCTACGCACACGTAGAAAAGGTAGAAGACAGACGAACCAGCTCTACGTTCCTGCGGGGTATCGCCGTCATAGGTCGCTACTTTGATAAACCGAAGTCCCGGAGCAGACCACAGCAGTTGCTCTAGTGCTGTCCGTTGGTCTTGTGCTAGAGCCTAGCGCAGGGAGGTCAACGAAGAATATACAGGATCTTTTTCAAACTCGCCTTGGTCGGGTATACAAAGATAGCCGTTGCTCTGGGATCCTCTTCCAACATCCTCAAAAGAGGAACCTATCACCATGTCAGATTGAAGATGAGAATGTCAAGAGCACAGATAGATACCTGGTATATAACGCTCTTTCCGGAAGCAGTGCTTGTTGAAACGATAACATGGCGCTTTTTCGCGATCGAATTGATAGCAGCCGCCTGATGCAAATACAATGAATTGATCTTTCTCGCGTCACGCAGTGCTTGTTGGATCGTGTCAGTAAGTGGCTGATCAAGGCTTCCTGCAAGAAACTTCCGTTCGGACTCGAAACATTTGAAGTAAGGTTCAACCTACCTTGTCTCGCTTCTCTTGCTTCGAAAGTGCGATGGTCGACAATCTGTCCTCTGTACCATTCCTGATCTCGGAGTTCTTGAATGACCTCGTCGATGGAAGGGCGTTCCTCCGGACTAGGAATCGTCAAAACCTCGCGGGGTGGCGTAACCCTGGTGAGGCTTTTAGATGTTGGATTGACGGGAATATGATCCCTAGCAGCGGCTTGGAGAAGGATAACCGGATCTTCGCCCACAGGCGTCGCGGCAAGAAGCCTGTGGAGACATTCCGAGGAAAGCGCAAGTATATCGAACAATGGACCTACTCATCTACGGCATGCGTGAATCGTTCATCACGCTGTTCGATTAGTTTCTTCGTCTGAGCGGGCGTCATTGCAGGCGGAAGTGATACTCCAGTTCTACAAAATGGCATCTAACCCATCCCTGTGTATCAACATAAATCAAACCCACCCAGATTTATCCTTCTTTCCTCTTGAATTCTCCGCGAATTCGAGTACGAGAACGTGCTCCTCTTCCTCGACACCAGGAAGCTGAGATGAAGAGGGTATGGAAAAGTTGGGGCTACGGCGTCCGCCGCGTTGCTGTTGAGAGAGCGTTTCGGCATGTATACGTAGCTCGTTGCGGGCTATGTACGCGAACTTGACGAGTTCGGGGAGAAGCGCTCTGGGTGCGAGTCAATGGGCATGGAAAGGAGAATCGGCGTCACGCACTTGAGCTCGGCGACTCTGGCGAGATCGAGCGGTCTGTTGGAGTCAGCAGGTATTGGTGGGAGGCCGATACATGGCCAACCTTTTCAGCAGAGCTTCCACGGAAGAACGAATCACCGGAAATGTCGTTGCCATATGCTTCCGGGAAGACACGAATGCAAGGACAGTGTTGAGAGCCTAAGCCGTCGATACGGACTAAGCAACTGTAACTCCGGAGCCTCATCCTGTGCCCAACGTACCCTGAAAACCTACAAGTCATCGTACCATCAGCGAGTTCCGGTGCTCCAAAACTGCGCGCACCTTGGCAAGCTTCGAGAAACACGTCTCAAGGTCAGCACCATGGAGACATTTAGCTTGCACTCACGTCTTGAAAATATTCTGGCCAAGTAACGGGTTCCAAGTCCTGTTTCTGCTTCCCTTTGTTCTTGGCAGAAGTCCTTGGCTTTTTGGATAGCTGGCCAGCGCTCGTGCTGGATGGGTCCTTGCGCTTCATGACACTCTTCGCCTTTCAGGCTGTACACAACTATTCACTCGACGCGTTGAGAGTCAGGAGTATGAGCGCGGTGTACGTGACGTGACTCGGACTTGCCTTATTGGTTGTGACAACATTTCCAGTTTCTGTCCACCATGTCCATGTCCTCCCTCATCGCCCGTGTCGTTCCCAAGTCATCTCTAAACCCCCACCGAGTCCGCCCACCCCCGCTCACTAAAAAGCAAGAAAAGACACTCAAAGAACCGCTGATAAAGCTCATGCAGAAGCGACAAGAGGAGGCAGGCGCATCATGGCCGCAGAATCTACGCATTGAGCCTGTCATTTCGAGAAGAAAGATTGGGAATGCACCCAAGTCGTTGAGGTCGACGTTGAAAAAGATGTTGACAGAGCGGTGATAGCATTGGGCGCTCATTTATTTCCGGCGATGTCTAGGTTGCATATAATGTGTCAATTCTCATGTGCATTGGCTAACCCAGTGATTGTTGTAGATGTTTGACTCGCATGTTGGTCCGCACCCTCCTGATCACCCGCGGAACTGAATCCATACGCGATTTACTTCAATCACCAATTAGCGTGGTCATGGAACATGTTACTCCTTCGATAACACTATCTCATTCAGTTATTAGAATCAGCATGTTCTCCAGCAGCTTTCCTTCCTTCCTCAAACACCTTTTCCAACAGTTGGTTGCACCGCTTACTGTACTGGCGGGTTGCAACATGACCTGTCTTCTCCCAACACTGATACTCGGCTTCAGGCATGAGACGCTTCAGGTTTGCACCTTCCGCGGCTGGAATGAGCATGTCCTCGGTGGCGCTGAGGATCAGGACCTTGGGCACGGACGCAGAGACCCTGGCAAGTTGCTCTGGTGACATTCTATGATTTATAAGTGCGCCAATCTGCCCCAGGGCACCCCTGAGCCTCTGTGGTTTAGTAATTTCCGACATGCGACGGAAATACTGCAGGGTGATTGATTTAGGTTGGGAGTTACCACTGAGGCCGGAATGAATACCTCGCGTTGAACCTCTCTGTTGGTCCGGCCTTCCGGATCGTCCTCTGCTAAAGAATCCAACCATTCCTTGGGAAACAACATTCTTTCAAGGATTGGGATTTTCTTCTCCGGGTTAGACGTGGTGAGCAATCTGGGTTCAAGAGTCAGATAAGGCAAGACAAAGCAAGTGAACGAAATGACCTGGCGAAACGAAGACCTGTAGTCAACTGAAACACATCTGTCATTTTCTTGTGTCGTAAATCATACTGTATGCGCACATACCGGAGGCATGTTGGCCCAAGGGCTACCACCAGCACGTGTAGCGACGAGGCTAAGCGACATGATTCGGTTGGGGATGCGGCATGCGAGTTCTGGAGAGGGGATTAACTCATTCTATGACGGAGATGTAGATGAAATACCTTGTGCGATCATTCCACCCAATGATAGGCCGACGACGTGCAAACTACGATCCTCTGTCCATTGGAGGTAATCGAGCAGACAAAGGGTATCTTCCGCCATCCCGCTTGTCCTGTAGGCGAGTCAATACCTTGGACTGACAAGGAACCGTGCACGAACGAATAAGGGCCTCGAGGAGAGCCGCTCAGGCCAACACCGCGGTTGTCAAATACGAGGGTGGTATACTGCTCGAGCTGGCTGAAATGTTCCACTTGGGAGAGCCAAGCAGAGGAGGTGTTGTTCATACTGTAGATGGAATGAGTCTCAAATGCATGTGTCGGTGAAGCAGAACAGTTACCCCATGATAAAGACGATCTTCTGTGGACCACTGCCATGTACTTCAAAGTAGAGGGAGTGACTTTCAAAGTGTTTGCGTTGGTGACGAATCTGCGTGACTGGACACATGCCACGACGGGTGCATGTTTGTGGGTCGAATATAGACTGGAACTCTGAAGCAACACCTTGATCACTGAGGTTGGTCATGGTCGTGGTGGTTGTTCAAGTTTGAGATGAGGTGAACCGGGCCCTACCGGGATTTCCGGGAGCGGAAGGGCGCATGCGATTGCCTGAGGCTGTATTTTTTCACGAGCTTCGTCACGATGATGGCCCTAGAGCAGAACCGAGGGCGCCGTACAAGGGAATAGGTTATCCGGTGTCACAAACCCTTTGTAGTCTTGCTGGTTCTGGACTTTCACAGAATTGTCCCCGTGGACACAATACGTCCAATGTGTACCATAGAGGTCTTGTGAGTTTGAACGGATTGATTCGAAGCAGAAGTTATAGTCAAGACTCGTCAGTAATCACATTCACTTGATAGTGTCGGTCACCAGCCGAGTTTGGAATGCTAGCCGTTCAACTGAAACATCTCCGGTGACCTGGTAAGTAATTTAAAGTAATCAGAGAAATGTCAGCCAAAATGCAAAATGCACACCTGGCCCGATCGCCCCCCATGGCGCCAATATAGCTGCCGCCTGCCACCGTCCTTACATAAATTTGGCAGACGTGACGGGCTCGAGTTTTTCATGAAATTTAATCCTCGGCCTGGTCCCGGTGATGTTTTAAGCATTACCGCTAATCCCTCCGTTATCATCGCTGGCGCGCTTTTGTGGCGGGAATGGACCATGTTTCTCAGTAACTCATAGGTTACCTGCAGAGCTGAGTTTATACATCATGGAGTTACCGTTATCACCAGCCTACTCAGGAGAGCCAGCGTGCTTTCCGGCCGCTTCCTTTCCTTGCTTGAACACATTTTCCAACATTTGGTTGCACCGCTTCCTGTGCTGGGAACATATAGCATGTCCTGTCTTCTCCCAACATTGAAACTCGGCTTCAGGCATGTGGCGCTTCAAGTTTGCGCCTTCGGCGGCGGGAATGACTGTGTCCTCGGCGGCGCTGAGAATCAGGACTTTGGGCACAGATGCAGAGACTTTGGCAAGTCTCTCTGGCGACATGCTATGAGTTATACCTGCTGCCATCTGCCCCAGGGCACCCATGAGTGTTTGTGGTTTGGTAATTGCCACCCTGCGACGGAAACGCTATAGGTGGGTTAGGTTAGGAGTCACCCCGGTGAGTAGATTAGATACCTCGCGTTCCACCTCTCTGTTGGTTCGGCCTTCTGGATCGTCCTCTGCCAAAGAATCCAACCATTCACTGGGCAACATCATATCCTCAAAGATTGGAAGTTTCTTCTCTGGGTCAGATATGGTGAGCAATCTGGGTTCATGAGTCAGACACAAGATAAAGCGAGTGGACTGAATGACCTCGCAAAACGCAAACATCCAGACAGCTGAAATGCGTCGACCATTGTCATTTCTTTCTGAGACAAAGCGTACTATATGCGCACATACCGAAGGCAAATTGGCCCAAGGGTTTCCACCAGCGCGTGTAGAGATGAGGCTGAGTGACATGATTCGGTTGGGGATACGGTATGCGAATTCTGGAGAGGGGATTAACTCATTCCATAACGGAGATATAGATGAAATACCTTGTGCGATCATTCCGCCCAAAGATATGCCGACGACATGCAAACTACGATCCTCTGTCCACTGGAGGTAATCGAGTAGACAGACGATATCTTCCGCCATCCCGCTTGTACTGTAGGCGAGTCAATACCCCGGATTGACAAGGAACCGCGCACGAACGAATAAGGGCCCCGAGGAGAGCCGCTCAGGCCAACACCGCGGTTGTCAAATACGAGGGTGGAATACTGCTCGAGTCTGCTGAAATGTTCCACTTGGGAAAGCCAAGCAAAGGAGCTGTTGTTCAAACTGCGGATGGGATGGGTTTCAGACCATACTTTGGTGAGGCTTGATAGTTACCCCATGATAAAGACGATCTTCTGTGGACCGCTGCCATGTACTTCAAAGTAGAGGGAATGACTTTCAAAGGGTTCGCGTTGGTGACGGATCTGCGTGACTGGACACATGCCACGACGGGTGCATGTTTGTGGGTCGAATATAGACTGGAACTCTAAAGCTACATCTTGGTCGCCGAGGTTGGCCATCGTGGATCGTGGAAGTAAGTGAAAGCCCCTGTTATTGTAAACAGCGCATTTCACTCCGACGCCATATCTCTAAAAACCAACATGAAGCTACTAACTCGCAAGTTTCTTCCTCGTCCCTGCAATTCAGTGTCTGACAGTTACCAGATGTTTTACTTCCCCTCCTCGTCTTCCCCTTCCTCACATTTACCGCCTTTCACCTCATTGTTTACCAATCCTTCTTCCAAAATGGCCTCCAATTCAAAATATCTGCCATCTGCGAGCCACCCGACCTCGATCCGCATCCCTATCGTCTCCCCTACACTAGTATGACCAACGTCGATTCATTGCTCTGTTCCATGGTCGTGTTCTTCCATGCCCTCGTCGACACGGCCTCCACTGCTTGCCTCGCAGTGTTCTTCCCCGCCCTCGGTATCGTCGCACTAATTCCCTTCCTCGAAGCCGCCCGCGACCGTCATCCATTCGCCCTCCGCATGCCCACCGCCATTGGCGTTCTCATCCAACTTGCTTCCATGGGTGTCATTATGCCCCTTTATACCCTCCTCTTCGTCATTACACGCACTGCGTCCCTCCGGCCCAGCGCCACTCCCACTCCTAGTTCTCCTTCGAAAATTAACCAAGGTAACGCAGAAGCCCTCCTCTTTGGCCTCACTCTTGGCTACGTCCTCCCCACCATCCTCATGCTCTCTCTCGCTCGTCCCACTGTGACTGCTGCCTGGCAAGGCTTTCCTCTCCTCATTGCTTTTGCTATCCTGGTACACAAGATCATCCGTCCCCCCTCACGTCTCGTCCAGTCCGGCCACCGTACGGTCGTAGTTACCTTCGTTCTCTCCTTTTTACTATCCGCACTCCCTCACGTGGTCTACGTCTGGCCTGTTCTTACCGACACTGCCGCGCTGCAAACAATATTCGTGCCAGTCGCGGACGCCTCTGATCCAGCATCAACGTCCTTGGCAGATGGCGTGCTCGAGTTTATCAAATGGGATGCGATCTTTGGCGTCGGCTCGGCGATGCTTGCGACGTTTTGGATGGCAGACAGCCTGCTCAGTCTCGTTGGGATCATTGTTTGGTATGGCATTGCCAGCATCGCTGTTGGCCCCTCTGCTGCCATCGTTGGTGTCCTTCTGTGGCGGGAAGGCCGACTCAACGGAAAGAGTCAAGAGGAAAAGGTCCTACAAAAGTTGGAATAGAATATCTCCAAATATCCCTATCATGTATCTTGCCGGAAGCAACGCGTGTATGGAGTGTACGGAAACAGGGCGATCATGGAACTATTTTTTGATCATGGCCGGTGATGTTGGCACTTATGATTAGAAACTTGGCCGTGCATTGATCCAACTGACCTTTCCCGAACGCCCTCCACCGATGGACTTCTATCGGTCAGTTGGTAACATAAATCGATCCGTCACGCGAGACAACTGAGGTTCACATGGGTGAATGAAATAGATCCCTGCGACTTGCATGAGCTGGACGTCTGTCGATATCTCTTACTGGACGCGTCGTCGCCATTAATGCCATCGGGGCTAGGCACAGTAGGTGGTCGAGGACACTAGTAGTGGGGGCAGCCCATGTACCACCGAGCTCAAGTGCGAGACATCGTCGGTTTGCATTGTGTGATTGGAATCAAGAGGCGTCGGCCCATACATGCAAGTTGGTGGTAGCTAAGAGGTTGAACGTGAACGTGAAACTGCTAGTATTACAGAAAGCGAACACAAGAAAAAAAGTAGTCGATATGTAATGCCAAAACAAACACGCTCCGAGATGATCACAACGCTCACCGCTTCCCATTCGCCTTACCCTTGGCACTACCCTTTGCAGGAGCAGCTCCCTTTTTCTTCTTCGGCCTGTCGTCATCTGAATCGTCCGACTCCCCTCGCACCTTGGCACCATCTGCCCGTTTCAGATCCGCTGCAACACGAACCACGGACGCCCGTCAGTACCAACCCATACCAACACGCTTCGCAAATACGCACATTTAGCAGCCTTGCGCTCGAGCTCGTCCCAGTCATCCCCTTCATCACTCACATCGTCGTACGATGCACTCCCGGAATCCTGGCTCGCATCCGACCCATCATACTCACTCTCCTCGTCAGCGCTCTCTTCAGAGACGAGATCCTCTGGGTCTGCCTCGAACTCGGACTCGGTGTCAGATTCCTCCTCCGCGTCGCTCTGCCATGTACTCAGCGTGGGAAACGATCCAAGAGGAAGAAATAATAACCGTACCTCTGCACCACCACCACCGAGGAAACTCCATCCGCCTTGCTGGAAGAAATCGTGTGGATTCTCGTTAATCGTCTTCATAATGGGTCCCCAATTCAAGTTGACAGGCCCCTCGCTCAACGGAATGTCAACAGAGCTAGACACATCACACCCCGCAGAGGTCAGTTAAATACACAAGGACGACTCTAGAGAACGCACTCGAGCCAATTCTTGACGTCATCCAGTTGCGCGCTCGGTATCGAGTTGATGTGAAGCGGTGTTTTTGTAAAGTCTTTGAAAACGAGAACGAGGTCGAATTGTTTCAATGTAAACTGGACACGTTCCAAGGATGCAATTTCAATCTCGTTGAGAGTGACCACGAGGAAAGGTGTGTCAATGAGGTGTACGAGGCATTCGGTGGTGGGTTGTAACCGAACGTTGGTTCGGAAAGGGACACCCTCAAAGGACAGCTCCCGGAAAGGTATGTCAACCTCGACAGTTTCACCGGTCTGTTTACGATTCAGTCAGGGTCCGGTAAGGAGCGAGTCGGGACAGCGTACCGAAGTCGAAGCAGCCTCCGCAACTCGCTCCGCAAAGAGCTTGAACTCTTTGTTGAGCATTTGCCTCCGTCTCCGTTCTTGTTGTTCCATTTCAATCTCATCCTCGTCACCATAACGGTGCTTTCGTTTTCTGTTACCCGTTTCATCAAACTGAACGTCGGATGCCTCGCGGAAGAATTGGATATCCTAGGTCACGCGCGATGAGCACGATACATGGACAGGGTAACGACTGTCACTCACGTGTGCCTTCTTCTTTCCAATCATGATGGGTGCCCTGAGATGAATATGAACGATCACCAGTAACTCCTTGTCACACGGTTGGAAGAACAGATGCTTGATATTTCCAAACAACACGTCTGCCCAAACATGATTAGCCAAGCCATGTGCATGCCATCCGCCTACCGATTTTTTGGGAGCCCATAGGCGATTGGTATCGCAAACCGTTTTGGTGGATCTCGACCTCGCCTGGTAACCGTTTCCCGTCGAGAGCAGGTCGTACGAACACTTCAGGGAGCTTGTGGGGTCTCCTGCCTTTAATCTCCACCAGGACGTCTTGCTCAATCACATCTGCCATTTCCTTCTTTTGTTGCTCTCGCTTATTGACCTCTTTCTTCAAGTCCGTAATCTGTCTCGAGATTTGGTCAAAGCGGTGACCGTCTAGAGAACGGTAGGTGACGGAGCGGACAAAGGTCGCGTCAGGGTCCTCAAATGGCTAGTTATCGAAGGACGTGTTAGTTTGACACAACGCACGGAGAAACAGAGCACATACGGTTTCATCCTTCTTTCCAGCAAGTTGACCAGGCGTCTGGAAATTGATGCGAAGGTACGTGTAGTCGCCCTCGTCGTTTTTACTGACGTTTTTTATGGTGTTAATATGGAAGGGTACCGCAAACCCGTGCATAGGCAAGATAATGGTTTGGGCTTTGCGATCAACGAATATCTTTGAATCGTCTCAATACGAACGTTCAAGGGCCGTTGCGCACTAGATCACTCACCCGTAAGGTTTCTGCCTCCTTTGGCAATGCGCCTTCACCCTTGTAGCTCTGGAACCGTTTCCAACCTTTTCCTTCCTTCTCACCCAACCCACCTCCTTCCTCTGAGTACTTGGCAAGACCGGCAGCCTGCAAGCCTGCATGCAAATCCGATTGATGTTCCTTGATTCTGGCGGCCGTCGTCTGCAGCACTTCCTCTTGAGCAGCACTGCGCGTCTTGTTGCGTAATACCTTTCCGCCAACGGTCTTGTTCTTTACAGGCGAACCATTGACAACAGGCTTCGTTGGGGGTGCCTTGGCTACCTTGGATGGCTTTTCATCCTCGGCTGTGTTTAGGTAGAAGAGTGTTTCTTTTGATGATTTGACACCCTCAGTGAGGAATGCCGCCTTGTCGGGGCCGACTCGGATGGTATCGACGAGGTGCAGTGCGTACCTACCACGAATACGTTATACAACACGTCGGAAATGATTAAAGACCCACTTTTTTCCAGATTCGTCCACGAGGTCAGAAAATCCCAGCACCAAATTGAACACCATGTTCGTCTTGAGTTGGCGCCCGTTCTTGAGTGAGAGGACATACGCCGAGTCCCTGAACTCGATACCAATCTACGATACAGTCAACTCCATAATTTTGCGAAAAGCTGAGCAATGTGGACGTACTCCCGAGCCCAGGTTCTTGACAAAGTTTTTCTCCAGTTCTGGCTTCTTCTCCCGGATAAACTCTGCGGCAAATTGATACATATCGCGTAGCGTCTTTCCTTCCTTCATTTCTCGGACGACCGCGGACTGCAGGGAGACCAAGAAGTTGTAAATCTCTTCTTGTTCCTGTGGTGGAGTCAAGCACTGCTACAAGTGAGACAGGGATACACACTGACCTTTGAAGGGTCGACGATGATACTACGCCCGAGGTTTGCACAATAACCCTTATAGCGCAACCCAACGGCGATGAGGAATACACCCTTGTGAGCGATGTGGTCCATTGACGATTCGGCAGTCGAACGAAGGTCATAGCCAGTACTTGTGGACCGAGATTGGATAATGGGAGTGTAACAGAACTCTGTCGCCGCCCAGTCGACCTGGATGTGATCCCATGAGCGCTACATGAACAGGCATGGAAAAAACGAGAACACACGTCGCTCAGCCCACGTCCCTTGCTCCACACCTTCATATCGGGTCCTTTCGCACCTTCTCCATCCCCTGTCCCTATTCGTGACTCGATTTGGCCAGCGAACTGTTCGTGCGTGATTTTGGCTTCTTTGTCTAGGATCGTCTCAAGCTTGAGCACGATGTGGTGAATGAGTAGCGTCGAGGTCAGGTTCGCAGCTGTGCGAATGATTTTCTGCCAGAGCAATGTGAGAACCCACACTCACATTGTATCAATAGGTAAACTCACAAGTTCGTCCTCGTCCTTGACCGCCAATGCCGTTGATAGTGCCGGGGCCATGTCAACCTGTTCAGGTTTATTCGCCAGTTTATCAATACCCTGAGTCCATTCAGTGATCAATTTTCCATTGTACGTCTCTTTGACGAGGGTGGCAACACGCGTGTACTTTGAATACGCCTCAATGAACTTGGGGACGGCGTCTGACGGCGCTTCCTTGGCCTTGGCCTGAACCAAGATCTCGATTGGCACCGGCGGGTTCCCGTCCCTTATTTGCTGTAGCACTTTGGCTAGGGACATTGAAAACGCGTGTTAGGAAGACAACCCGGCGGATCCAGGCTCAGCGCATACCTTTAGTTGCCGAACAGAGAATGAGCAATTTCTGCTTGTCGAAAAGTAAGAACGTAGAGGGGAACTCGTAGCCTAGTAACCATGTCTGTGAGGGCGTGTCGAGTCAGTTGACACCGCACAGGCGGACGACGCCCACTGACCTGGAAGGCCGTGCCTTTTCGAATGGGCTCATCTTCGGCGGCAGGATCCCCGGAAAGCAGCAGGAGCGCATCCGCGTTCGCTATTGAGCCCATGTCGTCGTTGACGGTGGCATTCTGCAAAAACGGACCGCGATGACGGTTAGGGTATGCGCTGCACACAAAACCACCAACATACGCACGTTCCAGCCATCGTAGATGCTCTTTAAGCGAGCGTTGATGAGTGTCTTGTTGAGTTGTATACCAGCCATGATGCCCGAGCGGTGTGTAGTAGCGACAAGAGGGCGGTCGGGGACACGAACAAAGACGTGTAGCGCGCTGCTGGCTAGAAATTTACAAACGCGTTCATCAGAGGGAGTGCATTAGTCAGCACCGTCACTTGTCTTCTACATCCATCCTCAATCATGTCAGAACGAAAAGGTCTGTCTTTTCGACGGTTTGTGGGCAGCGATAGCTGACGATCTCGTAGTATTGAACAAGTACTTCCCACCGGACTTTGACCCGTCGCTTATCCCGCGAAGAAGGGGGCCAAAGAACTCGCAGCAAGTTGTCCGTCTTATGGCCCCATTCTCGATGTGAGTACCGCCCACCGCTCGCCCATATCGTCCCACTGAATAGAATATCTAGGCGATGTAATACCTGTGGAGAGTACATCTACAAAGGTAAAAAGTTCAATGCTCGCAAAGAGACTGTCGACGGAGAAGATTACTATGGCATCAAGATCTTTCGATTCTACATCAAGTGGTGAGTACTATCGTCCATCATCCTCGACACGCTGTTGACCGCGTCTACAGTACCCTATGTTCTGCAGAAATCACATTCAAGACAGACCCAAAGAATACCGACTATTCAGCGGAGCACGGAGCGTCGCGTAACTTTGAGCCATGGAGGGATGAAAAGCAAGTCGAGGAGGAGGACCGTCTCGCACGACTAGAAGAAGAAGAGAACAACCCCATGAAAGCACTCGAAAACAGAACAGTCGATGCGAAACGTGAGATGGACATCCTCGATGCCCTCCAAGATATCCGTGCCAGGAATGCCAGAAACGAGCGGGTAGGACATGCTGTTGATTTGGTGGCGCGCGTACGAGCAGAAGATTTAGAGACAGAAGAAGATCAGCGGCGGAGAGAGGAGGAGGAGGAAGACGAGAAACTCGTACAAGAGGTATTCTCAAAGGTGTCTATGCCCGTTCCGCCAGCCGATCAGTCGTCGAATTCACAACCCGAAGCATCGACATCACAGCCCGTTACCGTCAAGCGCAAAGCAGGAGACATAGAGCCCGACCTCTACAGCCTGCTCCCAGAGTCCACGCGGGGGCTGATCAACTCAAAAGCCGCTACTTCAGTTGCACCGCTGGCCAAGAAACCCAAGCCCGATTTGAAATCCAAGCTGGGTATCAAGGTCGCAAAGAAGGGCAAAGTTGCTGTATAGGTTTTTCATTTCAGGTTCTTATTTAATATCTATCACTGTTGTAATACTCATGTGAATCGGATACCTAGTGACGTAGGTCAACCACGATCGCTGATTCAGTCCTCAGAACGGCCGCATTGGCGGACACACGAGACAATTCCGTGCCTCCTACTTTATCAACGCGTGATCCCGCAGCCTCGTGGATGTGACCAAAGACATGCAATCGACACCATTTCAGATCGTTTAATTTGGACGAGAGCACCTGGCATCCTGCATTCTTTCCTCTCTTTGTCGTGTCGAGCGTCCCGTATGGCGGCGTATGGGTGATGAGAATCTCGGTATCACTGGGTATCTTGCTGTATATTGCTAGAAGGGGTCATCGTCAGACAAGACGTGCGCGTATGCACAAGCATACCTTGGGCTTCTGCCACAGATTCGTACTGGAAAGCACCCTGAACGTAGAGCGGGGCTCCCTTGACGAGCGTCTATGAACACAGAATATCACGCTTGGGAGAACAGCGACTCACTGGTGATCCGTACACCTTCCATACTCTTCCCGTCGGTGCGGTAAAGTGCAGGGGCTCATGCTCGAGGTAATGCAACCCGAAACGCGATTGGCTACGCATGTACGCCTGGGTTTGTTCGATGACCTATCCACTCGTTAGTAGTTTCGAGACACGGCTAAACATAGAGTGAGACACACGTTTGGATCAAAGCCCCAACCGTATTCGCCCCACTTTCGATCTAGACACATCTGCCAGCGATATTCAGAACCGACGTCCTCGCTACAGCCAACGTCGTTGCACGTACATCATGGTTCCCAGCGACGACGCTACGAGTGGGTGATCATGAGCAACGCGCACAGCAACTAGGAAACACGGACACTCACATCTTTACAGGGTGATCGAGCGACTTGAGCCACTCGATGGTCGTCGCCAGCTGTGACGACTCTCCCATACTGCTCAGGTCGCCACCGTGCAACAGCACGTCCCCAGACGGGACGCGGTACGTGCGTGAGTGGGTATCTGAGATGCACACGAAACGGGTCCAGCCGGGTCCAGGATGGGGAGGGAGTTGGGTTCCCTCGACGTCGACGTGGATGGCGTAGTCATTGCGATGGTCAGTCATGGTACAAGTTCCTGGTCTGACCCTAGGCTACTGCGCGAGTTCTTAACAGCTGTGGTATGAAGGAATCTGGGAACCGCGGCATTCACAGCATCATCATCAGTCCCCGCGATGACCAGGCTCTGCATTCACACATCGTCCACGCTACCACCCAGATCAAGGTCCCTCAGAATAAACACCGCCTCCTCTACACGCATCTCCAACACGCTCAACATCTCCCGCTTCCGCTCCCATTCTGCCAGCACCTCGCGTTCCATGCGTGTCAAGAGATTCACGTCTTCAGCAACGTCTGTCCGTTCCCGTTTCAGCAGGACGGCCTTGACGTTAGGTTCTTCCTGCTCCGCTTGTCGACGCACCCCAATGTTGAAGAGTGTCTTGTAAAGACTTGAAAGAAGTGCCGAGTACGCTTTCGCCAAGTCAACGTGCCTACAACCCCTGAGCAAGCGAGTATCCATCGTGCCCAGAACAACCCACCAGAGATAGAACGTGCGTGTTGGATTGCGGTCTGCGCTCCTCGGAACTTCTTGCGTCGATATCAAAAAGTCGGAAGAAAGCGCGGACAATAGCGGTCGGACGTCCTTGTTGGCCATCATAGCCACCTTGGCGATCTACACCCAAGAAGACGTCAACATGCCCCCATTTTCGGCCGAGTGGGACCACTCACATGTTTCTCGTCCATCTTCCCCACGTCCAATAACAATCTGACGATCCGTACACCATCGTCCCCATGTCGCTCCCTCGTCACAGCTTCTAATACACGTCTCCTCATCCGCTTGCTAATGGTATCAAACTCAACACTGATCTTGTTGTCGCCGAGACTAACATAGGACGCTGCTCTGCCAGCCGGTGTCGGGTTATCTGCACACGCCAAGAGACCAAGGTAGTCTTTTATTAGGGAGGAGTTTGAAGGCTTTTTGGAGGTAGTCGCAAGTCCTTGGCTCAGGTTCTCGTCGTCTGGAATGTGCATCCCAATCGCAGCAGTAGAAGTGGGGTCTCGAGGCGAAAATAAGGATTCGATACGTAAACATAGGTAGACTAACGTACCTGATCGTATCTCAGAGACGGATTTCTGTTTCGACTCCGTTGCTTTGAGAGTGGCACTCATAACCAGAGCGGCACTGCGGTTAAACCGTTCCTCGACGGCAGTCTCGATGAGCTACGTCTACTCCATCAACTTGAGATCGGGCATGTTCTTGCGCGAAATCATACCTTGTTGCGAACATGAATGTTGAACTTGTCAAAGTTGACCCGAAAATAGACCCCGTCCTACGAGCACTGAGAATTCGTGTTGGGAAGACAACGAAGCACTTACATCCACCACGTCCTCGCCCACCTTGTTTTTCTGCCAAGCAAACCTTCAATCTCCATGAGGCAACGCACCGGACAACGACATTCCCTACCTTGGACGACCGTCCACTCGGCTGTTCCTTCATTCTCCGTTTCTGAACCGACCGATCAATCCTTGTCCACGTCTCAAAAATGAACACCCACCAATCCGACTTTTTCCGCCTCCTTCTCCTCCCTCCTCAGCCTCGTCTCCGCCGTCGCCTTGGCCTCCCGCAGCTCCTTGGCAGTCGGAAACCCCGTCATCTTGGCCTTTTCTTCAACCTCGTATTTTATCCGTTTATCCCGTGGTGAATTGTGCGAGAGAATCGTGGATGGTTTGAGATAGGATTCGGATACGAGCTTGTACAGCGATTGTACATACATGCTGGCACCTGTGCAGAACCAGGGTCCCCGTCAAGCGCGTCGACTTGACCGAGGGAGAACGCACTTTTGGGGTCGTATCGAGATAGTCGGGAGATGATATCTGGTGGTCGAAGCTTTCCGTGATCTAACACGACCTGTACGATCTCTGCACTCTGACAGTACGAAACGAGAAATAAAAAAGTGTACAAGCAAGAATCAGTCTTGTGAAGGTGAAGGTGATCGGAACAGACGAGACGTACCGTCCGGCCAAACAGACTCTCCGCCAACCACGCATACCGCCCAAACCTCAGCCGCAAGAGACATTCGAGCGTATTGAACTCGAGCATCTCGCCTTCGTCATCCGTATGGGCATGCCAGAGAATGTTGTGTTGTATGAGCACGATGATGCATCCGCGCACGGTTCGTGGCTTCATTCCGGTGAAACGGACGAGTTGTAGGAGGGAGAGCCGACCTCGGGTCAGCAGTGTGGACGCGACTTTCTAGCAGACGAATGAGGACCGGGATGAGTGCTTAACACATGGATACTTACTGCTGTGAGAGGGCCGAAATGTGTGTCTATGATCTGCGTGCAGAGACGGCAAGTGTCTGCGTCGGCCATACGTGTGGTAGGATTGCAACCCGAGAGTCAGGCGGGTGACATCAGATCGTAGATTACACCAATCATTATTACACTCAGTTTTCTAACTCGGCAATTGACGGAAATGCAACATGGTACATGTATTTACAAAACGTAGTGATACTCTCATACCACCTCGTCGTGTCCGAACTTCGTATTATACCGGTCCTGATATCCTTCAATTTCATGCTGAAAAGGTCAGTCATGCAACGTGGAACAATGCAAATAGTGGATCGTGATTGACAAGGAGCCGCGCGGAAAAATAATGAGGGAGAAAAGTACTTGACCTTACTCGTAAATGCTTGAAGTATGTGGGGGTGTGGAGGGAGGAAATAGGGGGACGAAGATGATAAGTTACCACTGCACACGAATGGGACGGTGCAGTGTGCAGCGACAAACACAGCGCAGACTGAGGCGGTCAGCCACGTCATTGAACACGCGGCCGTTTTGAGCCTACAGAAACATTTAGTACAGAATACAGCGTAAACGAATACGACATACCTGGTGAGGTTTGGGGGTCTTCCACGCACGCGGCCTCACTAGGATCCACCTCGTCATAGCTTCTTTTCGATGACGCTTTGCTCGAAAGGGTGGCAGAGCTCTCATTCGAGACAGCGTCTGGATCTATCCAGTCTTCCTCATCCTCCCCTTCGGCGTCTTCGTCATCCCATTCATCCCACGTCGATTCTTGCTGAAGAGTGGCTTCAACACTACTTTCCTGTCCGTTCTGTTCAGCATTGAATGTTTGGTCAAATTCAGCATCTATGAGATCCTTGTGAGTGGAAACCTAGGCAAAAAACCAACAGAGTCATACCAGCTTCACGCTCCAACAGCGAAACAAAGTTGGAATCAGACTCGTCAACTTGTGAGAATATTTTCTCCCTGGTCGTTTCTGGCTCGTGATTACCTAATGTTTGCTCTGCTAATAACTTATCAGGCTAACACACTGAGGTGTTTGAGGAAGCACACTTACTTTCAATGATTTGCTCCGTGGACTCGCTGGTGGCGAGTTCTTCGCCATTTGGGTTTGAGTCATCTTGTTTGGCTGAAAATTCGGGAATCAATAACATCAAGGAAGCCACGACGCATTAACGTACTGGTATCGATGACCTTGCCAGTGGGTTCGCTCGATTCAGGTTCAAGGACTGCGCGAGTGGGGACCGGGGTGACTGCCGACTTGTCCTCTTCATCCTCGTCCGAACCAAGTAGGATAACCTGGATTTCGTCCACAGCAGTCGACGTATCTGGGTCTCCTTCTTCGTAATGTGGAGGTTCGCCGTACTGAGCAGAGGAGGCCCTACCGGCACCCTCGAGAAGATCCTCACCGTATCGTTCATCATACTCCTCCGGCTGAACGTAATCCAAATATTCAGACTGCTCGCCTCCAAATTCAGATCCATGCCCGGTAGCCGTTGGTGCGGCATCGGTGTCTCCTGTTGTTGTATCATGAACCTGGTCAGCATCCAAACTTTCGGATTTCGCAGATTCGTCTGCATCGCCGGCGTTGGCACCCTCGTAATCGTCCTGGAGAGCATGTGTTGCTTCCTCAGTAACTTCGCGATACTCAGCCGCGGGTTCCTGAGTACCGGACGTATCCTGTGGGTTCTCTTCTGGAGCTTCCTCAGTCGATTCGGCAAGCTCTTTCACTGGTTCTTCAAGTTCTGCGGTAGGTGCTACCTCCAAACCCTCAGAAACGATCGAGGCGTGTGTGGCGGAGTGATTGATTACTTCCTCTTGTTGAGGAAGGTGTTGTTCTTCACCTGTGTCATACTCTTCGTGGTGTTCTGTTTAAACAACTGTAAGCTATCAGGGAGTAGCGACGAAAGGGACGACAAACCTTCGTCGTGTTCACCCTCCCCTGTTTCAGCGGCCAGGTTCAGCCGCTGAACCCGCTCCTGAAGTGCGTAGTATCGAATGATAAACCGCGGGACATTAGCGCGAAGGAGAAGTCGAAGAGGTCCTACAAAGTTAGATCCATCGTGCAAAATGTTGAGATCATGTAAAGTGATTTCACGTGAATGCAGGTTGTCCTGCATAAAGGTTAGACAATGAGCGTTATTCCAATCAAAGATACTACTACTAACCTCGGAAACTGCCAATTGTAAATCGTAGGCGTCAAGGAAAAGTTCACCTTCGAAGCTATGAGGAATGCGAGAAAGTAAGGCTTCATCCTGACGCAACGCCTCAAAGACGTTACTTAGAGATTCGTAGTATAACGTAGGTCGATTCTCGAGAAGTAACGAATAGATTTCGTTGTTGCTGTGGGACTCCCCTGTGGATTCGTCTTCCACGTGAGGTTGATTGAACAATACAAATTCTGGCTGAGCGAGGTCGGCGATGGACAGTAAAACAGCAGGGGGTGGGTCGATATATACACCATCCGAGATATGGAGGGGATCAACGGCTCCCCCTTCCGTCGCTGGCGCCTGGTCTGCGGCTCTTTTATCTTGGATCGTAGGACTGTTGTCGTATGCTTCCTCGGCACCTGCAAGGCGTGCTGACTCAGCAGTCGGTGGCTCAAGAGTTTCGTGCTGAGCCTCCCCCGAGTTAGTAGGAGGCTCTTCAGCCACAAGGTGACCGAGGACGCGGTGTTCCTCATCAGCTACGTCCGCAGGAGCCGGCATTTCAAACGGCCGCTCGTTGGCAGGGGCAGTCTCGCCTAGCTGCTCGTGGGACTCACTGACGGGAAGCGTACTTTCGGCAGGAGCGGCAGTCGAATGGAGCGGCTCCAGAGACACTACTTCTGAAGAGGCACCTTCCTCTGACACTAAGGGCTCCACGTGGGGAATGTCAGCCGCTGGGTGGTCAAGGGGAGCGGGGTGCTCCTCCGACCCTGGCTGGTCCGGCAACTCGTGGAGAGTGGCGTGCTCTGAAAAGGCTGGCGTCGACGAAGTCAGGTGTTCAGAGTCAATAGGAACGTCGACGGATGGCTGTAAAGGCTCTGGAGCGGGAAGGGGAGAAGGTGCATGTGACGCGTCGTAGACCTCAATATCTAGTAGCTCGTCCCCGTGCGAACGAGAATATTCAGCGGTTTCGTCGGCCATCTCGTATTCTGCATCATCGCCAATGTATTCCTCCATGTCCACCTCTACGCTGGCGTGTTCTCCGTAAGTAGAAACGGAAAGCTGGCCATCGTGGTCCATCAGGGCTTCTGCGAAAAATTCTGCGGAACCTGTGATATGCATTGGGACATCGGGATCTGAAGAGAAGTCAAGCATTTGTGCATCGTATGCCTCAATCGATGGGGAGGCTGACATTATGGTCGCAGCGGAGAGATGCACAGAGTCGGGGAACAAGGAAGCTCGGCGTTTGCCATACGTTTCATCACGGCTTAGGGCAAGCCTCAATTGGTCCGTGCAGGTCACGTGTTATGATACACCACCAGCTCATCAACGTCGACAGCGACGGCGTCCAAGTTGTAACATGGCTGGTCAAGGTTCTCATGCTGCAGACGTCGAGTTTCTTGTGCGGCGGTCCATGACCAAGGGGTACCAGCTGTTCTCCCTGCTCACCCCGCCAGCCTATGTGGCGTTCGTATTCGCGCGCAAAGGTCGAGCTCAGTTCAGCATAAATCGCTTCCTACGCGCGACTTGGGTTGGAGGAGCAGTCGGTAGGCCTCTTCCCTGCCTACTTGCGCTTTTCGTTTAGGCTCGTCCAGGATGCGCGGCTGGCGGAGGGTTCGAGTATGTCCGCTCCGCTTACTCCAGTGAGATCACCGTCAGAAATAGGCACATCCGTAGTGCCTACGACGTACGTTTTTCTTTCAACCTGTATGCGTCTCACTCAGCTGCTTATTTGTAGACCGCGTCACTGCGACAGGATGACCATTCTACCATTGGTGCCTTGCTCTTCGCCGTCCTCACTCCCGCCTTATTTTGGAGGAGGGCAAGTACGATAGGCTGTAAGTAGGGTCTGGCTTCCGCCAAATACAACCAGTTCACATTTGTTTTCAAGTGGTGTTAGGTGGCGCTGGCCTTGGTTCTTCCATTGGTGTTCTGACGCACTACGGTCGCACCTTGACGGGAGACCGACCGCCACCAGTCGAAGTCCCTGAAGTCACCATTTCTTCACCATAATCGTGAAGATTTCCCTCTGGAAGTGACATGGCATCGCAGACTCGCGTCAGTCAGATGGGAAACTTGGCAGCCATCATATTTTTACACTACACTGTAAGCATTCGACTAACTCCTAGCCACGTCTTTAAACCTCCCATCCACGACTGGATGGATTACAAGTAGATCCTCCTTGTAGGTCTTCTCGTGACCATTCTTGCCATCCTCCTCATTCCCTCGTCGCACTTTCTTTCCATCATAGCAATCAACACCACTCATATGCTCTCGTGCGGTTATATTGAAATGATCCTGATAGTGCACGCGAGAGCGTAATTTATGCAGCGCGTTCGCAGCCGCGTGTTGCCACCTTTGAGCAATCGTGAGGTGGTGTTTGTGCGCATGTCGTTCTCTATGCTCGATCTCTCGTCCGACGACATCAGCCGTCTCCGAGTGAAGGTGATCTATCTTTTGTTCCTTCTTGCGTAAACGGACCATCTTGTTGACGTAGTGCGCCCCTGTCAACGTAATCGTGAGATGTCCACCACCTCGCTCCGCATACCAATACCCACCAAGCAAGTACTTCCGGACGAGACTGCTCATGAGTTGCCCATCCTCGTCGCCAACGAGATATTCATGGCCGGGGAGAGCCGTGTACCCATCATGCCCGGAAGCCAAGTACTCCCTCGTTACGATCTTGTATGTCCGCCCGGTTTTCTCCCTCTTGATAAACTCACCATCCACAAAGACAGGGGTTCCTGAACCGGGACCCGAGCTTTCTGACGGTGTGCCTGGTGCCTCTTGTAAGAGCCAAACCCCAAGCACGCGTTGACCAGGCGGGCGACGAGAATCCCAAGACACGCGAAAGCCAGATACGATAGGGAATCGTCTACAAAGTACCGGTCAGTTGGAATCAGCCAGGACGCGGAGTCCCCTTACCCTTCTTGTGCTGGGTATTTGGACAAGCCCTCCTCGAGCGCATCCCACAGGGATTCCCCGTCTAGCTCAAGTACAACCGTGGGGTCATCAAAGGGTAATATCTCCAGGATATTCCCTAGGGTGATCGCCCCTTCAAGGCAAATTCAGCGAATGGATAGTCACTATCTAAAGTTTCATACCTGGGGGATAGACCGAGTCTCCCCGCAACGTCCCGGCGGAGATGAGGACCCCATCAGAGCCGCTGCCACATTTTGTATACAATGCATCGTCATATGCATGCCTCAAGACATCTGCGAACCAATTCCCTGCGGCCATCTGTACGGGGGAGGAGGATATATGTTATCCGCAGGTTGAATGAACTTGCATACCTCGTCCGTACGCAATAAATGCGATCGCAAGTCTAGTTCTACATCTGTGATACATACAGGTTCCTTCAACGACCGGGATACCGTCGACAGTACGTCATGAAGAATTTTCTGCAGCTTCTCCGACGACGGCATACCAGGTCGGATCTGATGGCATTTACCTGGACGCCAGCGGGTTTATCCACCTCCCAAGAAGAGAGCGAACAACCTGAACGCTTACCGTGGATAGCTTTAATCGTCTTCTTCCTAACACTACCTGGGGGGGTATCTTCTAGCTCTAGTGTAAGCTCACTGAGTTCTCTAAAATCTGTGCCGCTCTTAACCACTAATATGTCGCCGTTGTCCTCTTGGGACCCGATGCTTGGTTTCGAAACGTCGTATCCCTCCCAGGTAGTTACACCTTTCGATACGAAGTAGAGGTGGTCGTGACCACCCAAGATGATGTCGACACCGTGTTCGCCAGCTATGGGACGGACTTTTTGAGCAGAAGGGGACAAAGCTAGTAAATCCTTAGCTAGCTTGATGTCCTGTGGCGATGAGAGTGAGGATATAGTTTCGCTGGATGAGTTACGACGTTACATTTGGGACCCTACACACCATATCAGCGACACCTTCGACTCATGGATGAGTAGAACCCTACCGGGCGTGAGTCAATGCGATGACAATGTCACATTGATGCTCTCCGCGCAACTGCTGTGATAGCTCTCTACCAGTCTTTGCCATGTCCTTGAACTTGAAGTTGGATGGCCATGCTGGTACCGTGGTGATCCAGTCTCTGCAAAATAATGTCTTAGGGAATGCAATCCCAGTGTTACGGAACACTGACTCTTCAACGAGACCGATGATGCCGATCCTGACGCCTGACCGTTCTAGCACTTTGAAGAGGTGTAGATGTTCCGGAACATTATTGGTATTCTCATCGACGATGTTGCTCAAAAGCCAGGGCTCACAATCAAGTGAGACAGCTTGCGTAAAACTCTGTTACGAACCGACTTACAAACTTGGTGTCATCGACCAACTTTGAAAGATGAGGGTATCCTACGGAGCATACATACCGCTCAGCATAGTGCATCGAGCGAACGGAACGAATCCAAACCGAAATCAAAATCGTGATTGCCTTTCGGTAAACCTCGTTAGCACAGTAGCGATTCCCTGCGATAATGCACGAACCCGTCAACGCGACATCTGGCGCAAGCTCGTTCATCACTGGAACCTACGCCAAGCATCAACTCATGAGCCCAAGTGCGCAAAGGGTCTTGCCTCACCATGTGGCTTCCTCGGGTCACCGTACTCTCGACTGATGGCGAAAACAAGTCGCCAGAGAAAAGTAAGAGGCCATCGCGTGCGCCATCTGATCTGAGTCCCCAGTTGCCTCGAATGTCGTTCAAGAGAGCAGCGAACTGGGTGACATCGATCGTGTCGCCGCTCGGCAAGATCTTCTGAGGCGTGACGCGGTACGCGTCGTTCCAGTGTGCGATCGACAGTCGTGACATGCTGATGGTTAGGACGATCCAGGTGAAGGGCTTATCCGTCGCTGGGTAGCCAGGACAAGATTGCCGGATAACCGCTCATAAGGTGGATCCGATTACATACATTTGAATGTGGTCCTTTGGAAGTCAGGAATCAGGACAACACGGCATAAGACATAATCGAACACGACTAGATCTGACCCATCTCGGGTAATATAATCGATGACCTTGATAACCATCGAACGTGGTCTCAGCTCGACCAGTCGTCCATCCTCCCACCATGATGGCTCCCGCAAAACGTGCTGGCACCACAAACCACGAACCGTACCGTCATTCCAAAAAAGCCAAGCGCACAAAGACATGCAAGGACAATCAGGGGATGGACTCAGACTCCACCGTCAGAGTGAAATCTGAGGACGTGACCGAGTCTATCTGTGATAGCGTAGTGATTAAAAATCGCACGACGCTGACTCCAAAGGATCTCCCCCCCGAGTGCCAGCATGGCTTTCGCGTGACGTTTAGGCCAGCCATCAGGGATTTCGTCGCGACCCTTGGTCCATGGGAGTCCCCTGCTGACGCAGACATAGTCCGTATCTGGAACTGCTGTTTTCCAAAGCGCCGGCTTGATGCCTCGAAAAACCTTTTCATAACTGTTTCCAAGTTGGTATGTGATCGGATCAATTGTTACCACGATGCCGCTCGTTGATCGCGCTTTTCGATAGGTAGATGATACCGTGCAATACTGGCGTCACGAGATGTCGGCGACAGCGGTCCAATGTCTAAACATGCACCTCAAGTCTTCATTCAATAGAAAGCATGAACGGGTAGCGCGTGCGACCTGGCTCCTTGGTGACGATGAGAAGGATCGAAAGCGCCCGTTCTATTACAAAAAATATGGCAACGGCGTCAGACCATCAGTGAGCTTCATACCTGATAAGATACCCGAACCATTGCCAACTCTGACGGCATGTTGCAGGGGATTTTCCAATCCCAGATCATCGCTGCGACACTTGCAACCCATTTCTCGTCTATTTCTTCTCTTCCCGAGCAATATCGACTGCCAGACTACCCCGTTGGTGCACTTGCATTGAGTATCCTCGCAGTATGTCCTTTCCTTTAAGCTCTTCACATTTTATGTTTGCTGATATATCCAACCAGGTTAAGCGTGCTTTGACGTGGGCCAAGACGGGTGTTGAACCCATTCCTCATACCCCCGAAGGCAATTTTTCGAGGGCCAATTGGGGCGACCACTACAAGCCTGAAAATGGACGTTACGTGGTTGTAAAGGCGGCGAGCAATATCGTCGCTGTCATAGGAAAGTTGCAGAAGCCTCAGTGGAAGCGAATTCTCGCAGAGGCACGCAAGTTTGCTACGGAGAAGAACAAGCCCATTACTCCAATAGACCTTGAAGAGGAGACGGAGAGTCAATCGGATTTCGAACTTGAAGATTGGGATGACTAGTTTATCTTGCACGCAAATTTGGACAGACAACGTCTGATATGTACTTGTAGTATTCAATTCCGGTGGAAACGACAGTGATAGTGGTATCGGAGCAGTGTATTCATGGTAATTTGAGGTGGACGGACGAGCTAGTTGATTCGCACTTCCAGAATGAAGCGTATCAGCAAGTAAATACAATACACCCAATTGGCGCGATAAAAACGCTACCTGAATCATCTCTGTTATCACAACGATCTTCGCGACATTTTGCAGACCACGTACCAGAAAGCGGGAGAGGTTACCAAGGATCTCGCAATCATCGGTTACGGGACGCGAGGAAAACAGTAGCCGTTGCAACTCCTGCAACGAACGCCAACGTTGGCAGGACAGACGCCCCAAACGAAAATAAAGTGCTAGCGGTACGCTTGTCGCGTTTGCGGATCCCCCCGACAGCCTCGGGACGTGGTATCGCATTCTTCTCCCAACCATCATCCAATAACCTCTTCATCATCTCCTCGTTCAGCGTCGCAAGTTCTTCCATTTCCCAAGATGTGCAGACGTCCACCATCCACTTCATCCGGCGTTTGCTCACTTGACCTCCGACACCTGGCGCTCTCTCTCTGAGCCTCGTCCGTAACTCTCCCACTTTTTGGATCGCTTTTCCCGCCTGTTGCGGGAGACTGCGCTCGATCCGTTTCTTAATGAGGTTCGCTAGCTTGGGACTCTGTCCGTTGGTAGATATCATGATCTGTAGAGGTCCATCGCGAATCTGAGAGCCAAAGTAGAAATCGCATGACTCTGGGATGTCAGCGACGTTGACCGGGATTTTGCGCTCCCTGCAGAGAGAGCAGATGACGCGAGACTGAGCGACGTCGTCGATGGCGGAGAGCACCATGTCGACACCGACGAGGTCTTGAGCGCCTGCGAAAACGCGGTCGTGGTAGGTTATCTGATGAGGGCCGTCGATGAATTTTCTGGTGAGGGGATGCAAACCAGTGCTAGGACAGATGACGGAGACCCGGGCATCAGCAGCGAGCACAGACTCGATGCGACCCGAGGCGACATCGCCCCCGCCAACGACGAGAACGTGCTTGGACTTGAGTTGCCAGGCTATGAGGAGGGACCCACAGCCTACTGTAGGCGAGTCGGTGGTCATTTTTAAACTAGGTCGACATGGCGATGTAGTGAGAACGAGGACAAGTTGTGAGAATATCAATGTGGCTCACTCCGTCGTGTGGGCTGCGGTCTCTGTGAAGGAAAAAGGAGTCTAGTGACCATGGTGATGAGTGCTTATTATTTGTAGTCATAAACGCCTTGTTCTGTTATCTCTCCCTTCACCTGCTTCCTCGTCTCCCCCCGTCCTTCACTTTCCATCGTTCGTTAAATCGGCCTGAAACACTGGTATCTGGCCCACTGGGTTGATCGTATCAGTAACGCATCAGTACTAGGAACGACTAGTACAGCCTCGTAAGCGAGATCACTTCACGGGGGCATTATAAGTGAGCTTTGACCCGCTGTCACTTGTCATACCTCGGCTCACTCGTCTTCTACTCCTTGCTGCAGGCCAGCACATCTGACGTTGATCGTCACACTCTAGCTGGTCTAGTATCACCGTTCTCTGTCTCGAAACAACCGACACAACACCTTACAAACCCTACCGTTCGCTCCCAAGATGGTGTCCAAACGTCTCATGCTTGCCTGGGCTTTCTTCGACACATGCCTCCTGGCTGCAGGAGTCGTGACTCTCGCTCTCTCGTTCGTCTGGCGCCAGCCCAACCTGCTTCTCAACCTCACTTTTAACTCCTTTGATCTCACTGGTATGGCATTTTCTCGGCATCGTCTTTGGACCGAACCACACAGTAATATCCCTGCAGGTGGAACTGTTTTGGGGATAATCTTCCTGGCAACCTTTGTCAGTTCACTCCTTCTCGTCGCCATGCGCGGAAGATGGCCCCTTGTCATGCTCAACTGGCTGCTCCTGCTCAATGGCATCGCGATTCTCATCGTCGGGACATACATTTGGTTCTACACGCTCCACGAGCGCAATAACTATCACAACGTATTTGGGATGCAGAGCAACGCCACCAAGATTGCCGTTCAAGACATGGTACGCATCTGCACGGGGTCCATGTTGACGTTCGTCTGACACCTGGTACCACACAGCTGAAGTGCTGCGGTTACTTTAATGCCACGGATGAAGTCGCGTTTGGTGGTACTTTTTGTCCCAATGCAACTGCGGCCATGGCAGCGAACAGCTTCTGCGTCACGCCGATTACCAAGTTTGCGGACAAGACGTTGAACGAGGTATTCACGTAAGCACATCTTGACTGGTCGAGCAACGTCTTCCTGATCGACTCTAGTACGATATATGGATTCATGGCGATCGTCATTAGTCTCTTCTTGGCAAATATGTGTGTCATTAAGAGGGTAAGTGGTATCCATGCCTTGTCTCGACAGATGTTGACGCACAACAGCGTCAAGAGGAAGCGCGTTTCGAGAGAATCGATGCCAAGAGGGGTGGGCAAGGCTTCGTATGAGGAGATCTCCGTACGCAATTCATTTCCTGTGGTCGTTCTTTTGTCGTTCCTTTTCGAGCGGTGTGATCCGCAAAGCGCGCTAGACGTGATTTACTTTTACTTTCGAACTTTTTATCCACTTGGCCAAGTTGTTGTATTTGCTAGGTTTTTGTTTGTCGCATTCATCCAAGTTGATTACAACGAAACTTATGGATGGAGCAAACGTTTCCCATGTTAAACTCTGAAACTGCACTGCAATCACTGGAAGCGCACAGGTCACCTTTTGTTGTCCACGAAGGTCATCGCTATCAAGGTACAGAAGCAACCGAAATCAGCTTGCTACACATTGCATCCCATGTCGCTCCCTTTACCGACTTGATGGTGGGAATGGCACGCGGATCGCCTTCTCTCTGGGATGATGCATTGATGGTTGAGACAGGAGCACTATCACGCATCAAAATTTACCTCCTTGATGGGTTCGAAATCTTGCCCATCGACCCAGGGCCGTACTGAATGCGTTGACATGAAGTATTTCTGCAAG
Source organism: Boletus reticulatus (assembly GCA_038093535.1). NCBI lineage: Eukaryota > Fungi > Basidiomycota > Agaricomycetes > Boletales > Boletaceae > Boletus > Boletus reticulatus. The sequence goes on from JBBPSJ010000004.1 coordinate 286,505, forward strand.
CGACCATCGACTGGGTGCGACTGATCACCGGCGGAGACGGCAAGGTGGTCCACTACCGGTCAGCTTCCCAGCGTCGCTCGCTGGTACTCGTCAGGAACACTGCAGAGACCAGATACGATCAGAACGGGCCATCTTTTGGTTGCAAAACATTGCACGGATGCATGGACGGTCCTAAGCGAGGCTGACTGTACCTGCGTCCATCCGCGGACCGGCGCAAGAAATAGAAATATTAGTCTTGTGTGTCGTGGAGGGCATGGCCATCTCTCTGAGTCGACCACGCGGTGTAACATGTGGATGTTCCCGAGGTCTAGGGATGAGCGAAAATTTGACTCTGTCAGCTCTCATGGAGGACCGCGTTAACAACGGATCCTGCTAGAGTCAGTGTTCGTGACAGTAATTGCGTACTAGAGGAGACGCGTCAATTCGACCAGTAACTGAGTTGAGCAAGCGTGGCAACGAGTCCATGTTGCCTCATATCGTTGGCAGTGCTCACTTGCTCACTATTAGCAGGCGCGCATCTGACTTGAATAAAGGACCTCGATGCGAAACGCTCGCAAGAAGAAAACACCAGTGACCTTGACAGAAAGACACCACCCGTCCGCAAACGGTAGCAGCAAGCCCCACACGACGAGGACGTTGATAAGACGTTTTCATGTTCTACTCAAGAGGCAAAGACAGCTCCAGAAGAACGCGTCCAGTGCATCCAATGCAAAGGAGCTGCAGGACGTGGAGCAAGATATCGAGCAACTGGGCGGGTTGGCGGCATATCAGCGCATGTCGAGCATCGGGCAGGGCAAAGACCGGGGTGGTGGAAGCGAAACAGTCTTGATCAAATGGCTCATTGGCATGGGCATGTCCAAGGACGACAAGGGACCTCTGAGGTATGTTCTTAGTGCGCTGCATTTCCTTGTCATGGACACGTCCTTTAGCTTATTGGAAGTTGGCGCGCTGAAACCGGACAACTACGCGTCGTGTTCGTCGTGGATGACGACGACACCTATCGACCTTCGAAGCACGCATCCATCCATCGTCGAGCAAGACTTTCTGGCGATGAACGTGGACGAGCACACCGAGAGATGGGACGTCATCAGTCTTAGCTTGGTGGTCAACTTTGTGCCCGACCCAAAAGACAGAGGTAGGTTGTTGATGGCACGTCTTACACACAAGACCTCATGGGTCGACAGGGCGGATGCTCATGCTGGCACACACGTTCCTGCGCCCGTCGGGCTTGTTGTTTCTCGCTGTAAGTTTGGACGCACTCTCTGGCTGTGTGGCTTAGCTGGTCAACAGCTCCCCTCGCCCTGCGTCGACAACTCGCGATACATGTCGTTTGAGCGACTCCAGTCGCTCATGAGCACGATTGGGTTTGTGACGATGGAGAACAAGCGGCGACGAGGGGGCAAGATGGCGTACTGGTTGTACCGCAAGACGGTACGAGGAGCGGACACGTCGCTGGCAGAGTTTCGAAAGAAAAAAGTGTGTCGGCAAGGAGCGAGGAATAATTTCTGTATCCTATTGAATTGAACGGCCTCGTGGTGTCGGCGACAGAATCAAAGCCGGGTTATAGACCGCCTTTTTTTTTCTTTCTGAATCTTTCAGAGCTCGACGTCGTGAAGAGCGTCGGTTGTTTGTAGACAGCAAACATTTAGCAGCGACTCCGCTCGTTGTCCAGGACGATGCTCACCACGCCCCGACTCCTCTTGAACCTCAAGTCTCCGGCGCAGAACCAGCATCAGCATCAGCACCTGCAACAGCGCCAGCAGCACTCGCAGAATACCCTCACCGCCTCTCAGCAACGCGACGTGCTTCACCAGCTCAACGGCCCTTACCACGCCCAAAATATTAATACCTCAACTCCACCCACAAGCCACCAACAAGGACCGCCCACCATTCACCACCCGCAGACAATACAGATCCCCATGCTTGGCACGCTCCAGGTGCCACCACCACAACCAAATCCCCAGCCAAACCAAGGCCCTCCGCCTCATCAGCAAAACCCGCTTGGCCAGCTCGGCCAGGGCCAGGGCATCCCCCCACCTCCACCCCAAAACGGTCAAGACTTTACCTTGTCGAGTGTCCTCCACTTTTTGCAGACGGAATGGCGTCGGTACGAGCGCGACAGGAATGAGTGGGAGATCGAGAGGGCAGAGATGAGGGTCAGTCTCGTTGCGTTTTCTTTCTACGTTTCCTTCTCGATCAGAGACTAGCCCTCGGTGCGGCGTCGTGTCGCCTATCGAGCTTCTTTTCCCCTCCTCCGTGTGCACCATGCTTACCATCCATTGCATGTAGGCACGGATTGCCCTTCTCGAAGGCGAACGTCGTTCGTTTGAGAACGTCAAATTGGACCTTATGCGACGTATCAAGATGCTTGAATATGCGCTTCGTATGGAGCGGTGAGCACCCGTTTGCCAACATGCCACGTAGCCTTGTTCATGAATTTTTTTTTTCATCAAATTTCCATACAACACACGCAGTTCAAAACAGTTGACTGCCCCGGCACCCCCGTCCAAGCAGCAAGGCGCAAAAGATGATGCACAGAGTCATAAAGATGGCAGTAGCGGAAGTTCACCTCGGAGTGAAGGTGTGTGGTTTTCTACTTCTTTTCTCGTAACCGTATCCATATGGCGTTGATCCACTAGATTCACCTCTTCCATCCGAGAAAGTACCCAACGGCATCGGACCCCGCGTTCCCTCTGGTTCCGTCCCCACGATCGCCTCTGCACCATCCGCGAGTGCTGCTCTGGGCAAGGCTCCGACTACGCGTGATCCCAAATCGCGTGCGAGGAGTCGGGAATATCTCAAACAATGTCTCCAAGAAATTTCCTATCTGACATCACCGCAAGCCATGAACCCACTTCCGAACCGCCCACTCATTTCTAACCCGAACCCAAGCATGGGTTTCGGTGGGAACACCGTGAACTCTAGTGCTGCCGGGGGAGTCGGTCTGGGTGGGATGGCCGGAAGTATGGGCGGTATGGGTCAAGGCCAAGGCGTTCCACATGGCCAAGGTCCTCCTTATGATTCGATATACAACGGGCGACCTAGCAAACGGCTCCCAGATTCGGCAGGTCCCGGGATCGGTGGGGCACCAGGAAAGGAGTTTCCGATGCTCGGAAGCAACACTAGTTCGGGCACGATGGGTGTCATGTCTGGTCCTGGAGGTGCACCTACGTCCTCGGGCCCTCTTGAACGACCAAGCCAACTTGCCATGGCCGGACCAGGGATGTACCAACAACAACAACAACAAGCTCCGGTGCAGTCGCAGCCCCAGCAGCCACAAGAAACCCAGGTGCCACGTAACCTCGCTCCGTCTCAAACCGCTTCCCAGGCACAAACACAATCCCCGCAACAACCGCAACAACAACCACAGCAACAACAACAAGATGGCATCGGACAGACCCCCGCGGCCCGCCAAGAAAATGAAGTTCCCAAGCTAGTGACGATGATTTTCCGTCCCGACGATGGCGGAGAATGGAAAGAAAAGCTACGTTCGTCATATGAGCAACAAGTCCAACAATGGAGGGAGACCGAGGAGGAGGAACCTGAAGAAGTGGGCGACGAAGAGGATGAAACCGAGTCGGTTGGTGTTGTCGATGAGACGGATGGTGAAAGTACGAAGCTCTGGAAAGCTAAGCGGACACTTAGAAAGTGCGTGTTCGATCGATCCATGCACACTGTTGGCTGATCCCTGGGTTTCAAGTCACCTTGACGCAGTTCGTGCTCTTGCGTTCCACCCCACTGAACTGTGCTTGGCCACTGGCGGTGATGACTGTACGGTCAAGATATGGCGTATGGACGTGGCTAGTCTGGCATCTTCTACGTGCGTGGAGGTCCTTGCCCAGATGTTTGTTGCTCATGCATGCTTTCGCAGTGCCCGTCTCATGACAGAGAGTGAGCCTCAACTTACTCTTCGTGGTCATTCTGCTGCCGTCACTCGTCTCGTGCACTCCCCTGCACGTCAGCTGTTGTACAGTGCATCCCTTGACTCGAGCATCCGAGTATGGGCGTTGCCCTCACCCTCTCACACGACCTATGCACCATACGATGAGTCATCCTCTCGGGGAGAGCTTATCGGCCACACGGACGCTGTGTGGGATCTCGCACTTGTGAGGGACGAAAGCACGCTCGTCAGCTGTGGTGCCGAAGGGACTGTCAAGGTATGGGACGTGAGTAGGCCAGGGGCCGGTTCACTCCGGTTATCATGGGGCTACACTGGCTTGGAACGAGAAGGGATGGATGGCGAAGATGAAAAAGAAGGTCCCGGTGCGACGGCCGTCGAAGCCATCAAGACGGAGTTGAAGAAGGTGGCCGTGGCATACCAAAATGCAGTCGTCAAGATCTTTGACATTGAGACTGGTAAAGAAGTCTCGCGATTGGCTACGGACGCGACGTACGGTCAGTGAATGATCCGTTTTGTTGCATATCGTCGAATAACCATTTCGTGCAGACGGTACGCCTGCGACGCAAGTGAACCGACTTGTATCCCATCCGACGATGCCGTTCATCGTGACCGCTCACGAGGACAAGTTTATTCGTATTTTTGACATCGTCACTGGTACGTTCCAAGCGGGCCCAGACGTTTCCTTCTCGCGCTAACCCGTACGCGATCACAGAACAATGTACACACACGATGCCTGCCCACCTGGACGGCGTCACCTCGCTGTCGATCGACGCCGCCGGCTTCTCACTCGTCTCGGGTTCACACGACTGCTCGATACGGTTCTGGGACTTGCTTGGTTCGCGGACGTGTACGCAGGAAATGACGACGCACCGAGAAAAAGGACGAGAAGGCGTGTTGGACATTGAACTCCACCCCTCGTTACCCTTTATGGCGAGCGCCGGTGCAGACGGCGTCGTCAAACTTTACGCGTCGTCATAGCTCTTGCCGCGCATGGTTTTCTCCGGTATGCTCACCTTGGCTCACGTTTGACGCACGTTTTATTCTCCCTACTTCAACGTAGATGTTGATGTTTTTGCCTTGCCTTGCCATACGTATACGCATTATAGGACGGGAATTCTGATAATCTCATCACATGCATTGACGTCTTACGATCATGTACCCATTCTCTTGCCTCTGCGCTATCGTTATGAATTTATCGATCAATGATGTCATGTTTAAATTGTCTATTGTCGCAAGCTGATACTCTGTTGGGATGCGGGATACTTGAAAGAAAGAGAGGTGAGGTACGTACGTACGAACGAACAAGTGTCCAGTCAGAATAATAATACAGCGACATGAAACCGAAAGAAACAAGGAAAGAACAAGAATAGTTGTAAGGCTACAGTAGCTAGGTATACAGTTGAAACGAGGGTATCGATCAGCCCAAACAAATAACCGATCCACTTTAAACGACTGTCGAAACGTGCATCAGAAATGACCACTCGGTGCACCTAAACAAAGACAACGTACCAATCTTCATACCCTGATCCGCCGTCAACAGTTCCAGCCCCAACTTGTGTGGCGCGAGCATGTCCCGACATTGATCCCCAATGACATGGCTAATCGGCCGGTCCGTGCTAAAGTACTCCTTGCAATGCATCACGTACACGCGCAAGCCCGTCAGCACGCCGTGCAACGCCTCTGCAGGGACCGGGTCCCGCTTTCGTTTCTTGCGCGGCCGCAACGCCGAGGCTGATGCCGATGTCGAGGCGCCTGCTTTTGCTTTTGCCTTGCTCGTACCGCCGATGAGCGCTTGGCGTGCGAGAACGACCTCGGTCGCGAGCGCGATCATCTCTTGGACGAGGTGTTCCGGGGAGAGATGTCCCCACAACGCCTCGGTCGGTCGACCGGCTAGATAAGAGCACTCGATAAACACGGCCGAGAGGTCATGCGGGATCTTGGGCGCCGCTGCACGCCAGACGGTGACGTTGCGCGGTTTGACGGCCACGCTGTCCGGTTCGACGTCGCCGAAAAACAGGAATTCGTGTTGGGTGGGCAGATGCTTGATGAAGAAACACGCGCTTTCGTACGGTCCTGAATCGTTCTTGCCATGGCTGAGCGTCATGGTGCGCACCGCGACGTCGGGAAAGACGGTCTTGTATTTACCATCGGCGTAGAGGCTGCAATCAAATGCATGGATCAATGGATTTAGCTCCGATACATCGGAGTTTTTTTCCATGGATAGCATGATAAGACGCACGCGTGGTAGAACAACCGGAATGACCGGTTCGTCTCGTCATAGGTGGCTAATCTGGGCCACACCCGATCTGCGAAAATGCCCTCGAGATCTTTGAGCGTTTGCGGAGAGCCATATATACGTTTGCTACTGCCACCGAGCGTACCCGCAGACATGACCAGCGAACTGACGTGGTCTAAATGGGCGTGCGTGACGAGAAAACACCTAGGTCCACACGTCCCCATGTCATTCCATTTCTGTTATCGAATGGGGGGGGCTTACTTGACGTTGGCGTAGATATCAAATGGCGTCCTCTTCTTATCCTCGTCCGCACAAGGGCCAAAAATGTCCGGGGTTCGTTTCATAATATGCCCGAGTGCACCGTGTCCGGAACCTTGACGTTGGGTGGAGCAAAAAAAAATCAATACGTGGGCGCGTCATAAGAACGAGAGCGCACCTGCTTCGAGTGCAATAATGCCATCGTCCCAAGATTGATCGCTCGGTTTGACCAAGTACCTGTATGGTGTGAGCCAAAAAAGATGTGGCATCATGGCAGACGACAGACCCAGACAAGTTGGTTTCATCCATACCACCGCCCGAGCCCACGACGACGATATCAAACGCTGGCATGATGCGGATGGAAACAAGGCAAGACGTCAAGGATAGAGCTCGAGGTTAAATAGACCCAGTGTAATGCCGAGGACTCGGAAAATGAAGGGGGAGGACGTGACAAGCACTTTGTGCGTGTGTGTCTGACTCGCTCGGCTATTCCGAGAGACGCGATGAAACACAAACGCACATCTCAACAATGGCCTTGTTCTTTTCTTTTTAGTCTTGAAATTGTCCCCAAGTGCAGCGACCCTACAGCATCGCGTACCTGCCTTGTTCTTCGTTGTACAGCCCTGTCAGCCCCGCAAAACAATACTCAGCTTGATGCTGCACATTCTCATGATCGGGAAAACCGAATCCGTGTGAGAGGTCTAAAGAGGTCGAGCATCGCACTCGGGTCCAAAAGATAAGCGTCATGAACTGCCAGCACGCGAGCCCCATCACTGTCGTCGACAAATGGAGCAAAGTCTACCGAGATATTTCAGGAAAAGGCCGAGGAATCCATTCATGGACATTGACCGTAGAGAAATCAAAAAGTAAAGAAGGAAAATTGTAGGAATGAGCGTGCATGTGTGAGTATGTATTCCAGAAAGATCAAAGAAAGACGTCCACCTCCACCGATTCTCAAAAGGCGAAACGTTAAAAAAATTGAGATGAAAGAAAGAAAGAAAGAATTGAAGATGAGACATGTTACAGTGCGAGATGGCATGATCTATCGAGACCGATCTCCTCATGGCGCACCCAATAAACTGTTGAGTGCTCTTGGTACGTCGTAATCGTATGCTTCAAGTGCCGCAATGGCTTGGTTGCGGCTAAATCCCATCGCTGCGATTTGCTTGACGGGCTCAACGTCGTCCTCCACCGCCGGAGTGACTGCACCCGGTTCATCAACCCGCGCAAGATGTTGCCCCGAAAGTGGCGTGGGCGGGGGTGGTGCCGTGTCCTGCTTCTTTCGCTTGATAAACGGCAGGCGGATCTGAAAACGCAGTCAGTCATCCAGGCACAACCTGCGTTGGAAATAGAACTCACACTACGCTTGGATTGACGTGGGGGTGGAGCGGGCTTCTCGTGTACTTCTTTCGACGAAGACGTCGACGGTCGCTGCGACTTTGGAGACGCAACGCGGGGCGGTGGTGACGTGGTGCGCGGCTGCGGGGAGCTAGACCGTATCGACGAGGAGGGAGCAGCAGGTCCTCGCGGGGACGTCGGAGGTGAAACAACCGGGAACGGCTTTCCAGTATCAGGTTGGGGAGCAGGCACCGTACTCGTAACATTCGAAGCCCGCGGCGAAAATGAGTCATCAAGTTTCAAGGCCTGGGAGGTATCAAGCCCTCCGAACGCTTCTTCGAATGAGATGTTCGCCAGACCTGATTGGTTCGCTACGGTCTTGTCAGGTGGAGGTGCACCCGACGGGACAGACCAATTGGGCACAGATGAGAAAGCATCATCAAACGGGACCGGTGCCTGTCCGGGGACAGCTTTCGGAGCGACAGATGAGCTACCGTTCACAGGCAGGGAGAAGAAATCTTGGGTACTATTGGCAGTCGCCGCCGTTTGCTTGGCCGTAGTGCCACCATTCACAGGCGGAGCATCGGGTGAGGTTGTCGATGTGAACTCGGTCGCCGTCCCTGAGGAAGCTTTAAAATCAAAGTTGTCCTCAAACCCCGATTCAAACGAGAAGCTCGAGACCGTCTGCGCAGGACCGCTGGATGAACTCTTCCCAAACGCTTCCTCGAAACTGCTCAGGCCACTGCTATCCTTGCTCGCAGCCTTGACAGGCGCGTTGATAAAGGTAAACCCAGAATCTTGTCCATCTTCGGGCGTAGCCGTAGGCCTGGTCAGGGGCATACCAAACGCGTCCAATGCAGCCGAACCATTTTGAGTGGATGGCACCTGCGATGCGGCCACCGACGTGGGGGATGCATTCATGGCTGGTACATCATTGGTGGCAAAGATATCCTCAAACGAGACAGGGGCAGGAGGTGGCGCAGATCTGTTCTTGGCTGATCCCTCCTTGTCCTGCATAGTTTCCTCGTGGGCTTCTTCCTCATCGCTATCTTCATCGCTGTCCGTTTCGTTGACATCCAGCTCCTGAAGATCTGTTGACAAGTCCGTCTCGTGCACTTTGCCTTCACCCTTCCCGGATGGAATGTCATCCAGGGCAGGGAAATGAGCTGCAGCAGTGTCCAATGAACGAAAGTGTGGTGTTGCCTCGCCTTCGTGACTTGAAGGCGTAATACTGTTTGGAGGTGTACTGAACAGTTCGTCATCCGTGGGGGACGAGAAAACGTCACCAAAGTCTCCCTGCGTCGCTTTGACTTTCGGCGTGCTCACCCCGGTATCTGCGGCATTATTGTCCTGTGTAACCTCCGAAAATGACTGCGGTCCAGAGTCAAACGTTTGGGAGATGCCGAATGGATCGTCAAGTGTCGTGGCCACCGCATCAGGGGCAGATAGACCAGGGGGTGGCGGAAGACCAGGGGGAGGGGGCACGGATGAAGTCGAGAACGACTTAAAGGGTGACTGTGACCTAGGAGTTGATGTAGCCGACGACATTGCTAGTCTCTCGAACGGGTTGTTACTCTTCCCGCTGGGGCTCAAGGGAGTGCCCGTGAGGTCAGGAGTGACGGGTAATGGATGGGCAACAGCAAGTGACAACGAGTCGGCAGGCGATTTGCCTCTCTCGGACTCGGAAGGAGGCTGGGGTGCGACGAATGCCTTCTCTGCTTCTGCTTCGGCCGCCTCTCGTTCCTTGACCGTATCGGCAAGATCCTCCTTTGCTTCACCGAGCTCCTGGTCAACCTTGGCCTTCTCCGTCTCCTTTGTCGCGAGCTGTTTGCGGGCAATCGCAAGAAGACCTTTTTGTTGCTTGGCATCTTTTTTGACCTTGTCTACCTCTTGTTTGGTCGCGGTGATCTGCGTGGTGACCTCAGCCATGCGACGATTGAGGTCACGAACATCCTCCTTATCGCGCAGGAATGATCCCTCGATCTCTGCCTTTTCCACGCGAATTGCGCTGAGGTCGCTCTCGCGCCTAATTAGCTCCTCTCTCACTTTCTGGATCTCCGCAGTTTGGTTAGCGTGCCGTTCCTTGAGCACATTCAACAAATTCGTCTCGGTCTCAAAGGAAGCTTTCGCAGAAGCGAGTTGTGTTTGCAAAGCAGAGAGCTGGGCGGCTTGGTTAGCAAGTGTGGCCTCCAAGGTTTCTCGCTCAGCCTTGGCATTCTGTAGTGACTTGTTGGTGGAATTGACATGATTCTGGAGGTTCCCGATCTCGGCAGACTGGTCATGTAGCGGCGGAGGTGCATGACTTTCGTCATCATCTCCCAGAAGATCCTTGTGTAGTGCTAAAGTGGAATGCCGAAGCGTAGATCAGGCACCTAGAAGAAGAGAGGAAACGCGACGACGTACAATTGCGAGGTGCCGAAGCAAACGGGTCCTGCGGAGCTTGAGGCGCACGGGATAGAGGGGGTGGGGAGATAGTTGATGGCGCGATACCAGTACCGTGTGGTTGAAAGATGCTGTGCTGAGGTTGGGTGTTCACTGTCGACGCGGGAGGGGAATCATCCCACAAGAGATCGCGTATTTCAGCTGGCTGAGGTGGTACGACTCCAAACGGTGAAGTAGCACCGTTTGATCGCATGGAGGGAGGCACGAGGGTTGAGGGAAGCGAAGCCGGGATCTCCTTGCCCGATAGTTTGCCTTGAATCAGATACATCGCTACCGCAAATCCATCCCGAGTCAAACGGCCATCATTGTTGATGTCGGCAAGATCCCTTGGACAATGTATCAGGCGATGTCGAAGGTACCATGGGAGAATAGACGCACCAAACTTGAGCGAGGACCTCCTCCGGCAACTTGGACTGTAACATGAAGGGAACTGCAACGTCGCCTTCAATATATCCTCGTTTGTGTGAATCCAATGTATCAAAGACATGGTCTGCCTTTGCCTTCTCGACAGGAGTAACATCCCAAAACGCTGTAGCCTGAGGAGCTACGCCAGGGAAAGGAGGGACAGCAGGTGATTGGAATCGGGTGGTAACTGTCGGTGGTTGGCCTGTAAAGTTTGTCTGCACGGGCAGTTGCTTGACATTCGTTGGTAACGGTGACGTTGCTGGGCTACCGAACGGAGCGCTACTGCCAGTTGCATGCGCAGCGACAACGCCTCCACCTGCTTGCTCATATAATCCTGGAGGGAGCGAGGTGGGTATGAAGGACAACTGGCTGGACATGGTTGCCTGGATTAAATACATGGCTATCGTAAAGTCGGTCAAGTCGAGCGCGCCGCGATCCTGCGTGTCTGTCAAGGACCTGAAAGAGGGATTGGAAACCAATACTATAACACAACCGAGAAGACAGACCATATCTGAGACAGCTTCTCGACAGGCAGCTTGGATTTGACAAAGACGTTGCGAGCCTTCTCACCTGTTCGGAAGTTGGCATCAGATCGGATCCGACGAGAAAAAGCGACTGACCACTCAATAGACCGTTTACTGGCCCACAGCCCTGGAAGAGCCTCGCAAACTTGGCCTTGTCTTGTGGTGTGAGAAGCGGTAAACCGGGTGGAGGCGATTTCGGTATTGACATGCCAGTGCCTTGCGGGACCAAAGGAGGTTGAACGCCATCGATGGTAGCGAGGGGACCCGCTGTTGCACCAAGGTCAGTACAGGGAGCGGCGACACGAGCGTGACCGCACATTTGTTGAGTAAGGCTGGAGAGACCTTTTCTCCCTTTTGAGCCCAACCCATGAGACGGACGGCGGCTGCGACGCCCTTTCGTGTGAGGTAACCGTTGTTGTCGTCGTCTGCGATGCCCCATATCTCGCTGAGGACGGTCGGATGGAGCTTTGCACCGCCGAATACCCTGACTGCGACGTCGCCAGTGAGGATGCCAATCTTCTGAGTGTCTGCTTGGGCAAAGATCTGGTTGACCAGTGCGAGTTCTGCGGGTGTCGGCGTGAAATGTGAGGACATGGTGCCGACGAGCAAGACGGTGTGCGAGTGTTATAAGTTAGAGACGCGAACGGCTGCGCATCCAATATGGGACGAGATGGATAATTCCGACTTGGACTTGATGCCAACATACAAAAACATCACATCACGCGCGTTCAGAGTCATAACATGCATTAAAAGAGCGTCGTGGGTAGGAACAAAGAGCCGTCCAGCAGCAAATACATCCTACAAACTACAAGTCGTCGCCGTGCTAGTCCGATCAGGTCATGCTTCATTACTCATAAGCTAGGGCAACATCCTTAGAGTGACGCTGATCAAGGATCTCAAAACAACATACCTCAATACTGGGAGACGCCAGCCTGAGAGAATCTCCATGCAATGTCGTCGGGTGTGTCACAGAGGGTGGTCGTGCCCTCGGACCATTCATTGGGAATGGCGGAGCAAGTAAGGCTGTCCCCGCAAGACCAGGTGAGGTAACTACCCCCGTAGCAAGTGGCAAACTGGCCACCAACGCAGGCAATATCACCATCATTGCAAGACGAGCTGGTAGTCAATGCAGAGTATTGGTCATTCAGCTGTTTGGCTGCAGGACCGTTTTGTTGGAGCCATTGAAGGCTACGCCTAAAAGAAGCGGGCGTCAACGTGGATCAGAGATGGATAAGAGATATGCCCACTTTGCATCCCTCTTGTACTCGGAAACACCAGCTTGAGAAAAGCGCCACGAAATGTTGTCGTTCGTGTCGCAGGTGGTCGTAGTGCCCTCATCCCACTCGTTGGGAAGGGCAGCACAGGACCACCCGGAATGGCAGGCAGCGAGGAGATAACGACCCTCGTAGCAGGTCGCAAACTGGTTCTGGATACAGGCGAGCTCGCCATCGTCGTTGCAAGACGTGGTGGGTGTGAGAGACTGGTACTTGTCGTTCAAGGCTTTGGCAGCAGGACCGTTGTGCTGAAGCCACTGAACACTGCGCTTGTTGGCGACTGCAGCGGAGGAAAGGAGAGCATAAGCGAGAGCGACGGCAACAAGCTTGAAAGACATCTTCCAGAGATGATATGAAGTGAATAAAGAAGAAGATGAAGAAGAAGAATAGAAAGCGAATGAAGAAGAGACGAGAAACCGACCTGTGTTTTATAGTCGAGCCAAGCCGTTCTGTTGCCAGCCATCACATCAGTGAACAGCCTTGGTCGTACTCGATCACGGCGAGCGCGACTTTTCAATCTCCGCGACAATTCCATCACGTGATTAGCGCGTAGCCTCGCCGGTCTTGGGTTTTCTTGTTTGACCTCGACCGCGTCGGATTAATGGACCAGATCACCTCCTCGCTCGCTCCTTCACGAACGACCCAGAAGTCGACCGCTTCTGGTTCGACCACAGATGGCCCAGGTAGCGTCACGAAACGGTACGACTCCATGCATCGCCTCACGCGTGAGCGGTGTTGACGAACAGCATTGTAGATTGAGTAGTGAGCTCATGTCGCTTATGGTGCGTTGTGGTGCCGATCATCCCTCTCGACTTCTCACTGCCCCACAGATGTCTTCTTCTCCCGGCATTGTTCGTAACTGCAGTGCTTTGATGCCGAGTGTGCAATGCTGAACTTTCGACAGTCTGCATTCCCAAAGAAAGACTCTAATCTCTTCGACTGGGCTGGGACGATAGAAGGTGCCTCTGGAACGGTCTGGCTTTTGCATGCATCTCCGGAGTCTTGCTGACCCGTGACAAAGATTTACGCTGGTCTGACGTTCCGCATCTCCATCTCATTCCCTAGCAACTACCCCTACACCGCTCCCGCCATCAAATTCGACACGCCATGCTACCACCCGAACGTAGACATCCATAGTGGTGCTATTTGTCTAGATATCCTGCAGGCACGTGTCTTGTCTGTGCTGTGGTGTATGTACTCAACCGGAGATTAGGACAACTGGTCCGCTGTTTACAGCGTACAAACAGTCCTTTTGTCTCTGCAGTCGTTGCTTGGAGGTGAGTAACCATGTCGTTGGTACGCTCTCGCGGAGATTAATCCTTGTGATCCAAGAACCAAACAATGCTTCGCCTCTAAACGCTGATGCTGCCGGACTTTGGAACGAGCCCGAAGGTAAGCTTGTCGTGTCTCACTCGTTTGACATGCTTAGGGTTTGTTATCAGCCTATAAAGCCCAGCTCATGAAACACTATCGTCCCCTCGACAACTCGTCGTAGAACTTGCTTTTATCGTCTGTACACCGCTTGTCGTACCTAGTCAGAGATATCCAATGTATTTTGCATTTCATCAGCCGAGTGTTTCATCAAGTGGCACCTGAAAAGATCCGAGTTCACATAGATACGGTACTCACCACTCTTGATTTCACCTTTCTTTCTTTCTTTCTCAAACCAAGGTGTGTTAATCTCGCATCGCTAGCTTACTTCAACTCATTCGAGCAGCACTCGTTTTTATTATGCGTCGTCGTGGACCCCCTTCTTCCCTCCGTCTCTTCCAGGGTCCTCTTCCTCTCCGTTCCCACCCCAAACACTCCCTCCCATCCGTTCCACGCCCCGTCTTCCAGCCCGAGGCATTTCTCTCGCGCGGTCCAGCGCCGGCACCACGGACGCGGCCAGTCAATCCCGGCCATCTCCTCTCTCTCGAGCTAGCTGCTATTTGCCGGCCAGGTAGCAGCGCCAGCTCGACACCCACTTCGTCCCCTACCTGGAGTCCGACCAAGAGAGTGCGGGGACCATGGGAGGACTCTTCGTGTTTCGACTTTGTGGTTGACGTGGATAGCATTCTAGCACTACCCAAGCCAGTGGCGATGTGCGTGTAGGGCTTTTTTCTTTCTTTTCGGTCGGTTCAAGACCCTCTGGAGGGTAACTGTACGAGCTAGTTGTATGTATGTATGTCTTTTGTATTTGCAAGGATCTGCGATTCGGATCAGAGGAGGGATCAAGTAAAAATTTTGAGTGTGAGGGCATGGTGGCGTGGGGCGTCGTTTATTAGCTAGCACGACGACTCGTCTTTGCCCGTCTCTTCTTCTCCTTCTCCTTCTTCTTTTTCTCCTCCTCCTCCCTTTTTTCTTTCTTCCTCGTCACGACTGGTTTTCAACGCTTTCTGTGGTATACATCTCTCCAGGTTTCCATCATGACTACCTCCCCAACGCCAGACATGTCCTCCCTGTCCCTCACCTCCCAGCAACGTCTCAACGACACTCACGATTATGATGGTTCAGCTCCGGGAAATGGCAGACCGCAGTACCAGTTCACCACATCCCCTCCGATCTCAGCCCAGTCTCACTACAACCCGCTCCACATGAGCCCTTCCCCGCTCAAGATCAAGCCTGTCCGTGGCGGCCTTCCCACCGTGCGTCTATCTTCCCATCTCCATTCCTTCATCACCTCTTACTCTCATTCCTCAGCAATGGCTAGACAACCCTGCTACCGTTCCCGAAAACCGTCCCCTCTCCCCGAACAACAACTCGGACTTTTCGTCTTCCGGCGGTTCCCCTCCTATGGGTCTCGTTCCCACTCCCATACTTCCTCTCACCCCCGGCCAGAACTCCGATGACGAGATTATACCCACTGCTATTGTCATAAAGAACATACCTTTCAATGTCAAACGCGAAACCCTCCTTGATATCATCGTAGGTCCATCCCTTGCCCTCTTCGTGCCTTTTTTATCAACACAATCCTTGTTAGGCATCCCTGTCAATTCCTACTCCATATGCCTTCAACTATCATCTCGATCAACAGGGCTCCTTCCGCGGTCTCGCCTTTGCCAACTTTCGCCAGGCTGCGGATGCAGACGCGGTCGTGGCTGCCTTGAACGGCTTCGACGTTCAGGGTCGCAAACTCCGTGTCGAGTACAAAAAAGTCTTACAGGCAGGCGAAAAGGAGCGTATCGAGAGAGAAAAGGCCATCCGCCGCATGCGCTCCATGCAGTTGGAAAAGGAACAGCATGCCGCTGCCGCCGCCGCGGTAGCAGTACAACAATCGTATGACGACTTTGGGCCTATTACTGCCCCGACGTTTACCCCTCAGCGCTCCTTTTCGACTGGGGCGGCATATCAACCTCAGTATTCTCCCCCGTCTATGCCTTCCCTTCCGATGTCGCAGAGCTTCAATCCTCCGACTTCCCCTCCCGTGGCACCGGTAACTCCAAATCCATCGGAAAAAGCGTCATCGTCTAACGAGCTGGACTTGAACGACCCTTCGACTCTCGAGATTTACTCTAGAATTCTCCTTTTCAAGGACGACCGCATGCGGGACGAACTCGCATTTTCACGGACGCTTACCCCAAAGCAAAGGAGGGTCGTTCATTTGATCGCTCAGAAACTAGGCGTATATCATTATTCCGTTGGCGAAGGCGATGAACGGTATGCCGTCGTGACCCGAATTGATCCTAACAGGGCAAGTTCCTCGCTTGTGCTTACGTTGACGAAGCCTTACTTATGTCATTTACATTGCAGAGAACTCAACCTCCCACTTTATCACGCGCCCCTTCCGCGTATCTGTCGGCTTCTTCCCAGTCTCAGCTCGCAAACACTTTGCGCATGAAAAAATCGATGCCCGACATGAAGACCCTGCACACGCAAGCGCCACGTCTTACCACGCGTGCATCCAACGGGAATATCCGAGAGGGTTATGCCACCATTGCTTCTCCGGCTCGTCGCTCTCCTGGAGGTTTTGGGTCCTTATTTGGTAGCACTACCTTCGGGGGCAGTTCTATTCCGCCGGTGCCAAGCCTCCCTTCCAGCGTAATGGGCTCGATCAATGGAAGCTTGAACGAGGCTTCTAGCAGCGGCGTCATGAGACAGCCTCGCGGCCCGGGCATTGGTGGATTCGGCGCACGAAGGGTAACAAACACCGATACGCCAGTGCGTGGCAATGGCTTCGAGGCGCGCACACACGAGCCTCTGGAGATATAGACATATTCTTTTTTCATCCCTCTACGTTTTCTAGGCAAGTAGGAATTTCCTCCAGAACATATATGTGCCTGATATGCATGATTCGTTGCATTTAATTTCAATGGTTTATGTTCATATCGTTGTCTCCATCTCTCGTCCCTATAAATTGTACACCGCATCGTCACATCTCCCCATATAAAAATTGACCTTGTTTTTTCTCATGTGCATGGTTTCGTTTGCTGCTTACCACTTTTGTGTTGTTTAATTCACTCCTGGTGGTATCGTCTCGTCGGATGGATTTTTCGTTTCGAATTTCGATATATCTATATATATGATAGTCATGTCAGTAAATATATACATGTTGCTTGATGCATCCATGTCGTTAGCACCCTGGTTGCTTCCCTGCACTTGTCCCAAGGAAGCACTGCCAATGGTTTGACGTTGACGTTTTGACGCTGGCGAAGCGAGGCGATACCAGCCGACACGGCCCCGCGCGACTAGACACATCCAAGAGGGAAGCGAAGACGTCAACCAAGCGACACGTACCCACCCACCACATATGTACGCGTCACCCGTGCAGACGCCCAATCATTCTCATCGCGACGCCGATGCGGGAGCCGACACCGCCCGTCGTATCTCGGGCCGCTTCTGCACCTCGTCAAAACGCCGCACGACCACCTCGCACTGGGTTGTCTTGCAAATATGTTTCGAGGCGCGCTTGAGGTGCTCGGAAAAGAGCGTCAGGCCTGCGGCGCGTTCGACGGCGTCGACTGGACATAATAAGACGCGCGTGTGAGCAGTGTGCACATGGACGTCGTCGTCAACGCGCGGCGTCAAGGCGACGCGGACGGAACGACACGACACGACACGATCGAGAGGGTGACTTGCCTGGTGTGATAAAACTCTCAAGCGGGGCTTCGTCGGGAATGATCGCGTTTGGGAGAACGAATGCGCCCGTGGAGATTTCTGGAACGTCTGGCGTCGAGGGCGAGGATGGTCGCGAGGCGAGGACGACCTTGGCAAAGTGGGTTGGGACGGCGACGTTGGGGGGTGAACCAATGACCTCATAACTCTGTCACATTCGTTTGTTCGTCGCGGGAATAGCAACGTGAGTGAGGACAGGCAAGAAACCAATGGAACACGTACGACGCGCCATTTACCGTCTGGTTCTTTGTGAGGAAGGTAGAGCGGAATAGTGAAGACGTAGACGTCGGTAAACGATTTCGTCAGCCTTCGACACCAATCTTCGACATAAGCCCAGTCTGTCACGAAGAGGGGTCAACGTGCTAGCCAAGAGCACATGTATATGTGAAAACGTACAATGACGGTTGAACCCGACGCCGACCTGCGGTGCAATGTTGGACAATAAAAACGTCTCGTCCATCGCGTCTTGAGAGGTCTTGGCGTCCGCGGCGGGTACCCTGTCCAATGTCGTCATGTCATCTACATACGAACGCGTCGAAACGAGACGTACATGTGTCCCCGATCGTACCCGCTTCTAAAGTAGTCCTGGAGCTTGGCGCGGAAGATGGAAGGCAACGACTCGTCTTCGGTAAAGGTTGACCTCGTTCTGTCGCCCACCTGCTCGTCCGGGGCCGGCGCGGTGGTTGATTTACCCAACGAGGCGAGGGTGAGGTGTTCGGCCGTCTGCGACCCGGGACGTGAAGCAAGGACGTGCAGAAACATGAAATACTCACCCAGGCGGGATGGCGCAAACGTCTGTCGTACACGGCCGTATACGCCTTGCGCACGAGTAAATCCGGGACTGGTCCTGCACGACACGACCAGTCAGTCGATCACACGCGCTCTCGGTCTCAACGTTCGATCGTCATTTGCCGACGGGACGTGGACACCCACCTGGGTGACCATACTTGAGGACCGGAGACACGGCGGGTACGGTGGCTACGGCGGTGGACAGTTTCGCGTCACCTTTACGGTCGAGGTCGATTATGGGTGGTGGTCGTGCGACGGGTGTAGGTTTGGAGGAGACAACGGTCGCGACGCCGCCTCCGACGAGTGCACCGACGGCGAAGCAGGCGACGTGTATAACGGACGTGTTCAAAGGCATCGCTACGGTCTTTGTGGTTCAAGCTCAAGTGTCGTGTGAACTAAGTACTAGTGAGTGTACGTGTAAAGTTGCAGTTTACAGCTTCCTCTAATATTTAAGCCATGCCGCTCTCCTCCTCCTTGAAAGCGGTCGCTTCTGCAAATGCTATCGTCTCGTTCGTCGTCGACCCTCCGACATTGCGCCCCGTTCCACTCGACAAGCCAAACCCAGCGTCCCAGCGACTTTGCGAGTCAAGAACATACAACTCTCGTACATGGATGATGAACCGCGGTGTGAGGGTGTATTGGACAATGTTGGCGAAAACGGAGATCAGTAGTATACCTGATCCCTGGCCTGTAATTCTCCGGAAGTTGCAAAGCAGGACGATTAGACTACTCAAGAGAGTGCTAAGCATGGCGTATTTGTTCGATGAGCTGCTATTCCAGTACTAGAGAATGGGGAGACGTACGCGAGGAAATAGAAAAGACCATCTCTGGCGAGGAGAGTAATGTAGCTATTCACCTCCCATCTCCTCGTTGCTTGATGCATCTGTAGTGACTCTCTCACGAACTTGACCACCACCAAAGTGCACAGGACAGTGCCTAGAATGCACTGCATAGTTGTGGCTGCAATGCCCCACATCGGTGTGCTGGGCATGTCATTGCAAATCGAAGTATCGAGGCGTTGGGCAATCGACACTGGGAGGCAGAATCTCGTAAAGGACACAGTGGATTGGTTGAATTCCTTTGTGACATACTTATAACATTGTTTGGATCGCTGTGGATGCTGGCGTTGACGAGGAGAATGGCTACCTCTGAGATGTATATCACAAGCAGGACACCCAGGACCATCTTTGACCGGTTGTACATCACATACACACGGAGGACCATTGCCACTCCAATCATTAACATCATCAGGTTTCATCGAGAAGTTGAAGATAGCAAACGCTCACTATCGGCAGCCATCCAGAAAACCGTCCAAGCCCAAGCCCATAGAAGAAAAATTACATAGCCTTGGAAATATTCAATTTTAGTCCAGATTCAGGAATAGTCCTTCGGAAGCACTCACACCTATCAGACCATGCCGATACTTAGAGGTTCTTGAATGTCGAACTGGGTACTTACATCTATATCATTCAAGGTGCAGTTAAGTAATTGACAAGACACAGGTGGCGAGTGTCGCACCTTCACTGAGCCAGGTATGAAGGTACTTCCGACTTGACATTCTGTCAGTTTCATCCGCTGCAATTTGATATCATGAACATACGGAACACTAATGCGCTTCGAGATGGATTTGACATCAATACTTGAAACAATCACTGGTTGGGTATTGACTCACAGGGCACTAAGACAACCCGCATAACGAATCTAATATACGCCTGAAGGTTAACATGTGCTGCAAAGCAGTTGAACGCCAGGATATTCACGAGAAAAAACAACGTAGACACCCATGTCCAGGGTCTTTCCTATCACAGGTGCTGTTAAATATATAACACTCCCTGTGGAAAGATATTGATTACAAACCCAGATGTAAGTACACTGAGAAAATGTCAGCTTGAAGACAACTGAGCTGTTTGGATACAAAGCACTAGCACACTTTACCTCTTTCGAAATAGTGAGGCCTAAAGATATGGTGGTCAGACCAACTTGGCAGATTGAGAATTGAAATGGCTGGCGCACAGTAATCATACATCACTGCAGTGGCGAGCACAACTACAACAAGTGAGAATCAGCATTCAATCGACCACAAATGTAAATGGCCAACAGGACAGATAGTCGTTTAGTTGAAACTGTGCCAATGCTGACTGCACGTGGGAGGACATGTGAGCGGGGCGAATGGCACGAGCAGCAATAAAGAGACAAAAATGAAAGGTAGGAGGAAGGAAGGCTTCGGAATAAATATTGTCAGAATGTGTCAATCAAATACTAGCACAGGACGCTGGGCATGCTTTATGATGCTGCACAGATACATGACGGTCCCATCATTCTATGATGGCAACGAAGAGCAGAACCGAACTGGCTCTGAACTATACAGAGCGTATGCAAATCAGCATAAATGATCCCTGAACAGATGCTGGTTTCATTGCGCATTTGTCCGCGAGCTCTCTGGAACAAATGTCCAGTACCCAATGGAAATATATAAGATATGCTCACACACCTCATTGATACCACTTTGGCGTCACACAACTCCTTAGCGGGACCAAGTTGTGAGGAGATGAGGCTGGATGATGCAGGATATATAAGTAAGTTTTATTCGGTTTAATCGCAAAGTAGTGCGAGGATTCCGTCAGTCTACGCTGGCTACTAGAGTTAGGAAGTGGCAACAAACTGATCAGTGAACTAGATGGACATGGGATTGCAACAATATACTGTTCTTTGTATGGCGCTCGTGAGCCGTGACGAGCGGCGGAGATGAGCGGCGACGGAGATAGTGACGAGAGTGACGGATCCGTGGGACAAGCAGCAGTGCAAAGCACTGTCCAGCTCCACTAGCTGTCCTGGGCCATTAATGGTGAGTTCCTTACCAGTAGTCGTACTACGACGCATGCGGCGAATGGTTCAGGCCCAGGCTACCGTCCATGGCAGTGGTATGTGCCTGAGCGGTGGGGATGTAGTCCGTGGCAGTAATCCAGTGGTTCGTGGCATGATCGGTGGGGCGTAGCCTCGGCCAGCAATCATCCGGGTTGAGGACACAGCTGGACGCAATCCGACGGCAGTAGCTGGTCGGAAAGGGAGACGACCGGTGACTGATAGCCACGGCAGCGGTCAGATGGGACTCCCGGCTTCAAGGACGCGACTGGTTCGGCGAGATGAAAATTCGAGCGCAAGCCGCACTACTCGATGAGCCAGCGAGGTGGTACGAAAGAACACCTTGTCCAAAGACATTGTCAGAACTGACTCGGAGCGGGACCGATGAGTCAATCGTCACACTCCGTGACAGCGTGACATATAAGCAGCCGATGACAAGGGACTGACGCATCGCTCAAACCTCTTTCATCCGAACCATCACCACCGCAGCCAAAATCATGAACGGCACCGTCAATTGGGACAGCAAGGTCGTCATCGGTCACAAAGCCAAGGCCCCAAAAGTCACTCGAAACACTGCAGAACTAAACGGTATGCTCAGCTTTCTTCTTTTCGTCTCGTCCTCGCTCATATTCCTTTTCTCTGCAGCCGTAAGTTGATTGCTAGGTTGTCGGTTTGGATCCCTCATACCTCTTGGTAATAGGCACGCCGATCTGGGGCCGTCGTCGCGACAGACAAGAAGGTCACTGCTGGGGGCAACAAGGCTCATGCCGGTACGTGTTCGCTCCCGCCGTACTCTTGATCCTTGCTGACAGTATGCCTCCAGGTCCCGACCACCAGAAGATAGCCAAACTCGATCGCGAGAACGAGGTTGCGCCACCTCCCAAGGTCAACCCTTCGGTCGGCAAGGTGAGTATTCCCACCTGTATTCCTTATGGTCGTTCATGTGTCTCGTACCATAGGCCATCCAGAGCGCTCGGATGGAGAAGCAGCTAACACAAAAGGAGCTCGCCCAAAAGATCAACGAGAAGCCTTCTGTCATTCAGGATTACGAGTCTGGAAAGGCTATCCCTAGTCTCCAAATTCTCTCCAAGATGGAGAGGGTCCTGGCAGTCAAACTTCGTGGTACGTGTCATCGTCTTTTTCTTCCAGCATGTCGAGACTGATATTCGATTCCAGGTGCAGATATTGGGAAGAAGCTGGAGGGGCCAAAGAAGGCGTAATTTGACCCCTCCTTAGAAATATCAACAGACTATACCGCCATGGATTCTTTGTCATCCTTAGATCTCACCCTACATTGTATTGCTTCCAAGATGCGCGTGACGTTTGAACAGTAGGCGAAGTACAGCAAACAGAGATAAGGTAATGATACAATAAAAGTGGAGGCCATCGTTTCACGAACCTTCTTCGTTTGCGCCCTGGAGGGAACATGATCAACTATGACGAGCACAGACAGACTCAGGGCCCACGTATGTGATATAATCTGCGCTTTCGCAAGCTTTGTATTCCTTGAGCAGTTCCTCTGCCGTCGCCCTAGAAAACGTCGTCAAGACACGCGACCGAAAAGATCACCACATCACCCTCACCTCGCATCATCGAACTCTTCCAGAGAGTTTTCAAATATCTTTTCCTTCTTGTACTGTTCCAAGAACGCATTCCGCTTTCTGAGACGATCAAACTGGTCCATCATACGCTTGAACAACTAACAATCAACCAAGTCAACTGGGCCCCAAATCTCTCGTCGTGTAAAGAGACGTACGGAAGCGATACTCGTGTGATTGGCGAGCATCAGTCCGCTCACCCGGTGGTTCGTCGTCACGTACGGTGACCGACGCGTCAACGCGACCTGTATCGATGCAGGCCCCCACGGAATAAAGTTGGCCAACTGTCGTTCACGTATGCGGAGCAACGACTGGTGTACCTAGATGATGACGAGAGAGGGTCAGCGCACGCGAGGACACGACGGGGGTGGGTCAGACGACGTACGTCGGTTGGGTCGACGTCGCCCTGAATGATGTTGAGGATGGAGATGTAGCATGCGGTTTTGCTGGGCGTCGTCGAGACCATGCGGTTTTTGGGTTGTAGCAGGCGGCGCATGACGTCCAGGACGGTCGTGCGCCGGATGGGTTTCGCCTTGGCAATCACGAATTCAAGCATCTGAGCACATTGCGCGTGACAGCGGACTGACCTTGTCGATTTGATCGCTCGTGAACGGCGTATAGGACGTCATCAAAAAGTGACATCGAGGCGTCGGAATGAGAGACGCGATGATACCCACGAGGTCATTGTTCATGTAACCAGGATATCGCAACGTCTGCGTACTCGCCGCCATCACCGTCGACACCTGCCATAACCGAACCACATCAGCCCCCATCCACGTGAAGACAACACAGGCGACAATACGCACGAGCTGATTCGTCTGATCAAACGTGGGCGTCTGAATGTGCAGCCTATCGCCCGCTATCCGCGACAACGCACCATTGTCGAGCACGACGACCGAATCAGCGTGATTGGTCAGTCGTTTGAGCGTGAGCAACGAGTTGTACGGCTGCACGACGACATCGCCCTCTTGTGCATTGGGGAAGACGGAATACGTCTGGATGAGCTTCTTTGGGAACTTGTCGTTGAGCCGCTCGAGTACGAACGAACCAAAGCCAGAACCTGTGCCACCAGCGATGGAGTGCATGAGCATGAATCCCTGACAAAGGATGGGTCAGATCCCGACCAACGAAAAAAAAAAAGGATGGGGATGTGATGCGTACCTCGAGCGAATCGCTCCCTTCTGCCTCCCTATCGATCATCTCCATCACTTCCTCGTACAATCTCTCCCCCGATGCATACCCATGCGCCCAGTTGTTCCCCGCCCCTCCCCCGTCCTTGGATACGAATATGTTTTCGGGGTTGTACAAATTCGCCCACGGCGAACTCAGTATATTATTGATCACCTGTAGCAGCGTCGTCCTTTAGCCATGCCCATGCCGACGAGACGCGAGAGACACCCCGACGTACCCGAGGCTCGAGATCGACAAGAATGGCACGCGGAATGTAGTGCTCGTCGTCTGCTTGATAGAAAAACACGTCCTTGCGATCACCGCCCTCCGTCGCCCATTCTTCGAGAATGCCCTCCTTGTTGATGCCATGCTCAGCACAGAGTCGTTGCCAGTACACGGCGCCCACTAGATGTCATCATTGATTTCATTTTGTTGCGTTTTTTGAGGGTCGGTCGTGAGCGCGACAAGAAGGATGGTGAAAGGTGCGCACTTTGGTTTCCACATTGTCCGAGCTGGACTGTTACGATTTCGCGAGGCATGATCACTGCTAATTTGATGGACCGAGTAGCGACTTGGACAACACAAAACAAAGCATGCAGATCATCAACGTATCTACCCAAAGAAAACAACAACAAAGTAGTATGTATGAGGCGCTGGTAATGTGATGAGACAAACTATGCAACTCGGATCTACGTGGCCTTGAGCCCGTGTAAGTGTGTATGTAAAGCACCAGGCATATGCAAAGGGATTGCAGCGTGATCATCAAAGAAAAGAGCGAAATCAAGAGTGATGGCCGTCAGCCACCTAGTGTACAACCCAAGTGAATGTCTAGAGATAGCAAATTCCGATATTAGGTGGATGAGGACGAATCTTACAAAAAGATGCTTAACATCAATGTAGGCGATGAGGGTAGCGCAAGATTGAGAGGAGAGGTAACATTCGTCCATTTGCAGGAGGAAAACAAAAAAGAATAGCGCGGAAACGTCAGTTCGCGTCCAACCACTGGCCACCACACCAGGGTCATAACACCATCACCGTCTTGCGCCACGTCGCGGAAGGCCCTTGATTCGCCTGCCGCCCGCCACTTCCGCGGGCAATGGGGCAGATCCAATCGTAAACAGTGATGCCGCCGCACCAGGGGCAGGTGCACCAAAGCCAGCAGCAGGTGGGGTAGCCGCATTCGCCCCAGCACCGAATGTAAACGGTGTGCTTCCAGTCGTTGCAGACGGAAGAGTAGTACTGCCAGTAGCAGGGGATGCAGGCTGACTGCCTGTCCCAAATGCGAACGGAGTGGCTCCAGGCTGCGTCGTGGTCGGTGCTCCAAAGGTGAACGACGATCCGGGTCGATTAAACGAGGGACTAGATGGCGCAGAAGCTACCGAAGGTTGACCAAAGCCAGTAGCGGAAGGAGGTGTAGGACCAAACGTGAATGGTGATACAGGAGCAATACTCGGAGACGGCTGTGCAAATTGGAAAGGAGCAACCGCAGGCGCAGTTGTCGCCGGACTCTCTGGTGGTTTTTGACCAAACCCGAAACCGGTCGAAGTTGCTTGCCCAAAACCAAAGGAGCCTGTAGGTTTAGTTTCCTTCTTTTCCTCTTTCGCAAATGGATTGACGGTCGCACCCGGGGCACCGAAACTAAAGGGGGCCGAAGTCGTAGCTGGACTTTGGGCAAATAATGCAGATCCACTCGGCGTAGTGAAAGAAAAATTGAGTGTTGGTCTTTCCGGCGCTTTGCTGTGGCCATTCAGCGACATATCCCTTGCTGGGCTCTCATCCATTGTCACCTCCTGCACAACCTTTGGAGGTGTGGCAGGTCGAGTAGGCGGGGTTGCCCCAAACGTGAAAGGTTTACTAGAGACGTCTGCCGCGGTGGTTCCACTGGGGGTAGCAGCAAATGTGAATGAAGGTGGAGCAGCAGGGGGTGCAGTGGAGGCAGTCGACGGGGGAAAGGTAAAGCCAGTTGTAGGTTTCTTTTCTACCGTGGTAGCTGCTCCAAAGGAAAACGGACTCGTCACAGGCTTGTCCCCAGCCGGGACACTGCCAGGGCCCTGCCCGAACGAGAACGAACTCGCAGGTGGTGCGTCAAATAAGGGTTTGGATGTATTAGCTGTAGGTGCTGCTATCACCGAAGTGGTAGATGTTGATGTGGCGGCGGCAGGAGTGGGCTGACCAAAGGTGAAGACACTCTTTGGCGCTTCAGTACTGGCGGCGGATGTCACGGGAGTCGATATCGCAGCTGGAGCCGGGGATAGCAATGAAGATGGTGGACCAAATGTGAATGGAGCACCATTAGACGGTGCAGCAGGCTTCCCGGGCTCAGTCGCCGGTGGTTGCGGTGGCAGGGCGGGTGTAGGTTCAATCGGTTTTGCGGGTGCCCCGAATGTGAAAGGTGGAGCCAGGGACGGTGTAGGCGTCGTAGACCTTTCAACTTCCTTTGGTACCGTAGGAGGTGCGCCGACTGTGGAAAGGAGGGCCGCAGAGTCGGGAGGTGTGGCAAACACAGACGAGGGTCGCGACGGCCCGTTGAACAGTGATGACGTTGTGCTAGCTGCCTTTGCTGCACTTGGCTCTGAAACTTCGGCGGGCTTCGGTTGTTCCACCGCAGCGACAGTGGGAGCCGATGGTAGCGTCGTAATAGGCGCTGGCTTGGCAGATACAGAAGAATTGGTGAAGAAGTTGGGTATTCCAGAAGAAGTTGGTGCAGTACTGAGTGCTGGTGCTGCTGTCGGTGGGAGAGAAGTAACTTTTACAGGCTCAGGTGTCGGGGGTACGAGTGATATCGTGGGAGGAGCTGGAGCCTGGACCGGAGGAACTGGGGTTGAAGGAACCTTTGAAGTCTCAGCCACTGGAGGCGCTGGTGCCGGAGTAGGGTTAGAGAGGGAAAATGGAAGTGAAGTAATCGGAGGTTCCTTTGCATGTGTCAGGTCATGCGCAACGGTCGTCTGCAAGGTCTAAGTAGGATACCCGTTTGGTTGACTCTGCAACTCACCTCTTTGGCGAAAGTGAAGCCTGCAGGCAACTCGAACACGGGTATTTTCTTAGCTGCCTCCTCAAGCACTTTTTGCTCTGCCACGCGAGGCTCCTCCATTTCTTCATCTTCGTCCTCAAAGGCTGCGGAGAACTTTGCACGCCGTGACACTGGACGCTCCAAGTGAGTTCGGCCAATTCGTGTGCGACCCACTCGCAACGAAGAACGTAAGGGTCCTTCAGGGGACGCTCTTGGCTCGAAGACAGGAGCTGGAGGAGGCGAATGAACCTTTAGTTCTGTCTCACGTTTCATCTGCTCTGCTTCTGCCTCCTTGCGCTTCTTCTCCTCTCCGCTCTCGTCTTCCATTGCGTCAGCACTCTCCTTCTCTTTTTCTTCCTTTTCCTCCTTCTTGCGCCTTGCCAGCCATTTTTTTACGCCACCCTCTCCCGCATAAGGTTTCGTCCCGTTTATTGTTCCCCTCTCCCTCTCTTTCCTTCTCCCCTTTTCCTTCCCCTTACTCTTTGTTCCGAGCCGAGGCTTGGCTGGTCTGTCATCGGTCATTAGCGTGATAGCCTTTTTTTCTTTGTGTAGGAACATATCCGGAACTGCCGTCGCGCCCTTGAACCGTGTGGGGAGCAATGGGGTTTTGTATACCTCTAACTCGTGTAAAGCTATTTCAGCTCTGTTGACAGGCCAAAGATGTCCTGCTAGATAAAAGTCAAATCGTGAGAGATCTTCAATCATATGATGGACGTACGCGCAGAGACGTCCGTCATGGAACCCGTGCCGAACAAGATGGAACTCTGACGAGATGGTGCGCGTGCCTAGAATAGACCATGGGTGGCTCGTTTTATCCAACAGTAATGCAAAACATACGCTGCGCTGAGAATCTATTAGGGTTCCCAAAGTTAGTTGCCTTGAGAGCTCTGCGGTAGCCTGCTTCTGAGCACCAGGTGGTGGCTTTACAAACATGGGATTCGACATCAGAGAAGCAAGAGGAGGGGGTTCATCTGAACCACGCTCTCGACGTGGGGGGACGACAGGACCAAAGCCTGTACCAGAAGGCTGAGGAGTAAGCGACGAGCGAACACGGAGATGTCGTGGGGACATGGATACGTCCCGAGCAGCAGATGTAGAACTCTGTGCGTGATTCGGCTCTGATTGGAGATCTGTGATCGAAGGAGCAGCCGGTATACGAGACGAGAAACTTGAACAGGAAGGCGGATCGAGAGACATCGTGCGTGTCACCGCCTGAGGTTTGAGGTGCGAACTGCTGGGAAGGGGGGATACGGTGCGTCGGTTACGTGGTAACTGATTCGAGGTTGATGGGATATGGAGCGTTTTCCGAGGAGACCTGTTGATATCGCGGACAGGGCCGGACGTGGAGTTGCTTGATGTACGCCGAGGTTGGATGAAGGCAGACCTAGGGGGATCGAGGTATGGTTGGGTGTCCCTGTCGGGGGAGCTAAACCTCATTCTCTTGGCCCTGCTCGGGAGACTCTCATCCTCCATGTGAGCGTCCTCATGTGCAACTGGAAGTCTCCTCCGCTTTCCTTTTGCGTCCTCGAACTCATCCTCTGAACCCGCGAACCAGGTGAAGGGGGCGGTGACGATGTTTTTGATTGCACCAAAGAACGAGTTGGAGCGGGCGAGAGGAGCAGCGGACTGATAGGTATACGTGCTCATCGCTGTCTTGGACAGTGAGCGGGGATGGCGGAGGCGAGCGTGGACGGCGGTGGTGGTGGTGGTGATGGTGAAGGAGAAGGAGGCCTTCCGTCAAACAACGGACGTTGTAAAAACAATTTGTCTCTCAGCCAAGGAGGACGCTTGAAAAGGAAATAACGTCTCACGGTTATGTTAAGCCTTCCGCGGGACAAGACGGTTTCGATGCTGTATTCGACCGAATGTTGTCTCGAAATGTCGCAGGTCTTGTCGCTCGAAGCCAACGTATCGTAGCCAGCTCAGCAGCGCGACGAGCAGTTGTCAGGCGAACCCTTGGGATTCGGAATTTGGCGAGCACCGGCGAGGAACCCCCCGTCTCCGCGAACGTGAGTCTGCGATTATTGCTAGTGGTCGTCGCCTTTACACGTGGTGACACAGGAAGGTTGGCTGTTCGTCGATTCCGTCTTTCCTATTCGACTGGGCATTTGGGAGTACGCACCTCCTGATCGCGTCACTCCGTCGGGTCCCTGATGACAATCCAGTATCCGCCACTATATTGGCGTGTTTCGTGAGGAGTCACTGTTAGGCGAACTGGAATCTCGCCTGTCTGTCATCAAAACACACGGATTCAGGGTTATCTCCCTTGAGCCATACCAAAAGGATGGCGGTGTCTTTATCAAGTTTGCCTACAGCACTACAGACAGGCAGACTGCACTGAAAGACATTGAAGACGAACTGAGGGCGGAAGCCGACAAGCATGGCATGCCCTCTTGGGCCGGGCTCGATTGGGGCAACGTTTGGCTTGTCAAAGGTCAACCGTGGCTGGAGGTCTGCGCTTCTGCTTAGACTGCCTAGCAAAGTACACTCATAATGTACCATCAGGATATGAGCAGGTATCCCTCTCCTTTGTTAAAAGTCGCCTTCGAGGGACCCGATGTTCAAGAAGAGGTTCTTTACGAGCTTTTCCGCGTAGGTTGTTTGCATATCGCTTCGATAGGGACCATTCTCAGTGATGCAACAGCCATACGGCCGCATACATGATCTAATTCCCCCCAAACCAGCTCCTGCTGGAACTCTTCGTTCCGCGGATGTTTCCTTTGCACGCGTTCGCTCGGCCGCTATCGCGCGCAATGCCATGCATGGCTACCGATTCCCGAATAATAACCAGCCTACCCGCTTCCAAATACTCTACGAGCGACCTATCCAAGCTCACGCTATCCGCAATTGGCTCACCACTCATCCGAGAATAGTCCTTCCCATTCTATTCTTCCTGCTAGGAACATTGACATACACCGTACGCAATAAATTAACATTTGAGTCGTGTACTGACCGACCGCACAGATATTTGACCCTATCCGTGCACTCTTCATTGAAGGAAAGATGTTAAACTGGTTTGATTACAGAGGTCAGCCAATTACACCCCGATCAACGCGTAGAAAGGCTAAACCTCCAAAGAGTATGGATTCTTCAAGTGGTTGCGAACATACGCTCTGGATCGATTATCACTTTCATCCACACCTGAAGATACCCTGGTAACGGATCTAAGTGGATGGAAGGAACGCAAAGACGCGGAAAATGCCTTGAGAAGCTATCTGAGCGACCCTCCCCGTATGTTAGCTCTATCACAAGATATCACATGGGCACCCTCACTCACCATGTTTGCAGTGACCGCTGTATTCGTTCACGGTCCCCAGGGTAGCGGGAAAACACACATGGTGTCCGCTGTATTGCAAGACAGTGATCGGTAAGTGGAGATCTCGACTTAATTTTCAGATACCCGGGACCCACCATTCATAGAAAAGCGCTAGTCATCGACTGTGCAGAGCTCAACAAAGCCACCTCAGATTCCAGACTCGTTGCTGCTCTAGCGCAACAAACGGGCTATAGACCCGTCTTCACCTTCCTTAATTCTCTTACCAACATCATCGATATCGCAAGCGTGGGGGTCATCGGTCAAAAAGGTCTGTCTTACCACTTCCCTCGTGGTTACCTCTTTATTCACTACATACGCACAAAGCCGGCCTTAGCAACTCCCTCCCGGACAAGCTAAAACAGATCCTCGAAGTGGTTTCCTCCGCTCTTATAGATGTGAACCGATCACTTCGCAAGGCTACCAAACAAGAGATCAAAACTCGACGCGAAGCCGAGGCCCGTAGGATCGAGGAAGCGCACCGAACAGAACGTATCCGCCAGGGTACGTGGCATGACGGCCGACTCGACTGCGTTTCCGGGAACGGTATCATGTCCGAGCTTGGCGTCGGTGATGAGGCTTTCAGTGCAGATAGTAGCAGCGTCGAGTTGGGTGAGGATGGAGCTTATATGATGGAGGAGTTAAAGAGGGAGAAAGAAGTGGAAGACGAGCTTGCGAGGCAGGAGAGAACCGCAGACGAGGTCGAGGCCATTGCAGGACTCCCTGTCGTAGTCATCAAGAACTACGGTGCGCGCGGGAGCGTTTACAGGGAAGAAATACAGAATGTACTTTCCCAGTGGGTAGCCACCCTTATCGAGAACAAGGTAGGTGGTCGTATCGTGGTGTCTCTTCGTGGTTCACCGATGTATTTTTTAGATTGCACATGTCATTGTTGTCAGTGACAGCAGAGAGCAAGCGAAATTAGTTACACGCGGTATGACCCGATCTATCATCTCAGTCGTTCAACGACTCACTCGTCATTCTTCTGTTAGCTCTCCCATCGAAGCCTCTAAATTTTATCTCTCTATACGATGCAGACACTGCTAGCGCCATGGCTTTCGTAAAACAACGTCTACGTGATGCCGGGATGACTGCTGAGCTAACCAAACGGGAGGTAGCCAGCATTGAATGCCTCGGTGGTCGCGCGAGCGATCTTGAGATTGTCAGTGCGCCAACCAATGCTGTTCGACGTTTGTACTGAGCATGATCTCCAGTTGATCCACAAAGTCCGCAGTGGTCAAGCGATCGAGGATGCCGTCGAAGATATCATATCCCGCAGCATTGGCGAGCTCCGGAAGAGCGCCTTCGGGGAGGACATTGACGATGCGAAATCTCTGCCGTGGGCACGAGAGCAGGTTTGGACTGTGCTCAAGCAGCTCGCGCAGAAAGCAGAGGTAGGCGTTCCCTTGTGTGATGCCTGACAAGTATTCACCAACAAACTGCACACGCAGCTTCCTTACTATGATGTGTTAGCAAACTTCCCGTTCAAGGGAGATGAACTCGCCCTGCGTTCTATGGATCATTCAGAGCTGATCTCTATTGGGACTTTGAACGGTGGGTTGCATCCCTCTGAATTATGCGACGAACGATCCCTGAGATATGATGACCAGGCCGACCATCTACCATACGGCCAGGCAAACCCGTGTTTAAATACGTCTTTGAAAGACTTGTGAATGGTGAGATCCTCTTCGTTTCCCCCATAACCATGTTGCTAATTCTGTTTCAGACCCCGTCTTCCGAGCGACGCAAGACATGGCGGTAAACGACAAGCTCATTACTGGTGCGGAAAGTACGATCAAAGCTTGTGAAGCTGAGCTTGCGACGCTACAAGGAATCGCCGGTCCTGAGGGGTATTTCCAGTCGCTGTGGCGGAGCAGACGAGCATCGGTGGAGAGGCGGAGATACTTGATGAAGAAGATGTACGAGGCGCAGGTGAAGATACAGGCATTGGAGAGGCAGAATATGGACTTGAAGAAGGCATTGGCGAAAGGGACTTGATTATCAGCTTGTCTTTAACTTTGACTAGTAATCACACACCACTCTCCATTTTCTTCCACATCGTCTTTCGTCATGGCCAGCGTTGACGGACAAGGCCATCTTCTGTCGTTGAAGGTGATGCGGGTATCTGTACGTGGTCTCGGCGCTCTTCATGCTCACCACGGGTCATCGATGCTCGCTCACAGCGACCGGGACTTGCGTCTGCTTGGGAGCCCTTTTACTCGAGCTCGTCCTCCTTCTCTGCTCGCTCCACCGCATCCATCCTCTCCCTCCAGGGAACGACGCCGCTCCCCGGTCACCCAAAGACGTTACGCGACCTCACTCACGTCTCCGAATTCCTCACCCTCCCCGCCGCATTTGGCGCCATCCAGCTCGGCGAAACATTTTCCTGCTGCTTCTCCGTCAACAACGAAACACACGCTGCCGTCGATGGCATCCACGTCCGCCTCGAGATGCAAACCACCACCTCCAAGTCCCTCCTGCGCGAGCTCGGCGGCACACAGTGTACCCTCGCCGCAGGGGACGGGCTCGAGGACGTCGTGCATCATGAGGTGAAGGAGCTCGGTCAGCACGTATTAGCCTGTACGGTCACGTATCGGCTCCCGCCTGGGTATCCGTATGCACCAGGACCCGTCGAGGGCTCAGACGACCCGAGCTTGCAGAGCTTTCGGAAATTTTACAAGTTTTCGGTGCGTTTTCGTTGACCTCGTGTAACATATATGCCAATGATCTGACGACGGACGAGACAGGTTGCCAATCCCCTGTCCGTCAAGACCAAGGTCCACGCCCCGAAATCCCCCTCTGCCCTCCTTCACCCGTTCGAGCGCGAAAAAGTATTCCTCGAAGTCCACATCCAAAACATGACGCAAGAGGCCATGTGGTTCGACCGGATGGAATTCGAATGTGCAGAGGGCTGGCAGGCGTCGGACGCGAATCGCCTGCTCGGTACCGATCCCTCGAGTGACGGCGTGCAGACCTTGCAATCGCTGTTTTCAGGTTCGATGGCGCTCATGCAACCGCAAGCCATTCGACAGTATATATACATCCTCTCCCCGATCAACGTACAGACGTTTCCGGTGACATACCCACTGGGGTCTGTCATTCCCCTCGGCCGACTCGATATCTCATGGCGTTCCAAGTTCGGCGAACCAGGTCGTCTGCTGACTTCTGTGAGTGTCGTTTTCGTGTCGTCGCTCGTGCATTGTTGACATGCAAGCATGCCTACAGATGCTCTCGCGTAGAATTCCTGGCCCACAGCAGCCACCTCCATCAGCACCATCCCAGCCCCCAAGCGCGATCCCGCCTTACCTCCAACGCGCACCACAGGGTCCCCCCTCCAGCCCATCCAGACCACGTTCTCCTCAGCTCCCAGCATCCCGACCCAGCTCGCCGCCGCCAGGCGCGCTCAGACCCAACTCTCCCTTCCGCCCCCGCTCCCAACCCGGAACACCGCGTGCGACGCCGCGTCCTCTGTCTCCTGCACCCCCTGTCCCGGGCGCACAACCGCAACCACTGATCATCCCAGAGCCCCTGTCGGATCTGGACGTCGATCTTGTCGTTGTGCGACATGCTGGCGACTTGGTCCGGGTAGGAAAACCCTTTACACTCGGCCTCAGGCTAAGCGTGGCGGCTACGATCCTGCGAGGTCGACGTCGGCGGGTTCGTTTCGTCGTGCAACACCTTGTACCTCGACGAGTTTCTGCTCACGCTCAGAACGTGTCGGAAACACTTGTGACGAGCACACCGTCTCGTCTGCCACTAGAGCTGCCTACGTCGGGGGCTTCGACGCACGCACCGATCAATGTAGTGGGCGAACCGGGGCTAGCGTCATCACCTCAGAAATTGGTTGCTGGAGGCGATCCACTGTTATCGCTGCCGCAACCCTATTTCGAGACACTAGACGAAACGAGAAACGCAAAACTCCGTGGATGCTCGTTCCTCGGACCATCCGCAACCCCGTTGGACCCCATCGATCTCATACAACAAGACATCCTAGCCAGCGACCCGCCTCGCGTCGAAGCGAGCCAGACATTCGACCTCACCTTTTTACCACTTCGCACGGGTTTCGTCTGCGCAGGCGGGCTGCGACTCATTCTCGTCGGTGATCATCCCTCCGGCGCAGATGTAGAACCAGGTACACATATTTCCGCAAAAGAACCACGCACGTTGAAGGAACTGGACATTATCACAGAGGTATGGATCCAGCCGTGATATACACTATTGTAATCATTTGTTGCACGCGATGTTTCGTTGTTGTACATTACCCATCGTCTTGATTCTATTCGTGGTTCCAAGCAACGCGGGGCCCGTCGGTCATGCAGTAATCCATGGGTGACTGACGAGGCGCTGGACAGAGACTAGCGCATGGTAGCGCACGTCTGGGTTCGGGTGTGTCATGAGTTCCATTGCCCGTGCTTTGGCACCTAGATCTGTGATAACTCTAGAAATGCAACGTCAATCCACGAGGCTAATTTAGAGAGGCCAGCCTTACTTCTTTCCTCGTTCGTAGTGTTTCACGTACTGCCCGAGGTCGTGTACTGCGACAGCGAGTACGAGCGAGTCCTCCGTGTTCAACAGACGAAGGAGGAGCCTAGAAGGGACCTAATTCAATGCAAAATGCCAACATGGAAATGTGGCACCTACTTGAGCTGTTCATAATCTTTCTCATTGAGCTTGGACGCGTTTTCCCGCCAAAACTCGTCCGACTCGTGTACAGGCGTCCAGGATAGATGCCCGGACGCCAGCTCAGAGACGTACTCGTCATACGTCCTAGACTCGGTGTCAACAAAACCAAACGACCTGCGTTCACCGTGCATCACTCACGTCAAGCTCTCAAAATCGCGTGTCAGCTCGTCTCGGACAAACTGAACGTCTTCGAGGATGTCCTCGTCGGAGAATTTACGCGCGGAGAGGTTCTTTGAGAACGGGAGTAGCTGCGCGACGAGCATGGCAGGCAGATTTGCAGAAGGCGCTTTGGTTATTAGATTCTAATGCGAATGTATGAGCGAGCAGCGCGCGCGCGCGAGGAAAGATACATGCCCGGAACGTAGCGACGATCACGCGAATGACTTTCTCCTTGGCTGCGGCCTGGGCAACCGAGATCAATAAGTGGATGATATCAAATTTCCTGCCGGTAATAATGTTTGGTGATCATTGTGGTTGCAGAGAAAGCTGTGACCCACTGGTTGATCTGCGCAGCAACGTCTTGCTCAAACGTCAAGAGCCACAAGCAGAATATAACTTGATAGCTCATCTGAGGGGTAGGTTTTTGACGAAGGATTTCTACCAACCTGTGTGGAAAAAATGAGATCATGATGATAATAACAACACAGAGGGGACATGCCCAGCGATGATACCGGGGATAGCCCAGACTGCTCTGCGGCAATCTGGACGGGCCAACAAGGCTTCTAGACACTGCACTGCGACTTCACGCTTGTTTGACGATTGGCCCTGAACGAGGGATGCAAGGACCCTCAAAAACGGTTGGAGATGTTGGTGTTGGAGTGGGGTCGACTCCGAACTGAGGAGTATAGTGAGGATTTGTGCAGATTTAAGCTGCACGAACTCGTCTTGGGCCTCCAGCGTCCTGCAGGACATCAATATCTCTGCGTCGCATGGAGAATAGCAAGAGTTACCTCAGGAGTGGCAAGTAAGGCAGATCGGGATCGGTCTGGGCAGCTCTCGTGAAGAGCGGTATGCGTTCATCGTGATCTATCCACGCGCATCGTCAATCTGCTGCCATCCTAAACCGAGCACGTGCAACACACCCAGGAGCGCGTCGGCGATCAAGACGAGCAGACACTGCATGGTATCGACTCTCTGGAGCTTCTTGAGCAGACGGAGATAGAGGAGCGCGTATATCTGGCCGTCGGAGACGAGAATGGACTCCATCTTTGCCCTAGGCTGTCTGTCTACCTTTTTGATAAGAGCGAGCTCCTCCGATGTGACGAGGTCCGCGCGCTGGTATCCCTGTGCCACACAGGTCAGCGGCGAAGAGAACAACATTAGCGTTGCGCACCTCCCATGGTACAGGCTTCGACCTGATCTTGGCTGAGTTCTCGTCGAGGTACGCATTAGAGACGAGCGAGACCGACATGGCGACTCCAAGAGCCCAACGAATCTGAGCTCGCCGTCACAAGGTTCAAATTTCTCACGGTCGTTGGGCTCCTTCATCGCTGGTCATGACGCTCGCTCGACAGCTCTGCAGACGTGCATTCGCGACGGAGGCGACGTCGCGCCCCAATCTCCACACTGCCATCATCCTCAACCGGTCCCCGCTCCTCGCTCGCACCCCGACGCCCTTTGAAAAAGCTTTTTATGCCTACCAAGCCCGCATACACCGCGCTCTGCGCAATCCCTTCCCGACCGAGTTTTATTTTAAGCAGGGCTCGCCCCTCGAGACGCGGTTCAACATTGAGGAGAGGAGACGCGAGCGCAAGGCGTTTGGTGCACCGTTTGGCATGGACCCATCCGAGGAGCGGAACGAGGCGACCGAGCTCATGGAAATTGCCATGAAGGACGAGGTGGACGAGTCTATGCCGCGCGCGCACGAGGTAGACAAGACAAACGACTTGCAGAACCTCAACAGGAGAGGCCAGCGGAATCTCTATCTCTTGCTCAAAACACGCGAGAACGACAAGGACGTGTGGCGGTTTCCACAGGGCAGCGTTCAACAGGGCGAATTTTTGCATGTGGTGCGTGTCGCTGTGGTGTCGTTGGTTGGATTCATGCAGACGGGATGTCAGGCCGCACATAGAAGACTCGACGCGGAGTGTGGTCGACATATGGACACCTGGGTAGTGAGCCGGAACCCAGTGGGTGTCTATCACCCTCCCAAACAAAACACGCAAGACGTGAGTGCTACCTCTGGTCGAAATCATGTGTTGAACGCCCTCCAGGACGTCGTCTTCTTTTACAAAGCCCACATTCTCGCAGGACAAGTTCGTCCCGACCTAGATCGATACCAAGACTTTGCATGGTTAACCAAGGGTGAAATCGGCAAGCGGACAGACGAGGAGTATTGGCTGGGCATAAAGGACATGTTATCAGACTTTTAATATGTATCTCCCTTCGTATTCTACCCCGGGCAGCCAGCGATCACTATTGTATGGCCACCATTTAGCGCAAACTTCAGGGACTTCAAGCTATAGTCTGGTTCAAACATATGGTAAGCACGTTCACGCTCTGATGTTCTCGAGTCTTGTATTCAGCATGATTGTACAACTATATGGCTGATGAGGTGATACTAGTCTGGTCAGACGAGACCGAGACAACTGGGAGACATGAGTACATGCAATATGGTATAACGTGAGATATCACGGAAGTCCATCAAAGATTAAACGCATGTAAACAGATCCTTCTCATCATCGCTGATCTTCCAGGTGAATTTTTGCTCGACGACGGAAGCTAGGATGCAAGTAAACAACATGAGTAAAAGAACAGGCATAGAGGCACTCACACCCAGGATCCAAATTCGTGTTACGTTCCGATGTCGGCCTCGTCAGGAGCACCAAGGCGACGAAGATAATTTTCAACAAGGTAAAACCTGCGTTCAACAGCGATCCGAAGGGGTGTCTTCCCGCTGGAATTAGCTTCGAAAGGATCGCAGCCATATTCGAGTAGGAGCTTTACAATCTCCCTAGCCTCGCCCTGACTGGCATAAAGTGACGCCAACATGACGTGGAGTATAGAGTCCCCCGCTTGATTGCGTGCATAGACGTCCGCTCCATGCTCGATCAAGAAGGAGATCATCTGGTTTGTCTCGATAACAAAGTCGTCGTCACGAATCCAGAGCCTCTGCCATGAATTATTTCTGGTTGACGCATTCAATGCGACAAATAGCAGGTCAGGTGGGAGAGGGAAGCCAAGAGAAAAGAAATATTTCAAAACAGAGATATGAGTCTGTTCGATGGCGATGTGGAGCGGCGTTTTTCCGGAAAAATTGGCTTCGAGAGGATCGCAGCCATAACTGACCAGAAGCTCTGCAAGGCCCATGATGTCGTCTTGTTGAGAACACTCCAATGCGATGTGGAACACCGAATCTCCGGTCTCAGTGCATGCATGGACATCGGCTCCGTTCTCGACTAGGAAGCGGACTACCCGTGCTGTCCTCCAGATACCTCGCGGGTTCAGTGTGACAAATACATCGGACGGAAGAGGAATGCCAAGGGAGATAAGATATCGTACAACAGAGATGTGGGTCTGTTCAATAGCGATATGGAGGGACGATTTTCCAGAAGAATGGGCTTCGTGGGGGTCACA
The DNA here is from genome assembly GCA_038093535.1 of Boletus reticulatus. NCBI lineage: Eukaryota > Fungi > Basidiomycota > Agaricomycetes > Boletales > Boletaceae > Boletus > Boletus reticulatus. The sequence goes on from JBBPSJ010000004.1 coordinate 324,978, forward strand.
GCCATAGCCGACCAGAAGTTCTGTAATCCCGAGCGCATCATCTTCGTGAAAGGACTGCAATGCGACATGAAGCACAGAGTCACCAGCCTCAGTGCATACACGAACGTCAGCTCCACTCTCAACCAGGAAGCGGACCATCGCCACTTTCGTGCCGACCGAAGTAGTAGCTGGCTCCAATTTCCATAGCTCCAACGTAACAACTAGCATGTCAGCTGGGAATTGGATACCAAGGGAAATGAGGTATTGCACGACGGACATGTGGGCACATCCAACAGCGGTACAAAGCAGCGATTTCTCGGAAGCGCCTGGTTCAACTTGAAGAGGGTCACAGCCATGATTGACCAGGAGTTTCGCGGCCTCCAAAGCATCATCTTCACAAGAATACTCCACCGCAGTATGGAGAAACCAGTCCAGATATCCCGAGACAGAAAAATGCACCTAAGTCGAACATTGTCGCAATGGTCATTCCTGGGCATAACTCGCGACTAACCTGGGCCATCCTTCTCACAATGAATATGAGGTCTTTTCCATGGATTCCATCAAGGAGTGAGTCAAATAGGAACGGATCCTCTAGGAAGCCATTGACAAACTCCACCAAGTCGTCAGTTTGTAACAGCATCCTCTTGATGGAAGACGGGATATTTTCACAGTAGTCCGAGAGTAAATGAGTGAAGATCTCAGGGGAGACGACGCTCCCTTCTTCCGCAAAGTAGGCGACCATGGAATAATGACCGCTGTACATAGCAGCCTCGATAGGTAGAACCTGGGAAGAGTCATTGGTCTTCCAGCCTCTGCGGTTTAATTTTACGCCGCGCGACAGCAGTGTCTGAGCTTGTTCATGCTTGTCAAAATACGCGGCATATACCAACGGATTTGTGCCCTTCTTGGGTTTAAGCGTAGGTGGGAGGTGCGCACGCAGGATTGAATCCGGTGCGAAGGCAACAAGAATGTAAAGGAGGAGATCATGATAAGACGCTGGCCAACTTGGGGTGGTGGTGTCTACAGGCCATGTAGTATTGGGGCATATATCATCCCATGCGTGGGAATTCCGTTCGATGTCCCCAGCGAGCACTTTTATGTCGTGTATAATCGATGCAAATTGTGACCCGATGTACTGGAAATGATCTAGAGCGACGCTGAGCACGTAGTCAAGTAAATATGACGTGGGACGGATGTGGGATTGGTGTTCAGAGGAGGCGTCATCGTTGTTGGAGCCATCGGATCCCAGAGAACGGTTGAGGAGGACTGACATATAGCATATGCACGATCGAGCTAGCTGCAAGTGTGCACGTTCCCAGCCGATGTGGTATCGGGGTAGTTTGGCGTGAACGAACTCGCTCACGAGATACTCCTGCGAAGGGTCAGAAGATGACAAATCAATCGTTGCAGCTCACCTTCACACTGAAGTGAGACAGAATGATTATACTTGTCTTTTCGTCGTAAGTGACCAGACTCCCGCACACGTCTAACAAGGCCTCCCTGTGCATCGGTCCCACGCTAAAATCCAGCGTTCGCTTCTCGAGGTCGATTGAAAGTCCCTCCATGAGCTCGTCTATATGCAAAGGTCGTAGCGCCGCAACAAGCCAAATTAAAGCCCGCAGAACTAGCTGTCCCTCCCGAGTTTCAGTATCAATCGCGAGGAGAATTCGCTCATACGTTTCATCGAGCCCTTCGGGGAGATCGTCGAGAGCTCTTGAAAGTTCTTTCAGAGTGACACATCGGTTGAGCGTGTCAATTGAACATTGAACCCAACGAAACCTTGTGAATGCATATGGTCAGATTCTGCGCCAAATATTGGGCAGTAACCCTTACATTCCGTCCGCCTTATGACACAAAACAGAGTGGATTTCAACCTTGGTCACAGGATCAAGAACTCTTAACCTTCGGCGAGCATCAAGTTCTCGGGAGACATGCAGTGCGATGTCTGCCGATAACTTTTCCGCCATGTCATCCATCGAAATAGATGGAATACCGGGGAGACCATCCTTGATGACTGGAAGTGGCCGACTGGTCACGAAAAGTTGTACTTGTCCCTTGAGTACATTAAGACCTTCGAGGAGTATCTCGATGTCTTTACATTCGTCAAGTGCGTCCACGACGACTAGAGGCCTCTTTATAAATAACTCTGCAGTGCGACATGCAAATTCAGCGAGTTCCTTGATATTGTTCCGGGTGGCGCCTCCCCTTTTCTTTGCATAGACAAGGTCATCGATTAGGCTCCCGGGGTCGATAGCAGTCTCACGAATTTGATGTAACAGCTGGGAGAGTATAGAGCGCAATGCCTCTGAAGCACTCGTGGAACGCTCGTTCCGAAAATCACAGTAGAAATAAGCGAGAATTCCTCCTACCCGTCGGATCCCCTCGAGCGAATCGACGACGGACGACCTATATGTAGAGTTAGAACCATTGGAATATAAGAAACGTCAACATACACCAATACGGATTTACCAGCCCCGGCTGCGGTCGTGACGACTCGTCAGTCGAAAGCAACTCACACTAATGCTGGACCTTACTCACGCTTCCCACGCAACCATAAGCACGAACATTCGCCATCCTGCCATGCCTTATACTGCGTTGTGTCAAATAACCACCTGCATGTATCTGGCTGGCGAAGCAACAAGGTAACGTCTTGTTTTTCAGCGCAGTTCAGTCCATCCAGCCACTTCAATATGTCTTCGAAGTTCTGCGCTGGGAGATGTGAGAGAACAATCAGTCTAACCACGCTCGAACGATGTTCACTGAAGAAATAGTTACCATGTTTTTCCTTCTCCTGCTGCGTATCAACTATCCTCTCGTGTTTCATCTGCGTAACTGGACGGTCGCGCTGGTCAATAGCTGCGTCTGGCACGTAAGTGCTGAACACCGATTAAAGCATAGGCTATCATGATATCGCAACACTCACTCAACGCTCGTATGAGCGACGACCGGTAGAGTCTCGCTGAGAATGTTGGATCCCTCATGGATGTGATCGCGAGACTGGGCTAGATCCTTTTGTTGCCGGGCACCCCCTTCGTTGTTCCTGAGTGATACCGTCATGCACAACCCACAGAGGTACTGAGGAGACTCACCAGGTCTCTGTCGTAAACAAGAAATGAAAGTATCCTTTGCATGAGCCCAAGAGATCGACAGCTTCCTTGATCTTGTCTTGCGTAGATGTAGTACCGCGTCTCCTCGGAAAAATGGTCTTCCACGGGATGGTATCTTTCCGGAGGAGCCTCTCCATCCTGCTCAACGTGTCAAGACATACTCGCGGTTCATCGCTGCTGAGCCAGTCTTGGACTCTGACGTCGAATGCAGGGCCGCCTGGAAGAGACCCAGGTCTACTCAGGATACCTGCGAGTGTATCGCAGGCAACAGATATTCTTCGCATGTCGGCTTCGAGCTGGAAATGGGAGCGTTGCACGCCGGGAAACCCCTTGCGATCGGCATACTTGTTGGTAGCGATGTTAACTTTGTGAGAGGCTGATGAAATGTCTAGGAAGATCTTCCGAGAGCGTTCCATGATCAGTACCGCTCGTCCACTTTTTCCGCTTGGTATGATGCTGACGGTGAGGCCTTGAACATCTGCATCAAAGTATTACGTCATCGCAGGTTTTGAACTAAACAATGACAGAGTCTCCGTTCAAGATTGCCATCCCCGATGAAAAACTTGAGCTCCTTCGCAAAAAGCTCGAGCTCGCCACCTTCCCGGACGAGCTCGAGAGTGCCGACTGGAAATACGGTGCTCCCCTTGCGGATATCGAGCGACTTGCCGAACGGTGGAAGAACGGGTACGACTGGCGCAAGCACGAGATGGAACTCAACGACGAGTTGCCCATGTTCACAAGAGATATTGACGTCGAAGGGTTCGGGACGCTGAACATCCACTACGTGCACAAAAAGAGCACCGTGGCGGACGCGATTCCCCTGCTCTTTTGCCACGGTTGTCAGTGTGTTTTGTTATTCCATGTTTTGCACTCATTCAACGACCGTATAGGGCCGGGAAGCTTTTATGAGGCTCGAAAGATACTCCCGTTGTTGACTGCCTCGTCTCCAGAACACCCCAGCTTTCACGTAGTAGCGCTGAGTCTCCCTGGATATGGGTTCTCTGAAGCCCCCCGTAAACAAGGCTTCTCACAGAACCAGTTTGCAGAGGTATGTAATAGTGTTTCACACAAGTTGAGAGATTCGACAGCCTGTTCCAAACCATAGGTTGCCCACAAGCTCATGTTAGCCTTAGGGTATCATGAATATGGTATTTCATGCCGCGTCAAAGTCCCGTCCTTTAAATTGACCTCCATTTGTAGTCTCCCAGGGAGGGGATTGGGGACATCTCGTACGTTTACATGATACATGATGAGTTTCAACCCAGGTTGATCTCCTTGCCTAGATCACGTCTACTATGGCTGTGCAGTATGGTGGAAAGCATCACAAGGCCTGGCATACAAACATGCCAATGTGAGTTGTAAGCATATTTGTAGGAAAGGGTAACACCCAACTAGCCACTTCAGTGGTCTTCCCCCGTCACCTCTCCGCGAGCCGCTGTCATTCCTTTCTTTCTTGGTTACACCGTGGACCGCGAAAGAGAAAGAAGGGCTAGCACGCTCGCATTGGTTCCGAAACCAAGGCAGTGGATATTTCGCGGCGCAATGCACACAACCCCAGACGATCGGTTACTCGTTAGCTGATAGTCCCATTGGCCTCCTTGCATGGATCTACGAAAAGCTGCATAATTGGACTGACAGTTACCCCTGGCAAGATGACGAAGGTAAGCGACTTACTCTGCATGATGCAAAGCGATGCTCATCTTGTCTAGTTCTGACGTGGATTTCCATCTACTGGTTCTCTCGTGCTGGCCCGGCCGCCTCTGTGAGGATTTACTTTGAGGTTATGCAAGGTCAGATGGATACTCCGTGGTCGCTGTCCATTCCAAAGATTCCTATGGGTGTTTCGTTCTTCCCGAAAGACATTCGTGTCGTTCCCAAGGCGTACGTTTCTGTTGTCCTCTCCCGAACGGGTCCTGACTGATCCGCTGCAGCTGGGTTCGGCGAGGTCGGCCAATCGTTGCCGAATTCGAACATGAGAGCGGGGGACACTTTGCTGCTTATGAGACGCCGCAAGTGTTGGCAGATGATATGCGTACGATGTTTGGGAAAGGCGGAGGTGCCTACGGAGTAGTCCCGGGCAAGGGTGGATATGCTTGACAGTCCTCGAATGTTGGCTTTCTGTACATGAAATCTGTAACCATAAGATAGCGTCTTGTCTCACGGACGCGCGGCGGCTTTATTTTCCTCCCATGCCATTCCCTTCTTCCTCGAATGTAACTCAAACTAGTGATCTAGCACTCTCGTACTTCCAGTCTCCCTGCAATGGACCAACCTCTGCTCGCATATGTCGTCGCCTGCGTCATCGCGTTCGTCGTTCACACTAGTGATTTTACCCATTACCCTAGGCCTGGGGTAAATAACCCCCAGTGGATTCGTCGTACACAAGTTGATTTCTTAGGATCCGAGTGGGAGCAGATGCAAGAGAGGTATCTCACAATCCGGTGTCGTGTTATCTTTCGTCTTACTATCACTTATCCTCTCATTTCCTTGTTTTCTGATTCGTTTCTTTATCTTCATAGTTGGGACGGAGCGGACTATTTGTACACGACGGTTCGACTATATACAAGATCGGATCTTCCTTACAACATCATCTCCAACACTGCCTTCACTCTTGCCAGCTCACCCTGCTGTGCCGCAACGACAGCGTCCATGTCGCTGACGCGCGCTTCGAGATCTCTGAGGAATGCCAAAGTAGAGTAGGATTTCGCTTCGGCGGAGAGGATTGCGCGCCTTGCGTCAGCTAGCATTTTAGGATTGGGACCGGAAGGCCTTGCACTCTTAGCCTTTTTCATGGGCAACTCATCATCTTCATCTTCGAGCAGGGGAGAGGTGTCCTTCACGGTAGAAGGACCTGCGTTTGAAGATGAAGCCTTGACCTGGCGAGCCGGATTTACGCGTCGTTTAACAGGTCGTGGCACTCAAACGAAGTCAACTCAGAGATCAACATTGAAATACTCAGTCACACACCTGGGATCTTGCCCTTTAAATCCGGAGCAACACTCTTGGTCTCCTTCCCCCTGCCTCTTCCTCTTGACTTATCGCACTTCCTCCTCGCTTTCCCGCACGGGTCGCACCTCCGGTTCGGGACCCCTGCGCATTGGAGATCCCGTTTCCCGCATGGTTCACAGGACGGGTCGTGCACGATCCGTGAAGGATTTGCCGGAGTCGGAGCCTTGACCACCTTGACCTCATCATCGTCATCGTCTTCTTCCTCGTCAATTCTCACCTTAGGGATGGTACGCTAAAGTATTGGGAGAGATCAGCAGAGTCCCATGCGAATCACACATAAACGTACCTTTCGTGCCATGGACATCTTGTCCCACTTGGCGAGGTCGGACGCTGTTGGTCTGGACCCTGATTTCGACGTGACGTTCGTCCCTTTGTTGGCCGCCTGCTCTTCAAGGAATCTGATCGACTTGAACCGCGTAGGCGCGTCGCGTCCTCCAGCTTCTTCTAGTCGTGCCAAGTCCGCTTCAAGTTCCTTCCATTCGTTCGTGAACTCTTCGCAGACGAATCCATTGGCAGATTCGAGGTTTCTCATCAAGGTTGCCTAGAGGAAAGAGGTGGGATGTCGGAGAGATGAGGAAGGAAAGAGCAGATTGTGGTGGACTTCGCGTTTTTGTTGGCGGTCCATTGTTTGGTCAAACGCTCGACCCACGTGACTGGTTGGGGAGACCCATGGCATATCCCTTTGTCCATTGTCCATCTGTGCTACAATGCCACACATCACCCTGACTACCCCTACAATCTTTCATATTATTTGCTCTTGCTCTCTGGGTACAACTAGCGCGAGTTCGTCAGCCCGATACCAATCTAGCGAGGAGTCAAGGACATACCTTTCCAGGATTGAACAAATTCAGAGGGTCGATCGCACGTTTCACCGTCTTCATGAGCTCTACCGTGTCCTCACCGAGTTCCTCGACAAGGTATTCTCTCTTTCCAATCCCGACGCCATGTTCGCCCGTACCTGACGCATCCAAAATGAATATGATCAATAGCCACCCACTGAGAAATCATTCAGAAGCGAACATACACGTGCCGTCCATGGCGATCGCGCGGTGGATGAGTCTGTGGACAGCTTCGCCTACGGATTGGAGTTCTCGGTCATCACGAAAGAGGATGAGTCCGTGGAAGTTGCCTGGAGTTCGATTCGTGGTAATGTACGCGCAGCCGTCTGCAGGAGGGACGTACCATCTCCGACGTGTCCGACGATGGTGGATTTGAGTCCAGCCTGGGCGAGGTCTTCTTTCGTCTCATACACGAGCTGAGGAAGCTTGGACACCGGAACGCTAGACCATATCATCAACAATCTGTCTTTGACTGGTGAAAAAATAATAATTACCACACATCGGTCGTCCAACACTTCATCCCGGGATTGGACGCCAGAGTAGACATGAGCGCATATTTTCTGTTTTCCCAAAGATCTTCCGCTTCTTCATCCGTTGCTGCGAATTCGAATCGGGTGCCACCGTGGCTCCGAACGATTTGTTGGACAACCCGTGAAGTTTCGGCAATAGAATCCGGCGAACCTTGAAGTTTGAAGAAAAGGGTGTCTTGAACTGGATAAGGTTTCTCGACAATTCCGGCTGTGTTGATGGCAGACATCACTATGGATAATGCATGTCAGGTATATCCCTCTCTTAATGGTACAAACAGACTGTGGTCGTCAAGAAGTTCTACACATTCTAGACGGATTGTCAAAAAAAACTGTGCAAACGAGGAGGATGGATACGAACGAATGTGTGGGCCACAAGATGTATTGAGAATTTCTTGGACAGCGCTTACGGCTTGCTTGACGTCCGGGAACTGTGCCATCGCGACTTTCGTCGGAACGAGAGGTGCCAGGCGAAGTGTAGCTGCTCCCCGTTTCAACAAGAGATACAGCAGTGGCGTAGAAGATTTTACCCTCAGTTACAATGCCCAAAGTACCCTCTGCGCCGATGAAAAGCTTGGTAGTGTCAAATCCAGCGGACGACTTGCGAGCCCTCTGACGCGTCTTGATAACTTTGCCGGACGGAAGCACAACCGTCTGGTGATCGTCACCCATGTAACCGGACGTAGAGTCACGCTAGAATTAGCACTCACGACGTTTAGAAACCATTCCGCCTTTGCTGTACCATATCTAACGGCGTTCGCTATGGGCAGTTGACATCTCATCACGAAGAGCTAAACAGTGGGGACTCACTGCCGGAGCACCCTGTGCCAATCATCCCACCTATCGTCTTCCACGACTATCACGACTCACGTGGACTCCGGAAGAGGAATGACTTACAGCACCTGGACCTGGGTCAAGCTACGCGTGTGATGTTGAGCCCCACTGATCCGACGTCCAGAATAGGCTTACAGGAAAGAAAAGAGGTATGCCTTTCTCCTTGAGAACGCGATTGATGTCGTCCCAGCGAGCGCCAGCTTGGCACCGCAGATCACCATCACTCTCTGGGGTAAAGGCAGTCCACGGATCGTCCGCGCCCATGCGAGTTAGTGTACGTACCGTTGATTTCCAGAATTTGGTCCATGGCAGACATATCAATGCATATACTCCCCGAGGGATACTGCACACGCGTCCCATCAAGACTCCAAGACAAGCGAGAACGCAGCGAGCGAACTCACGCCACTGTAATGGCCCTCGAGACTCGTCGCCCCACTGTAGGGAACGAGAGGGACCCTGTACTTGCGGGATATGTTGACGACCGTGACGACATCCTTCGTGGACTCGACCTGGACGACGACGGAGTGGGGTGAGCTGGGGTGATACGAATTTTCCGAAGAACCATAGCGCTCGAGTGAATCCTTGTGCGTCTGCACGCGGTGTTGGCCAGGAAATGCGTGTCGGAGCTCTTTGATCGCCTCTTCGACGTCATCTGGGCTGCCGTACGAGGATGCGGGTGAGATAGGGGTATCGACGGACGAGAGCCCAGCTTCAGAACTGGACGGCGAATCACCGGGTTTGTTCTGTTGGTGTACGTGGTGGCCAGACCCATAGATGTGTGTTACGGTTGTCCCGAGCGTGAGAGGCCCAAACTCGTCGAATGCGCCATTCCGCAGAACGTAAAGACCGAAACCAAGCGTACTGAATGTCAGGAGTGCACCTGCGACGAAGTTGCCTACGTATTTCATGTCTTGGTGTCGGGACAGCCTGGGGTGAGAACTTGTGTGGTGTCTGACCTGGAACGAAGAGCGAGTAGCGAGACGGGTCGACGGGGAGGGCAGCCAGCTCGTGCGGACACGCATTGAGCGCTGCATGAACCTTGCTGGGATCATGGTTGAGCTCAACACCTCCTTTGCGTGTGAGGTCCCAGTAACCGTGGGTGTCGCTCGTCGTTTATAATAGCTTATGCAGTTGTGCGGTACTAAGAGTCACCGGGGTACATAACTTTTTTTCACAAAATTTCCATAACGGGAGGAAATTGTGTCCGGACATTTTCGTCCCAAAATACAAAGGGTAGAGCAGGATCAGCAACCTGAGCTTGAACCGTCTGGATGTCGCGACAGGGTGGAAAGCTGAAGCCCTTAAAGGCCTGTCTCATTACACCGACCGTCTCATCCACTCATCGATCACGATTTACTCTATAGGCTGCCAAGAAAGACAAAAAGGAAGAGGACGAAGATGATAAGGCCTTCAAGGAGAAGAAGAAGGCCGAAGAGGCTACGATGAAGGCTGCAAGAGAGAAAGGTACGCACGACCTGGTTTCGGAGAGGAGGACCCTTCTCATCGCTGCGAATCATCTCTCTCGATCATCAATGTACAGCTACCAAAGGTATGGTCATGTCTCCAGCTATTCTCCCGCATCGCTGAACGTCCTTTTGCCTATCAGGTGGTGCGCCAGGTGGTGGGATCAAGAAGTATGTCAAACTTCTATTTGGTGGATGGTTTCCACAGGTATCAATCTGTTGTTCCCAGGTCTTCCGGGAAGAAATGAGTGGATGGGAATGTGACGGATGTATTATGATCCTGTCCAGACGTGGACATTCGTTTCTTGTGTCTGTATGCTGTCAATCGTACGATCGTGGGTCATTGAGATTGGATTGTGACTGGTACTACTATGAGCACGACATCTCGGGGCTGGCGCGTTCAGCTCGACCGCGTCTGGGATGTGCGCCATTTGTTGTTTGCGCCAGATCGTCGTTGATACCATCGTCTTAGGTCCTCGGTCCATTCCCAATCCATGCTCGCGAACAGCACTTTCTGTCTCCAGCATATCCCCTCGATCGTGAGTCTCTTCGAGTTCCTTCTCCACCTGGCCTTCAATCGTCCTATCCAGTCTCTTTACCCATCGATACTACCGAGCAGTACCCCACATCGCTCACCCACACCGCCTCCGCCTCCTGGACACAGACAACAGCAGACCCCCATGGCGTTATCCACGTATCACACCCTTCTGTTCCCTGGGATCAGATACGCGCAACCGAAGGCTGGGCCGGTCTTCAACATGTAAACGTATTGCGGGGTCGGCTCTCTGTCCGTCCCCCGTCCGATTTTAGTGGAGGCGCGTCAAACCCAGTACTCCGCACAGAACTCCTCCAAGGTGCCTTTTTTACGATTCTTCCACCGCCTGAATCTCTGGAAAGAAAAACCCATGTCCCAGAATGGTATCACGGAAACATATACTCGTTGGAGAGGGCTCCAGTGCAGCTCGTTAGGTTACCCGTGTCGCACACAAGCAACGAGAAGGCGAGATATGAGGTGATTATATGCGCTCCCTACGAGGTGCATTGACCCTTGTCTTCACTCTCTTTCACTAGGCTGACATTCGATCTCTGTAGATACGCCTGTTCGGAGACCCCTCTGCATACTCCTCCCCATATCCAGTTCTAACACTCAATTTCTCCGTCTCTCTTCAGTTCCCATGCTCCACGACGCCTTTGCTCGAGGCAGACGGACTACAATCCTTCGCCGAGGATGCACCACTTCAGCACGCAGTTACACACTCGGTAATACCTCACATCGTCGATGGCACGCCTTTTGGAGATGCAGTCGGTATTGGAGTTCAGTGTCTCGATTTTGGACCTCGTACAGAAGGGTACTGGTCCGTCATCCGTGCATGCCTTGCTCCAAGCTCAGCACGTCTGCCACCTTCATTGTCTGTTGCACTCCTCGACGAGATGCCCGTGCGCATCGCGCCAACCCAAACCCGCATCATACCCCTCTGGCTGCATATATCCCTAGGCGAAAGAATACCTGCGGATGTCGAGAAGTTGGACGTAGAGCTTACATGCGCCCCCTTGACTCCTTTATGCCATCCGACTATGGACAGCAACTTTGTACAGCATGGAACCAAGAGCACATTCGTCCTCCGGGCCATTCTTCCGCTAACTCATGTTCCGCTGTGGACACAAGAGAAGCACGTTCCTATCCTAGCTTCGTATTTCTTTGCAAAGTCGATGCCCACTGCGTTCCTAGTAAAGCCCCCAAAGGAAGCCTTTGGCGACACCCTTGTTCCGGGACAGCCCGACAACATTGACACTGGCAAGTGCAGAGGCAACGAGCCGATTCTTGCACTTCGTAAGTCCAAGCTCGACTAAATAGGTTTATGCATTTGGTATGAATGCTCATCCGACGGATTCAAGATGGTGCTGGTGTAGATATCTTCGCCCAGTCATTCTGGCCAGACTCGCTTATACGGCAAAAGTACGCATGGGTCGTGATGCCGCAAGGACGGTCCAGTTGGGTGAGCTTATATCTGCTACTTCTCGCGTTCTTCATTCAGGTTCTTTACTCGTTGCTGTGCCTTGCAGGGACTCGATTGGCATGGCTCATCAACGGCCGATGCATTCGCAACTGTATCTGCCCTCTCACGCATTTTATCCAATTCCGATTCTGGAAGGTGGGCCAAGTGGAGTTTCCATACCGATACGCGTGTCATTCTCATTGGCCACTCGAATGGTGGACAAGGTGCATGGTATATGGCGAGTAGATGGCCCGATCGTGTGTGCGCTGGTGAGTCCTTGACCCCATGCCCGTGTTGAATCTTGCCCTATGACTTCTATATACGCCAGTCATCCCGGCGGCCGGATACATTAAATCACAGGCATATGTCTCGTGGGGTATGAGCCGCTTTGCGCACTTTATCGATCCAGCGTTGCGTGCCGTCCTCGATAGTTCACTCACGCCGGACGACAACGATCTGTTCTTGGGAAATTTGGTTGGTAAACCGGTTTTGGCATTGAACGGGTGAGTAAATGGAGAGTACAATGACGGAATGACACTTTAGAAACTTGATATACGGCATGTCTAATTCAGCTTTGAATTTCGGAGTGAGCCTGGTCGACCATGACTGATGGTGATTGTTGCTTGCAGAGGCGTAGACGACAACGTCCCACCGTGGCAAACACGCGAACAACTAGGAATCTTGAAGACCTGGGATCCCAACGCGGACGCGACGTGAGTGCATCCACCTCCACCCCCCGCGAGTTTCCTGACTTGTTTCGTCATGGACAGGTACTACGAAGATCCCGGAAAGCCTCATTGGTACCCTGAGATCTTGTTCAACAAGCGCGTACAGGACTTTCTAGATCGTGTTTACTTTTCTTCGTCGTCTCCGCGCTCGTTGGGGAAGGGGTCAGGCACGCATGGGCTCGCGGGCCAGGAGCGCGGGACAACTTGCTTCACCCTGACGGTTGTTGTCCCAGCTGAGAGTGGCCCGTTGAATGGATGGCAGGTCCATGCATTGATGACCCCTGGGTTGTGAGCACCTCATACGCTCGTTGTTTAGTCGACCGATTTCGCTGACCGTGATGTCTAGGTTGGCCCGGCTCCGAGTGACGACTACTCCCGATGGACAGGTATCGACACAGACGACGAATATCTCGGTGTTCTCGATCAACGTGGATGTTCTCCGTGCTACCTGTGATGGTGTTAGGAAAGCGACGATACTTGAGATCGACGGCGACAAAGTTCTAGTCGACCTTGACGACTCAGCTAGTACGATCTTCTTCGTGAGGGACACCAGCAATGCAGGGCTCTACCTCAAGCCACCTTGGAAGGTACGACACTCGCTCTATACCCGCTCGTTTGAGCTGCACGGCCTGCCCACAGATTCACCCCCGCACTGAGCTGCTGGGGACGACGCTACAGAACCTCCGCACTCCACGCCAGCGCCTGCAATCCATACTCTCGACCCGTGCCCCGCTCACATTACTCGTCCCATCTCTTGCGCCATCCCACGAACTCTCTGCGGCCCTCCGTATCGCGCACGCCCTCCACTTATTCCACACGCTGGATGCCCACATCATCAGCGTCTCCGAGCTCGAGACGACACGCGTGGGACTACACGAAGGAAACCTGGTCGTCATCGGGTGCGCCGAGACACCGCACGTTCAGCAGTGGCTCGAACGCGCGGGTGGAACATGGACGTACGTCCACGGCGCGTGGCGTCTCGGGAGCACCGTCCGCTTCGAGCGGCCGTCTTCAGGCGAGTGGTGTCGTTCTGGTGTCGCGTGACTGTTCCATGCTCAACGATCTTCTCGACCGCACCAGCTATCCTGTTTTGCCAACCACACCCCTGCGACTCGAACGGCCAAGGTGTCGCGCTTTTCCTCCAATCGACGGACGCAGCTGGCCTCGAGCGCGCCGTCCGGCTGTTCCCGATCCGCACGGGCGTGCTCTCGCCCGACTGGCTCGTCGTTGACGGTCGTGCAGACACGATTGGTGCTGCAGGCGTGCAAGGTGCAGGGTACGCTTCGTATTCGTGCGCGGAAATGTTCATTATACAACGTCTTCCATACATTAGGGTCTATGGCTGGACATCCCCTGATGTGTACAATGAACACGCCACAGGTAAATGGGTCTGGAACGAACGCATGTCATGGCTTGATTAGCATACGACGCCCCATACGACGCCATAAGTACATAGATAGAATTCGTCTGTACATTGTACGGTAAGGATCGTGACAAGATAAAACTGTAAGGGCGAAGCGGACGAGGTCTCATAGTATAAACCATCAGGGAGCGGGGCGTTCAACGATCACGAGAGAATGTGGTAAAGCAACAGAGGAATAGTAATCACCACAGACCGTATACGAGAGCGTACGTGCAGACAAAGTACGCGCGACATAATCAAAGTTCACATGTTACACCTTGTTCAACACTTGAATGGGTGGAAACTTGTTACAATACAGTGAGTTGCGGGTAGAGGAAGAGACGGGGCAAGAAAGAAAGAGACTGAAAGTGAAGAGAAGAGAACCCAAAGAGAAACAGATATGTGCGACAGATAGCAGCGACAAAAACAAAGCGAGTCTAGGATTGATAGATGGACCTCGCGACCTGACCACAACATCAGCTACCCCGAATAAAATCAGACACAGACGCGCGAGCACTGACACTCTCGAGAAGCATAGTGACTTCGGGGGCGACACGAACGAACTCTTTGCTCCAGAACTCATATTTCTGGTTCCTGAGAAGTTCAATGAACGTGACCAGTGCTCCCCATGGGTGGGGACGGTGGACGATAAAACGCTCCAAGAGAACACGAGTCATCACCTCACGGAAGTAATCGTCCTTGACTTCGACGAAGAGGTGGAGCAGGAGGGAGGAGAACCAGTGGGTATGAGCGTTGGGATATCGCAGGTGGAGCACCATAGCGCTCAGGAGATGGTGTTGTCCTAAAGTTACCCGTGAACACGCGGCGGAAAGGCGGACGGGTGAATCCTCACCTTCAACATCTAAATTAGTAGCTAGGTACTGTAAAGCAACGACGCCTGGATCGCTGGGGACGAAGACGGACGATCCACTGCGCGCCTTCGCCTGCGCGACCGACGACACTCCGATATACATTACCAAAGAGTTGATAAGGGAAAGATTGTAGGTTTCGGTAGTACCTTCCGGGACCACGGATAACTTCAAGCGATCTTTGAGTGAAGCAAGGAAAGTGGGGGAACCTCGGTTTAAGAGGTACTGATCCAGTCCGTTCCTGAGATCAGCACTTTTAACGCCCGAAGCAAAGTCGGAAAGGATGGGCGGAATGGGACCCATTTCGGGGATCGAGTCGAATTTGATGTTGCGCAAGTGGGGGTCGGGAAGGACGATGGAGAGAGGGAAGGCACTAATAATGATGTTGCGAAGCTGAATGCAGCGGGGAGGAATGACGTCGCAAAGGCTGAAGTAGTATTCGCTGAGGAACTCGGGAAAGTCGTGAAGAAGAACGAGAAGCAAGCGGAGTGTGCCTCTGTAGAGGTCGCGAGCGGCAAGTTGAAGGTCTGCTTCCTTGAGGAATGGCGCTAAAAATTTGAAGAGAGACAACAGAAGTTTATGGAACGCGGACCAGCCCTCTCGATTCTCAGACAGGAGCAACTTGGGCATGAGGTGCCTGTGAGAAACTAGACTCAGCCAGGAAAACGCGAAACCAGGGAAATAGGTAGGTTGTAAGGAACTGAAGGTGTCACTGCGGAATCTTGATGAGCAACAATAACACTCCTTCTGTGATCTAGCATACCTGATGGCAGTTAACAGCTGGAAATATGCGGAGCCGAGGTTTGCCTCCATTGCGTGCAAGTCATTGATAAGGCTGGAGAAGAATCTGAAGAATGGCTTCTGCTGGAACATTACCCCTTGGTCTTCATGCATATTGGCCAACACGAGGACAAAGATTGACAAGATTTTGGTGAGATAGTGTACTTTTGCCTGGTCATTGTTAACACCAGAAGCATCCCCGTGGTACTTGATGATGTAAACGATCAAGCGCGACATCGCATCCAGAGCCTGGAAAGCGTAGTCAAATTCTCCGGCAGCGACACACTTGAGGTAGCTGTTGACACTGGCATCGGCGCAGACACGGAAGAAGAACGAAGAGACGTCCTCGACCTTCAGGATACCTTGCTTGGTGAGCTGGGTGATGTAAGGGACAAAAGCCTTTTCTGGGGAGTGCGAACGCTGGAAGATGGTAACCCATTGCTGAAACCAGGAGAAAAGCTTCTCTCTAAGCTGCTCAGTCTCAGGTTTGACCGAAGGCTGCCTTATAACAACCCCATCAGAAGTGACGGCATTGCTCGGACGTCTCACGACACCACGGAGGTCATCGAACAGACGTTGCACGCTATTTGAACCATATAAACCACGTTCTTAAAAAGAGAATAATATAGACACATACTCTTCGTTGGCTTTTCCAGCTTGGACGAGCTGACCCAAAACCTCGATCGTGTATGTTAATTGATTTTGGGTTGCAACAGGTGGGTCACTAGACAAGCACTCCCGAACTAGGCCAACCGCAAAACTCTGCAAAGTGGGACGAGGATCCTGGAACAAGCTCTTGGCCAATTGCTGGTCCTGAAGCGAGATGTTCACAAGTCCGCTGCGGAGAAGAGTGACGGTCACTGGAATATTAAGCTTGCGCTACATCAACGTCAGCATGAGCATGGATAAAATTTGACAGATGACGAACCTCATCCTCGGCATATAAGAGCCAGGTGATGGCTTCTTTGGCAACTTCCTCGAACGAATGGCATAGCTGGTCCAGTAGTGCGACGTAAATTTCCCTACCAAGCTGAGAGGACGTTTTGTATAGCAATTGCACAATCTTCTGAGACATCACAAGTGGAGTGCGGTGGCGATCTACCGACTCAGCAGCGATGAAGAGCACCTGGCGGACCAAGTGGCGAATATCGTGGTTCGAAGGCAGTGCTGAGAGAGAAGTAATAGATAACTGAACAAGAAGACTCTCTAGGTCCCTGACGGTGATCTTAAAATCAAGTTAGTAGAGGCACGCATCGGTACTAAATAGACTAACCGTGAACTGCTCCATCGCCTCTGGGTGGCTCAAAGCGCTCATCCCCTGTTCTGGTGCAGGAGAACCAGCATAAACAACATTAGGAAGATGATCAGCACGCGAGTACGCCACCGCAGAGCCGGGGCGGCTCATAGTAGAGGGTCGTCGCTTGGGGTCGAGAGCTGCGGTTCCCCGTCAACAGCATGGCAAAAAAGGCGGCATAATAACTTACAGAAATCTTCATACACAGCGACTTGATGAGGTTGCAATCCTGTAGCCTTAATACGCAAAGGATCTGGGAGAACCACCGAGAAGTTGGCGGGAGGAGCCGCGGGGTCCCAGAACGCCTGGCCACTACGAAGTTCTCTGTGCCTTCGGCGAACTTCGTATGATGCCGCAAAGCCTTCATCAACATCCGCCACAGCGCGTTCCATCGCAGCTTTTTCAATGACAGAACAAGCGACCTCTACATTGTCGGCTACAAGGATGGAAAGAACCTGCTCGGAAATCACTTGTTCGCTGAAACCATGGTCAACGAGGGTCGTGCGGAGGTGTCCACCAAGATTGCTTTTCAGAGGTTCTTTGCACGTCACCAGCGCAAGACTTCCAGCGAGCTTTTGAGCCATCAGGTGGCCAGCCTTGCGTAATTTGTCCTCGCTGGGCTCCATGGCGAAGTCCTTCGTAACAAGCTCTCGGCTAGAGATGCCTGCAATCGTGACCGAGCGCTCGACGACAGGCACGATGATCTAAAACAGACCGTAATCAGAATACAAGACGACTACAGCCAAAAACCTGGCGTACCTCGCGAACCGAGCGATCTACGGCCAACTGGACAGCCCTCTTGAATGAATGATTGACATGTAATGGTGCTAGCTGGGGACTGATGATGACACTCGATGCCAATCCGGCCAAAATCGACTCGATGTACGCCCCGATCGCCCCCGCAGGTGCAGTACCGAGTGACATGACTTGTCCTTCGCCTTGGATTCCCCCGCGTTCAAACCCGTTCATCGGCACCGAGTCTATGTCATTGACATAGTCGGGGAGGCCAGGTGCGGGCGCCGAAGCATCGGCCGTAGGCCGGTTTCTGAGAATCATCGTCGCTTCGACCGTGTCAAGATCAATGTCGAGTCCTTTGCACAACACCTCAATCTCAAACTTCAAGTTCAGTTTCAGATCGGCAAAGTGATAAAGCTCCGCAAGGAGTGAGATGACGGCCATGAGCCATGGGTTCGGGGGCTTGAACACCTTGGATTTTGAACAAGGTTCGAGGGTCTTGCACACAAATGGAATGGCAACAATCAGTCGACCACTTTCGAAACCCTCGACGAGGAGATCTTTGAAGGAAAGATTTTTGTGCCGGATAGGCTTGTCTCTCGCAAGCGTGATAGTCCCAAGCCAAGAACCAAGATTCTTCAAGATTGCCCGCTCAGACGTGACCTGCATCGTTTTTTCGCTGTTAAGCATCGCGGCAGACTTGGTGAAGGTCTCCTGGAGAATAAGCTTGTCCAATTTCTGCTTTTCGAGGGCGTCCAAAAAGCGAAGGTAAAGTTGATGGTTGTTAGGCTCCGCGCTGATCCGCTGGTCAACCAAATAATTGGCAAACCATCTTGCGTAAGTATCTTCAAAGTAATCCTTCATCTCCGCAAGTTTCGCCTCGAAGTTGCTAGGTGCAAGGTTGTTCACAATGAACAAAACCTTGTCGGACAACTCCTCGGCCGGCTTGACAATCTCGGCATCCATCTCCTCTGGCTGGATAGCTGTGAACACTGGAGTTGGATCAGCTGCGAGGGCCATCATGTCTCCATTGGTCCCGTCTGCTCCAGTAGCCATTGCGCGATGAATAGTAGCCGCAAGGTCAGGACGAGCTTCCATCAAATGCGGAATACCCGACAACGCCTGACAAAGGGGCTGCCATTCCGGAAGACGACTCTCGAAGCGAGCCAGGGCTTGCAATCCAAATTTGAATAAGTTTGTCTCGGGAGGGCAACTCAAGGCATCAACGACATAACGAAGCGCAATCCCAAACGGAATGAGATCAACTAGTTCATGTTGGATGATTGAGCCGAAAAGGTAACCAGTCATAGCAAGTTCGCGGGCGGGGTAGTAGGACTGGAAGAACTTGTATTCGTCGAATAGGAAATGAAGCATGCAGGAGAAGATTTCATGATCTCTAGGGTCCGAAGATGCTTTGCTGCGTTGAAGAAGGGCAATAACTTCGTCAATAGTCGTTTGTTCGTCGTACATTTCCTTGTATATGGCATCAACTTCAGCTTCGATCTCAGCCGAGTAGTTGACGACAGCAAAGCCGGGCTCGGTATCGGTACCAGGGGTGAGGTTCATGAGGCGTGGGTGAATTTGCAGACAAGAATTGCGGACTTCAAGGCAATAGTCTATGTCCTCGCGAGGCATTTTGGCGGAGCTATGTTACAAAGTAATGTTAGCGAATTTCAAATAAGAAATAAAAAGCACAGACTTATTTCGAAGGGTACGGAGGAAGATGGCGATAGTTTGTGGGTTAAGAGGCATAGTACGACCATCAACTGCTGGATCGGACATTCTCGACACTTTTTCGCTCTCCATCTTGACTTCTAAGAAATGGATCATCGCGCGAAGGAACTCGGCACCGTGTGCAGTGACATTATCTGCAAGCCACTTGTCGAGGTTCAAGTACTCTCGACGAGAAGCCAGCGCTGCAACGTCAAGAGCAAAGGTAAAGGGTCGTGAGTCCAAGAGATTTTCCAGGATCTACAGCAAGTTAGATGGTGATGTGAACGTAAAAAGATTATGGCATATTACCTTGAGGTCTTGCGCAACATCCAAAATCCGAGTAATATTGAGCGGGCTCTCGTCATAGAAGTCACGAAAGGCGCCGAGAAGGTACGCAGGATCAATTTGCCACAACCGCATGAAGACAAGCTGATGGTTTGGGTGACCCGCCAGAAACATAGCCAACAGCCTGCGAGAATACTCCAGACGGATGTCGCCCCAGTTTTGATCCTGTGACAGATGTTAAATGATGTCAATCAAATATAAAGCAACAACGTACTGGAACCTGAAGTAGGCCCATATGAACCAACTCTGCGCTTATCTTCAGTGCCTTGTCGAGCATGTCACGTACACAATTGCGGATGTCGGCATTGTCCGAATCTGCGAGTCGTACTAGAACTTCGAAAAGGTCAAGGGAGTTCCATGTGTGCCCCTGAACGTTGGCGGCCAATGACTTGATCGTAGGACTCGCAGCTGCCACGTCCTCTACAGTGACAATCCTGTGACCAGGTAAAGAGACAAAATTGAACGTGTCTGCGGGCAGAGACAAGAGAGCGTCGAGTAGCTTCAGTTGGTATAAAGAATTTTTCCAGATTCCCCAGAACCCAGTCACTGCATGCGGATCCGCATCCCGAGGACAATTGAGAAGGATGGCGATCAACAACTTCAACGTGGCCGTGTCGACTCCGTGCCGATCAGACCAGTCAAATGCCTTGATGACGTTGGCCCAATTAAGGTGTACATGCTACAAAGCGCATCAACGACGACGAATATCATGCTGCTAAAGTCAGGACTTACGAAACTACCCAGAGCCCTCACTAATGCCCCCACATCACACAGGGTCGTACCCTCCGCAGCGAGCCGGGCCAAGCTTGATATAATCTCGACAGCTTGGGCATCCCGTGGCGGATTAGCATCAGAAATGCCGAACCGAAGAAGGAGCGCGCGAACTGTATCTGCATCGCTAGTTATTTCGGGGCCGAGTTGAATAAGGGTCTGGACGAGGGATGCACCAGCGGGAAGGCTGCGTGAGTGGGGCATATTAGTCACGCACAGGGAGACACGGAGAGCACGCAGCAAGTGGCATACCTCAATGTGGGGAAAATGCGCTGCAAGATAGGAGCAACTATTTCTGGTCCATACTTGGCTTGTGCCGCCGCAATGACGGCCTGACGCTGGGTCGCATCCAGTACGGGGGTTTCCGAGTTGGAGTCGGACAACAAGTTTGACATGAGTTTTGCGACCTGCTGAGGGGAGAGATCGGCGTGGTCGAAAGAAGGGTGTTGGCAGAGGGAGAGGACGGCATTCTCAAAGTCGACACGGATGAGGGCGGCTGCCTGTGTCGCTAGCTCCTTGCGAGTAGAGCCGGCGACAATGGACGAAGCCAGGACGAGCCTCTCGAGTGGCCTGAGAGAAATACGATCTACAAATCGGAGTAGATCAAAGTGCCTGAAAGTGTCCCCTTCGCCCTTGTCTATGCCATCCCGGAATCGGTCTGCAAGAAAAGGGTCACGAGCGAGGCGCTGAGTTTCCTGGACAAGCAGACGGAAGGTCAGGGCAGTAGAGGGGTCAAACGCAGACGGAGGGGCAGATAAGGAAAGACGGCCTTGGGAGTGAACAATGAGACGACGAATAAAGTGGAGGTAGGTGTCAAGACCGTGCTGCTCCGAGAGCTGCGACACACAGCAAGTTGAGGGGTGAGCAAAAAAACTGGGGTGAAAAAAAAAGCGACATACGGAACGTATTTCGAGCTGGTTCCTCTCGAAATTGTCCTCCGTAAGTGTTGAGAGGAGGAAGACAATTTGAGCCTTTACGATGGTGTGTATGTTGGCGTTTGGAGGATTATCCATCGCCGATGACCTGGCTGAAGACTCCGGGCGTCGATTGACGCTTCCACCAGCCGACGCCGTTTTGAACGAGGAGCACGCTGTCGAAGGGGTAAAACACGTAGGCCGGAGCGAAACCAGCCTGGAACGGTCAATCAAAGTACTCTCCAAACTTGTTGTGGGCCGGGCAACTTGAAACTCAGATATCGGAGACTCAATTCTGTCACTATACCAACTATCGTAGTCACTACTACGGAACAGAACAAACGCGGTAGGGTGCACGCCGCAACCTCTCCCTTTGGACAGAGAGCGGCGCTTCCCCCGACAAGAACTTCTCCACCCAAACAGCCGACAGTTTCATCTACAGTCTTCTCGAGGGTTTGACAATAGATTCCCTCACGGGGGACGTGTAGATGCTTTCGCGCTTGTAATACAAGGTCTCGCCTCTCAAATATAATCGTCAGTGCATAGAACGCAGCGGAAGCAGGGATCAACTGACTTCGGAGGTAGTGTCATCTCTCAAAAGCTGAAACGCCTCGCAACATCCCACAACGCCACATCGAGATCCATCAACGATGGTGATGCGGGCAACAGACTAGAGTTCGCAGTCACTGATGCTTGTCAGCGGAATCGCTCACATGAGGGTTTGTTCCTTTGGTTCCATGTCGCTTCCGAAACCACAAGATCCTAGCGTGTGGAATGTTCGTGAGGAGTAACCAACGTACTCATAGGGATGGGAGTTGTTGCCGAGATTCGAGCGGTTTGCCACCAGCATGGGTGCCAAAAGATCATCCCGCCAAGTTGGAATGCAACATAGTGGCGAGCGGGAAATTCCTCCTTGATTAGCATCTATACTGTCACTCGTCGGATAAAGACCAGCACGACAAACACCAAGTTACTCACACGAAAGTTCCACGGCTCTTCAGCAAACAGTGATATCCACATGGCCCAAGGCTCCACACTCCCACACGCGATGATTAGTGAGTGAAGGCGAGATGCATAGGACACGTGAAATAGAAGAACATGGACTATGGTGATGCATCTGAGACCCCAAACATTAATGGTATCTCAGGTGCGTGCATACCCCCATCACCGTGAGCTACACCAAGCCAAACCAACAGTCGTGTCAGTAAAATTGCATTGCCTAAAGTGACTCTGAGCCCACACACGAGAAGCCTCACCTATACAAGAAAGCTGGAGTTGGCAGGGATCCCTACAACTTGATCGGAGATTCAATTCGGTCAAAATACTTGCAGGAGATACATCTATCGTAGAAGTAAGTGTCGTAGTGTCCATCACGACTTATAAAACGAAACTGTCCAGAGGCACATGACCCATACCAGAGTAGAAACGAAGGGTGAGCATTGCCTACGCACCATTTGGCACTCATGGCTAGAACCCTTTACGTGACACGCGTGCCTACCTTTGTGGACGGCAGGAAGGCCATCTCTCTGAAAACTTGCCCAAGCGACCAGTTGTTTCATCTACAGTCTTCGCGAGGGTTTGACACTCAACTGTCTTACGGGATCGCGATCGAAACAGGCTCCGATCGCCTCTGAGATGTCATCGTCAGCCGCATAGGACACAGCGGAAGCAAGGATCAACGGACTTTGGTTGATCGGCGTCGTCGCTGAAAGGCTGAGATCCACACGGGGGGAGTTGAGCCCCAAAATGTCCCTTTGCAACGTTTGTAACGCCTCCTCAAGAGCCGTTGGGATCTCGTTTGTTGCCGTGACTGACACTTGTCAGTACGAATGGGGGAAAGCATGGGATCACTCACACATGGACTTCAAAGGACTTCTCGACGGTTTGGAGAGGACATAGATACTATTATTCTTGTCACGGTTTCTTCTCGCTTCTGAAATCACAAAATATTGTCAGTACTACTACGACTCGGAGAGGAACAACTAACGCACTGATAGGGATAGAGTATATCTCCGAGAAACTTAGATCATCGCTCGAGCAGTCGAGCTCTGGCATGGGCGCAAAAAGGTCGTCCCAGTCTTGCATCGTTTTTAATGCAGTATCCAGTGCCGCGAGGGAAGACGATGCAGGGAACACGGCGGGAGACTCCTTCTCAACTATTGCCCATGGTAACATTATTCGTCGTCAGATAAAGGATGTGCGCCAAGTTACTCACGTGGGGATTCCAAGAGAGCTCGTGATCTTGTGGTGGGAACACACCCAGCAGTCTTTGGCCGCTTCGTCCGGGTCTCAGACCCCCTCGGTAGACAAACAGCTTTCTGGATACCTGTGGAGTAACCCGAGACTGCTGAGCATCGGTCACGACGACATGATCAATGAGCGTACCGCTGGGCGTATCGCTGGAACCTCCATCGACAATGACACCATACTGCGCCAGATGGCGAGATTGTGATCCCCGTGGCGTCGGCAGCATCGACCCGCGACGCTTCGGAAGCACGAAGATTTCTGAAGATAATCCGGCACTGGGCCGGACCTTCCTGGGACTCGCCGTAGGGGGCTTGTCCATGACGTCCGGGGACCGTCCAGCACCACGCTGGAACGTCTTGGTATCTTGGAGCGTCATCATCGGGCGACATAGCTTGTTCTCTTTACCATCGCGTTTCGCAGGCGTCTTGTCAGCACTACGCCGACTAACATTTGCGTGGACAGTGGAGAGGGGCTCTCTGATAATCTTGCTGTTGTCAACCATCGTTTCTCCTTTACCTGCCGCATGTAGGGTCAAACCAGACAAGGCAATCACCAGAGAAAGTGGCACGTACCATAGTCGAAAAGCATGACAGGTGAACCACCCGATGAAATCGAAGTCACGGGCGTATCGTGACCTGTAACACATGCTGCACTCCGCGCGACAACGGGAGAGCAAAGTTTCTCTATTTCTGGACCTAGACGTCAATGACTACATCTTAAGCAAACGATAGCAGGAAAAGCGGCTACCTTCTGCCATCTCCACATCTTCCATCCTCTGAGCGACGTTTGCAAGAATCTGCGCCTTTCGGGTCTCCTTCGCAGCGTGGCTGGCAGACGCGGGCATGGCGACCATCTTGATCATGGCAAGTCCTGTCCGAACGCCTGCTAGTTCAGATTGGAGGAGAACGATCTTGCGCGCAGCGTCGGCCTTGATCCCAGTGATCCTCGCTGCTTGACACGCCATCGATTGCTGCACGTTCTTGACCGATTGGCGCAGATTCTCCAAGGCATCGTCGCAGATCTTCTGCTTCTTCTCATCTTCCGCCTTCATTTCGCTGAGCTTCGTGGTTAGTTCCTGGATTGTCTTCTTATACGATTCTGTCTCCGCGCGCCGAGAGCGCTCCAATCTGGTGATACGATCCTCCTGACATGCTACGCGTTCGCGCAACTCATTGACTTGTCGCGTGACCACCTCGGTTTCCTGGCCATGGACTGACGCCGCTTCGACTGCAGTCACGCGATCCTTCAGCGGGACGACATCCAACGTGATAGTGACGATGAGAGAGAGTAGCGTAGCGATCAACTGGTACAGCAAAACGAGTAATATGGTCTTCCGTTGCGCCATGTCAAGTATCAGAACGTCCTGACCGGCCATGTCTCCGTCGGAACTGGAGACAGCGGGACTGGGAGAGGATGAAGCGTCGTGCATATCAACCAAGGGGGTAGACTTGACTCCCGGAGAAGCGACCAGAGCCCTCAATGATGGCATCTGCAGGAGATCAACATGATGGCGCATGGCAGATGCGAACGCGGAGGCGCTTGACGGCATGACATCCTGGTAGGTGGCGACCATTTGGAAGGAGATAGCTGTAAGAGAGTAGAACGCGGAGAAGGGAGCAGACGCGGGAACGAACACGAGAAGGAACCGAAGAGGATGGTCTTATACACGCCAGAGGTCGAGGTTTGGACTAGGTGTCGGGCCTGTCGGCCTGACATCTAGCTTGGTAAATATGCCCAGTGCAACAAGTTCGAAATCAGGCGGCTGCGTCAAAATCAGTAATCAATTCAAATTTTCACTTCGCAAGATCAAGAGGCAATGAAATCTGCGGGGAAAATGAGCTGACAACCGACTGGATGCCCAGTGTCATTTACCACATGACATGGTGAAGGACCTCACACTGGACTAAGTGAGAGAAGACGAAATGCGTGGAATACGTGGAAGAAAAAAACAAACATAACAATACATCGAATAGCCCACCGAGACATGTACAGCTAGCTCTGTGAAGGGTACTGTCCTCCTTGCTGTGCCTGCGCCATCGTCGACCGCTGCACCGTGCCAAACCAAGACTGTGTCAATAAAACTCATTTCACCGATTATACACACAGCAAAGATCCCACCTGCATAAGTGACGAAAGTCTCAGCGCCTGATCCATCTGTTCTTGTGTGAAATGCGGGCCAGATGGCACTACTGGTAGATAATGTGCTGCGATGCTGCTTGCTGGGCGGGGCATCGTGTTCCCGGGGATCTGTGGTGATGGCATGGGTGGTTGGGGCTGAGCTGATGGTGGGCGTGGGGAGGCGGTCACACCAGCGTTTGAAGGAGTCATAGCAGTCCGAGGGGGAGAACCTTGCTGTGTGACGCTGATACCTGGCGAAGACGTTGCTGCCCGGGATTGGTATGGTGGCGAGAGATGCGTACCAGCGGGTAGACTAGCGAGGGCAGCTTGAGGCGTGCCTTGTACTTGTGCTTGGACCTGTGCCTGAGCTTGCAATTGGGCATGTACTTGTGCCTGGGACTGGGACTGGGTAACAGCTGTGATTGCACGCGCTTGTGCTGCCTGGACCTGAAGCATTTGCTGTGGTGACATGCGGGCCGCCGCAGCCGACATCGGGGTCGGTATTCGCTGCTGCTGGGAGATGTTGACCTGGGGGACTGCAGATTGAGCACGGATTTGGGGAGCAGGCTGGGCAGGCTGGGCAACTGGTCGAGAAACACCATTGCCAGTCTGCTGTTGCTGTTGCTGAGGTGGTTGCGGCTGCGGTTGTTGTGGTTGCTGTTGTTGTTGTTGGGCAGATCCAGCTGGTTGTTGCTGTACATGATGCCAGTGAGTACACAGTGCAACCTTATCGAAAGCGAGAAATGGACAACCTGTGCACGCAATAACTGTTGTCGCGTAAGCTCTTCGTGTCTTCGTCGTGCCAGCATCATTTCTTGCTGATCCCGCGACTCTTTCTCCGCTTTCATCCGGCTGAGCTCGACGGGAGTGAGTTTCGGCATCTTATTATACTGGCCATGCGTGTCATGGATATTTGGAGGCTTCCTCTGGTTCACTGCGTGTCCTTTAATAACGATCACAGGTAAACACCACGAGAATAAACGCACTGCTTGCAGCCTTCTGCGCTGCCTCCCTTTTCTTTGCGGTCTTTCGTATCGTCTCATACATAAGCGAATGTCTTCGTCTCTTGATCGTATCCGAGCTGACGGTAACACCCGCACCGGCCCCGCCGACCTGACCCTGTACGATATTGATGCTCGCGAGGCGCTTCACACCCCTCGTCGTCATCTGAGCCTGCTGCGTGGACGAAGTGGGTGTAGGCGGCGGCGGCGTCCCTTCCACACCCGCAGGAGAAGTCACGTCAGTATGGCCAGGAACGCCATTCGGCTTGCCACCGAGCTTGAGGCTCCAGCGCTCAAAGCACTCCCAAGGGGTCCGCTTATCAATTGGTATCGTTATGCGTGCCGAGTTGAAAGAATCAGCAACAAGAGCCCAATTGGAAGGGTACTTTTCAACCAAGGATTTGAGAAGGGCATCTTCTGCGGGGTTCCATGCATGGTCAAGCCGTTTTTTATTGTCCTTCAGAGGATGGGGGACGAAGGTCCCCCCGATGGCTTGTGGTTTCGCACCGTCAAAGAGTTCTTCAGCGAAAGATAACGGATGAGAGAAGAAGCTATATTATTCCTCAGGGTTCGGCACTCACCGGAAAGTTGTTCATTAGTGATCTTACTCGACAAACTCTCCGCCTCCGTGATGGCAGGCTCTTCGGGAGAAAGCCATTTCCCGTTCTTCCACCGTCTCACAGGTTGCAAAGGACTGAGTAATGTGGGCTTACACAGCATGAATCTGCCCATAGGTGCTATCTTTGTGTACCCAGCGTCGTCAACGCGTCTGTTGTCGTCCCGCTCCGATTTCTTGTCGGACCTCTTCTTCGGCTCGGCAGGTGCAACATCAGGTATGCCAAGTACCTGGAGGTCGGGAAATAGGTCAGAGAGATCGAGAGATCGTACAGCCTCCAAATCCAGCGTGGGTGGTGAAGAATCCTGAGTAGTGAGATCTGAAAGGGCTTTGACAAGATCCAGATCGTCATTGTCCAAGAACAATTTGCTGTCGTCGGAGTATGCGATCCGCTCTCTCAGTGGTGCGTACAAGTTCGACTTTGGAGCCAATTTGCTTGGGCTGGGAGCAGGAAGGGTGCTGTTTTGTGATTCCGAGCCTGCTTGCGAACCAAGGACGGGATCGCTCGAGTTAGGTTTGAGTCCCGCGAGGTCAGCCACCTCTGTCTTCGTCGTTTGCGTCCTCCCAACATCGCCGTCTTCTGCCCTAATGCCCTCGCCTTCGCGAGGTTGATCGACATCCATCGCATCGACATCCCTCTGCCACGCGCCATTCACATTTCCCAGCGCCGACGAATCATCCACATCCTCCACTTTCGGCCTCAGACCACCATCGGGGTCCGTACTTTGCCGCTGACTACTCTCTCCTGACTCGCCTGACCTTGATCTCGACCCACTCCCCTCCAACGCTTCTTCGAGGGCATTCCTTGTCTCCAAGGCATCGACAATATCCCTTTGTTCTGCCTCCCCCTCGTCGTCATCATCCCCAGACTCCTGATCACTGTAGGTTTGCTCTTTGTCACACTGTTCACCAGCCACTCCCTCATTCTCCACGTCCATGTCCTGTTGCTGTTGCTGTTGTCGTTGCTGGGAGGGACTCGAGGCAGAATCGGTTGTACGCGGTGGCTTCCAGTGCATACAGATGCCCAGTTTAACGCGCTCCTCGCGAGTCTCAGTATCGTGCCATTCGAGAACGGCAGTAGAGATGTGGAATGCAAGAGCATATTTCCACCTGCGTTCTTCCCGGAAGTCGATACGCATCCATTTCTGTCATCGGTAGATGGTATAAGCCACTTCATTTCATTCATATATGAAAGACGATGGAAGTCCACGAGAGCGAGTGCAAGAGATGGGCAGAAGGATACGCACCATTTCGTCCAACAGATAGTCCCAATGCGTCCTCGTCATTCCTCCCAAATTCCGCTGCTTTTTTGGCTGTCTATAACTCCACTTTGCCACGTTTTCAAGTGATTCAACGCGCTCGAGCGTGCGTAAGAGCCTCAGTTCTGTAATCGCCACCTGCACAAAATCACTGATGTTCAGCAAGCTACTGAGGGAGAGGAAATACGCATACACTCCAATCTTTTGTGCTCAAACACTTAGTTGCCCTCGATACCCTTTTATAAACTGGATTTGCACGAACGGTCGCACCCCACTTGGCAAATCCGAGTGGTGCCCATTCCTCTTTAACTCCTTTGGTGTCTGTCTTATCTTTATCTTTCCGTTTCTGTTTCGACGATTTACCCTTGCGAAGATACTCGGGGGGAAGAGCTTTGAGAGGTGGGAGGTCGTAGTTGGGTTTGAAGTGGTGATGTTGGATTCCCGTTGGGACAGCCGTTTGTACAGGTTCGTCGATATTTTCACCCTCGGTATCTCCGAAGCTAAAATCAGGCAGCACAGGGGCGGGAGATGTTGGTGTAGGGATGAGTAGGGATGGTTGTATGGAAGCGACATCGACGGCAGTGCGGATTACCATTGGGCGCGGTGCAGCCTCCTGAACGGGCGAAGGTGAGGGAGCGGGCTCAACCAAGACCTCAGTAGAGGTGTCCTCGCTCTGGACATGGATCTCGGCTATCGTAATCAGGGGCGAAGAGGATGGCAGGACCAACTGAGGAGACTCTTCACGAACATCTTCCATGGGTTCCGAAGTGTCCATCTCCACCTCAGTGACGAACTGAACGTTGACGGGTTGAGGAGATTGCAATGGTACGGGTGGGGACCGGGATCGCGAACACGGTCGCAATACCGCGGGACTATGGCACGACAAGGTCGATGCAGGACGAGACGGCGGACGAGGTGATGAAGGTGCACTGATGCAGTGGTCGGGGAGTAATGTCTGTTCTTCCTCCTTTTCCTTTTCCCCTTGGTCTTCGCCATCACCACCACCTTCCCCATCCTCTTCACCCTCCCGTTCTTCTTCCCGTTCTTCTTCTTCTTCCTCCTTCTCCTGTGCTTCACTGGGTTGCTGGACGGACGGGGTAGGTGGGTGTGACGTGGGCAAGTCGACTTGCGCAACAGCCTCTATGAGATCGTTGATCTCAGCATCCTCTTCCTCTTCTTTCTGCACCGGCGATCTGGTACGTGCAGGCGACACGGGTGGTTCGGACATCGGAGAGTCAAGATCAGGTACAGCTGACTCCACGGGCTCCTCTTCCTCTATAACTTCCTCGGAAGGAAAGGGGACGGAAAGCTCGTCATAAGACAGATTGGATATCATACCCGATTCTTGGCTACCAACACAAAAAGTTAGGAAGTCCATCTCGACACCAACATAGTATGGGTCCACGGGTAGAATGGAACAGAGGGCGATACTTACTCCTTGCCAAGATCGAACCTGTCCATAAACTGTTTTAGCTCCTCATCCTCGTCATCATTCCCATGGTCGATTTCATCCAGTGCGAGAACGCCGAGGTTGTGTTTCTGCTGCATCATGTGGTACATCTCACGAAGCAGCGCATTTCTCTGCTGTATGATTGCACTGTATAATTCTCAGCGGGAGGTCGCGAGATGGATGGTAAACGATGAGGCTCACTCGAGTTGTGCCACGCGTTCCGCTATTAGCGATTCTGTCCACTCTGATGAGGACATGCTGGTGTTCGAGCGTCGTTTGCGCGGGCCTCGCTGGAGCGTAAGAACGAGACGGGAAGTGAACCACTGTCGATGGTAATGGCTTGCCGTCAAAGTTTTCGACGACGCGCTCGCGAGTGTTCTGTTGGCCGGTACTGGGACGATGTGAGCTCGGAGGACAGCGAACAGTACTTAGAAGGGGGGTCGACTCGTTGCAGAATGGGGGGTCAACGGGGGGTCACTCGGCAACAAGGGGGGGTCGACTTCTTTCCGGTTTGTTCTCGAGTGTAATGCAACCGTGAAGAGACACAATATGTCGTTTCGCACCGCTGCTCACGTCTTCCAGACGATCCCCCGCAGATGTACGTGTATTACTTTCTCTCCGTTTCGTCGCGCTGATGCACCACTGACACGAAAAGGCCTTCACCAGTCCACCGTTCGTCATGCCATTACCAGCTTTCAGATGCCAGCCATGTCCCCCACGATGACGGAAGGAGGTATCGCTTCCTGGAAGAAAAGAGAGGGCGACTCTTTCTCCGCTGGCGACGTTCTGCTCGAAATCGTGCGGTTCTCGTCGTGTAGACCCAGTTCAGTCTGCTTACCCTCTTCAGGAAACGGACAAGGCAACGATTGACGTCGAGGTACCAGAGGACGGTGTCCTTGGTAAGATCTTGGTGCGTCTGTTTGGGTCATGTCCGCGTTCGCACGTACCCTTACGTCCACTCAGGTCCCAGACGGTACCAAGAACGTGTCTGTTGGCAGAGTGATTGCTCTTCTCGCAGAGGAAGGTGACGACATATCCAACCTTGAAGCACCCAAGGAAGAATCAGCGCCTGCTCCAAAAGCCGAGACCTCTGCTGCTACCCCTTCATCGCCCCCTGCGTCCCAGACACCGCCTGAACCTGTCCTAGAGCCAAACGCACACTCTCATCATCCAACACACTCCAAACATTTAATACCATCTGTCGTTCGTTTACTCATTGAAGGTGGTGTCACCAATGCAGAGGTCATCAAGGGAACTGGTGTTCGAGGCATGCTGACAAAAGGTGATGTTCTTGCACATCTTGGCAGGGCCTCAAATCCCTTCGGAACCTACAAACCCCCACAAAAGGAAACAGCGAAAGCAGCACCCGCTAAGCCGGAGGCGCCTACAAAGGTATGTCTCACTCAATCACTTCAAAACTCTATTTTGAAACCATGTGCCTCCAGCCTTTGGATAGCGATGCTATTCGCCAGTTGATTGTATCGGGGCTTGCAGCTAGATTAAAGCTGGCACCGTATGGTTGGTCACTTTCGTCCGACATCAGAGACATACTCATTCGACGCAACAGTACCAACAACGTCGTTTTCCTTTGACTCGGTCATTGCAGACTACCTTCCACCAGCTCGCGAAACGTCCGCATCAACTGCACCCGTCCCACCGACTACCAAAGATAGCACTACAGTATATTTCGACGGCCTGTTATGACCGTTTTGCTCTTCAGTCTTATACATACCTTAGAGTCTTCCGTGCCCGCCGAGGGACAATCCAAGATAAAGTCTCCAGACATGGCTGTGATTGGCCCTGGTCATGCGACTTCTTCGTCCAATGCCATGCACTGGGTAGGCACGTGAGAATACGCCTCCTTGAAGTACCCACCATACACACCCTAAACTCTATGAATGAATCCGACGACCCTCCTCCCCTGGCTTTTGGCACAGAGACTAGAAATTGTAAACTAAGTAGACCTTCCGTTTCAATCCGCAAGGACGTCTTGGTAGAGCTTTGAAGTGCGCGGATGGTGTGTACGATATGCGCGAAACGATAACTGTTGAATCGAACCACCGTTCTAGTGAGAATAATCGCGCCGCGGAGAAGTGCATTTACCTGACTGATACAGGTCGGCAACACTCAAATGTCTCCAGTACCTCCCTGTCGTTCGGGTAATCCATCTGTATGGCCGACCATCAGAAAGTGTTTCTTTGCCATCTCGCCACCGGGAGATGATCAAACCAGAGGGAAGTCATACACACCTCAGTGCTGCCGAAATCACCGGACGCTTTGATGCGAAACAGAGGCTTCGAGGTGCTTGCGGCTCCACCGACGCTCCCCCTTCGCTGTCCCCTTGCAACGTCCGCGGCCGGATTGCTGATAAAAGTGATTTTCTCGCAGGAAGGGTCCAGTTCGGACAATGCATCTCGGAGCCACGATGAAGACTGGGTAAGTGTGCGTAAATCGAAATTTAAAAATCAGTCCAACGCCCTTGGCGCGGGAAGCATACGCGCGCCAAACCGCATGATGCTGACCTTGAATATGATCTTCAACACGCTACCTCGCATAACGAATTGGAGTCATAGCCGAAGCACAGATAAATAAGGGAAAAGGATATGCGTATAGTCAGTCGCGCAGCGCGCACGAATGAGATATGGATATGTTGGACACTCACGTTTGATCGCCGTCAAATGGAAGTTCTAGATTGGGCTCTGGGTCAAACGTTGTGATTTCACATGTTGTCGTGGGCCCGGAAGAATCCTCGGCGCTATTAACAAGTGTGTACATTCACCGTCATCTCAGTGGATCAATCCGTAAACACACGGCCATAACGAATGAATGGAAATCAGATGTACAAGAGAAAAGTTGGGCGGCAGAGGACGAAAGGCGATGCAAGATACTCACAGCAATAACGTCAACGGGTAACCAGGCCCCGCATATGAAAGCCGCATGCTGGTCCTTTTTTCATTCCCTCCCCCAAAAAAGTGCTCGAGTGCATGTGTTGCACTAGCTCGGTTACCGGATGGGGCGCGACCTTTTCCTTTAGCATCACCGCGCTCCCCGTCGGAGACTTCGTCCTCTCTGCGCCACTTCTTTGGCTTGGGGCCGTTTGTATGGGAGGACATGTTTGCTGTCCCGAAAATACCGAGGCACTCGATGAATGTGGTGAGCGGTATCTCAAATGTTGTTAATTCAGAGTCGCGGTCAGGTGTCTGCGCAGGCTGCGAGTTTACGGGGCGAGAGTGGTTGGGCGAATAACTCCATTCGTCAAAGTGATCTCGATAAATGTAGGAAGTTGCTGTGAAAATCGACAATGGGTTAATTGGAAAGATAGCCAAACGCGTAAGAATGATGGATGTGGGGCGTGCAGCAGCATGGAGGCTGGCTGTTCGAAGCACGTACCGAGCAAACAGTGCGATTCTTCCACAGTAACAGTCATGCCCATCGCGGTATCGGCGGTAAGGGTGACGGATGCACGCTTATACAACCGGGAATGAAAAGATTCGGATCGAAATTCACGATCGATACGGTCAATATCCGAACGAGGGACTCACGTTTGAAAAGTTGATGCCCTTTAAAAGCGCGGCAAAGAACCTCACGTCGCGGACAGATGCAGTGAGAACCTGTATGAACAGAAAGGTGATCAGGGATGCTCATTTCCGTACAGCACTGTCCTGTACCGGGATCGCTTCTCCAGGCTGACTCTGTGAAGGAGCTGGCTGTGACATGGCGAAGCAGTGAAGTGCATGACTCGACTTGGAGACGCGTATACGCGAATGTCACATCACGTGAACGTGACTAATGATCTCGGCGTCACACATAGATCCGAGTCTGAGAACACACGCTGGTAAGTACTTCGCCAGGCCGCCGCTCGCTAACTCGAAACAAGATACACACCAGGTTGGCGGAACCGTACATATTTGTTACTGTGAGAACTCCGTCCACTGAGGCCAACTGCCAGTTGGCGGGTCTTGTACGAACCGTCTTCACCAGTCACCTAAACTTTTCATGCGCTTCACCATCTCAAACCAGACGCACGACGGCCTCCTTTGCCGCTTTGGGACGAAAAAAGGGGGCGAGCACTACCTCCTTGTTCCTTCTCTCTCCGACAGCATCCCGTTCTCTCCCAAATCCACACCACTCTGGCTTTTGGGATGCTCACAAGGTGCCACCTTCAAAGACCTTACCGAAAGCGTAACCTCGGTCGCAATCAAACTTACTATGGCACCCGGAAGAAAGTGGGAGCGGGTCGCATTGCATGGTGACTCCCCCTGGATCGTATATCGCAATCGGGTGTGTAGCATCATGCACAACAACCACCTAGAGTTACACTAACCCATGTTCAAACAGTTATCCCGCAAACATCATGCATTGGTTGTACTTCCCTACAGAGATACCTCGTGCTTTCTTGCTAGCATCCCAGACTCTGTACCCCTTTCGTGCCTGATGCTACCCGGTCGGCTTTTCCCTGCGCTTCCTATTATGATTGTTCCGTTGATCGACATACAGGCACACATGAAACAATGGCGTTTTATGGTTGGCCCATTTCGCAATGCCAATATAAACCTTTGGATACCCAGCTGCATGCAGGGATTCGCGTGACTGATATTCGACTCTCCATCATAGATGGTCGACTCATCGCATACCACGGAATATTCCCCGAGTTTACTCCATTTGCGGATATACTCGTCACTCTACATAATTTTCTCACATCGCCGAACACAGCAAGTGAAACAGTTGTAGTTTCCATCAAACAAGAAGATTGGGACACACAACTGTTTCCTCGATTGGTTCATGACGAAATCGTTGCGTCACCTGGCGGACTCCAGATGTGGTTCCTTGAAAACCGAATACCCAATCTCGGAGAAGTCCGGGGTAAAGCTGTCATGTTCAGTCGGTTTGGTAGCGATGGCTGGGAGAAGTGCGCCAATGGGATTCACCCACCAATCTGGCCAGACAGCGCAAAGGAAGGTTTCGAATGGGAATGCGACGGGACTCTGGTCCGAACCCACGACTGGTTAGTTTGCAAATTGGCCTTGTCTCTCCCCGAAGAGGTTTTCGACGTCAATCTGTGGCTTACCTAGAGTGAAACAGGTACGGTATTCCGTCGTTTCTATCCATACACGAAAAGTTTTCGTTGTCTATGGAAATCCTCATCCCACCTGACTTTCCGATTCCAACCCTTTCGATCTCTTTCACGTCAGCCTCATCTCTACCCTTTGCCTTGCCACCCGTGATCGCCCGCGGATTTGGGTGGCCAGAGTGGGGCCTTGGGTTCGAAGGCGTGAACCAGCGAGTTGGGAAGTGGTTGTTGTCCCAACTAAGCTCAGACAACGCAATCCGCCAACGTGAGTCGACCAATCATGAATATCAGATAATTATTCTTATGGATGCAGAGAACGTCAAGGTGTGGCATATAGACCCGGGACCACGGATAAGGGGATGGATGTTGATGGATTACTATGATGATCCTATTGACGCAGGCGTCGTTCCTCTCCTTGTGGAATGCAATTTCAGAGGGAGAATGGCAGGGCAAGAGGGGTGGTAAACATCGGTCTCGTTTGGATGTCTTGACGTCACTCTTGGATTGATTGACTAGATCTGTTCGGTGGGCGGTCGTGGATCTAGTCGGTGGATTCCGGTGGATCCATGGGGAGAAGGTGGAAGAATGCGGGGGTGCCCTGTTACTATATGTCCTCGGCGGCGTATGGTCGAGGTGAAACGGCATCTGAAACACATTCCGTCTGACTCGGACCAGCTTAAGCGAGTCATGTGACCTGATAGGTAAGGCTGTCTCCACCTTGTCCGTTGGCTCGGACAGAGACGTCCCACGGAAATCGAAAATCGGGCGTTGTACTCGGACGATTTGCAGTAACATGCGGCGTAATGGCGGCGAGGAATGTTATTAGACGGCATGCAAAGGGGGCACTGTAGTAGAGCTGTGAGCGCTCAACCACGTGTCAAAAGGGTCCGGTTTATCCCCCTCGAGCACACAACGCACATCTCCAACTCTTCCGTGACGGATCGAGCAGGTCAACATGCCTTCGAACTAACTATTGGCCTGCACGCTGGCAGCACGGAAAGGGACGGGTCAGATCGACAAAAATATTAGCCTAGGTCTATTTCGGGGGTGAACAGGTGACAGACAGCCTCGCTGCAGCTTCGAGTTTTCCTGACGGTCACACGGCAAACTTGCCGCAGCTCAGCCTTGCGTTCATCCGTTTAAATACCAACCCGAGTTGCTCGGCAATGGCCCAATTACTTCTTCCCTTCAATCTTCTCCCTCCGGCCTCCGCACCTTTTCCAATAGCCTCGGATTCTTCCCCTATCGCTGCTGTTTCTCCTGCTGGAAACTCCCCTGTTCTCGAAGAACAACCAGAACTAGCCATGGTTGCTCCATCTGACTCGCGCGCTGTGGCAGTATATTGTGCCGCCTCCATTGGCCATCAACGGGCCTTCCAGCAAGCTGCGCTATGTACGTCGATCACTTGCTTTATGAACGTTCTTCTCATCATCGCATCTTCGATCCCCGTCGCGTGACCCACATTCCACATAGCCATAGCGCATGCGCTCGTAGCAGCAAACAGACCTCTCGTCTATGGAGGTGGCAACAGCGGCATCATGGGTGTCGTGTCCGGTGCCGTCGCCAACTTGGAAGGCGGTAAGGTCACAGGGATCATCCCTTACGCGATCCACGCTGCTGGCGGCGAAAAGGATAAAGGCGATGGTCATCCACAGTCTAATTTGATCGCTGAACTGTTGGACGAGAAGCGGCGAGGCGAGGTACGTATCCTGGGATCCTCGGACCCAAGGATTTATGGTATGACTCCATCCAGTATGCTAATCATTGCTCCGCCCTGCTACCGCACCAATGACAATAGGTAGAAACAGTGAGTATCATTACATTCTCGCTTGGTCTACACGTGCAGGCCGCACCTTCCTGTGCCCGCGTTCACGAGTATGTCGTTCGCTAACGTGCTCCGCCGTAATCCCAGATCGTTGTCAACTCCATGCATGAACGTAAAGTTGAGATGGCGAGGCGCTCAGGCGCCTTCATCGGCCTGCCTGGTGGGTTTGGCACGTTCGAAGAGGTATGTATCAATCACTATACTACACATCACTCCTGCTGATGGGACGTTTTTCATACGTCAGATCCTGGAAGTCATCACATGGAATCAACTTAATATCCATAACAAACGTAAGGCGTGCCTTCATTTCCTTGTTCTGATCACGCTCATATCGCATGTTTCATGTCCCGCCTAATCTCCTGCTTTGAATGAACTGCACAGCTGTCATCCTCATCAATGTCTTCTCGTACTACAACCCGCTGCGTGACCTCATCCGGACCGGCATTCGGGAGGGCTTCATTCGGCCCGAGAATGAAAAACTCGTGGTGTTTGTTGATGGGCCAGCGGATCACGCGGCACACGAGACTTTTGATTGGGGCCGTGCCGCCGTCGATGCAATCGACGCGTGGGAGCACGACAAGGTGTCCACCCTGCCGTTCTACTGGAACAAGGACGAGGACACCAGCGACATGACACATGTTGACGCCCCTGTCCGTCGCAAGGGTAACGTCGATATCCCGAGCCAGAAGGCACAGGTGGAGCACATCGAGACGATCCCTGGGTTAAGTACCCTGCCGGGTTTGAAGCTGACCCATTCGTGGTTCAAGCGAGTGTGGCATGTGCGTTCGCGGTCAAGCAGAGTATGATTTATCATGTTAGACATACAAAAAACTTTCAAACCGCGTTGACCGTGGCATTCTGTATAGCTTACAGGTTCATTAATGGACCGGACAAACTTTACCAGGCTACTTTACCCAGATGGAGCATATGTCCTCATCCCGTTGTTTTCATATGTTACGATACGTATGTACAAAACTTTTTATGCTCTATGTTCATGATCGCCCGGATGACTCCCCGGATCTCAAACATTACTAAGGCTGGGCTGTGGCTGATAGTTTGCGGGATGAATCGATCTTACGAGTGGCGTCCATAAAGGCATCCACGTCTGCTTCCGTGATCTTGGCCTTTCTCTGCCAGATTCCGTTGAGCATCAGTATCCATAGACCTGAAAGGGACAAAGGAATACATACCTCTTGAAAGTCTTTGACAAACGCCTGCAGCATCTGAATGCACTTTGCCTTCAACTGTCCAGTGAGCAATCGGCCAGCACGATAATCCTAGCCCCCCATCAAGTCAGCGACACAGGATCTCCCGGACAAAGATTTCAAACTGACCTCGCCAAGTGTCCTCAGCTCCTCGTCGTCATCCAAAAAGAAGCCCAGATACTGGTACGCAACGTCCACGTCGGGGTTTCCCCCGTACTTTCTGTGTTCCTCCTCCGTCTCCCGCCCGCCAGAGAACCCATGTTTATTAATCTTGTTCTTGATCTGGTTCGGGGTATCGGTCATGAATATACTCGAGTTGGGATTCGAGGCGCTCATCTTGGTCTGGGGTCCTTGAAGCGCGGGGAAGAATCGTGAATGGATGAGTGCCGGTTTGGGATACTTGAGTTTTTGGGCGACGTCTCGCGTCAGTCGGAAGTACGGGTCTTGGTCGATCGCGCATGGAATGAGGCAGGGGATGTTGCTCACGTCGCCAAATATTTGGGGAAAGGAGTTGGAGAACGAGGGTGCGGCTTGGATGGAACAAAAGTGCACCTTGCCAATGTTGTCTCTTTTCGAAACGATACGCCTTTAGCTTCGAAACATAGGTGCATGGCGCGCACTCACGAGTCGGTGAAACCAAACGTGGCCTTTGACTGGTTGTAGGAAATCTGGCGGGAGATCTTGACGACGTTGTGGTAGAAAACGCCGCCGACAAAATCTAGGTTGCTAAAGATGAAGGTTTTCTTGGGATTGAAGCCGACGGCGATAATGTCTTTGGCGTTGCTCCGAGAGAACTTCCGTACATCGTCTAGCTTGAGCTCATGCTTGAACAGGAATTTTTCGTCGTCTGAATCAGAGAATCGTATAGGTCCTGATCCTCGAACGAGAGAAAGCCTCACCTGTTAGTTGGATGACGAGTGGGACGTCAAAGACATCTTGCAACCACCTATTCTGAGATAAGACCAAGGACGAGGGGGCTCGAAGAGACGCACTTTGTAAAGACAAACGGGATCATGTGTCCCATATGCATGCTATCACTACTCGGTCCCCGACCGGTATACAAAAAGAATGGCTTCCGCTGCTCGTACCGATCCAAGATTCGGTCAAAATCCCTACGCAAACCAAATCGGAAGGAATACATTAACACATTGTTTTCGGTTGGCACTGTATGCCAGAAATCAACGAGACGGACCGATGGGAAAAAAACATCCCTCTTCGCAGAAGTGGATGTGGCTTGTGGCCGGTAAGTTTCTCGAACCGTTGGAGCAGCGTAGCATCGATACAGCGCGTCCCAAATTGAGCAACCAATTTGTCGTAGTCGATTGCGAACTGTTTCCCGTCCGCGGAAACGGAGCCCTGGACGTCCCATGGGGTAACGACCTGCTCATGTACGAAAGACGGATCGGCCGGTGTGGTACTGGGTACACTCGAAGCCCCGTCGGGTTGAGGTCTGAAGAGGATGCATTAACCGAGTAATAATGATGCTGGCGCATGAGCCTCACAAAGCAATCGTGGTCCCATCCAGGGCAGCAGCGAGCGAATCTACCTGGTCGGACATCGTGGTGGTTGAAAGATGCAGATAGTCGTGTATAACTGTCAGACTGGTTACGATTATCGCTGGCAGTGCTACCCCGTTATCTGACTCGATCAATCAAATGTCCATTAAGATGACTCAGATACCATTCGTCCCCTACTACGGTCTACACAAACTACATTGAAACACTCTCATGTATGTATGGAATTGTCGAGTTAATAATGATATCATGCAGAGAAAGTCAATTGGTTTGTATGCGTACGTGAATTATTGAGTGGAGTAAGGGTTGGGAGATGTCCGTGCACTACGTCTGCTCCCCGGCCAGAACCCTCGATACTTGTAAGAATTTTTCGGTGGGATGAACCGCACGAAAGAACAAAGTAAACATCGTCGTCGGGAAACGGCATGTGGCGAGGTTACGGTTTTCGGAATTCGCACAACACCGTGTAAATGGTGTTGAATGCTGTGTAGATCTCTTCTCTGACCTTTATGATGTGTTAGATATGACACCGGGATAAAGAGAGAGCAAGCATCAAGCTTTACCTTTGCTCCAGTCAAAACTATCTTTCCAGAAACAAAGATCAAAAGAACCACCTTGGGTTTGAGCATGCGGTAGATGAGGCCGGGAAAGAGCTGCTCTTACGATGAACAGACATCAAAACGGAGTGATCCAACGATGCTTACCTCGGGCTCGTAGCTGCTGAACTGCCCGTGGCTGTATGCA
The DNA here is from genome assembly GCA_038093535.1 of Boletus reticulatus. Classification (NCBI taxonomy): domain Eukaryota; kingdom Fungi; phylum Basidiomycota; class Agaricomycetes; order Boletales; family Boletaceae; genus Boletus; species Boletus reticulatus. The sequence goes on from JBBPSJ010000004.1 coordinate 365,334, forward strand.
AGACCCTCTAATCTAATCGGAAACTTGACGTCACAGCTGCCAACGATATTCTGGATCTTGAACTCTGCAAACTTGGCATCGAAACCAAGTTTCTGTACAATACGGGCATATTTGCGCGACGCCAGCCTCGAATCATCTTCGCTCTTCGCACCCGTGACGACCATCTTACCCGATGCGAAGATGAGGGCGGTGGTCTTGGGTTCGCGAATACGCATGATGACGGCGGCGAAACGCTAATGTGCAAAAAGCGCATTGGCGTGCACAAATATGCAATCAAGTTGTAATACCAACCTTTGGATTATACTCCGCGTTGCGCGCGTGCAGGGCGATCGTCTTCAGGTCCAACCTGCAATCAAGGTTGACGGTCGCGACGATGTTTTGGAGAGTAGGGACGATGCCCTCAACGGCGGTGATGTGCTGTTGCTCGAGTGTCAACGGGGCTGGCGTTGCGGGGACAGCCGAAGCGGGGGGCGTCGAAGGGCCGGCAATCGTAGGGGAGGAAGAGCCCTTGTTCGCTGTCGTTACATTTGACTGCGAAGTGGACGCGACAGGAGCTGGTGCTGCTGGCGGTGGAGTATGGGACTGGGATAGCGGCGATGGCCCGGGGAGAGCAAGGCCAGAGGGACCAGGCAGACTAAGAGAACTCGGACCTGGAAGAGCTAGTCCATTCGACACCTGTGATGCCTGCTGGGGCTGATAGGGAGCAGCCGACCTCCCAAAGGTGACTTGACGCGCAGGGAGTGCAAAAGACATTTTCTTAAATCTTTGACGTGGAGGTCGGAGCAAAAGGGAGCGTGGGAAAACAAGCGTGGGCGAAAATGAGAGCGATGTTGTGCGGAGAGCATCCCCCTTATATACTGGTTTGAATTCAAACTCCGCTTATGTTTACACTCGGAACATGTTGCCACCGCTTTCTTGTTTGCTTCCACCATCTTACTGCATGATCCGTGCGGTTGTCCTTCACTCTCCTCCATTTGGCCCTTCTTTTTGTCGCTCAGATTTCAACTCCCCTCCGCTCTTCCGTTCGCCTTCCGGCTCGGGGCATGCTGTCTTGGCCCAGGGGTGCGACGTCGATTAGAGGTGAGGTCGAGTTGTGCTGCGCATATGGAATGTTCTAGAAAGATGCCAAATATATATTCTTCTTCTCACGCCCCACATTCTGTTATATCACATCACATCAATCCGAGGCTATGTCAATTCGTCAACATATATTCCGTAAATTAGCATTACAACAAAAAGTCAACAAAACAAGCTATACAGATATACCCACACAGTTCAGAAAAGCTGCAGCGCGGAAACATAAGGCAAGAAATAGAAGAAAGAAACCAGAGCAAGACCGCGACAGGAGACCTTTACATCCCACCAACCAACGGAGCACGCTCCTCGTCAGCGAGAAGCACTACACCGCGCGTGAACCTCCTGTACAGCCCACAGACACCCTTGACCACGCAAAACGCGCTCAAGATGGCAAATGCAAGGGAAGTCCAGTGGACAAAGGGATCTGCTTGGTGAGCGAAAATACCAAAGAGAGACCACATGATGGCGATGGATGCGGGCAAGTCACCCTCCATGGAGGAGAAGGCGTAAGCTGCGGCAGTACCCTCGAGGAAGAAGCTGTATAGGGTGCACCACAGGAATCAGCTGTGGCTGGGCATCCGCGGGTGGCAGGTGACTTACAGAGCGAGGAACACGAAAACTTTGGTCCAGACACCAGCGGGCTCGGTGAGCGAATTTCCAAACGCCTCAAAGGCAGTGAGGACTACCAAAACGGTGGTCCACCCATGCCAAAGGGAGAAAGGAAGGTGCACAAATATTTCATCACCCGTGCCCGACGGCATATGATACTTCTTGACAATGTAGTAGATATGCTAAGAGTGTGCAGGTAGGTTAGCTTCTCATCATATCCGTAAAACATGGTAACCGAAAGGTGCACGGCCTCAAAGACGCCGACGCCTCATCCAAAATGGAGTATGGAAGACGGAAAGTACGCAGGCAGGTAAGAAACTCACCGTCACAGCGCTGCTGACAAAGAGGGCGAAGATAAACGCCACGACGTAGTGGTGCGACGCCCAGAGGTTGACGTAAATTGCATTAAGGACGCCAAGCAGGGCGAACCGCCAGGAGATGCCATCGATGATGACCTTCTTCCCTGCCGTGGTGAACTGGTAGACCATGGTCCCGAGAAGGAGCAAGTGAATGAGGGTCCTGTCCAACAATGAACATCATGTGGCAATGAAAAAGGGGCGAACAGACACACCATATCAAGAAAGCCCAAGGAGCGGGAGTAATATACGTTTCTTTGCCAGTGTAGTAGATGTCATGGGGAGCTGCAATGGTGTAGATGTTGGAGCCGAGGAAGGCGAAATACACCACAATGTTCAAGAGCTATACATGGTATTGGTGGAATTCTAGACGGAATGGGCATGAGACGAACCTTGAGCAAAATATCGTCCGTCCAGGAGCCTTCAGCCATAGTAGACGCAGTCGTGAGTTACGGTTATGGCGAGACAGTGGGGGTAAAGGAGAAAGAGGGGGAATGTCTGGTTATTCGCTTATGTACCTGCCGATTCACTGACGGCCCTGACGACATGCGCCGACCTATTGCCAAATCGAGTGTGGACTCCACCACAGCATGTCACGTGCATTGCTAGTCCGACTCGTCATGCGCCGGCAGTCCGTTCATTCCTGGAGGGGTCAGACAAAAAATTAATTAATTAATTAAATCGCGCGGAGCGCGAAGGAAAAAAAGACTCACACTGGGTTAAGATGCGAAGAACAACCCTCCGAACCTGCTGAACAGCAGTATATCTCATTCTGAGCGATGGGAATGTCATTCCAAAAAAGGTAAGTCCACTTAAGTGGAATTCAAACTCCGATAAGTCTTACTACCCCTCCAGGAATGAACGGACTGCCCATGCGCCCGACCAGCCCCATTCGTCCCCAATTGCGATGCTAACAGAGAAAGACTTCGACCAACGAACTAAACCCGTCATGTCAGGCAGATTCTGTAGACCGGGATGACGATCAAGAGACGAATAAATGATTTAACCACACATTGAGTGGGAAACATGCCATATGTAGGAGGGTATTACACTAACGGAAGACATGAAAACATCACACTCATCTAGACACCAGCAACGATCCTGTCAAAGCACAAACGATCAGTTTCCCCATCCACAGCGGGATAGTCCAAGACGTACTCCTCAGCCTTGTTCAGTGCAGTCACCATGCTCACGACCTCCTTCCTCCTGTTGACCACAAACTCGCTCTCCTTCATCAATTCGTCCAGGACGTCAGATTTGTAAAGTTCTTGCAGCAACTCGCGTTGTAGATTCTCTTTGGAATGGTTTACAAGCGTGAGGACGATCGCCTTCGGGACCATATCGATCATCTCCCGCTTCACGATGTTGAAATAAGAATGGATTAGGAGCTCTACCGCGGAATATCGCATAAGCGTGGCCAACATGAATGGGTCGACGGCTTACTGATAACCTCAGTCTCCATGGTCTCTCGTTCGCTCAGCGCCGATTGGGGTCTGATAATCGCAGGCGGCTACGGGATTAACGTATGCGGTCTGAGTCAAACAGCCCATCATCTCGAATAGTACTTACCGACTCCATCACCGGGCCAGCTTTCTTTGCTTGGCCTTTCCTCGCCGTCGAGAAGAATGAGCCGAAGAAGCTTGGCTCATCCTTCTTGAGGTCGAGATCAAGATCACGAGCGCCGTTCGTCTGCTTACCGCTCTTCTCACTTGCAGGCGGAGGGGGTTTATTAGCGGCGAGGCGTTCCTGGACTATGCTCATGGCCTGCAAAAGTGAAGGGAGTCAGTGACGACCGAACTGAACTTGCTCGAACACAATTTACCTTGTGGCCACCAAGGAAGTCCGGATGTGTTGTGTTGACGTAGCATGCTTGCATCCTATGAAAAAATTGCTGTCAACTATGTCTAAATTCTCTGGAAATAGTGAGTGTTACGCACGCGACCATATCAGTAACAAGTTTGGTCGTTGGGCTCATGGCGTTCTTGAAAAAGTTTACAACAACAGCGTTGAAACGTTCTCTGAGAGCAGGGAAGCGCCGGAATGCTTGCTATATACGAACATGTAGTTAGCCTGTTCTATGTCTGAAGTCGAGGACATACGATTTTTTGGAGTAGCTGTCCAAGGATTCGGATAAGCTCATCATATATCAGCTGACAACATTTCAAGCCAGGTTCTTCGAGTCGCTTGATTTGCTGCTTGACAATGACTTCAAAGGCTTGAGTTCCAACAAACAATGATGGCGTTGAGCCCTAGGTGCTTTTTCAATGCCAGACAACCGAGTGTTGTGATGATCACCTACGGAGGAGTTGTACAGGATCGTCCTGATATCACCATCCTTTACTTGATCGAAAGGATCGATACCCTTCAAACCACTGCTGAACAACTCGTGGAATACGAAGCTGATACGCGCTCCGCCACTAAGTTCATTCAAAGACAGATCATTCGTGTTACCATCAATCACAGTGCGAAATTCGTTCGTGAATTCAGTGATGACAGCGAGAACGACGTTGCCTCCTGAACCGTCACCCAATGGTCCACCAAGGCTGATAAGCTCAGCGTTGTACTTTTGAAGCTGCTGCGTTATACGTGCTTTGATGTCAGGGAGCGTGTTACGAATGTGTTGCATGAGAATCTGAGTAATCTATTAGTTTATGGTACGGAGGGATTAAGAACCGTATGCGTACCATGTTCAGCTTGCGAGCAAGGAAGGGAGTCCCGCAATATTGAGATTTGCCCTTGTAAGAGGTATGCATCTCAAAGAAAGTGCGCTCGGCTTCCAGAGCAGCGGTGATAGACTTTGAACTGTCAATATCCCGTTGTCCGCGGTTCACAACTGGCACGTAACCGAGTCTGAGTGGAATGATGCGGCCCGCAAGAATGTCGACGACATCTGTCCCTTGATCCCTAGCCATAGCAGTGAGATTTCACGTATATGAGTAAGCTGGATAACATACATCAAGTCAACCTTGGTGAGAACACCAATCGTCCGGGTCCCCTCTGGATCAACCTCACGAGCCAACTTGAGACCGTCCGAGTTTGCCAAGTCGGTGTTGGCCGCTGTGACAGCAAGGATGATACAAGCGGGTCGCGATATGAACTTTAGAAGCATATCCCTGATTTGCTTTTCGATGTCTTTGGGCTGGTCTCCGACAGGCACCTTTGTCAGGCCGGGCAGGTCGACGAGAGTAAGTGTCAGCACGTTGGGAGAGAATATACGCAGGTTGATGGGCTGTGGAGAAATGCCAGCATTACGGCCTGTCTTTGCCTCTGTGTCACGGACGATCTCTGCACGAATTTTGTTGAAATCATAGAATTTCTCGCCAGGTAGATGCAGAAATTCTCCCCATTCCGCCTCATTGGCTTGATTATCTGAGCCTGTAAGTTGTGCTGCAAAAGCTCATGAGATCAAGGAAACCTCGAAGTCCATCTGCAACGTACATGAGAGACCGTTCGGCTGCGGTGGGGTGGCAGGGCGGTGGATGAGCTGCAGCACGAGTGGTCGTCGTGTCACGATACCGGTACCACGAGGCAAAAAGTCTCGCCCGACGATGTTCTTGCAAGTGCAAAAGTGAAGGATTATTTGACTGCATCGTATTAGATGAATCCACACACCTCGAGTACACTACTCTTGCCGCTACTTTGGCTACCGAGGACGCAGATTTGCGGAAGGTCTATTTGGGATCCTGATGAACCAACTGTGCTGAACACATCTTGAAGCTTGTTTACGATGGATACGATTTCTTGACCAAAACCGGTGGACATGGTGGACTGCGGGGACGAGGATATGAAAGTAAAAGGCAAGGTCGAACGCGCTGCGAGAAACACGCGATTAGAGAGCTGCGTGGTACAGCCACCGTCACAACAAACTCAGTCCGCAAACAAGCCGCAGCACGTCCGTGTAATAGTAGAACTTTGACGACGACGACGACGAACTTTAGGACTTTCTTTTTCACCAGAATGACCACCAGGTTACTTATCGAGGCGTCCGCAGCAACCCCTCCCTTGGTATATTCCGTTACTCTTTACGTCAAATTCGAGGGGATGAAACATCAGCTCGGCGGGCTGCGCAGGAAGAAAACTGATGAGACTCGCGGACTGGCTTCTCGTGCGCAGCCATGACCTATGTCCAGAGAGAACCGACGTCCTACCCCAACTCTCCGTCATGTGGTACGCCAATTCGTGCCCTGCTCATCGCAGAAGTCTTGGAGATGATCCTTGACGAGCTCGTCAATGATAAACGTAGTATATGCCACCTCGCCTTCACCTGTAAAGCCATTGCCGAACCATCACTCGATCGTTTATGGGGCCTCAACGACTCCTTGGAACCCTTTATCGCCCTGCTACCGAGGGAGTTGGTACTCGATGTACGTGTAGAGGGGCCGAGCAATGTTCGGCAAGATCTAATGTCATATTCGCTTACAGGAAGACTCTTTCTTCCGATTTGACCACCCCACGATCTCAAATCTACCTACAGAAAAGTGGGCAACATTCGACGATTACGCTCGACGGGCTCGGCGTTTATATGCAAAGACTGTTACCATGAATCCTCATCGCGTCTACTCCTCCATCTACAAACAATTGATCAATATTCGTCCAAACGTTGAACTCTTTCCCAACCTCACCACCTTGACAATTCACGCGAAAAGGCTTCCCAATCCGCGCCTCAGATTGTTTCCCTCTTCTCTTCGTTCCGTCACATTTAGCTGGGCCAACATCAAGGCTCCCGAGGTTGAAACTGTTCTCTGGAGTTCAGTCATGAATCGGTTGTTCCTGGACGCCCCTCTCGTTGAACACATTCATTTCGAAGGGAGCCCGAAGGAACCCCTACAGAGCCTTACACCCCTTCCTTTCCAACAACTCCAAAGAATCACGATCAAATCCAGCCCTCTCGACCCAAACGTCCTGCACAAATACTCTCATGCACTCTCCGCATCTGCCGTACGCGAACTTGATCTACGTTTTGTGCGTTGGCCAGATCCTCGTCTCCACCCCGCATCCCCCGTTTTCCCCTCGCTGAGGAAATTGATCATCGACGGTTCTCCATCCCACGCCATCGAGTTTATCCGACTTCTCTCGAGTCCTGTCCTAGAGAAGTTGACGATCGCTTCCCAGTGCGAACGCAACGGAGACGTCATGACCCAATATACCCAGCTCCTCATGCTCCTTGCAGACAAGTATCGGGGCGTATTCAGAGAGTTAAAAATACAACATCCCTTGTTGTGTCACGATCAAGCTGGTCTCGAGCCGTTCCTCCGCGCAGTTCGCGGGTTGGCTGACGCAGGCGTTGTCACTCTCCAGTTAAATTTGATTGTCGGTTGGCAGGAACTCACGCGCGAGGTGCAGGATATGATTGATCCTTCGAAATGGACGGTTCTGAGGCACTTCAGGATCACATCTCGTCGAGCGTGGTCCTGGACGGCTGGTAACACTTTATTTGGGTGATTGGAGTAATATAGTGTTGAGCTAACTTTTCTTGGATTACTATTCCATCATATATACGCACGACATAGTGTTGAAGTTGAAAAGCTTGTCTAACCACGTTGCAGAAGGTTAGGATCCTGTTATGGAGTTGTCCTCACTTGGTTTCAATTGTCGAAACCCCAGGAACAACTGGCACAACTTAGGTTTCCGGTGTGTTTCACCAGAGATACAGTTGCATCTGTGCTAGAAACGGCAACCAGCGGCTGGCAGATATCAAATGTATGTATGTCGCTCCCGCTGTTTCAACCTGAGATCTGAGAATTCGACGGTGACATTCAAGTACCTGCGAATCCGGAAGGGTGTGTTGTGATAACGGGCTCGAGTCGGTCGCAGTGCAGTATCACTGACTGTACTATCCTGGTGTCCATTCCAACCTAACGTTGGAATAATCACCGTCCAACTGGTACTACTAGCTAGTACCAAGTATCAAAATACTCGTCCCCAACCTATCGTCGGGATTGCTATCACAAGTAGTCCATGATGTTATAGTGACGAACGCGTCCAGAGGCAGCAATGGCCCTGCAGAGAAGAAAATAGATGTATCCAAGAGAGTGGGCACAAATGCCAAAGGGTAGGCGCAAGTGAAGAGTAGACTTGGATCGACTGGAAGGCGTAAGCCGCCGAATGGTTGTGTCAACGCCCTCCCCCTCCCTGCATGGCACAACCATTCGGCGCCTACACCCACCACCCATCTAGGCCACCACTCACTCATGCCTAGCCTCCACTTGTACCTACCCCTTTGGACGGAGAGCGGCGCTTCCCCTGATCCTGTGAAGTTCTATTCAAGCGGCCGACAGTTTCATCGCGAGGGTTTGACACTCGACTTCCTTCTGTGAGACACGTAGGTGTTTTCGCCTTTGCGCCAGGGTCTCGCCTGAGATATCGTCAGTGTTTGGAGTACAGCAGAAGCAGGTATCAACGGACTTGGGAAGATGGGCGCCATCGCTGAAGAGACGGCCATTTAAAGCTGGCATGGCTTATCTTTTTACCACCGTGACGCGTTTCGCGGGTATCGGGCGTTCCATGGATATCGTGCATATGGGTATCGTATCTTGAGTACGGGTACCGTTTATCGTGGATTTCGCGGGTATCATATCGGCGTCAGCGGTCCCTTGTGCATGCCATGTGCGAGTATCATGGATTTCGCGGGTATCTCGTCGGCGTCAACCGACCCTTGTGCGGGCCATGGATATCATGCATACAGGTGTCTTGGGTACAGGTATTATAAGCATGGGTATCATGAGTGCCGCCGGGTATCTTGTCAGCGCCATGTGATCCATTCTTGTGCGGGTAGTGGGCAGGAAGGTCAACTCGAGGTTCATGACCATCGTTTCTTTAGCTCTCCCTACGGTATGGCTTCCTGGAGCAATAATCGAGACAAGGCGACACGTGCCATAGCTTGAAAGCGCGACTGATGAACCACCTGATGAAATTGAAGTTGCGGGCATATCTTGACAGATCGTAACACATGCTGAACTTCGTGCGTGCGGCAGGAGGGACAGAAGAACGGTTTCTCTACTTCTGGACAAAGGAGCTACTTTAGCCAACAATCACATCCAAATGGATGATGGTACACCTACCGTCTCTGTATCCTCCAACTGGGCGACATCCGCGAGAATCCGCGCCTTCCGCGCTTCTTTGCAGAATGAGTAGCAGGTGCTTCGGCCTTGACCCTAGTGATCCTCACCGCTTGACATTCGGTCAAGTTCTTGAACGACTGGCAGGGACTCTACAAGGCGTCGTCGCGAATCGTTTCGTCGAATTTTCTGCGAGTTCCTGGTCCGTCATCTGGTACGACTCCACCTCGGCGCGCTGCAAGTGCTCCAAATTGGTGATACCATCTTCCTGAGATGCTACGCATTCGCGCCACTCGTTGAGTTGTGCGTTTCTGTTGTCTGGTCATGGACCGACGCAAGGCGCTGACCAGCGCAGTGACCAACTACATAGTTGAGAGGAATGAATCGTCGAAAGCGGTACATGGATATGCGATAGCGGCATCCTGGTGAGCGGCAGCCGGTTGGAAGGTAAGTGATAAAGCAGTTGGAGAGCGGGCAGGAAGGTGCAGGGTTGGCCACTGACATCATTGCCTTAAGGCGAGCACGTGACACTCAGGGTCAGAACTTCTTGCTCCAGCACTTGCACTACTAGCACTTGCACAATCACAATATCTGTGAGTTGGTCATTGGAAAGCTGACCGTAACAGATCAGACGTTAACGAGCGGGTAGTCTGGTGACCAGCCCATCTATGATCAAACCGTCCATAGAGGACAGTGAAGAACCGAGTGATTGATTTACCGTCCTCGCAATCTAGTCTCTATGGCAGGAGGCATCCCTACCGTCATTGGGTAGACCCGTGAGCATTCATCCCACATCTCGACATAGATGGCGCCGTCTTGACAGTACATTCTTCAATCTGCTTCGACTCTAGGACCATGAACCAAGAAGGATGACACGACCACCGGAATGGATTCATTAAACGTGTTTTCCACTGCTTGATGATTGGTACTCGGGCCAGTAGCATGTACATTTCACTCGTTGTGTATGGTTTAGTTTGGATGACCGCTGGTTTGTCTCTGTATAGGGGTAACTTCGACCAGCTCGCGAGACTCGGGCGATTAAGGATTTTCGTCCAATCACTAGCTTTGCAAACATTTGCTCATTGTGGATATGGTAAACACACACGATTCTCTCTTCACGTCTTGGCTCTTCATCGCTCTACCACTACCAAAGGATGTAGAAATTATTAGCCGACATTGAGACGGAACATGTCATTGAAGCTGGCAAGAGGCATTGGTCGTCTTGATATGTGCCATTGATCAAACCAGGATACGTACACGTAATAAGTGCCGCCTTCGGGGACCAGCTGAAATACCTGACTGAAGCTGAGCGGATTAGATTCCTCGTCGACCTGTTTCGCGTAAGCTGGTGTCAATGTGGGGACCGACCGACATACCAACAAGTAACCAGTCACGCTGACGATGAGAGCGCCAGGTGATATAGAGGGCTGGGCGTCGATGGTCGACACATTGTGTCGGACTTTCCTGAAAGGCAAGGACTGTACAGTGATGAGGACTGATGAAGTACGCAAAAAGATGAACAGCTACGGTGAGTTTCCCGACGATGGCCTCTACTCCCAAAATCTGGTCTTTCTCGAACGTGAGCATCGAAGTCGTACGCTACGGAGGCGTCGTCAGATCAACGCGGGTCACGATCCGCTCGTTGAACGAACGCACATATAGAGGAGCGAGTTGGGACCGATCGGAGTCGAATGTGAGGTAGTAATAATCTGTGAAATGCTTCGCAACTACCGCTGGGTCCATCGACGCCATTGATGAGAGAGAAAGTTGAAGTGAGCGAGGTTGAACGTTGAATTAGGTCGGTTGCAAGAGACTGCGTGACCCAATTCGGCACTATCGACTCGAACTGCCATTCCCACTCGCAACCTCCATATGGCTGGATTCTCGGCAGCAATCTCCCTAGCCAGCCCATCTCTCCCAATGACTGACATTCCCCGTCCAACGATGCGCAGAAAGAGCTCCGCACAGAACTTGCTGTCGTCCTTCAAGCCCCCAGTCAGCGGTCCACCACCTGGAGGCAGCATCTCCTCCGCTACCGGCGCTGCCTATGCCACCGCAATTCAAACCCCAACTGCGATCGTGACCCCAGGAAGGGAGTGGGATGGCCAGTCTGTGCAGTCTGACTCCCTGTCGTCAACAGCCACATTGGTTACAAATGGCACTCCTACCGTTGCCCAAGGGACCTCCGTCGAGTACCTCCGGGATCTCGTTCAGAAACGAATCATCACACTGACCTACATGCGCAACGTACACGAAGGGTGTGTGTCGGCCTCTTTTTGAGCGGGTGCGTCGTGCTGAATCCACGGCTCAGCCGAAGTCATTGGTTCCATACGATCATGATGTCTCGCAGCGAACTCGATAAGGTATTCAACAACGTCGCCATGAAGAAACGGTGTGTACAATAGTTGCTTGTTCGCAAACTCTCTGAACGTCGCTTGGCAACCAGGACAAATCGTTTTGCCATACTGGCGATGTCCCTTTCCGGCCTACTGGATATTCCCCAGGCGCAAGATTACCTTCGTGGTCTGCTCAACGCCATGAGTGAATATGATCAAGCCAAGGAGGAGCCTGATAAATTAAAATATGTATAGTACATTCACCATATCACCACAACCTCGTTCTTATATCATCCTGTAGCGATTATTCCGGCCCAAAGCGGCAAAACGACAAGCTGCAGGCGGCTTTGCCGAATATCCTGTACCATACTCGGACGCATCAGAAACCTCCTACCTGGTTTCACCCCATATAGTGCGTCAGACCTTACTGCATGATTTCCATTGATCTGACCTCCGACAGCCCTTTCCTTTGGATTACCATCAAACATTACTGTCCCTTCTTGACGTGCTTTCTGAGGTGTACAATAAGATCTCCCGAATTCTCGGTCCTTCTCCGTTCTCGCATTCCGGTCAGCACATGATGGGGCCACTGGGACTACTCGCCCCGCATCCAGGAGTGTCGTATTTATTTTCAAACCAAGACGTGACTCCGAAACCCTTGGAAGAGAGCGACGGCAGTCTATGGGGCATTGCGAATGCCCAGGTTGCTAGCCAGAATTACGGAACTGGTCTGGGGAGCCCCCCTCCGAGCTGGACGGCGGGGCTGGGCGATATCTTGCTCAAGGTAGATGCAAAGTTTAAAGTGAGTTCGATGACGCTATCTTACTTGGCTCTGATGTAACACTTTACAGAAAATAACGTCCACTCTATTGAAAGAACTTGACGCGGTCGCGCGGAACGGCATCAAAGATGAGTTGACTTCCTTGGATCCCCTACTTCGTGGGGTCGCCGCGACGGAAGATATAAGAGAACAATATGATTTTGAGGGAAATGTATGAACGCCTTCTGTACTGTATGTCGGGACATTGTACTACCACCACTGCATGTTAATCGTTAATCTGGGTTCTGGCTGTGTGACACCTGTGCGCGTCCAGTCACGATGTCACAGAGCGCGTCTCACTCATCCTCTTCCCATCTTGTGTCGGTATGCCCACGAACAATGTACAAGTGCTCCTCGCACAGGATATACCAGACCCGACTGACTTTACCGCGATCAACTTGCGTCAACTCGACGCCAGCTTTCGGTGCACAATATGCGGTGAATTTTTCGACGCACCCATATCACTGGCATGTGGCCACTGCTTTTGTTCGTTGGTACGCAACGACGAGTTCCTTTCCGACGTGACTAGGCTGAGAGACCCTCTAGTGCATACGAGAACACATCCTAAGAGAACCAGAATGTCCACGCTGTCGGAAATCTACTACTGAAGCACACTTCAGGGTGAATCCAGCTCTTGAAGAGGTCGTCTCGACTTGGAAAGCAGCACGGTACGAAATTGTCCGTCCGTTTCCCGTAACTTGGCCATCGACGAGCTCCCCTAGGTCGGACGTTCTCCGTCTTTCTCGAGAGGCAGGGTCAAGTATGGATTCGGGACAGAACTTGAGCAATGACAAGACTCCGCGTCGATTTCAAACGCCTGTCCAGAATGGGCGGAAACGCAGGCACACTGCAGTTTCCCCCAGCTCGGACTCTGATATTGCGTGCGTAGCAGGACCTTCGAATCCGAACGCGTCGAGTGAGATGGCGGACTCGTCACCACTCCGAGCAAAGAGCGCGAGGAAAGCTTCTCGACGGCGGACGAGTATGGAACCATCATCAGATCCAAGAGAGGAGGAACTTGAACGTGCGTTGTCCCTTTTTTTCGTTTACATTTCCTTACTGTTGGTCTTATCCAGCCTGTTCGCTAGTACAATGTCCAATATGCGGCCGCTCTGTAGAATTCCAAGTGATCAATGCCCATATGGATGGACCAGATTGTGGTGAGAAACCATACTCTAAAGCAAACAACCCATCGCACCCGAACGCCAAAAATGAGTGGTCGAGAGTATTTGGCAGCGAGTCGAGCAAAGGCAAGAACAAGAATAACAGGTGACTGGTGGCCCTTACTCTTCAAACTTGAACTCATTTCAGCTCTGACATGAAGCGAATTAGATGACCCAATGGAACGATTACCAAAGGTTTCGTATGATGTCGTGAAGGATAAGACCCTAAAAGAACTGTTATCCTCCCAACACTTGCCTGTGGGTGGGGATCGAAACACGCGAATCGCTAGACACAGAAGGTAGTCTCCCTTTCCGGTCACTGTTGTCGGACTTAACCCTCTAGTTAGATGGGTTATGATGTATAACGCAAATCTCGACAAGGTCACGGGTTGTAAGACCCTATCGGAGCTGCGTCATGAGTTGCGAACATGGGAGGAGGGTCAAAAGGGATCTAAATACACAGTTGATGACCATTCCCATGAGGTGAGTTTGTTTCCGGATCGCTCAGACCCAATTGATGAACATACCGTCAAGGCGTCATACAAGGAAGAATTTAGTAGACTCGTCGGGGAAATGCGTCAGAGGACATGTAATCATCCAGTGTCAAGCGGTGTCGTTCGGCGAGCTGCCGAAGACAGTCATGATGAAAAATATCACTAGGCTATCATTGGTTATAGGTGACCGTTTTCTCCGGCTATATGTGCATCATAACGCCATTGTTTCGAGTAGTGAATACGATCAGATGCGGGTTGCCAAGTGGGGATTGAGCAATTGTTGGTGAGATGTATTCCCAGAAATTTGATGATGCCTGATGTTAGAGTACACCGGTGAAATTTTACTGCTCATCGACCCTGGCAGTTCTATTGACACTCGCCGTTGGAATGACGGTTGGACTTGACAATCCCAACATGTCATATTGGCTGTCAAAGACCCGGAAGGCACCGCCCGATTTGCATTGTCTGCCTAAAAGTCGCCGACCGAACTTCTGTGGGACGAGTGGACAATTGCTTTGTCCCTTCGAATGGTCCACCGTGACGCTTTGACGGGTGGCGAGAGTAGTATATAACATGCTATGGGATCAAAATGCATGCATCAAATCATCCCACAATATGAGCAGGATCTCACAAACTCTTTCAGTAAGCACGGCCTGATCGGAGTCGGTGTCTCGAGTTTGCTGATTCAGCCCGTAACTTATCCAGCTCCTTGGTAATTTAAGTTCTCTTTCTGTCGGGCTAGGTACAGCATCAGAGGTCCGTTGGCTGGTGTTTATCACGTGGGTTTCAGCTACTCATGTCTGGTTTCAGGGTGACAAAGTTGACATCACCGAGCAGTTCCTTCCCCGAAGACAGGATGCTGTGTTTGGTGATCAGTTTATTTTCCAGACGACCGCGTTGCGGCAGCGTATCGACGCAAAGCTGGTGCTCCTCCCTCCATTGCCATGTGATGTGCCACCATTTGCAAAATCAGTGATCTATTTGTCCAATCTGTCGGGTCCGATAACTGTCACTGTGGTGAGCTGATACCCATTCCGCGTTCCCGCCGGAACGGATCAATTATGATGTTTCCATTTTAGTGTCGAGTCCCTGGTGCCGAGGCTCACGTTTTTCGTCTCTCCATTTTCGCGCGCCAGGCTGACGTGAAAGTGACGCTGCCATCGCTATTTCGAGGGGTTGTCAACCTCGACGGCTGCTGCCAAAGGGGACAAGTACGTTACTGCCACGCGGTTCGCGACGGCGTGCGTTGTGGGCTTATAAGGCTGGATTCCTATGCGCTTGAGGACGACGACGAAGTATACATCCACGCAGAAGGCAGTATAGAACTACGTCTGATGCCGTCACCTCCGAGGAGTGACGGTGAGAATGGCATGGGTTCACGCATGGGTCGCCATGTGCGCCGGATTTTTGGTACCTCGTAGTTGCATTTCTGTGACGCGGCGCTGGCTCGCTTACCTTCATCTGCGTTGTATTACACACTACTACTCTTGTTCGGTCGTTTGAGGCTAGCGTTTCGGAACGGGCGGTCGGCATGGCCACCGGCCGGCACGCAATTGAGCTGTTGTCTGGACTTGCACGACAGACGGACAACGATCAAACCGGCACTAGACGGCGTGTTTCCTTCACATAGCTCCGCGAAAGAACAAATGGGCTTCCTTGTGTCTGCGGAGTGCTCAGGTCGCCGGTTCAACCTCCTTTTTGTTTGGGTCCACATGGTCAAAGTACAACACCTGCCTTTTGGGGCACAAGGGGGGGAAGGATGATCGCTTATAAAAGGGTCTATAATCCAGTGCTCGGTCTGATCCAGCACGTTCCCCAAGGTACACTTTGTATACGATCCTTCTCATCCTTGCTGCTTGCTTGTTGGAGGGGATCATGGCAAGTTTTTGCTCGGCGGCAGAGGTTAGTCGTCATTGTCCACGTGCTCGATGTTCTAGGTTCTCATGTGATCGACAGAGTACATCCTCAAGCGAAACACATCGGGTGCTGGTAAGTATCTTGTTTGCCATCAGTGTGCTCTGCTTGACTGACCACGACCGGATCCCAGTGTACAGGACCCAGAGGCACGCATAAGATCCACTACCAACCATCCAGCGATTGGGATTTCATCCTAGAGACGCAAGAAACCACAGACGTGTCTCTTGTTATACCACACTACCGTGCAAGACAGCAGCCCATTGATCAACGTTTAAACATGTATGTTGGTGCCACCGCCGCACCCGTGAAATTGAAAGTCGTACGTCCTTGATCAATTGTTGTCCTGCGGGTGGCTCACGGTGGATGGTCAGTGTCGACCCGTGCCTCGATGTAAATTCTACCTCGAGGTTCAAGCAAAGATGTCCGACGTTACAGTGTGGCTCCCTTCTGACTTCAACGGTCAAATTCGGCACTCGGGTCGGGCATCATACTCCGCTGGTTTCATAAACCGTATAAAAGAAAACGTTTACCTTAACGAAGATACCCTCGATCGGTGGGATATCGACGAGGTCGTCATCGAGACCACGGGCACCGTGACCTTCCGCATGTGGGATGTTCGGGCAAATGCACCAGAGAACATCCGCAAGGAGACTTTGAAACGAGTGTTTTGTCAACGTTCGAGGAAACACGATGGTTTCCGTCGCGGTATCAACTGGGATTTTCTGCTCGATGACTAGATCTCGGGGATTTTGTTTTTCGCTTATTCCATCGCATTCAGCATACCCACATTTTTATTTTTCGTTCGGTTGCTTCATTCAGAGCAGTTTTCACATAGGATAGGATATCTATTTATTACCAACCATCTTTCTACCCGCACTTACACATTATTGTAGCTCTCCTTCTTCCCACACAATCACTGTAGCCTTATCATTCACTCGACTGAAACACTTGACGGACTTCCACATGCCACACTTGATTTGCGACATGTCAGGACTGTCAGTGAAAACGCCGACTGCCACAAGGTGCTCCTCGGCTGTGTCAGATGCAAACACGTAACGAGCTCAAGTGTACGAGCTTCGCGAAGCTCAGCTTGGAGTCGTTCACTCGTGTCAAAGAAAATGAGACCGAGTCACTCTGACCGCAAGGCTGCCGGCAGACTGCGGGGACCTATGACGTGACTCTAGAACTGCACGGTGCGAGTCGCTGAATACCATATATAACAGTGTTCACAGCTCCTTCAAAGCTTCACCCTTCACTTGATCTTTGCAAGCGCTCGTTGCTACCGGTCGGTGTGGCTGTGCACGACAGCTGGAAGGGGAGTTACCGAGCTGAGTCGGGCTGGATCTATCCAACCCTGCCCATCCTATTGGTGAGATTCAGTACTTTAATTTTCGTGCGCATCACCTGAGGCCAGAGTCACCTTGCATGCAGAACTTACGTCAATGTGCTGGACAAATTGCCTTGGTGCCTTTCTCGTGAATCGTGACGACAAGTTCGTCGACAACTGAACTGTGAGTGACTCACAGCTGATATGTCGATGAGATTAGTGACGAGTGCCAACGTGAATTGAGCAACATGTCGTTGACTACATTCTGACTTCCGGTGGCACAGCAAACGTCCGATACGATTTACTAACCTTGGCAGAATGTATTGCATTTCGTAAAATTGCCACAATTCTCAGCAGTGATAATTGACTTTTCATCACCCCTCGGGCATCTTTGTCACCACTGGCAGGCCTGTGTCATTTTCCCGGGCTGCTGTACGCTACTCGGGTCTTCAATCTCGCCCTTCAAGTTTTCTTATTGGTGGGCAAGTAACCGACCATGTGATCCCAACAATTAAACCCCACGCTCTTACCTCACCTGTTCCCTGCCTGTGTTATTCCTTGTCTGCAGTGACATCGTATAGGTTCCATTGATTTCCACCCCTGCCAGCGAGCCCGTCACGACTTGTCTCAATGTTGGTATGAATACGTTCCCTGCCAGTGGCAGTATACGGACCGATGTCTGGATCATCTCCCGATCACATCACAATTCGTCTCAGCGCAGTGTCAATGCATTCGCCCTCAAGCATCCGAAACTGAATATCCAACTACTAGTACAGGTTCTCTATGAAGCCAGTATTCACCACTAAGCCCAAGGGTGCCTGTAACTCACAGGCTTCAAATATTTCTTTTGCCTATACGGACTCGTCCCTGCCTCGCCTTTCCCCGGTTCCTAGGTGGGTGGGATGAATGCTACAATACTGCAGTCGCACAATCTGATGCGGTCTCTGGGGTCCTCCAGTAGGGTTGTTGACAAACACGTCTGATGGTGGTGTCCACTTTGTTCATTCTGCAGTTCACGCACACGTTCCTCCAGGGTTGTTCCCCGTATGGCATATTGGACCCATCTTGATATCATCGGTGGTTTCCAGTGTCTTATGACGGCATCTTGTGGTGTGTAAGTATAAATCTAGACACAACAGCAGCCTTGGAACAAGGATGGGCGTCACTTACCAATTTTCTCAGTCCACAATGGTGACCGTACGAGGTTCTTGTTCCGTTCTTCTCGGCGTTTCACAGCTTAACTGATTTTTAGTCGTAGGCAGTGTTCTGCAATCTATCGGAATTCTACTCTCGCTATTTCGTTTGTGGTTCCGACTGCGAATTCGACGATTATGGTGGGAAGACGCATGGGCATTCGTTGCATGCATTTGTTCCATTATAGCCCTGACTTCAGAGTGGTTGTATCTGGAAGGTGGTGCGTACCAGATCTTCTTATAGCGGGACTCGACCGATGGGACACAACTAGACCGGAGGGCTTCAGTCGTCGGATTCTGGATGTATTCCCTGTCGTTCAATGCTGTAGTATGGTATGTCACAATGACTGCTCAGCCCATTCATTGCTAAGGGCATCTGTTTCAAGGGCTGTTCGCATGAGCATACTATATTCGGTGGCTCGCATTGCCCATCCAACGCAGCGTATGCGCCGTATGGTGACCGCGTTGTCCGTCCTCTTTACTCTGATATTCCTGGCATTCACAGCAATGAAGCTATGGTGGTTCATTCATGATCTAAGCTGGTTGAAGCAGACCGGGTTTTACACATGGCCCTCACCTGGACTACCTCGTTCGATATATATTTATGAGCTGTGTAGTAAGTACACGCGACTTTTTTCAGGTGTCTAAATTGAGGAAGTGTTCAGCTGACTGTCTCTCGGACGCGATCATCATTTTCTTGCCTGTGCGGCTATTGTGGAGAGTGAACTTGCCGGAGAAGCAGCGAAGGATGATTATCGCAATCTTCTTTTCAAGCATCATTGTAACGATGGTGTCGATATTCCGTGCAGTGAGTCAGATTATGAATTTGCTATCTCTCGTTGGAGTGGCCACAGACATTCAGGTATGGCTGTATTGAGAGTTTTATTGGGGCCTATCCTCACACGGCATATCCAGACAGCGTTTTCCACCATCACTTGTAACTTGCTCGTGATTGCGACTCTTGTCTACCGCCTCTCTCGAAGGTTATCGGGTTCAGATGTCCCTGAATCTGACTCCGAGGATGACTATACGAGACCTATTGGGACGAGGATCACGACTCAGGTACTGACCACGGTTGACTTCCACACTCTATATTGCTCGGAGGCCAGCAACCAGCGAGGCAGTACCTCTGAAGTAGGCTTGGAGCACACCAGCCTGTCTCACCAATGAGTTTTCCTTTGCATTCCTTCCCTGGGCTACATTATTTAGACAAGGGTCTATGGCGTGGACTTGGCTTTAGCAACTTTGCTGCAAGTTCGATCTGGGCGCGGACAAGAACGTAACTTTTAAATGTGATTCTGGTAGTACAGAGATATCAGTGTAATAATACAAATACATTATACCCCTCTACCCTGCAGTCTCAATGCACTTTTCGATCGTTTCCACGATCGAAGGGTTCTCGAGTGCTGCTGCAACTCGTTCCTTGTCGTTAAGCTGTTTGTTTACTAAATGAATTGAAAGTTTCAGACAGGTACTTTATTTATGAGGGAAAGCGTACCTGCTAGCTCGCTCTGGTGGGAACCGGGCTTCACCCTGATATCGACTTTGAACCTCGGTGGGAGACTACGCAATAGTCTCACTCGGATACACAACCCTGAGTGATGGCCGAGATGAACCTGCGTCAGGCGTGGGACGAAAAGGATTTGAGTATACCAATAAGAGTAGACATGCCGCAGTGCGGCACCGTTGGTGTGAACTCGACAACGATATGGTTGTCTCCAACCTCGATGTGTTCGGCCGATACCACCCGAAGCTCTTCCAAGCTGTTTGGATGTTCGGGATCAGAGATGGACCTTATAAGCTCTGGAAAGAAGGTCAAACATGCTTTCTCCGCGATTCATTTTGAGTTGGATTACCAAATATCTCGTCCTGGTCAATTGGTTCGACATCGGCATCGCTGCTCCTTTCTTCGTCATCGTCATCCACCCAGAGAGATTGACCAGCTTCAAATCGGGACTTCCTTGCGGACTTTTGTGATAGATATATGGTTGGATTCGCGTTGAACATTTGGGCATTCATGATCGCTGTCGCTATCAGAGCCGGCACGTGTCACGCGGGCTCATTGTGTCACAGAGTCACGTGCCGTCGTGCTAGACATTCTCCCCGTTAATTGGCTGGGCTCTTCCTTTTGGAAATTGTGTTCAGGGTCTCCTGGTCGCATTCAGCTCCATAAAACATGCCACCCAAGGTTTGTCGCCTGGTCTTTGTCCCCTGCCATGTTCGTACTCATTGCCCGCGCAGCGCAAGCGTACGGAGGCTGACTCGGCTGTGGAGGGCTCGACGACGCGATCGGGCAAGAAATCATCTAGAACGAGTAAGGTCTGCCTTTTTCAGGGTCATGTATAGTGTTGGACTAACCGTCCTCGCAGCCAGGGAAAAAAATGGCGTGGCCGACGTAACTGAAAATGCAGGTGCATCGTGCGTGGTTTCTGCTCCCTCCATTATGGTGAAGTGAAAAAGTAATTTACCACGCCCAACTCAGTAACGCCGCCGTAGTAGAGGTCAGTGCTAAATTTTCGTCCGTCTCGCGGAATAACACTCAATCAATCGTTCGACGGATCCACACAGCCGTCACCCAAGAAAACCAGAGCGAAGGGGAAAACGAATACAACAGTAACTCGAGGGACAAAGGCTGCGCCACGGGCTTTCGTGTACGTCCCCGTCATGAATGTACACATTGAGTACCAGGCTAATTTGTACGGCCTAGAATTGATGACGTAAGTTCTCCACATCGGTTAACTAAAATACTTGCCTAGTCAATTTTCCACTGTGGCAGGAACCCCTCAACTCCACCACGAGCCAACAACAGCGCGAGTAAGTCAGCCTTTGCTCCATCTAATCCCCCACCGCCACTCCTTGGTCACATTTATATCTACCACGTCATCTGGGGTGATCAGCTTCAAGTATCGCCTGGTTATCTCTCCCCATGCGCCTATCGTCCTTATTGTGTTGTGTTTCTAACAAACTCGAACCTAGTGATGAGTTGGTTTTGCCCAAGCCACCTCCTGTAGGTGTTATCCCGCGAATCAATGTGGCACTATTCATACTTTTGTCTTTGACGCAGTCGCCTGTATTAACCAAGGCGGAGTATACACAACGAGGAGCACAGGCGCTTTTCAAGAGTTTCGCAGACGATGACGACCCCGATGTCATAGGGCCAGGAGGTGTGGAGAAATTATGCATTGAAGCGGGTATACCTTTGGAAGGCGCCCAACCCCTTCTCTTAGCGTGGCAATTCAAGGCCCAAGAGATGGCCAAAATCAGTCGTTCTGAGTGGCTTCAGGGAGCTGAGGCTCTGAGGTACGTTTGAGTTGTTCCACTTTAGCGGGGTTAGCTGACTTTGTGCATGAGAATTTCATCACTACCGGTATTGGCAATCGCATTGAAGGAGTTGGATGACTTGGTCGTTCATAACAAGGAACCGGTTCCTTCGCTATCTTCCGTTAAGAAGCGGAGTGGAGTCGACTCTCAAGAACTATACAACAGAACCCACTACTCGCAGTATGCATTGAATCGCAACGCTGCCTTCACGGAGCTTTATCAGTTCTGTTTCAAGCTTGCTAAACCACCGTGAGCACCCAATACCTTGCCGCCACATGTCCTGACCCTGGTCCTAGACAAAGCAGGAATTTAGACATAGAGGTGAGCTACTTCAGAGTTGCCGTGTTTCGCTTATTCTCGTACGCGAACAGACAGCCTCGGCGTTATGGTCTGTGTTACTGGCTCCGCGATATCCGATTATAACTCAGTTGGTTGAGTTCTTGGATGTGAGTGTGGCTCTTTCTCTCGAGTCACTGTTCTGATTCCCAGCAGGAAAGCGGGTCCTACAAGGGTGCTAATAAAGATATTTGGAATATGGTGAGCCTTGGGTGATACAACTCTCAGGAGCTAGTTCTCACTATAATGAGTTTCTAGGTGCATGAGTTTTGCCAGACGATAGATGGGGAACTTGTCAACTACGAAGCCGATGGGGTGCGCCCTTTTCTTATGCATTTTTTGTCTCTCCAAACGCTTTTCCTAGGCTTGGCCAACCATGCTAGATGATTTCGTTGGGTGGAAGAAAGATAGAATGACACATTCCACAGACGATACGCCACAATGAACCAAGGACACGGTCTACGTATAACACCTGCTTAATATCTTGCATACAGTGACTCTGGCATTTCCATTCGTGTATTATTGGGGGTCTGTCTAGCATTGTGAATAACATCATGTCTGCATCTAGCGAGGTGAGGTGGTGCACTAGAGGCAGCCGCAACTGTTTCTCTCATGCATCAGAGGCGAAATGTAATGGCGGGAGTTGGAGCGCTTCGTCTGCCCTGCGCTTCCTGCCAAGATCGAAGCGCGACGCTCGCTTGTTCGCCGAGGCCGCGTCGGGTCGAAGCGAGAAGACGACCTCGCGAGGGACGCCCAGGGAAGCTCTGACTGCCGCCCATCTGCCGTGTATACGATTCTGGTGATGCGCGGGTGGATTTGGGTTCAGGTAGGGCCCAGCGGGCTCGGGATGGGTGAACCAGAAGTTCGAGCGGGGTGATGCAAGAGTCGAGTTCGATGAGGTGTGAAGGGGTGTAACCCGCCGAACGAGCCCAGCTGCGAGACAGACGAGAATGAGGAGCGCGACGAGTCTAATGAGTCTGATTTGGTGTTTGTGATGACCAGCCATGACATGGTTGCTGCCCAAGAGTTGGGTGTTGAGAAAAGAGTACAGCACGGCATCTCGAAATCGTCAAAAGCAAGTGCACTACGCTGAATCCACTCAAAAATCGTCCATCTCAACCGGCCGTACTCCTTGCATCTTTTCCATAGTCTCCCTTAGCTCAGTCTCAGCAAAAACAGCCGCCTCCTTTGCAACCACAAGCTTCTTCTCAAGCTCGTCCGCGCTCATTGGCCGTAATTTACCATCCTTGTGCACCATGCTGATGCTGTCAAAACGTTTCAGGGTGTTTCCAGTGCGAGGCATGAACGCGTAACGGTCCCAACCACTGTCGTTGAATGCAAGGACAGCGCGGACAGCGGCTGTGTTGATGTCGCGGTGAAGTTCCTCGAGTTTTGACAATTGAACCTCCATCCAGCGTGCACGACGCTCGAGGGCGAGCGTGAGCGCGGCGACCTCGTCCTCCTTGCCTGCTGCATCCTCACCTGTGTCGTCCAAGAAGTCATCACCTTTAAGCATGTCTCTGAGGACGCCGTCGAAGGATGAGCTATCGTCCCATGTAGTACGGGGAAGAAGGCGCAACAGATCAGAAATTGTTTGGGTCAATGTCTCAAGGAGTTGTTGAAAGGAGGACACTGCATTGTCGATGGAACCAGAAGGCATGTTGGTGGCAAACGACCCGCCGCCGACCGATAGAGCTGATAAAGCATGAACCAAAGGGCCATACTCCAACGGCATCTTTGCAGCAGGGTTGATCTTTTGCATGTCAAAGAACGGGTGATCGGGAAGGTCCATAGCTGGATACCTGACGTCCAGCTCGTCTAAAACATCCGCAAGCGATGTTCGTTCAATGGGTGACGTTCGATCGACGGACTGTGCCCGAGACACGCTTGTGCTGGGCGATATGACCTCGTTGACCCTGCCAGTAGGTGCTGCTGGTGTCTCGGATGCGGCGAGGGAAGGCGCAGCCGACATCTCGTCGGCAGCGACTTCATTATCCTTGGGGATTCTGATGGGACGAGCGATCGGTTTGTTCTTCTTGGGCAGCTTTGAAAGGATAGGAGCCTGGACGACTAGCTCGGGTGCCTTGGGAGGAGCGGGTGTTTGCTTTTCAATGCCACCTTTTTTCGGCGTCATGGGGGCCTTGGAGCCTGCGCTTGCTTTCCCCTGGCCTCTCGTCTTGTCCTTCTCCCTATCTTCTTTCTCAGTTTCCGCACGTCTCTCTTGCTGTGCTTTAGCCCTCTCGACTTGTGCGGCTTTTTGCTGAACAATCCTCTCCTTCTCAACCCTCTCTTGCTCAGCCTTGTCCCTCTCCGCTTTCTCTGCCTTTTCCTTGACCTCTCTTATAGCAGCTAACCTTTCCTGCTCCATGGCCTTCTCCTGAGCAAGACGTGCCTTCTCAGCGGCGCGAGCGGCAGCCTTCTCCTGCGCGGCTTTCTGTCGCTCGATTGCACGTTCAGCAGCAGCAGCCATCTTGGCAGCCTTGCGTTCAACCTTTGCTTGCTGTTTACTGGCATCTTCCGGTGTCAATACTTCGCCAACCGGCATCGGCACTTCGGAAGGGGTTGCTGCAATCGTGGACTTGTCGGTCACCGTGCTGAGGGCCGGAAATTCTGCAGAGGATAGGGTGGGCAACGGGGAGGGTGGAATAGAAGTCGGGGCTGGGAATGCATGAAGAAAGCAAATGTAGCAGAGAAAGGTTCGTCAGTATCATCGTACCAGACGATCAGAAGTAGGGGAGGGGTCAGGGACTATGAGCATGAAAGTGCAGATGGAGTGCGCAAGAGTATCAATAGATTTGAATATAAGGTAGAAAGGTCGGTGTCATCATCACGAATAGATGCTAATACGTCTCCTGCAGCTTCACGAATTTATGGCGGCACGACGAGTGGATGACGACGAAAGAAGGAAGGGGATCAGGAGCGACGCATTCATGCAACAATCATGGTCGTTGATAATATTTCCGCACTGAAAGCACGGCACTCGGTACTCTGACCTGGGACTCCCTCCCCTGACAAAGGAAAAACACTCACTGTTAACAACGGACGGCTGAGTGTTCAACAAATCTGCTTGCGGTTCGGCGCTATTGTTGCCTCCGGTGTGATTATCGGGAGGACCCTGAGGATGGCTGAGCCCGGGAGGAGCCCCGATGGTCATCTGGGAAGGTGTATGGTTTATATGGTTTATACTGACAAGAGCAGAGGTCGAGGGATAGGAAGTATTGGGGTTCATGGAGACCGCTGAGGGTACGGGTGACGCAAATCGGGCAGACATGATCGCCGGGTCGTGGAATGGTGGGTTTTGTGCGTAAGGATAATGTTGTTGATGGTCTGTACCTTAGCAAGGCGAAGACCGGGAAAAATAGTCAAATAGGAAAACGAAACACCAGTAACGAGTAGATAACAGTACAAAGGAAGAAATCGTCAATGTTTGCAGTGACACCTCATACGAAAAGAAGTCTCCTACCAGGAGGACCGTTAGGCATAACACTAGCTCGCTCACGACTGGATTGGATGAACTCGCGGAGCTGCGCTTCGCTAACGATGTTATGGTCAAGGGGCTGGAAGCGCGCATGCTGTTGCTGTGGTTGCGACTGCAAATGATGTTGTACTGCGGGGACGTGCTGCGCCAGCGATGAAGTCGTATACCCATGTTCAATATGCGAGGGTAAATTCCAGTGAGGTTGGGCTGATGGTGTGTTCTCACTAGAGAAGAAAGAGTGGTGGCTATCACTCGCGCTGAGCGGAGAGGTGGGATTGACAGGGGATGAAGCAGCAGTGGACTCCTGGCGACCTCGCGCAAATCCAAATCTTGACATTTTCCTCTCCTCATCAGCGAACGGAGACTTCCTGGAAGTGGACGAAACTCCTTGAGGCGGTACAGTTGAATCCTCACTGACCTCCCCAAATGGATTAAAGGAGCCAACATAGCTAGATCCTCCAGTGGGTGTACCACGCAGAGAAAGAGAATCGTACATCGTCCGATTGGGGTTGTGCGGGTATGTAAGACCAGGTGGTGCCATGAACGATCGTGGGTGATGTATTTGGGCTGGTGGCTTTGAGGGGCGCAGGGCGGGGAACATATCCATGAACCCACCTGTGAGAGGCGTGTTGGCTTCGGCTTCAAGATCAGGGAGTGCAATGTCCGCGTTGAGGTCATCCCCAGCAAGTTTGGGGTCCAGGTTGAAGCTGAAACCGCCAAATTCCTTGTCTCCTCCTGATACCATCCTCAGCGTCCGATCAAGGTCTGGAAAGATGCTGACACCCGAGACGGAAGGTGCATTCTCACGTCGAGACTTCACGTCGTCAAGGAGAGCTTGGGCTGCAGTGGATATTTGGTAAGTAGACTGTGAGGGATGAATTCCTGGGGGGGTGAGATGATCCATCTTGCGAGAAGGTGGAGGAAGGCCCGGAGGCCCGGAGAGACCAGGGGGGACATCTGGTATCCCCTGAGGAACAGGGTGAGTGGACTGCTCGGATTCAGTTGACCGCGGTCGAACTGGGGAGACATTCTGAGAGCCAGAACCAGCGTCGGAATCCACTGCCAAGGAGGGCGCAGGAGAGATAGATGGTTGCGGGACACCCAGCTCTTTGGTGCGCAATGATTTGACTTCCAGGGGAGTGGCAGGTCGCTGAGGCAATGTAGTAGCAGCTGGCGTCGGAGGGCGCGAAGAAGATGTGACGGACGGCGTTTTCGTACCCCCTGCGAAAGATCCACCTTTCCGATCGTGATGCGAGCGACTCGAGGACTTCATGTCGGCGGCGGCGCCGACATTGCGAGACTGACGCTGACCACCCCGTCTATTTGACCGTTGATTGACGGAAGACTGCATGGTGGCCGATGAAAACTGTGTTGTCTTACCGCCCCATGCCGCAGCACGCGGCAAAGCTCCTGCAAACCATATTAGACTATGTACGCAAAATATTGGTTAAATCGCGTTACCATCTCCTTCTTTGGTGGTACGCGAGAGACTTTCCGTATCCTTGATAGTGTGCTTGCTAAGAAGAAAGGTGAGAGACGAACATGACCAACCGAAGAATGAAACTCACAGAGTAGTAAGATCCTCTTTTGTGAAGCAATCTTTCTCGTCTCCCCATTCATGTAAGTTCATACAAGTGTGGTCTGTGCAGCTAACTCCGCGAAGAAATGCCATACAATACTTCGTCGTTCCATAACTCGCTCGCATGACCTCGCGACCTCCTCCGGGCGAAGGGGCACCATCAACCGTCGAGATACACCGAGCTGCATCCTCGCGGCGGTGGTAGGTGATATAGAGGCCAAGCACCGGTGTACCACCGCCTGATGGGGTACGCTTGACCAGCAAGATCTTGGAAATCTTGCCATACTGACCAAAGTAGTCACTCGAACGCAGCGTAGGAATCAGCTAGGTCGCTCCTTGATTAAATGTAGTTTCGTTAAATTAATTGTCTGCCTACCTCCTCTTTGGCAAATCGAGGACCAATCCCGACCACATATACAACGTTGCGTTGAACCACGCGGACGTTGGCAAGGTGGCGACGCCCTAATGCGTCGAGCTCTTTGCGTTCGCGCTCGCGCTGCTTCTTCTGCTGTGTAAGGCGCTTGTGACTGGATGTACGCATGACGATGAGCGAATCAGAGAACTAGATAGAAGTAAAAGAAACACACTCCTCCTTTGCGATAGCCTTGAATTGGACGGCTTCATCAGTGTACTCCCTTCGACAAGCGGGGCAGCGACCGTTAAGGTTCTGCTTAATATGATGCCAGCAGAAGCGGCAGACCTGGTGAAGAAGTCAAATACAGGGTCTTATGATGGTGACGCTATAATTCATACCTGATAACCACAGACACATGGCTTGAAATTGAGGTCCGAAATATCCATCTCCTCGAGACAAAGGGGACATTCGGCATCATCCTAGGATGATCGGAGAGACTGAGATGATTGCCTGTGGTATGAACGAACGTCGACAAATGACTTACTGCGTCGTCGTCGCTCCAGTACGCGTCCTGAACGCCTGCCAGGACATGGGACTTTGACTGATGTGCAGAGAAACCTGCATAGACGACAGGCGCTGGCAGAGATGGATGTCCGAGTAATCTTGACGACGACATTGCGCAGTGTGCGAAGCCGGTGCTGTGGTAAATGCGATGGACGAGGAGGAGGGGGAGGAGGAGGAGGAAGGGTGTTGAGAGAGGTCAAACCTACAAACGTGACGCACGAGGCGAACCTGGTCTCTCCTTTCCCACGCTCTGCCCATATTTGGTCCTATTTGTCCCATGTGGCGAAAAAAAAAACTCGACACTTAAATTAAATTAAATTTCCTTTTCAAATCTATAATGCTGGCTCGTCTGCTCGTCCGTTGGCCGCGCTCGTCGCCCATCGCAGTCCATGTACACGCCAGGGCATTCCGTACGACGTCGCTGGCACGCGCGCCCAACGTTGCCGCCGTCTTGAAGCCCGAGTTGGCGCCAGCAGCGTCGGCATATGAGCCTCAAGTCGATCAAAGCACCAACCGGGCGCACTTTTCGTCAAAAAGGTTCGCCGACGCGCCTATATCAAACGGGTCCAAGATGGCAATTCCACACGAGTACGCACGCTTCATCCGTCGTTATTCGGCCAGTAACTGTTGCTCTGCTAACAGCATCCTAGGTACATGAGTGACGTCCAAGGTGAGCCTCTCCTTTCGCGCAGTAGATCAGTGCTTACCTGTACATGTAGAGGCAACACTCGAGGTATGCAGTTTCAGTGTACTCTTGCCATTACTCACCGTATTCGTGTTAGCTGGGGCTTTCCGGTGTAGATCTTTTGGTTCAGGCAAAAACTGGAACAGGTATGTGACGTGTTCGCCCGTCCAACCACGTATGCAAATATCAATCATAGGTAAAACGATGGCTTTTTTGTTGCCCGCTATCGAACGACTTGCCCAAAAACCTCTTCCTCGCCGGGGTGCCGTCTCAATCCTCGTGTTATCTCCGACGCGAGAGCTAGCTATGCAGGTGTGTATCATACCCCATTTCTAATTTCTAAATATTTACTTTCATGCATTCAGATTCAGAAGGAAGCCAATACTCTTGTGAAAAACCATCCTTTCCGAGTGCAAGCTCTCATCGGTGGTACAAGGTACCTTGTTACGTTCCTGCAGTGTCAGTTTCACTCACAAAATACTTCTCAAAAGTATTGGCATGCAAAAGCAAAGGCTGAATACGCACCGTTCTGATATCCTCGTCGCAACACCTGGTCGGCTGCTCGACCTTTTGGGATCGACTAATTTGGCCGAAAAGTTGCATTCCATTCAGGCCATCGTACTGGATGAAGCTGATCGCCTATTGGACGTGGGATTCAAGGACACCCTGAATTCCATATTCAGGTATCTCCCAGACCGCGATCAAAACCCTAGACAGTGCATGCTCTACTCGGCAACCTTGAGCAGGGACGTGAAGCAGGTTGAGCATTTGCCCTCACTCACAAACTAAAATTGATTTTGGTACAGATAGCCTCGCTCTACTTGACTCCTGACCACAAATTTGTATCCACTCTGGCGGAAGATGAGATCAACACTCATGAACACGGTAACGCTGCACTTCATTGTAAGCTCTCGCTGGCTCATCTGGTCCTTGCGTAGTTTTCCAGACATCCGTCATTGCACCTATCAGTGACAGCCTGAAAGCTACTCTCGCCGTCCTACGAGATGACGTTGCCGAACATGGGAACAACTCAAAGTCAATGGTCTTTTGTACGACTGCTTGGGGCACTTCTGCCACCGCCAAACTTCTTGAAGATGCGGGCTACGGGACGTTACCCCCCGTCTACGAGATACATAGCAGGATGACCCAAAATAGGCGGTTAGCTGTCGCTCAAGATTTCAAAAGGGCAAAAAGTGGAATACTGGTGACATCTGATGTCACTGCGCGAGGTATGGACTTCCCTGGGTGAGTTTCTTTCGCATACGATGGATACTCCCACTGAACGATATTGACAGAGTGACACTTGTCGTGCAAGTTGGCCTTCCCTCCTCTAGCGAGCAATATATCCACCGCCTTGGCCGCACAGCTCGCGCTGGGCGATCTGGAAGGGGTGTGATCATTCTCGCTCCTCACGAGACTGGGTTCCTTAGAACTCCGGACATGCGAGCCCTTCCGATTCAGCCTCATCCAGAACTCCAACTCCCTTCATTACCTCGCCCTGGGCTTGACAGGACCCTGCAAATTCAGGCATACAGCGCATGGCTTGGTTTCAACTCACAATACACCAGGCAGATGTTTCGATCGAGGCAACAGTTTGTCAACGAAGCAAACAAATACGCCCGGGATGTACTCGGATGGGCAGATGAGTCTGAGTCACCACCGCTCAGCCCTATGACCGCACGCAATCTCGGTATACATGGCCTGAACGGGGTAAATACAGGTAGCTATGCGTTTGGGCGTGATGGGCATCAACGCTCTTCTTCTCGAAGCCCATCACGCAAGCCATCGTGGCATGGGGAAGATGATGTACCCGATGATGGGAGACGATACCGACGGCAAGACACCCGTGAGCGGTCATACAATAGACGATCCGACTTTGGATCATCCAGTCGCCCGCCACGTCGGAATGGCGGCGGTTGGGGTCGGAGGGAGCAAAGTTGGGATAGCGAAGCGTAGATACAATTGAAGATTCACTACTCCATAGATTACTAGTGTAGTACGTCGACTAGTAGGGTATTCGCATCACGCTCTAATCCACACTCGCACATCACCATCACACGTCGAACACGATGACAAGCGTTCCACAACTCCCTCAAGGCCTAAGCCTGCAGCCCCAAGCTGGCCAACCCAATGCAGAAGAACAGGCGCGCAAAGAAGCGGAAGAAAACATGCGTAGAGAGATGATGGCTACCGTGCTGGACACCGCTGCGCGCGAGCGGCGTAAGTCATACTCCTCGTCCTCACACCAGGCAAACCTGACGTCTCTCGACCATATCAATGTACAACGTCCCTCGCCGACGTCGAATGGGTAATGATGGGTGATCGCGCGTACACCGTGACGCCGGACAGTCTCTCGCATTGCGCTTGTGAGTCCCGAGCGATCGCGACAGATCGAAGGTATACTCGTCCGGATGGCT
This sequence comes from Boletus reticulatus, assembly GCA_038093535.1. NCBI lineage: Eukaryota > Fungi > Basidiomycota > Agaricomycetes > Boletales > Boletaceae > Boletus > Boletus reticulatus. Next base: position 396,419 of record JBBPSJ010000004.1, read on the forward strand.
CAGTCTGGCCAGCTGCGCGGCAAAGTGAGCGAGCAACAGCTCATCGAGTTGTTGGAGCAGGTAAGCACCAGTGGGACCGGCACTTGATCTCTCGATGGTCCTCTATCCCACATCCACTCACGGCGCGCGTATAGATGGAGGAGGCGCAAAACAAGACGAGCACGACAAAGACGACGATAAAGGTGTGTTACTGATATCGTTCGGGTACCCATCTCATCGTTGACGCTCGTTCGCTAGTACCAACGGAGGCGGGACATTGATGATGATGATGACTTTTGACCACGACGTCGTCGTGCGTCGTGTTACAACTTTGACATGTGTGCATTACTATCGCTGTCCTTCATACGCTTGTATTCATGGTATCCTCCGACGAGCCGAATATTCACCAATCGATCCCCCAGCAGGCTCTCATCAAGTATAATATTCCTTGACAAACTTGCCCCATTTCTCGATGACAGGTTTGACGATTAAATCCCATTCCTTTCCCTTGTAACGGCCCTTGTCTGGACGTGGGAAAGCAAAGATTTCCCTGTGGACCACACCGCCTAAGTAGAGGTGAGTGAGTTGTGAGACAACGCACAGGACCGCACTCACAATCGAGGCATGTAGTCTCCTTTGGGGTAGTCTTCTTGGGGGTAGTCGTGACGCCGGCACCCGACGATGGATCGGAGGTGTTATTTGGCCAGCCCGGATTAAGATACGGTGCATGCATGGACAAGTCTGTCAGTTCGATGTGGACGAGTCGTTCGACGCGATGGCAGAAGGGACCAGGCTCGCCCGGTTTGATGTTGCCCTTGAGCAGGCTCCCGCCTGTGCCATCATCGTCCTCGACCGTACCTGGCCACCAACCGCGCGGAATTTGTATCTTGGAACCGCATTGCTTGTCCCATTGATCGAGCCTCTTGATGAGGTTGACAGCACGACCGACTTTAAGCTGTATCACGTCTGGCCGTTTGGGATCTACAAAGTCGAACGCGAACGATATGCACGGGTTCGTAGGGCCGAAGAACGAGAAACGACGTTACCTCGTATCTCGAATGTATAAATGTAGCCAGGAACATCGGCAGGAGACATTGCTTTCTCCATTTCGACTCTGAGCGCCAGTTGGGTATCCACCTGCAGGTATTTAGGTATGTAATCTGCGAAACGAAATCAGACGACCGTCTCCCGCCTTGACTTCCAAAGTTTGCATACGACTGAATTCGATGAATCTGTCCGGATTTCCAGCTTTTCGAACATAGAAGCCAGTTTGGGCGGTGATCATGACCTCCTTATGTTGATGGCAATACAAAACAGGCGTAGGGTCTAGATGGGAATGGGTGGCGGGGAGTTTGACTTGTCTGGAGCACTGTTTTCCGGTCCTGGTCGTACCACCACATTGTGTCGTGTTTCTTCCTGAAGAAGACGTTGCTGGAGAGAGAGGAACTGAGACAGCACGCGGTCTGCCTGGGGCCACGCCGAGGGTTGGCTGAGAGGGACCAGTTACAGCAGACAATGGCGGTTTCGATGCCGCTTTGGGCGACACAATAGGATCTGAACGTGGGCGTGGAGGAACTGTAACAAAAGGCGGGGCAAGAGCGGGTTTCGCTGGAGTACCAGGTTTCATGGACTTGAGCGCGTACTGCATCGTCAAAGACTTTCTACCAGCCTGACGGACGGGTATCGGTATAGGCATGGATATCTGTTTCGGGGGTGGTACTGGGGCTGCATTCGCGTGGTGTGGCGCGGCTGTTCTCGCATCCCGACTGACGGGGGGCACAAGCGGCGGGCGACGATGGCTGTCGAGCGCGGCATTCAGCGCCAGCAGCTCCGGGCTGAAACCACCGACAAAAGAGTTCTGATGGCCAGGTGGAGGCGGATCTGGGAGCTTCTTCTCAGTGGGAGTTTTGCCCGCGAGGGCCAGCGCGTCGAAGCTCTCGACGAGATCATACCGCTTCGGTGGGACTGGGGGCGGTCTGTTCATGATGGCTTGAGTGAACCCGCGGAAGAAGGGCCGCAAGCGAAAAAGCTTGCGCCCGGGAGCGAGGGAACGCGTGGAGAAGACGATAGTCGAGGAGGGACAATAGGGACCTGCATCGCCATGAGCACTGGCCTGAGACAAGAGTGAGAACGAAACCATACCGCCTCGTGTCTCTGCCCCACACATCGTGAGTACCGGCTCTGGTCTTTTTTTTTTTCGCGAGATGAAACGCACTGGGCTCTGATATACTTGATGCCATGCACTACGTTCTTATCGAACGGCGGCCTAGAAAACCGTTGACTGATATTTTCTGCTCGTGCTCGGTGAAACCGTCGCTGACGGTGCCGCTCTAGGACATCTTACACCTTCACTACAATGTCGACTGATCCACGAAATATTGTTTTGGACGAGCTGAGTGCGAGTATGGCTTCTACCAGAGAGCTCATTCACTCTTTGAAAGAAAAGTAGGCAGTCAGACGCGAGTTTATCCGCAGATCCTGACACGCTGCTCGCAGGCAGACCTCCACGGACGACCTGGACACCAGAGATGGCATATCGCTCTTGTCTCTCAAACACCATCTCATGTTGTTTTACCTTCAGTCGCTCGTCCTCCTCGTCGCACGTCGCGCGGCGGGCGACACCTTGGAAGACCGGACCCCAGCATCCCTCCCCTTTAGCACTGCCGAACGCGACGCACGAGGGGCAGGTGTCGGCGACCTAGTGGATTCGATGATTGAAGGCCGCGTCGTGCTTGAGAAAATCAAAGTCCTCGAAAGCAGAATCAAGTATCAGATCGAGAAACTTGTTCGCATCGCCGACGATGCGTCGAAAAACGTCGCCGACGGTGAGTCGTGCTCACTCTCATCCGATGCATACTGACAACGTGTCGTTCACACAAGACCCCTTGGCCTTCCGGCCCAACCCTCAAAATTTGGTCGACAACGACCAAGTCTCGGACGCGGAAGACAACGAAGAGGGAGACAACCGCGATGGCATTTACAAGCCTCCCAAACTGGCGCCGATGCCTTACACGGAAAACGCGGGCGATAAACGCTCCAAACGTCAACCCATTCCAAAATCGTTGTCCTCCCTCCTTCACCAAGACCCGTCGCGACCGCACCTCGAATCTTCCTCTGGCCTTGGCGCGATGCCTGCACTTGCCTCGGATCGTGCGCGCGAGATTCAACGAATGACCGAGTTTGAGGAGGACAACTTTACGCGGTTGATGATGAAAAAGAGGGAGGCGCAAAGGCGGAGGCGGGACGAAGAAGACCTTGCGCTGGGTGGGACGGGTTCCAGTCAGAGGCGACGCCGTGGTCGCGGGTTGGAAGATGAATTTGAAGACGTGTTGCGTTCTGTGGGGAGGACAAAGGCGAGCGCAATAGGGGACGGGTACGAAGAACTTCGACAAAAGGGCAAGAAGGCCGATGCGTTCTCGCGATCTAGAACGAGGATACGAGATAACGCGGATGATGGAGACGAGGTTCGTCAACCAAAACGGAGTCGATTCCAGAAGGAAAGGCGGGCTCTCAGTAAAAAGATGACCAAGGCGAGAAGGTAAGTAGATAGACTGTAATCCAGCTACAGAAGGCAAACAACCCGAGCATTAACAAGAATCGTCATCGGAGTCATCGCTGGCACCATTCCCTACCAGAGTCAAACACTTGATTCCATACCAGTCCTTCTCAATCATTTCCCACAACTCCTTCTGTCCCGTGGGCTCCAGTATCTTGTACACTTCCCCACTGACGATGTTGACAATGTAAAAGTCGTCTCCAAACAAAAAGACAGAATCACTCGAGCGTCTGTCTGAGATGATGTTGCGTGGTGGAATATTCCTGTCACCAGCCATCGCAGCAAGTCTGATTTTGAATGCTTCAAATGTGTTACTGTCATCGATAGGGGTAGGGGCTTTGACTGGGGGTGAGATTGAACAGAGGCATCAACTTTGGTGTCCTGGAAATTATGAGTAAAGAGACAGCCGGGTCACTAGGAGGACACGCACTGCCATGAGTAAGGATTCGTCTGATTCGTAGATATTTAACGTTGAACGAACGCTGGATGAAAAGCAGCGCATAACAGAGATGGAACGATTAACCAATTTACCCTGACCAGCCCAAACGAGCTTGCGAGGACAGTCAAGACCTGGCGACAACGGTAGTCGTAACCCGAAAGAGGAAACCCCACAGGTTAACCGCATGCCACTGACACTCGCCTGATGACAACAGCTAGAATGACCTCCATTATATCTCGGAAACGCGTCGCAGTCAGTGCTGTTGCCAGCACCTCCAAGAAACGCAAAGTCGAGATCAGGGCAACGGCGTTAGCACCCCTCCATTTCTACCTGAGCCGTACCTACGGTACTGAATCTCCCTAGCTCAACGATCGCCGTAACGACCACTGGCGCTGGCAGGTCCACTGAAGACGTGAGCGATATCATCGAAAATCTCGAACGAGACACGATGGGCGAGTCGTGGAGGACGGCACTCGAAGCCGAATTGACCAAGCCTTATCTTCGCAAGGTGCGTTTCGAACCCTTCCCCCACCCCCAGGAGTGTTGATCCGTTCCTTGCAGCTCAAGGATTTTTTGATTTCGGAGATCAAGTCGCATCAAGTATACCCACCAGGTGCGTTCGTCCAGTATGAACGTTCAGGCCCGCCTGTATACCCTATGTATTCGTCAAGCTGGAGACATTTATTCGTGGTCACGACTGACGCCACTGGATGCCGTCAAAGCTGTCGTGATAGGACAGGCAAGACCATCGTACTTTTTGCTTTCCATTGCGCCAACCTCACCACCAATGACAGGATCCATACCACAACGTCGGCCAAGCACACGGTCCGTCGTCCACCTCAACGCCATCTAGGTATTGACACACTTTTTTTTTCCAGGACTCTCCTTCTCCGTCTTACCACCGACGAAACTGCCCGGATCGCTCAAGAACATTTATAAACAGCTTGCGAGCGACATCCCTGCCTTTTCCCCTCCCAAAACAGGGTTCGTTGCGTTCCGTTTCCCGATGCCACTCCCAACCCTAAATACTTTTTTTTTTTTTGGCTCATCCAGAGACCTCTCGCCACTCGCCAAAGCGGGCGTGCTCTGGCTCAATACCTGCCTCACTGTCCGCGCTCACAAAGCCAACTCGCATGCAAAGAAGGGATGGGAGTCCTTTACAGACGCTGTGCTCAACGCTGTCCTGGACCGTGCCAACGATACCGGGCGCGGGGTCGTCTTTTTCGCTTGGGGACTTCCGGCGCAAAAGACGTGTGAGCGGTTGCGCATCGACGAGGTACGTCCTTGTGCGTTCGATCGGGAATAGCACGTGGCTCACACGTACATATCGTATGGTTAGAAGAAGCATTTGGTGCTGAGGTACGTCTGCTTTCTTTGAGCGACGGATTGTCTTGATGTGGTTGGATGCTAGATCCGCACATCCGTCTCCTCTCTCTGCCCATCGTGGTTTTCTAGGAAATGGTCACTTTAAACGGGCCAATGAATGGTTACGAGAAAACGACAGGGAGGTGATTGACTGGGCGGTACTCGGCACTTCGACCAGACAGGTGGCAACCATGTCAACCACAGGGTGATTCCCGCCATTGCTGCATGTTTGTCTTCAAATCGCCGTGCTGATACAAACCGACAAGCAAGAAAGACATTAGGAATACAGGCAGATAGTCGTGCAATACATCGTCCCACGTTCCTAGACATCCAAATAGACAGTGGGCCTTACCGCCTATTCCATCCGCTGCCAGTACCGTGACTCGCACCCGCACCCTGCGGTCCCTGCCCCGAGCCCGACGCACCAAACGGACCCATATCCGACGTAAAATACCCCGTCGCAGCCGCGTTCAACGCACCCATATCAAACCGCATCGGCTGAAACTGACCCTGATGCCCATAATTTCTCGCTGCCGCTGCAGCGGCGAGCATGTTGAACTGGGACACGTTCGGTGTTTGCAATTGCGTCGGTCCGTGGCCCTGCCCAGAGGTACCCTTTGAGGTCGGTGTAGACGGCGACAAAAGCGTACTCGATTGCGTAGACGTTGTCGTGGTGGGAGACGTCGCCGTCGGGGCAGTCGATGGTGGTTTCCAGTTCTGTCCATGCGTCGGTCAGTAGACGAATACCGAGCACACAAGTCACACACGTGTTGCTTCCCAGCGCGATACAGCGCTTCCAGTTTGTCGTCGAAGACGCCCCGTTCCTCGAACTCGTGGTATGCCTTGTATAATCTGAGTGCAGAGCGCGCATCCTCTATCGAGTCGTGTGTCTCCGTCTGGATGTTCTCTCCGAGGACGAACCAGGAGAGGAAACGGAGTGAGAGACGGCGCTGGCGGTTACGGAGGAAGTAGAGGTCGACTGTATCGATCACTTGATCGGGCGGGACAAAAATGTCTGTCGTGTGGTCTAGTGAATCGCTACCAGGGACGAGCTAGGAGGACTGACTGATTATCCGGAAATCCTTGGAAAGCCCATGGCCGATAAAGATACATCCCCGATCGACAAGCAGACGTAGCTTCTTGTACACAAGCTTCAGCGGCGTCAACGTATGCCTTGACAAGTGCGGATCCAGGTCTCCGACTAGGTGCGGTGCAAATGAGTCTGGTTATCGGCGGCAAGGGAGACAAAGGAGGACATACACTTGATGCCCGAGAACTCGGTGAGATAATCGACGATAACGTCGCTTGTATGGATGTGGTCGTCAATGAACGGGATCCCCTCTTTCGGACCGTCCCCGCGCAAGACAGAGACCCGCGCAAGACTGAGGCGAGCCGGGCGGATGACGCGGGTCGTACCGTCAGACCTAAATTCTGTTTCTTCCTGTGGAATAATTGAGGCGTGGGTGAGCCGAGTCAAACACAAACCCACCTGCTGCATGGATACGAACTCGGCATCGATTGCGACCAATGTACCGGGTTTGGGCAGTTCTTCGAAACTTAGGCATTTGTGTTTGATCAAGTTCTTGTCTCGATTTCTTTGACGCATACTCAGTAAAGCACGGGATCAACACTATCGGCACTTACACCGATATGGATGTATCACGGCTCAATATCAAGGGGTCAAGTTCATCAGGGAGACTACTATAGTCGAGTTGAGAGCGCACGCCTTCTCGTTCGAGGTACAACACCGCGGGAACCTTGACCTCCGTGTAAAGAGTCGAGAACAGAGATGGATAAAGTGCACACATACTTTCCAGGTGCTCGGGAAACTCAGCGCTTCGTCCTCGGAAATGTTGTGGACTACAAAATCATTGAACAAGAACCAAGGTCCCTTGAGATGCGGATGGTTTTCCGCTTCGGGAACTGAAACAAAGTTGGACGTGAAAAGGAAAGGGAAACATGCAACATCACTTGCCGTTCACGATCGCGACCAAGTGCGAATGTTTTGCTTTCGTCATGATCTGACATACAAGAGCCTAGAGACGAGATGATCAACCACAGGAATTCGCTGTACGAGCTACCCACCCGGAGCTCGTAGATTACACTTTCAGCATCATCAACACCCTCTACCTCTCCTCTGACTTCCACCGTTGGAGACAAGAACCTCCCAGTTCTTGTGTCCATCCAATACTTCAGATTGTCTTCGTTATATACGCTCGCATTTACCGCCAATATAGGCGGGAGATCTGCGCTTGGGATGGAGCGGCGAGAAGAAAACGTAGAGAATTGTTTGCATGTCTGACAGGTAGCTTTGTGGGTCATTTGGCGGACGATGGATGCACGGAGAATGTCGGCAAAAGCAGTCTGAGGCGGGACTTCATTTGGAAGCGGCTGAATATTAACGGTGGTAAAGCGACTCAGGAGAGGAGAAAGAGAGAGATACCTTTCTCGGGTAAATCATGTCTACGACATGTGTCATGTTCTCTTTTTCCCTGACGGCTTTGCAACTCAGACACACAATAATGTTCTTTGCATCGATCCCCAATAACTGTGTCACGGGGGCTGCTGCGGGTGAAAAGGACGTGGTCGTGATAGGGTGAGTATCAGCCTGAAAGGCAGTGGAAGCCATGTGGGATGGCGGATGCCGAAATACCACAGGGTTGTGAGGGAAAGAGTTGCCTTCGGAGCTGAGATGGTCGATGAGGAAACGATGGAATGATTGAATCATGTGAGCGTAATCGACCTCGGTAGGTTCACGACCGTAATCAATCAGTTCGAGTTGGTTTTGAGCTTGTTTTTATCGCTCAAGAAGTTTCGGACAAGATAAGAAGGGACCTTACCTTGAGCAAGGATACCGACTGTCTTGCAAAAGTTGCTTGATTGACAGTTGGTTCCGTGTGCATCTTCGAGCATACGTACGACGAAACCGAGCTCACATAGCAAACAGTGTTCTCTTGGACAGTTTGTTGTGATGTGCGACCTGGCCAGCTTCCTGATAGGGACAATATAATGCATCACCTGTAAAATCGGATTCGTGTATGAATTTAGGATGTGTGTTTCGAGACCACTATATGCGGTTTTGTTGTAGAAGCTAAGCAGGGAATTAGACCGAGGGAGAGGGATTGACAAAGGACGTACCCGAAATCGAAATCTTCGACCCCGAATTTTGAGTACTCGATCTCGACCTTGCGATACATGCGTGGTACCTCGTCCGTGGTGTCGCCGAGAGTGAGATGCTCGAGGTCGACCTGTGTAGTGTATGAGTTGCACCGCCAGGAAGCACGGTGGAGAGACTGACGTCGTCGTCTCGTTTTCCCTTGCCACTTCTGAACCTGCCCTGATCCTTTGTGGTGGAAACGGCGACGCGATTTCTACGGCCTCTGAGCTCCTTTGGAAGGGTAGCATATGCGACGTTGTCGTTGATCTTGATCGCCGACAGGATCTGTGGTGGTATTTTGGTAGGGGGTGGGTGAGGAGGGTTGGTTGAAGGGAGGAATTGAGGGGTCCAAGAAGACAGAAGGGTGGTCGTATAATATGGCATGCCAACCGAGTTCAGAGGACTTGGTGCTGGTCAGTTGGGTGACGAAAACGACAGAGGAGGAAACGCACGTGGAATCTGTCCAGTTTATGTCGGGGAGATGTTCGGGGACGTCTGCCCACTCGACTGGCTGGCCTTGAAATCCATTGAAGAAGGGCTCTGAAGATTCATCGGCTGCTGTGAGGAGATGGATTGTACCGATGGCGTCGCCAAAGGCCAAGTAAGAGCCATTGGATGAAACGGCGGTGGAAGTGATGTAGGAGGTGGTTTCGAGCTCGAGTGTGGGTTAGGAAGGGGACGTGAACCGGGGAGAACGGGATACGTACGTGATAAAAGCCAGAAGTGTTGGTGTTGGACGCATCGACGACGTTGACAAGACCTTGAGCCGAGGTGACGACAAGGCTGGATGTGAGCTTTGGTAGCAGGTTGATAAAGGCTGGACCATCGGAGAATGGAATGGGAGAGAGGGGTCTCATGTAGCGCAAGTCGTAAACCTTGACGAGGGGGTCAGGGAAATCGTGACCGCGTCTAGACAAAGTGAGTGAGGGATGGAGAGAGGAGGACAGGAAGAACCTTGAGCTCGAACCGATGGTGAAGAAAAGGTTTCCGGTTGCTTGGAGGTCCTGTACGCCGCTTGCGTGTGCGAGGACTGCGGCGTCGCCGTTCTCGTTGCGTATCGCGGTGCGGGGATCGTGCGTGCGCACGTAGCCATCAGCGGAGGCAGCGAGCAAGGTGGAATGAGAGAAGGCGAGATGGGATACGTGGGACGGTGTTGGTGCTTGACGGAGGACTGAGCCGGTGATCGCGTTGAGGAGGACGATCTCGGGCGTGGTGGTGGCAGCGGCGATGATATTCGAGGAGAAGATGGTGGGGGACATCGCGGAGACGGCGGGGACGGGCCGGTAGTACCACTTGTTCATACCGCCCTTGGCCCATGCGCCGACGCCGTGGCCAGCGAGGCCGAGTGCGCGGACGTGGTTGTCGGCGACGGCGAGCTGTTTGACGGGGAGAGCGCCGCCGACGGGGAAGGATACGCCGCGTAGGCCGTGGACGGAGTGGAGGGCGCAGACGACGCCGGCATTGTCACCGGCCCAGACCGAGTCTGATACGGGGTCGAACGCGAGTGCGGTGACGGGCAGTTGGCCATGTGTGATCGGTAGCGTTGGTCGATACATGGACGGTGGGTCATCACGTGATATCACCGTGATATGTTGGTCTCGTCCACTGGCATGAGTGTCCCGTACCAGGCGTACAGGGTAAGCGTTCACTACCACCAGCTGACAGTGTATCGACCGTCTCTCTAGTCAAAGCGTCACTCGCGCACAGTATCAACGCTGCCCGTCATTCCCCCCAATGTACCTCCACCAGCCCTGGTCCTCGATTCACAGCCTACCGTCAATGGAAAGCCCGACTCTCCATCGTCCTCCTCTGTCCCGCTCCCGCCCGTCGCCACAAAGAAGCTATCCACATTCCGGCGCCTACATCCACGCCCGTCACCGACATTGCCTTCGTCCCCCCTCCGTCAGTCGAGCCCTTCTTCCTCATCTACCATAACACGCCAGCTCGACCCCTCTCCTCCTCCTCACTCACCCCCACCTCATAGCCGTGTTCCATCCACCAACTCTGCCATCAGCGATTCAAATCGTCCAAGTCCATCCCACACCCCCAACCAGTCCTTGGCTATTCCTTCACAACCCTCATCCAGTCTCTCCCCTTCCCCTTTAACATCCCCACCCTTGTCGACGTCACCCCTCCCGTCTGTCCCCCTTCGCTCTTCCGCACCGTACAGACCCGGATTCCAGCCAAGGGGCGTAATTTGGCCACGTACGGACGAATTCACACAAGCACGCAGAGTGAAACACGATGCTAAACGCATCGAACGTACCAAACTCGAGAGGCGTCTCGAAAAACTCATCCAGCTTCATTTCCCCCCACAAACCAACGGATCGAACGTGACCAAAACACTTTCAAACGATCGCAGGAAATCTAGCTTCTTCGATTTGGACTTGGAAAGATTAAAGAACATGGATGCGAGCCACATCTGGAAGGGCGTCGTACAATCACAGGTTCTCCAGGGTGCAAAAGCCGACGTTCGAGGTATGCTTTCATGCCCCCCTTGTCTCGTCCCTCATCCTCCTGCCATATTTAGCCGCTGAGCAGCGTATTGCACCGTGGCAAGAAGACGCCGCAGTTTCCAAGTGTCCTTTGTGCACGTACGTCAGCTCTCCCACCACTTTATCCCACCTAACCAGATACCAGCGCTTCTTTTCACCCGCTAACAAATCGTAAACACCATTGCCGTCTTTGTGGTCAAATAATCTGTTCACTCCCCACCAAACGCCCTCAACGCCTCGAACCGTGCTCACTATTGTTCGTCGTAGATTCGAAAACACGGAAAATAGAGCTAGTGGGCGAGGGTGTTGATTACGGTGTAACAAGAAAAGCGAGTAGTGCAGGCAAGGGCGGCAGCAACGAGAAAGACAAGGACGAAATACTTGCAGACGACGAAAAATTCTTAAAGGGCGTAAGGGTGTGTCGGAACTGCAAACCCACCCTATCGTGAGTCATCCATGCCCTTCCTGTGCGTGTTGATTCCCACACCCTCAGACGAGAGCAGTTTTACCAAGAGGTATCCCGTATACCACCATTGGTTCGGTTGTACGATGTACGTATCCTGAACTCTGAATGGTCTTCCACTCAACATTGGTGTAGGGATTCATCAGTCTTGAGAAAGAGATCGAGGAAGCACTTCCGCAATTCCAGGAATTACTGCTAACTCTCAAGTAAGCCCATACTTGTACCTCATTAATGCATCCCCGAATCCCCCCGCCCTAGCTCGGATTCTCCGCCAAGCAAGGATGCCGCTGCCGCCCGCAAGCGTCTTCTGGACGACTTTGCCTCGTATGACGCCATCTCTAAACGAATTCGCAAGCTCTCGTGTACACCCGGAAGCTCCCAAGATCGGATCCAGCTCGCGATCCGCACGCGGGCGGACCTGTTCTTGCAAAAGAACATGTTTCCCCTCCAGGCAAGCTTTCCATCCCGCTGGGCTTGTCTGGTACTGATAAAAGCCCATCCAGGCACTCCCCAAAGCAAAGCAACAGGTCCCGTCGCCTGATGCTGCAACCCCACTCGTGGATCCGGACTCGGAGCTTGCACATGCGCTTCAACCGCTCCTAGAACAAGAAGCCCTCCTCGAGTCGTTCGTCGGCGAAGCGATGGCGCATCGAAAGTTTGAAGATGCTAAGACGCTCAAAGCGAACCTGAAGGAGATTAGGGCCGAGATTGATGGGATGTTGCAGAACCAGGCCGAGAATGACCCTGCGCAGGCGGCGTAGTCGCTGGATATTGGCCACCGCATGGCTGAGTGATCCTATAGATTTTTTTACACTCACAGTGCCGTCTGTGTCTCCGCCGGACTACTGTTTTTCTCCCCAACTGTATGTTTTGTCTTTGGATAACATATTGGATATTAACACGAGGAATACACACACTTGCATGTTGCCGTACCCATGTCATTATAATGCCATGTCGAGAGCTATGATTGGGGCCTACTAGAAGCTAGCAAAGAAAGGGCAGATTACCCATCAACTTGTTTGCTCTCCATCCCGGGTCAATGATATCCGATAAACTACGAAAGTGGATAATCTGAACAAGATGCTCCGCCGCGGCTGACGACGCAATGTCCCACATACCTACCAGCGCCAACCTTGTCTCGTATCCGGGTGTACTATGTAGGTCGGTGACCAAACCAGTGGTATCGGCGGGCCCAAGTGCATATTTTTATTTGTGTTGGAGATAGCAGATCGCTTCCGAATTCCGAATCCGATCACCTCGCTCCGGATGGCCGCGCCTGACAACCCGGCGGGCGAGCTACCTGTTTCCAGAGGTACTACTACTTGCCGTCATGTCACTGCCCTTCGACCATGGCTGAGGCCTTGAGGTGCGAACTACGATGTGGATGCGTACTACTACCAGTGACCATACTCCCGGGGAGTCTCGGAAAATCATTGAAAAGGTTTGAATATTCTGGTCCAATGTTGGCCATCTTTTCTCGCTGCAGGACGCATACTCTTGGCAGGCAACCGGAGTTCACATGCATGGCCAGTTTATTACATCCAAATCCCAAGAACGTTGCTCTGCAAGGCACACGCTCACACCCGGATGGTAGTCGGCAGATGCAACTCTAATGCCATCGGCCTTGTAAAGCGAGCCGGTCTGCGCTCTAGTAGAAGGCAAGCTCGAGCTATTTCTTTCTCGAAGCGCACACACCGTGGTCTTCTGATCATAGCCGAACGATCTCCGGGAATACGTATACGCAACTGATGGTAGCTGTCGTGAAATCAGGAAAGGAAGCAGAGAAGTACCAAAGGGATAAAGGAGTCTTTTGCGTGTTTAGCGGGAAATCGTGGGTACGCTCAGGCTGTATCGTTTGACCGTGATCATCGTGTGACTCGATTGCAGCTTCCGCTAGGACAACAGACATGTGCTTCTGCGTATATTTAATGTGATTTCGCCTAGCATATGTGCATGTGTTACCATCACTGCGCTTGCGATACAGTCGGCACTCTATCACTGATAGTTCCTCTTCGGATACTCCGGTCCGGCTGACCATGTTTATGTAAGACGCTCGTGAGTGAGTATATGGCTCTTTTCTCCCCCACCGAACCTACAGAAACTTTGGGATACTATTCCTAGTGACTCGGTCGTATGTGAACGCCGATTGCGCTGCGCCGTCTTATTTGACTTCCCATCATACCTTGCAGCCACTTGGCGTTTGAACGCCTTGGCACGAACGTGGCTCGCTGCTCGCTCACGTCCATCATCAACAACTTCAATGACTACGAACTTATCTGAGTTGTCGTACCACTTCCCCGGACTCCGGCGTGCACTCAGAGGCCACGACCACCATGTTTGGAATTTTGATTCGTAGTCAGCCTAGTCCCGATACTTGGTGGGGAGTGTGTGCTTAGCGTTACATGTGGAAGTTTTCTCCTGGTCCTCGGAGTGACTCGAATTGAACGGTCGGTTCGTTAAATCAAATACACTCCTATGCCCGTCTACTGATGATACTGATGGTTAAATCCCTTCTCCTGCACTCCAGTGCACTAGGACGGGCAACCGGTCAGAGATGGCTCGGGTCTGCCGCAATAAATCCAGTTTCAAGATCCTAACAAAGATTGTCTATTTGTCTTCATGATAAACTGGCCCGCATTGGCAGTTGTTGTTGCTGCAACATTATACCAACGGTAAATAACCCTACACTGTAGGGATGATCTGTTGCACATAAAGTACCTTGCGCTAGAGTTCGTCGCACTGCGGAGGTACTGTACCATTTCAATTGCTTCGTCTGTGTCACACGGACGTTTGACATGACGATTTGTTTCGGGAAATGCAAATTCCCGTATTTCTAGGGTGAACACGAATCGGTCTCTCCTGATGTCTGACGAAATGACGAAATTTCCGGCTGGTGCAACGCATCAACTAGGCCGATGACGAATGGAATTTTCGTCAGACCTTGAACTTACAATGAGTAATGGGGTTACAGTAACTCCTCCTTGGTGGAAAAACCGGGAAGCACGGAATCGCCGCCGGGGGGCCCGGTGACCGTGGAATTCTTCCCTCTATTGTCACCATTGATTGGCGCCTGGACATCATGGGGCGTATCACCTCTTTATCTCGCAAAATTTGCATGCGGTGCTCCCTGGCGGAACCTAGCTTCGGGAACAGACCGTACTGTACAGTTCTACGCGTTGACATATGGCTCGCACAGATGAAAACAAAATACCTTTGATGGCGCATTTTCTTCCGTTCTCGTGCGTTCATAATCATGCAACACAAAACATTTACGTTCAAAACCGTTCCCTTTTCGTCGTCTTTCTGGTCGCTATGGGGAGTCGGAGACTCGCTGTTTCCAACCCTGGGATCACCAGCTCTTGCGACATGGTGACTAAAACTTATCCATCAGGTATGTTGGAATTCCCGGCGATTTGTTCATCATCCGGAGATCAATGAGACCAACATTATTACTCCGTCGGGGAAACAGGGTCAGTCTTAGTCTTGGACCAAACGTTCGAGAAAGCGGGTCTAATTTCGGTGACCGCGCCCAAAACGGATGGCTCGAGACTGGATGTGCCTTGTCCGATAAGTTACACGCTGACCACTCTGACGCCTGAAACATTGCAAGCACAGGTCACAAGCTGATGCATGGTGATAACAAGGGTTATCATGGGATGCAATTGAAGCTGTGTCATTACCCTTCGTATTTAAGTGAGTGGAGGATTCCCGTCTCCTACCATCACCGGTACTTTTCACTGGACTGTCCATAGAAGCTATGAGTTCATCAGCCGAACATTCTTCCCCTACGTCTGTGGACGTATCACCCAGTTATTCCCCTTTGTCGTCTACTACTCCTGCATCCTCTCTCGGGACCCCCCCTCCCTTACAAGCAAAATCTCTCCCTCTTGCCGCGCATGATCGCCATATCGACAACGTGATATTCGACCTCGGTGATGTGCTGTTCACTTGGTCAGCCAACACAGACACTTCCATTCCCCCCCGAACTCTACACTCGATTCTACGCTCGTCTTATTGGTTTGAATACGAGAAAGGAAATATCAGCGAGGAAGAGGCATATACCCTCGCTGCCGCGGAATTTTCTCTAGATGTTTCCGAAGTCGGCGCCGCGTTTCAGGCGGCCAGACACTCCATTCAGAGTGACCCTTCCATGATCACCATCCTCCATGAACTGAAAGAAAAAGACATCCAGCTCTTTGCAATGTCCAATGTTTCGGCACCGGATTGGGAAGTTCTTCGCCACAAAGGTCGTCCCGAAGACTGGGCTCTTTTTGAATCCGTCTTCACGTCTGCTGGGGCACGCGAACGCAAGCCCAACCTTGGATACTTCCGCCATGTTCTGGAGTCCACTGGAATCGACCCTCGTCGCACTGCGTTCGTGGACGACAAGTTGGAGAATGTTGTAACGGCGCGGTCCCTTGGAATCAAGGGCATAGTCTTTACGTCATTTGACGAAGTCGCTCGCGAGCTGAGGACGCTCGTGCGAGACCCTGTAGCTGACGGGGAGCGTTATCTGCACTACCATGCAAAGCAGATGAAGTCAATCACCAACACTGGTGTCGTTCTTGAAGAGAATTTCGCACAACTCCTCATCCTCGAGGCCACGGGCGATCCGAGCCTTGCTGATTACGTCCGGTATCCACGGCTCAGCAATTTCTTTAAATGTATGGATTTGTTATGTCTTATGCAGAATTAAAAACTGACGGCCTGGTCTAGCGGGAGGGGTTCTCACTACTGCTTCTTTCCCCTGCGATCTCGATACGACATCCATCGCATGTACTGTGTCGGATCACTTTTCCCCGGAGGTGAAAAATGACATCATGGACGAGATCTTATCCCTCAAGAATAAGGATGGCATTATCCAGACGTACTTTGACACCAAGCGTCCCCGAATTGGTACGTTGCATTTTTCTACGATGCACCCTATATTCACTCGTGCGGGAATATCTTAGATCCGATCGTCTGCGTCAACGTGCTCACCTTTTTCTACGCCAATGGTCGCGGTAGCGAGCTCCGGGAGACCTTTGACTGGATTTATGAGGTTCTCAAGAACCGAGCATACACAAAAGGAACCCTCTATTACTACGGTCCCGATGCCTTCCTTTATTTCCTCTCGCGCTTCCTTTCCGTGTCCATTTACGCTCGTCGGCGCCTCGGTCAGCTATTCGCCAAGCGTGTCGCCGAGAATTTCGGTGCCGAGGGAGATGCACTCGCCCTCGCCATGCGCATCCACGCCGCCACTGTCGTCGATTTGTGTGACAGTCGAGATTACGAGCAGCTCGGGAAGATGCAGGACGCAGATGGATCGTGGCCGATGGGGTGGATTTACAAGTACGGCGCACAGAACGTCCTGATCGGGAATCAGGGCTTGACGACGGCGTTGGCCGTGTCAGCGATGCGGAACTACAAGGAGCTAGAGCATCGTTTGCGTTCGTTTGACTAGAGCTCGTGGTGATTTCGCGATCATCGTCTTTTAGATCATGACATATTTATTCTGGACGGTCCGGGAGGCTGCAAGTTCCAAGTTTGTCGTAGTACTTAAGCTTCCGAATGAAAACTGTGCGAGATCTATCGTATTCCCGATTGCAAGTGCCGTAATAAACTCACTCGACTCGACCGCACTCCCTATCAGATAGCTGGCTTGTCTCATAGGCAGTGCAGTTGCCAAATCCCCCGTAGGATAAGACCCGCAGCAGCATAGTATCATACGGTCCACAAAGGCCTCCGATAACGCACACATGTACCTGAGCGCAGTCGGCTCCGAAGAAGCACTTTAAAATGATAATATTCAAACCAAAAACGGCACGTCGGCGTTCTTTTATTCGTGGTCGCAGGCTCAGTTCGACCTTGCTCAGCTCGTTTGATGGTTCGATCTTGATGGCTCGGAACGTCGTCGAGAGCGTTCCCTAGGCGTAATTGAACGATTTGAACTCACTGTCACTGCCGCGTTATTGCCGCCATCGGAATCGTCCTGCGTCCGACTCGGAGTCTCCCAATCAAGATGGCAGGCATGCGAGTTGCACAGGGTCCTGGGTAACGAAGGGAACCGTGGGCGCAGTGACGATACCAGATAACGAACAAACGGGCTTGTGAATGCATTATTAGCCTAACCTTGTACATTGAAGGGACTACACATGCCTTGTTGGATGGTCCAAGTAGTACTGACTCGGGAAGGGGACTCGGAAACATCAACGTTGTCCTAGGGAAACTGTGAGTTGTATTCCAACGTTACCAGATCAAACATTCCGATTGATCATCACGACATTGGTGCTGAAACGTGAGACCTTGATGATCAACAACGTGCATACAAGTACCATCTCCGAGTCAGGAGTGATGAACGGTTGAACAGATATGGACAAGAAAAGGGACAAGGTGTCCATACGCAGTCGAAACAAAACGCGTAGTCCGGCAATCAGACTATGGTAGCAGTTGGAAGAATCAAGTCAAGACACGACCTGCCCAAAACCTTTCCGCAGCAACTTACTGTTCCATCACCGTCATCGCCGTTGGAGACTTGAACAGGGGGGCGACAGGTACATACCGGGATGCAAAAATGCCATGTCATCAGCTGGCTTGGAGGGATGGAACGACCCGAGGACGAAGGCAGCATTGATAGAGAAAGGGACTTGTGAAAGCATCGCTCCGTCGTCAGTTCTCTCCAAGGTCAAACGATAACTTGTTTGATGGAAATATATTGTCCTGGGGCAGCCTCCATCGCGTTGAATCGAGGATGAACGCCTGGAGCACGGGTAGAGTCTCCTCATGAAATGTGGTACTGAAAGTATTTGTGTGAGATCCAGTATAAAGAGACAGACGTCGATCATTCCCAATGACAGCATCCGGTTCAACACGCACCCGCTCGAGCAAGATCTAGATGGTGAGTAGCAGTAGGTCACGTCGAGATCAATCCCTTGCGAGAGGAGGGGCTATAGCCGGGATGGGGATCGTTCTGTGAACATTATTTCGATGTGTCGTCATCGACAACAGGGCCGTGGAAGGGACAGCCTCGTTTAACTGTATGTATGCAACTGACGGTAGAACAAAGCGCGGCCTTCGATGAACCCTTGTCGTAGCTCACGCACTAGCGATTCGCGGATTTGTGGCGATACGTCAGGAAAAGACGCATGTGTTGGTGCGTTTTTTCCGTACATGGGCTTGAGGACGACTGAGATTGCATATCTATTGAAAATGCGTGTCGAGAAAGAAGGACGGAAGGACGTGCGTAAATAATTGTCATACTGGCAGTTTGATGTTGGGTCATAGTTAACGTAATCAAACGTGGTAGCTTTCACTCGCTCGTCCATCTCGAACAAATGTTTGCAAGCCCTCTTTCCCCCCCTCATCTAACCCACCGCCCTTTGTTGCCATATTATACAGCGCCGGCTGCAAAGCCCACGGCCGCGCTCACGGCCTCATTGAAGGTCGCTCACTAAAAGGGTTCGAGATCTGGGAAGAAATCGGGTTCTACAGATGGTTTATACGGACGTCCCAGACTATACAGACATATCATAATGTACAGCGTGACGTGCAGCGTGGATGTCAACGGCAAGATCAGTTGAGTCCAGTTTTTTTTTTCGCATGGCACATGGACGTGTCGCTAACCATGTGTCCTCATCACCCATCGTTATCGTGTTATCACTAACCCACACACTCATCCTGCTCTTCTAGCACCACATCACCCATCTCCTCGATCTCACTACTTGTCAATTCCCGATCGTCAACCGATCGTCATCGCCATCCCCACCCGCATCTTCGTCGTGCCCTGCCATGATGTCTCGTCATCTCCAAGCGAGAACGAAACAAGGGCACATTCCGAGCCCAAAACAGAGACGTTGTCCACGTTACAGCCGCCAGATTCAATTCCGGTGCAAGGCGTTCTGTGCTTCCCTCGGCGTTCGGTCCGCTCTACGGCACAGCGACGAGGATGGTGATGCGGCTGATGCCGGCAGGGGTGAGTGGGACTGGAGACCCGCAGACGCGTTAGGTGTGGATGCTCGAGGGGGATGTCGGGCGTTTGAACGTACGAAGACTGAGTTTCCAACGTCGAGTTTACTGCGCATATATTTATCGATTGTGCCTTTCGCCACATCATGGAGGAATGATGCCCAGTGAGTACGTCCACAAGGTCCGTTTTCAGCACGCATGCTCAACAAGAGTAGGTATTCAACTTGAAGAGAGAGAGAGACCAAACACTCTCATTCAACAAGTATCATAACAAGAAGGGCGTCGTCATGGAACGCACGGTACCACATAGGAAAGACCAATACAGTGCCCGCAACTTGAACACACATCAACAGTGAGGTAAAGCATGATGTCTTTGTTGTCGATGCTTCTGTGTCCTTCCTTACCGAGATACCGACAGAGACCGAGACCGAGACCGAGTTGTCGGCATTGCAACACTAAATTCGTTCCCGGCATTTCCGTCGGGCACAACGGTAATGATGACGCAGGGGTGCAGCGAAAATGTCGCGTTCGCACTCGTGCTTTGCAGATATCCAGTCCCATTCACCTTGGAGGAACGTCGAGCTCAGCATGCCCAAAGGTCCTCTTTTGCACTCTGTCGAACGAGCCCTCGATGCTCTCTGTGACGCTTGTATTCAGTACATATAGCGATCCCAGCGACCAATCGCTCCCAAGACTATCCGTCGTCATACCGCCGTTTCATAACCCAAACTTTCCCTGCATTCATTGTTCGTGGATGCAACTGCCATACTACCTTGTACTCCCTCTGTGAATGCATACACGTCACAAATGTTCTCCAAGTACCTTTCTCGGTGTCTCGCTTGATGTAGAACTCTGATGTGGGTGGGATTATACCCATGAAAAGGGGGACACTGTACTCAGTACTCAGTACGCAAACATGGGCGTTTGGAGGACTTGGACTCGATGGTCGAGTGAAGAAGTAGTTGGGATAGATGTACACGTTCAGGTTTTCAACGTACATCCGTGTCAACTACGCTTTACAATCCGATTGTAACACTTTCCATTTCATATGCTACGAAAAACAAGGAAAAAAAATCCAGTGTGAACCGCGTCGCACCTATATGCCAACGTGATGATAAGAAAGATAAAAACGCGAGAAGAAATGAAAAAGGAGAAAGAGTAAGGAAAAAAAAAGAGTCAGAGTCAGAGTCAGAGTGAGAGAGGACTAGTTACTAGATTGAATTTATGATGCCGAGACTGGATAATGTAGTGATGGAGTGTCTTTAAGAGCTAAATGACGTGCTAAAATGCAGGACGAGGTGAACCCATAACGTGATGAGGGAATATTCTTAACACTCGCGGACAACAGAGCTATGATGAGGGAAAATGGGAGGGATACCACTCTGAGACAGAGATGGTCGAGAGCCCCACGGAGAGGCTCAGCCTTCAACCGCAATGTTGTCTCCTCTAATGGTCTCTCCACCGCCATGACCAACAAGACCATTGCTCATGGGGAGGACATGTCGCGGTGAGATTGTAACGCTGAATTGAGACTGGTTCGGGAGTGCGCTGCGTGGGAGGTTTGCGGATCCAGGCGCGACCAGCTTGAGAGCCTTGGGTTGATGCGTGCTCCAGCTACGCGAAAGGCTTGCGCCCAGTTTGTCATCAGGCCCACGGAAATGAGTCACATTTGTAGAGGGCATCGGTGCGGAGATCATCGGCGAGTAGGGGAGAGGGATACTTGAAGGAGAAAAAGAGGACACATGTAGAAGCATGACAAATTCCTGTGTCGAATTGGTGAGAGCCACCATTTTGGAACGGAGTTCTGGAAAGATTGCATGCGAGGAACCATGGGTCTTGATGAAGTTTGACAACTTCACGACAATCTACGGCGGAGGGAAGTGAGAAATTATCAACAAGGGCGGCTTTAAGAACGTTCTGGAACGTCAACGAGCCGGAGTCGACTCACCTTCACGAACAAGTGCGCATTGTCCCGTAGCGCTCTCCTGTCGGCGGCTGGATCTCTGGTACGCATGGTAGTAATATTGGCTCGCAGGCGTTCCGTGACGACTTTAGCTTTATCAATCGAATCACGGAAATCCGTATTCGACCCCGGTGTGTCTGACATGGTCTCTACCATCTCTTGCATGAGATCCCATATAGCTGGAGCTGAATCCACTGCAGCTTCCATCGAGTCTAGGGCATCGTTGTCGACCAATGTTCTCGACGGTGGGATCTCCAAGGTTGGTTGGCGTACGGGAACCTGAGGCGACGAGGACGAGGACGATGCTGTTAACGAGGCTTGTGATACTTGCCGTGAATGGCATCCACTTCGAGCTGTCCGTGTAGTGCGAGGAGGTAGTGACATCGACACCTGAGACAGAGCACCGTGGATAGTTCCTCCTACCGACGAGGGGACAGGACCAGAAGGGGACGCTGCAGCTGGATGTTTTTGCCCAGCGCGGCGAGTCGTTGGCGATATACCATTCGGGAGAGCAGGCGGCAAGGGCAGGTCATAAGACGGCAAGGATTTCCCAATCTCCACGTCCTTTGAGCTGAACGATCCCGCGTGCCGCCGAGTGGTGCGAGCTCTCCCCAAAGTTGTAGGTGTCGGACGTGATCTCGCAATCGGAATATTGTGTTGGAACCCTGAGAGTTGCGATGACCCTACGTTGGCAGAAGATACCGAGGAATCCATGTTCGAGGTAGGAGGTGCCATAGTGTGGCCCTTTGTCTTGGAGGAAGCGGTCCGGCGAGGGTCTGACAAATAGGGTTTGATGGCTTCAATGTGAGGGATCATGCTTCGCCATGCATGCGATATTTCTGCATTTGCTCCGTAAAAAACGAGGACCAGTGAGCGCATGTATCGGTCGTCATCTCTTGACGCTAAAATCTTGAGCTGAAGGGAGAGCATCGCGATTGCCTTTCCAAACACAGCGGTAGAATCCCTACTACTCTCTACCAACAACCTGCACAGCAATGGTGGAGGTGTCATCTTCTTGGAGACAGTGTCGAACTGCTCAAGAACGGCGTTAAGCTGCGTCATGTAAGTATACGCCGGGTCGGTGACCTTTCGAAGGATAGACGAGAGCTTCTGGTTGATCGTATAGGTGATGTAGTGAGCTAGCGCCTGGTATACTTGAGAGACGGAGAAGTAGAGGGAGCGTGCACATTCGACCAGAGAGCGTAAGGCAGGCGGCAGGTTATTGGCGATTGCATTAGCAGGTAAAGCAGAGAGGTGCTTGAAATAGGCATGACGTTCAGATTCTGGGACTGGGCGCAAGCGCTCCGCGAACGTTGGCGATGCTGATGACGGGGGTGTTGTCGGACATTGCTTGTGGATTCTCTGTTGTGAAGATCCCTCTGAAGAGGAGGACGATGAATCTTGCCGATGCGATAGAGGCGAGGGCATGACGAAGTCGTCACGTAGTGTTCCGTTCGTAGATGAAGATGTTGCGGGTGGCGTAGTGGATGGTGTTGAATCGAGTGACTGTGCACTGTGCCCCTGGCCAATGAGCCGAGGGGAAGTGCGTAAATCTGGGATGCTCTTCCTTCCGAACAACGCAGGCCGACGATCACGACTTACACGCGTAAACGAGCCGTCTCTTTGATGCTGGAAACTATCAGGTACGGTGGTATGATCGTCGTCAGTTGATGTCACGGATTCCTCAGGAGTTGGCAGATAGCTCTCGGGCGAGGCGGAACGGAGAGGTGGGTCATATGGTGGTAATGAACCCAGCCTAAGCGGTGGTGGTCTTTCAAAGCGGGGACTGACAGACGGCTTGGAGGGCAGTAGGAACGGTGGGAGAGGGAGGTGATCGTCAACGGAAAAGGTCCGAGCATGTGGTGTGGGCCCCTCTGAGCAGTCCTCCTGTCCTGGTGCTGTCCAAGACTGTGAACTCTCCTCGCTAAAAACAGGACGTTTCAGATCCGAGATCGAACGCGAGCGAGTTGTACTCACATCGAGTGATTAAGAGCGCTCATAAACGACTCCAAGCTGGCCATGGGTCTGATGTCCAGACGAGGTTGGCCGTTTTCTCGTAGCCACGTTTGTAACGCAAGGATCCAGTCCTTCATGGCTTGTGGATTGTTTGGGGAACCATTGGTTTCGATGAGCGGTTTCGGTGGCCACTCGATGGGATTATGGTCTACTTTCAATACATCTAAACTGCCAAAATCGGACAGGTATCCCGGTAGGCGAGTGATCCTGTTGCGTGAAATGCACAAGACCTAATAAACAGAAGGTGGTTTGAACGTTATCGACGAACTGGTTCGGAGGACGCACATGAAGCTTTGATAGCGAGCCGGGTTGCGTTGGTAATCGTTTTATTTTATTCCTACTAATGTCTAGGATTTCTAGGGAGGGAATTACAGTCAACTATAGACGTGTTAGATGCAAATGGGAGCAGCAGGGAACACTGGCGGGACATACGACATCCGGAAAGACAGAGAAACTATTGTTCTTGAGGTTGAGATAACGTAGACGCGACAAGAGTGCAAACGCTGTTGGAAGGGTTGCAAGACGGTTGTAGCCGAGTGCAATTCTGAGATAAAAGAGGCTCATGGTTGAGTTCGCGGCATGAGCGTGTGGTCGCAAAGAAACAGACCTGGTGATTGGAGTTTCGTCCGTGGGGGGTTCTCTCCTGCCGGCTGTAGCTAGACGTTCGGCACCGTCCTCTCCGACATCGGTGAGAGACTTGTGAGTGAAATCCAAGGTCGCTCCGTTGTCTAGGGAGCTGGCCAGAGCTTCCGCGAGATGTTGGTCAGTTAATGACGCGGAGGGGGGAGGCGATAGAGCGCCACTCCGTGTATTGCCCGGGAACGGAGACGTGCGACCAACGACACGATCAGCGTCCGAGGAGGACATGGTAGAGGAGAGAAAAGGGACGGGTCTGTGTTGGACTGGTGTCGATGTGTCGAACAGCCGAAGAGACTGATATGTTCCCAGCAGGCTTGAGCAAATTGACCTCAACTCGGTTGCAACCGGT
This sequence comes from Boletus reticulatus, assembly GCA_038093535.1. Classification (NCBI taxonomy): domain Eukaryota; kingdom Fungi; phylum Basidiomycota; class Agaricomycetes; order Boletales; family Boletaceae; genus Boletus; species Boletus reticulatus. The sequence goes on from JBBPSJ010000004.1 coordinate 420,784, forward strand.
GCTTTAAAAGCTATACATTTGTACACAACAACATAATACCATCATGATGGACTCCAGGCAAACCGCTGGATTTCATCTAAAACCACATTGACACGGAGAAGCTCACGTCCTCGCTACGCATGGCGTGCCACCACCCCGGGGGGAAGAACAAAAGGTCGCCGGGGTCAAGTGTCACGCAATAAGCCTCGTCAGGCACGGTGTCCCAAAAGAGAGGAAAGGCTGATTGGGAGGTCTCTGTTTCACCCAAAGTGGTAGAAAAGACGTCAACCCGGGAGGTGTTGCTCATGAGGCCAGCAGCGGGGTCGTGGCTCTTGTCAAAGGGACACATGGCTGGACCGACCTTGGGTGGTGCAAGCCAGACGGTCTTGCGACCGACTACCTGCACTATAGCGTGGGAAATCAGGGTCCGCTGTCTATATTTTTTGCGGCACGTGGAGCTCACCATAGCAATTGAAGAACGGGTCCTATAAACAAGGTCCCGCTGATCGGCGGGTTTGGCAGAGACACGGAGACTCACCGTATGAGCGGGCGATATCGTCCCTTTTGGGCCAAGCCACGCATTGAGTATCACATCCGGCGGAGGCTGGTAGGCGGGATAATCAGGTGCGTCGAGCGATGCATAGACAATATCAGGGAGAGTGATATCGTCGCGCAACTGAGGGAACTGGGTGAATAGACTGTGCTGGGCGAGGTAGATGGTTTGATGGGGGCGGTGCACGGAAGACGGGGCTACGGAGGAAAGGAGATCCTCCCAGCTGATGAGTTTCTGGGTCCATTCCTCGGACCTGTAGTCATCTCCGACTTCGACAGGGACTATGCGTCCAGGACCGGCCACAGAGAACAAGTATGAGAGGGACGCCCATTGATGCGGGTGATGCATCGCTGGCCAGTGATCGGCATATCCGGGAATAGCAAACGGCGCCCGACTCCAGTGCTGTTGGGGAGCAAAGATGGATGGAAGTGAGGCGAGGGTGGGTACGCTATTCCTGGACGTGGACAGAGGACGCTGGACGGGTGTCTGACCAGCGACGAGGACGGCGATGCTCGGGGGGCGCCACGGAATGTCGGACTGGAGCTGTCTGATTATGTCGTGCACGATGTGATCGCGGCGGGTGTCGTCGGTGGCGGCGCCTGCGATGATGATCGCGCGGTCTAATGTGGAGATGCACTCCCTCGCTGCGTCCTCGTGGAGCGGAGGGAGTGATGCGAGGACCTTGAGGACGGCGGCGTCGATGTACACCATGCGGCATTCGGGCATTCTCTGGTGGGCGGTGAGGATGAAGTGGTCCATGCGAGAGGTCACATGACCGTCGTCGAGGCGGGACACTGCGAGGTAGAACGGACTGTCTGGGCTGTGTGCGAGGAGAACTTGTCGAGCGTAGTCGTTCATGGCCACGTGGCGTGTGAGCGTGACAACGAGTGTGACAAGATCGATTCCGAGTCACGCAGGTCAACCAGAGAGATAAAAAGACAACGGCGAAGGTTCGACCGTGAGAAAGTTCCCCAAGACGATCATTTGCCTCCTGCATCCGGGCCGCCACTCGGCGCAGCCTCTATTCCTTTTTAAGACATGACCTCCCGGTGCGTGTGTCCTCTCCACCGCGCTCGCGTGCTCACCCCGCCACAGACTAGACCGCCTCCTCCTCCTCCTCGACACCGGCTCGTCTCCCTCCGTACGGAACACCGCAGCAAAACAGCTCGCTCAGCTCGCAGCGAGGAGCCTCATCAGCGACGTCGCCGTCGAGGACGACTTCAGGTCCTCCCGCCAGCACGCGTCCATACGCGATACCTCTGCCTGGTCAGAGCTCTTGGCCGTCGTCGCTCGCGTATCCCTCTTCCTTTTTGTTTCTATGCGCGTCACTCAGTCTTTCTCCTAGATACTCCCTTTTCTGCATTCAAAGAGCCACGACACCAGATCGACCGCTTCGAATGCCCTCTCTCAAATATTCTCCCTCGTCCCTGTCTGGCGTCCCCAATCAGAGGATGTCAAGCCGCCTGACGACTTTCCCACCACCCCACCAGATTTCCCCCCCTTCTCCGTCCAGGACCTCATGCACAAGGGCGTCCTCCTCCTCGCCTCTTCCGGAAAGGAGTTTACAAAGCCCACTGGCATCCTCGCCAACCCCGCAGAAGTAAAACGTGCGCGTAAAGAAGCCATGGGCCGGCTCGGCCTTGATTTCCTCGATAGCGTCGGCGCCGCAGACGATATGGACATCGACAAGGAACTTGCGGTCGACACAGAGGCGGATACCATCAGTGAAACAGATACGCATGTCAAGAAAGAAGATCCCGCTTCCTCCGTCTCTCCCATGGAAGTCGACTTCAATCTCAGAAAGGAACGCTCCCCCCCAGCTCGCTCCCATTCCAGCACTCCTGCCGTTCCTTCTCCTGTCACTCCAGCTACTCCAGCGGTAGAGACTGCTGACATAACAGGCCTCTCCGCTCGCGAGCGCAATCGACTAAAACGCAAGCGTAAACTGGGCAGTACTGCCTTCGTCGCCGCCCCTCCCCCACCTCCTTCTAGTGCCGGCGCACGCTACAATACTACCTCTGCCGGTCCTTCTAATAAGTAGGTGGTTAGTTTTCGTTCTTTATTCCATTGACTGTTTGGTAGAGCACGCCTCCTTTCTGCGGAAGCACAAGAACCACCAAAGTCGCGCCTCGACAGTCCAAATCCTCCCGTCAAAGCTCCCGAAAAGGTGGTGATCGATCCCTCAAAGGGCGGCGCCATTTCTCCAAAGTCCCCTCAACAGTCCAATGCCCTCGAAGTCCCTCAAGGGTCTTGGGTGTGGGGCGGGATCGTTAGTCTTCTCGAGGTTGATCTATTCTCGCCTACATGGGAAACTCGTCACGGAGCGGCGATGGCGTTACGAGAACTGCTCAAAACACAAGGTGCATCCGGTGGAATGAAAGGTGAACCCTTTGGGCCCACCGTAACCCCTCTACTGATTACCCTTTGCAGATGGTGTTTCCTCGACGGAGAACGAGCGTGCGCACGAAGCGTGGTGCAATCACTTGGCCGCAAAACTTCTTTGTGTTTTCGTCCTTGATCGCTTCGGCGACTTTGTTTCGGACCAGGTGTGTGATGGCAAGCTTTCCATGCATCCCCCACACTAAAGGCGATCCAGGTTGTCGCACCTGTCCGCGAAACAGTCTCTCAGACGCTTGCCTCTCTCCTGTTACACATGCCTCTTCGTTCCGTTGGCCATGTACATTCCATCCTTCTGCAAATGATAAGACAAGATTTCCCCCTCCCCTCAAAGGCCAAAGTAGGGAAGAACAAGGATGATCGTAACCATGTCTGGGAGGTGCGCCATGCAGGTCTCCTAGGGATCAAGTATGAAGTCGCGGTCAGAAGTGATTCGTTTGACGCCTCAAAAGATGAAGAATTGGGTGATAGGGGTAAAGAAATACTGATGGGAGTCGTAGATGCCGCTGTGCTGGGGTATATCGATTTCCTTGGTATAAGGCGTTCTAGATGGCTAAATGTTCCGCCTAGACTCAGCGATCGGGACGACGACGTCCGCGCGGTGGCTGCAACTTGTTTGCTACCCGTCGCAAGTCACCTAGTTGAGCAGCTGCCAGATTCGCTTGATCGAATTTTGGCTGTGCTGTGGACTTGCTTACGGGACATGAAGGATGACTTGAGTTCTAGCGTTGGTGCTGTCATGGATCTGCTAGGTACGTTGTATCTGTATTTGTGATTTTCTTGGACCGATCCAATTGTTGACAGGTAAATTGGTAACTTACAGCAAGGTTATCGATATTCTCGGCGATTCAAACTTGTCGTGAGTGTCAAGGTGTTTTAGGTGCGCTAGGCTGACGTGTCGATAGCCTTCCGCTGTCCGACCTTGCGCCAACCTTATTCCCCTTCTTCCGACACACAATCCCCAACGTCCGTCTGGCCGTGGTAAAGACACTCTCGGCTTTCATCAGAGTGTCATCGCTTCCTCGAGACTGGATAGCCACTTCATTCTTGCGACTTCTTTTCCAGAATCTTATTGTCGAGGAGCGCTCAGACATAAGGTCTGAATCACTCTCTAGTTGGCGAACGGCGCTTGAAGCTATCTCGAGTACGCCTGGCCTGATCAGGGGACTAGTGAAGCAGCAAACAGCCCTCGAGTGGTATGCAATCATGATGACGCCCCTTGGCGTTCCTATCGACACGTCAACATTTCATCATCCGACGTTTGCGGAGGATGGGACCGATGCAGCACCCGAGAGACACAACGTGGACAAAAACATGCTCGCTCAAGACCTTTCCCTTGTCTCTTCAGAGCTAGTACTGCAAGCTCGAATCGCTGCAGCAACTGCACTCGCCTACTTAATGATATACTGGCCCTCTAATGTATGTTATCGTGTATACCTTGGGATGACTCCAGCAACTAAACAAACTTTCTAGTCTATCGATGAACTCTTTCAGCCTATTCTCCTTCACTACATGGATTCAACGAGCATGCTCCAAAAGTTCTTGACTGCTATAGTGGCCGAGGAGTGGGCACGCGCATACGACTTATCGTCGTCATCCAGCCCGATTGTCGACAGGTTCCCTCTCGCTGGTGAGCTCAGCACAAGGGCGCTTGCATTCCTCCAAGGGCCAGCTCCGACGGCGTATCACGAAATGGCGTTTACTCTTCACCGTATACACGCCGAGTGCTATTCACTCCTACATTGTTTCTCGAGCGACTGCAAGATCCCCATTTCGCTCATCCCCCACCTTGGAAACGAGATCGACATTACGGGCACCAGGACCGAGTGCTTTACGATCGACACGGCGCATGAGGCCGTCGGCGCCATGTACACAAAGCTCAAGGACAGCCTAGGCAGGACGAAGAAGCGCGAGTTGGGTGTCATTGCCGAGAAGAGACGTAAAGTCGTACAGAGCATCGAGCATTATGCCGAAGTGAAGGCCCAGCATGATACTCGTGTTTCCGCTGCATTTGCGGCAGCTTTCGTGGCATTTAGGAGCACTCCGGACAAGGTGAGCCCCGTGGTGAAGGGTATCATGAATGGCATCAAGGCAAGTTTAGCGCTGTCATCCCTGCATAGTTGTTTAAAGATGCACAGAACGAGGACAACTTGGATCTTCAGAAACGTTCAGCGGCTGCTGTCGCCAATTTCATCGACTTTTGCGTGCAGCACAATATCAATCAGCCTCCGGATAAGATTGTGAAGAACCTCTGCACGTTCCTCTGTCAGGACGTGGAGCAGACGCCAACGTTTGCATACTCACGGACAACTCACAAAGGCATTCTTACTTTACAAACATGGTCGAATACGCCTGGTAAAGCAGGCAAGGAAACACAAGAAAAGGGAGAACCAGCAAAGTCGGAAGGTGAAATTGCGAAGACTAGACTTTCGAGAAGGGGAGCTGGCCTCGCTTTTGATCAGCTATCAGCCAAGTTTGGATCGCGCCTTCTCGATGCCATTCCCAAAATGTGGCAGTCCATGGCTGGTGGTTTACTGAGTGCGTGTAGTGTAGGTGAGGCCATATTATCGTTCGTCGTCGTATCAATTTTTATCACCACGCATTGGACAGAGTCTCCCCAGGAAGCAGACATTGCCATGGAAAAGCAACACGGTCAAGACGTCATCGACTCCTTGAGTGTCCTCGAGGCTGTTTCGCCCGCATTGGACCCTGCATTACGGCCCAAGCTTACCGAGTTGTTCCCTGCCATCGCCATTGCGCTTCGGAGCAAATTTGCGATCATCCGACAGACAGCTGCACGATGTTTCGCTACCGTCTGTGAGGTCATGACTGCAGAAGCTATGCGCTTTGTTATAGAGCAACTTCTTCCCTTGGTCGGAGATGCAGTCGTCCTCTCGAATAGACAAGGGGCTGCTGAAGCCATTTATCGTACGTTCACCAACTTTACCTTTGTAACGCGTGTTGATCTCGTTATGTCAGATATTGTGCAGAAGCTTGATATTAAAGCGCTTCCCTACGTCATATTCCTGATTGTCCCTGTACTTGGAAGGATGAGTGATTCCGACGACGACATCCGATCAGCGGCGACAAATACGTTTGCATCGTTGGTGAAAATGGTTCCACTAGAGGTAAACATTTCCCGTTGAAAGAGTACTAGTTTCTAAACGGTGCATATAGGCTGGTTTACCCGACCCACCTGGTTTCCCAGAAGAGTTGTTGAAGCGCCGACAAGAAGAGAGACAGTTCCTGACGCAACTCCTTGATGGGAGCAAGGTCGAACCTTTTGTAATACCTGTCAAGATCAATGCGGAACTGCGCAAGTACCAACAAGAGGGTGTCAACTGGCTTGCCTTCCTTGCCAAGTATCAATTACACGGAATTCTTTGCGATGGTGAGCAAATTTCCCTGATCATTCCATATCAACCGTTACGAACTACGAGGGTATCCGTAGATATGGGTCTCGGAAAGACGCTTCAGTCGATATGTATACTGGCAAGTAAGCACGCTGAACGCGCCAAGAAATATGAAGAGACATCAGCTCCCGATTCGGTTCACCTACCGTCGCTAATAATCTGCCCGCCAACGCTCACTGGACATTGGTATTACGAGGTTCTGAAGTACGCAGAAAACATTCGACCTATCCTCTATACTGGAAGCTCCAAAGAGCGAACAAAGCTTCTTTCCAAGCTGGCCACGATGGACGTTGTGATTACCTCATACGAGGTCGTCCGCAATGACATCGCGAGTTTGGAAGATATCAACTGGCTCTACTGTATTCTTGACGAAGGGCATATTATCAAGAACGCGAAAACGAAGTTGACAAAGGCGGTTAAAGTCATCCAGGCACAGCACCGATTGATCCTGTCGGGAACCCCAATCCAAAACAATGTACTAGAACTCTGGAGCTTATTTGATTTCTTAATGCCTGGGTTCCTTGGCACGGAGACGTCGTTTAACGAGCGGTTTAGCAAGCCTATTCTTGCGGGTCGAGATGGGAAAGCGAAGACAGGTGAAGCTGGTGAGTGGATAACTCTTGTCTCCTTCCCGAAACTGAAGTCGAATTTTCGCCCAGCCGCTCTGGCATTGGAAGCCCTGCATAAACAAGTTTTGCCTTTCCTGCTCCGTCGTTTGAAGGAAGACGTACTGAACGACCTACCGCCAAAGATCATTCAAGATTACTACTGTGAACTTTCCGAGGTGCAGAAGCTTCTCTATGACAACTTTTCAAAGTCGGAAGCAAAGGCAGAGGTAGACGGTGTCGTCCAAGCAACGACTTTGGGCAAATCCGAAAAAGATGACGGACAGCAACACGTTTTCCAATCGTTACAATACCTTCGCAAACTTTGCAACCATCCCTCGCTTGTTCTCAAGTCGAAGAATGACGCAGTCGCAGCAGCTCTAGCCAAGGTCGGGTGTAACATTGACAATCTGAGTGATATTCAGCACGCGCCGAAGCTGCAAGCACTACGGTAGGGCGATCTCGATTTGCTGTTTTGAAGCTTGCTCATCAACATTCCTAGTCAACTTTTGAGCGACTGCGGGATTGGAGGTACCTCCACTGCCGAAGGAGGCAAGCCCGAGCACGGCGAAGGCATTTCAGATTCACCGAGTGGTGCATTTTCTCAGCATCGCGCTCTCATCTTCTGTCAGATGAAACAGATGCTGGACATCATTGAAAACGACCTGTTCAAACAGCACATGCCTTCTGTCACGTATATGCGCCTCGACGGTGGGACAGACGCGAACAAGCGACACGCTATCGTCCAGACATTCAACTCGGACCCCAGTATCGACTGTCTTCTATTGACCACGCACGTCGGAGGGCTAGGGCTTACCCTAACCGGAGCTGATACCGTCATTTTCGTGGAACATGACTGGAACCCGATGAAAGATTTGCAGGCCATGGACCGAGCTCACCGTATTGGTCAAAAGAAAGTCGTCAACGTCTATCGACTGATCACAAAAGGGACCCTAGAAGAAAAGATTATGGGGTATGTGACATATTCCCGATGTTATGTTACACCCTTGCTCATTAAGCACGTAGATTGCAGCGATTCAAGCTCAACATTGCTCATTCGGTTGTCACCCAACAGAACGCCGGTCTCTCGTCCATGGACACTGACCTCGTTCTGGATCTGTTTAGACGGACATCGGCGGAAGAGGACGCTGCTGTCGTAACAAAGAAGAAAGCGAAGGATACAAAAGATGTGGCGGGACTTGCCAGTCAGAAGAACCTCCTGCAAGGTCTTGAAGATCTTCCAGCAGAGGACGAGTATGGAGGCTTGGATCTCTCGAGTTTCATGGGCTCTCTAGGGATGCACTGATAAAGTTTTCTGCCCTGGCGTCAGTCATTTCATACGAACTCTTTTTTTTTTTGGTTCTTGTCTTGAGATCTTTGGTACGACTACATATGTTGCATCTATAGTAAACTGTAACGATACACACCGATAATGTACACGTAGTAGACTCTCATCTTCGTAGTGTCTTCTTGCTCGCCACAAGGCATTAGCAGTGAACCTCATTTGCAAGCTCCCACCATGGCCGCGACCTCCGGTATTGGGGTATCTGAAGAACTAGCGCAAGCCTTTTCCACTGCCATCGAGACGAAGAACGTTCGATTTATCAAAGTTAACATTGAGAACGGTGCGAAGTCGTTCCCATGCCACATCAACCGAGTGCGAACCTCACCCGGTCGCACTCGCTACAGAGTCCCTCGTTCCAGTTGCGTCGGTCAGCGTGTCCGGCACTCTCGATGATGATCTTGCCCTTCTCCACGATCACCTAGAGGAAACGGTCCCATGCTACGTCCTCGCACGACTGGACGATCCACCATCCGAATGGCTGGTAATCAGTTATGTGCCTGATGCTGCCCAGGTCAGACAAAAGGTGATTGCTCGTTTTGATCACGGCTCGTCTCGTTACTAACAACTATGGCTAGATGCTCTACGCCTCGACCCGCAATGCACTCATGAGGTCTCTCGGGTCGGCGGTTTTTACAGACAGTCTGTTTGCTACGGACAAGTCGGACGTTACGCCAAGCGGTTATGCTGCTCACAGACGACACCAAGCTGCTCCCAAACCGTTGAGCACACGAGAGCAGGAGATGGCCGACATCAAAGCTGCCGAACGGGAAGCAGGCGCTAGCTACGAGGGCAGCAGAGCCAGACAAAATCACCTTGGAAACCAGGAAGTAGGGTATACGTGGGGCGAAGATGCAAGCGAGGCTGTGGGAGCGCTGCGCGCCGGGGAGGAGAGTCGGCTCGTGGTCCTGGTCAGGCGTCCATTCAAATGACATTTCAGCGCTGACGTGTGCCCTTTGCCTTGGTTAGCAAATCAACGCGTCGGAACAGATCGCGTTGAGCAGCAGTGTACCGATCGATGATGTGGATGCGCTCGCTGCGAATATGCCTCTCTCGGAGCCTTGTACGTGTTAATGGGTTGTCTTCTGACCGACGGAGGAATGAATGGTTCCATAGCCTATTGTTTATTTGCATGGCAGGGCGCCTCGCCGAACGGACGCGACATTGGTCAGTGGGCCGCTCCTTCGCGCAATGGTAGACTACTGACGTCTATCAGCGTTCATCTATTCTTGTCCCAGCGCCTCACCCATCAAGTCACGCATGGTCTACTCGACAGGTGCTGGCATCATCTTTAGACAAGTGAGGGATCTTTTGGGCGAGGAGCGCGGCTTCGTGCTGGCGTCTAGAAAGATAGAGACGAGTGATCCACGGGAGCTGACGGGGACGTTTTTGAAGGAGGAGCTCGCTCTGGGTAATGCAGCGAGCGATGGAAATAGTACGTTGGCACGGCCGGCGTCGAATGCCTCGTTTGCGAGACCAAAGGGTCCAGGGAGGAGACGCTGAGGATTGTGATTTGCTACTATCTCTGTATACTCCATGACAGCCACTGCCTTGGGGAACGGGTCAAACCAAGCCCGGATGAGCTCCGATGTTTCTCCAACTACTAATAGACGCCTTCGCCTGGGACACCGGCTCTCGAGCATCCTTCTGGTCGTTGCCTTTGGCGGATTCGTGCACGCCAGTCTTTCACCATGTTGGCCATGCGCTTTCAGAAAGCGGCATTCACGCCCGTCGTCCTCAGAACACGTCTCGTGCTCAGTTTCAGAAGTTACAGCACGCCTGTGCGCTCACTTCGGTCAAAAGTATGGGCATCGGCCGATGAGGCGATCAAGGGCGTCAACTCAGGCGACGTGTTGCTTTGCGGGGGTGAGCCTTGATCGTTGTGTCGCTTATGGATGTTGAGAACCCCGACTCGGGCAGGATTCGGGCTTGCTGGTGTCCCAGGTGTGATGGCTATGTCTGCAGCCGCACTCTATATTCATTATACACATCTCCAGATACCCTACTTGCGGCTTTGGGGAAGAGGAAGGATGTCAACGGCCTCACCGCCGTTTCCAACAACGCCGGAGCGGGCGACAAGGGTCTAGGTGCGCGCCGAGTGTTCCCTTGACCACACCAACCACCAAACTCAGTTTTTCATAGGAAAACTATTCAATACCAAGCAGGTAAACAAGATCATCTCATCATACCCAGGAGGGTCAGTTCATTCCTTCTGCCAACGCCGACCTTGCCATGACCGTCACGTTTTCGTAGGAACAAGGCCTTTGAGGCAATGTACCTCAATGGCGACATCTCGTTGGAACTTTGTCCTCAAGGCAGTCTCGCAGAACGCATACGTGCACACGCTGCTGGTATACCCGCATTTTTCAGTCCTACCGGCGCTTCCACTGCAGTCGAGCAAGGCGCGATACCCATGAGATATAATGAGGGTGGTTTCGTCAAGGGCGTCAAACTACCAGGTATCAAGAAGGAGACGCGAGAATTCAACGGTCGCAAATACGTGATGGAGACCGCCATCGCCGGTGACGTCGCGCTCATCCATGCGTGGAAAGTCGACGAGGTTGGCAACTGCGTTTTCCGGTGAGATCGAGTGCCCCGTGCGTCGATCGTGTCTGAAAGTCGACTAGGTTCGCGCAAAACAACTTCAACACTGTGATGGCCAAAAACGCTAAACTGACCATCGTCGAGGCAAGTCGATGATGATGATGATGTTCTTCGTGATTGTGACTCACCCGACTTCCAGGCCGATGAAATCGTTCCTGTTGGTTCTTTGGACGCTACCACTATCCACATTCCTGGTATTTATGTAGACCGCATCGTTCGTGCGACAGAACCCAAGAGTATCGAGTTCGTGACACTTGCCCCGAGCGGATCACCAGGGGAAAGCGAATCGTTGAGCCCAGAGAAAGCTGCTGCTGTAGCTCAAAGACATAAGATTGCCAAACGTGCCGCAAAGGAAATCCAGGACGGGTTCTATGTGAATCTTGGCATCGGTATGCCAACACTTGTACCCGAACACTTGTCGGAAGGTGTACATGTCTGGTGGCAAAGTGAGAACGGTATCCTTGGAATGGGTCCCTACCCTACAAAGGATCAAGTCGACCCGTAAGTGCGGTCGTGTTGGTGAGCTTGGTCGAGCGTGTCGTTGATCACATAACGAAGGGATCTCATTAACGCCGGAAAAGAAACTGTCACTCTCGTACCTGGCGCGTCAATCTTTGGTACGTATGTCTGAATTGTATAGTCTCCTTGACTGACGCCATGCGTAGATTCTAGTGAATCCTTCGCAATGATTCGTGGCGGCCACATCAATGTTGCGATCTTGGGTGTAAGTCCGTCCGAACGTTGTTTCATGTTCGTTTAACTTTTTATTTGACAGGCTATGCAAGTTTCTCAGGCGGGTGACATTGCCAATTTCATGATTCCTGGTAAACTGGTCAAAGGTACATGTCTAGAACGATATACTCCGCTCTATTTCTCACGACGAACTTCCTGTGCAGGCATTGGTGGAGCTATGGACCTTGTCTCTAATCCCGACAAGACCAAGGTGATCGTAATGATGGAGCACTGTGCGAAAGATGGAAGCCCAAAGATTCTCAAGGAATGCACCCTTCCCCTAACTGGGGCACGGACCGTGAGCCAAATTGTCACTGAGCTCGCCGTCTTCAACGTGGACCGGAAGAATAGCGTGCTGGAGCTGGTGGAACTGCAAGAAGGAGCTACTTTGGAAGAAGTCAGGGCAAAGACAGGTTGCGATTTCAAAGTCTCGCGAGATCTGAGCAAACTGTGATTGCTCATTTTTCGTGCGTCAACACCTCAAAGATCACTGTAACAATATCATTTCTTTCACAATCTCAGTGGTAATTTGACCAATGGATTATTATGACGAGATTCTATTTCATGGTCTGACCAATCAATTCCGATAGGATCAACAGTTGAGAACCGATGTGAGTGTCTGCACTGGCCTACTGTCTAACCCCGCACTCACACCGTCATAGATTGATTTGGTATGCCATGTGATCCAGTACGACCACCTGGAGCAGCATTCCAGCTCTTGCCGAAGTATGGGTCAAAGATGATAGCTACGTGCCGAGCCGTGTTGGCTATTCCTTCATGATATCGGCAGGATTTCCTTTTATCCTGAGAGTGTCGGACTCTAGCAAAGGTATAAAGGTATAGGCATAGTGGGTGCAAGCGAATCCAATTTTCTCCAGTCTCCGCTCCCTTGCTCCGTTATGAACACTGTCCTAACGTTACCTCGAGTCGGTCTGAAGGCCGAGTTGCGTGTATTGGCATGCAGGCTTCGTTCCAGAAATTACGCCCAGATCGCGGCTGCGAGTCTCAACAAGAGCAAGGTCTGGGATTTGGCTGAGGAGGCAGTCAAGGATGTCAAGACTAACGACGTCATCTTGAGTGGAGGTATGTCCCTGGCTAGCACATGGTGATCCGTGCCTGAGCTTCGCGTCTCATCTAGGGTTCGGGCTGTGCGGTACTCCGGGTGAGTTTGATAGTGATTGGATGCGGTTGGAACGGGTTTCACCAAGCCTATTGTAGAAACATTGATCACTGCCCTCTCGAAAAGGAGTGATGTGACAGGGTTGACAGCTATCTCGAATAACGCGGGTTCGGGCGATGGTGGTTTGGGTAGGTGGTACTTTGGCTATTGGTGTGAGCATGTTCACCGATGACATTCAGTCAAGATGCTCAAGTCAGGGCAACTAGAGAAACTTGTCATTTCATACCTTGGAGGGTTAGTCCTGCCCTCTGTCCTTTATGCCAGTAACGCGACTACTAACTTTGATTAGCAACAAATATCTCGAGCAAATGTACCTTGATGGGAAGATGTCACTGGAACTCGTGCCTCAAGGCACTCTGGTAGAGCGCATGAGAGCGCACGCTGCGGGCATACCTGCGTTTTTCACGCCCACAGGAGCCTCTACGACCGTTGAAACTGGTGGAATACCCATCCGCTTCAATGCGGGCGGATTTAAAGACGGGGTTAAGCTTCAGGGAAATAAAAAGGAGTTTAGAGTGTTTGACGGGAAGCGATACGTCATGGAACCAGCAATCGCGGGTGATGTTGCCTTTGTGCATGCCTGGAAAGCGGATGAGGCTGGGAACCTGATTTTTAGGTGGGATCTAGACTATACTTCTCCAGGCGCCGATTTGATGGTCTCATTTCAGATATGTTGCGAACAACTATAACAACGTTATGGCAAGGAATGCGAAGCTCACTATCGTAGAGGTGTGTGAAGAAATGTTGTATCTGGGTCACTTGCCACATGTTGGGCACAGGCCGAAGAGATTGTACCCATCGGTACACTGTCGCCGAACGCGATCCACTGCCCTGGCATCTATGTCGACCGAATCGTCAAATGCACAGAGCCCAAGCAGTACGAAATTTTGGCTACCGCTCCTCCGCAGTGCGTGAGTGGCACAGAAGATCCCAAGATTGAGCAAAGCAGTCGTCGCAGAATTGCACGACGTGCTGCGCAAGAAATAGGGGATGGCTTCTACGTCAACCTCGGTGTTGGCATTCCCACTCTGGTCACCGAATATCTCCATCCTGGCATCAAAATTTGGCTACAGAGTGAGAATGGTATCTTGGGAATGGGTCCCTTCCCATTGGAGGCAGATGCTGATCCGTCAGTGGTTGCTATATTCATTGACTGACAGTTGCTGACCTACGCCAACGTAGAGATATTACCAACGCTGGAAAAGAAACCGTATCGTTGTTGCCTGGTGCATCGATCTTTGGTAAGTGGTGCTCGCGATTCCTGGACTAGGGCCTGACAAACTCGATAGATTCGGCTGACTCCTTTAGCATGATTCGCGGCGGCCACATTGATGTTACTATTCTTGGTGTACGCCCCAGGTCTTGCTTGGGAAAAATGTACTCTGACTCTCCGACAGGCTATGCAAGTGTCTGGGTGTGGTGATATTGCAAACTTCATGGTCCCGGGCAAGCTCGTGAAAGGTGAGTCGTGCCTACTCGCCAATAATCACCATGGGTGCTCAAGAGGTGCAAGGTATTGGTGGCGCGATGGACCTTGTATCGAACCCCGACAAGACCAAGGTCATCGTCGCCATGGAGCACTGCGCAAAGGACGGGAGCCCCAAGATCCTGAAAGAATGCACGCTTCCGCTCACAGGTGCTCGTGCCGTTAGCCAGATCATCACGGATCTCGCGGTTTTCGACGTGGACAGGCATAATGGCGAGCTTCACCTTATGGAATATGCGCCATACGTGACCGTCGATGAAATCCGTGGCAAGACGGGCTGTGACTTTAACATTTCCAAGGACGTGAAGCAGATGCAAATCTAGGAGGGTTGCCGTGGTGATGAGTCTAGATGTTTTTTTCGACATGTATGATAATATTGACAGTCCACCGTGTATCTCGGAGGCATATTTTATGACCATTCGTTAGTGACACGTGTAAGAGGTGTCTTTAGTTGACTTGCTGCGCACGATGCCGTTGTGTGGAGCATAAAATTTGGCGAGGGCGTTTGAGTACGTAGTACTAACGTAGTATTAGTGAACCTAGCAACACTTGAACAAGGTCTGTGACAGTGGCCCGGATCTGCCAAGTGTCATCTTCGAGGTTTGCCAACCACCAACAATCGTTGTATCGTCCGTCTACTGCGAGTCAAGCCCTTCTCCGCCCCACAACAATGAACTGGTTCGCCAATTTCTTCGTCGGTGGCACCAAGCAGTCCCAGCGACGAGGCCAAGCGATGTCCAGCACCCACGAAGCCTTCTCGCTCCCAACTACCTCTCCTGCGTTACCCACACATCCTGATGCGTTCAACTCAGATACCCTGCAACCCGCGGAACCCCTCAGTCCAAGTTATACCTATCCTCCACAGTCTCCCATGAGTGCGTTCAGTGGTTTTGTCCAAACACCGTGAGTGATCTCACAGTTCTTTTTCGACTTTCGTCTCTGAGCACGAGTACATCACCAGCTCGCGGTCGCGGCCACCGTCGTTGCTTCCTCTACATAATATACCTTATACCGACGCAATGACACCACCGCCACCGCCATATCCACCATTACCCACTACATGGAACCGGATAAAAGTCTGGCTTGCACGGGAATACCCAGAACTGGGGGACACTCTCAATTACGGGATTCTTCCTCAAGATTTGGCTCAAATAGAGATGCAATTTGGTTTCGCACTTCCACAAGCAGTCCGAGAATCGTATTTGGTCGTCGATGGTCAGGAAGCCGAATCTTCCGCAGGATGCTCCGAAGGTATCTTTTTTGGCCTATCGCTTCTGCCACTCGAAGACGTCTTAGAGGAGTGGAGATTCTGGAGAGAGGTGGACGATGATCCGACGACTGGTGCTAATCCCCGTCTTCGTGATCTCATGCGGTCGATACCAGATGGTTGGATACGCAAGGAGTACTCGCAAAGAGGCTGGATACCCCTCGTGGTCGACAAGGTTGGCAACTACATTGGCGTGGATCTTAACCCCGGGGAAAGCGGAAGCGTTGGGCAAGTCATCGTCTTTGGTAGGGACTTTGACACGAAAGTCGTCCTCTGGCATGGCGACAGTTCCGGTGGTTGGGCAAGGTGGTTGTCGAACTTTGCGGACGAATTGGAGAGTGGGGAGGGTTTTGAGCTCGGACAAGGGAATAACGACGGTGAGGGAAGTGAAGATGAACTCGGATACGAGGCCTACTTCTACGATGGGAACGGACGAGGGCAAGGGGATGGTGGAGGAGAGGGTGGTCTAGGTGGTCTGCGGATGTCCGGAGCGTACAAAGGATGGAATCCAATGGAGGCATGGGCAGACAAGAGCGTCAAAAAATGGTACGAGGCAGGTCTTTTGCGAGACATCTCGCCGCCCACGGAAAAGGGCAAGGTAATCATCAGAATTCCGCACGACGAACACTTTTAACCTGCTGAAAAATACTAGGTACCCGACAAGCACGGTCTAGGTGTCCTCAACCTTGACGAGTCTGCGACAGTGGTACCCATACCAGTCTTCGGAAGGCAATCCAGCGAAGAGCCATCACCACTTGCTGATGTGACTAATGCCGGCACTCGTGTCATTCCCGCCATATCGGTCACCAAACCACCTGCTCCTCGACCTGTCAATTTACCAAGTGTCAATGACGTGGTACCGCTCCCTTCCCCACCAGATTCGAATCGCTCCTCCGTTGACCTCGACCTCGAGGCCGGCCGCGGTGTTCGACGACTGGTCAACGACAACGTCATTGCAAACAAACCGTCGGTGCGAAAAGTGGCGCCACCGGATCCCAATGACGACCCTGTTGAGCCGTCTCCAACGGGCGAAGATGCGGACTTACTTGCTCACACCGCTCCTTTGGAGGGTGCTCTCGGTCCATCTTCACCTGTCGAACCAGAGCGAACAACAGTAATTGGTGTCGCGGAGTCAAGTACAGCACTACCATTCGCAGAAAGCGATGTTCACGCAGACAGTACTATCCGATTAGTTGGGGGTGGCTCATTATCTGGGGTGGACACACTTCTTGACAATGCGGAAGAAGCAGTAGTCTGTGACCCTCCTGCCGCTGTCGTCGCGGAGTCCGGTGGGTCACCTTCAAGGAAGGAACTAACCTCCGACAAGGTCAAATCATCGAGCCTTTCGTCCTTCAAGAGACTCAGCGCCCATCTGGTAAGCGGGAAACGGAAAAAGGACTCCGTCAGTAGTAATAGTGTCAAGGAGACACTATGACGTCCATTCATTTTTACTGCAACTGCGCATATTTGGTTTATACGTGTTACACGATGTGTTCTCTTGGTACACGCTAGTCTCGTGCACCATCTTGGCCCAACACATTCACCGTGTTCGCATTTGCTTCGTTTTTCCAAATTGCGAGCTTCGTTCGTTCAGCATTTCCCTTCACGTTTCTTCCAGAAACAATCCCCGAGTAATCTCACCCCCTTTGCTGCCTTTGCTTGCTTAAAAGGCCCTTCGCGCAACTAGTACACCCATCTGTCAATTCCACTAATGTACGCTCAACACATTTCCTCGGTTTCTGTCAATGGGCAAAGACCAGAAATTGGTAGCAAGTTGAATGGTTACTACATAATAAACTCTCCTACAGTCTACGTGACGAAGTTGTGACGGGCTTTTTATCCCATGCCAGTGCCAGAACGCGTCCTGACTCCCTAGTACACATGCGCTCAGTTCAGACCTCCCACTGGCAACAAACTAAACTTCCTTTGCGTGTCTTTTATGGAGACAGACGCGTTCAGTTCACGTCCAAGTTCTCAAACAATGCAGGCTTACCAACTACCAGCTCAGACCGATGCTCGGCATTTAATTCTGGATCTTCGGCGACCCTTGGACACAAAACACGATAAACATCTTCCAGCTAACGGCACTCCAATCTTGAGTAACCGACCTTTCGTATCCTTCGATCACCCTGTCGAATTTTGCTAAGCGTTCGAACGTTCATGGCCATTGGCAATCAGGCTTCCACTGGCCCGCAGGTTGAAAATTTGGACGAGAACCAGTCCGGTTTGTTTCGTTTCTGAAACACACTGTAAGGCGACGTAGGAAAAGAAAAATACCGCATATCCAGTAACAAACTGATCTAGTCGCCCTGGTTGAGTTCAGGTTGGACAAATGAATCCATTGCGTCCGCAGTCTGGAAGGCACACGGCTGCCCCCTGTGGCTAACCTCCTGGGTAAGCATTAATGTGCGCCAGCCGTCCCTTCATCGCGTGCAGTTAACTAGCATTCTCTCAGGTCGCTTGGCCCTTGGACCGAGAAGGGTTGTCTGCCCTAATATGAGTGCCCATTACAAGAACTGGCACGATGCTAGCACACCTGGTGCGACGCCTCTACTGCCAATGTACTGAAATCTCATTGCAGTCGGTTTGGTGGTCTTTCAAAATAGTCTTGACCAGAATTCCACCTAGCGGAATGTGGTACCGGTGGCTTCTCATTTCCGAAGGGGGCTGCTGATCATCGACGATCAGATCTACGATATCAAAGCATTGCGTTGCAAATGACAGCACCCTCAGGTCTTGAGGGTGACACTCCAGCTTTCCATCTGGCGATGTACTGCAATCAGCCTTCTTTGCGGACAAGCAAAAACTGAACCGACCGGATCTCCCATCTCGATCCCTGCCATGTGCGACAATCGCATGCTTCTCCTTTCCACCTGGCTGCATGGGTTCTCGAGGGCAACCATACTCTGCTGGCGATGTACGATGCGTCTCGATCCAGGACGACGGTGAAACGTGAAGAAACGTACAGAGTCTCAAAGTCCCTAGTGCGATCTTCCTCCCTTTTCCCATATGCACGGACAACAATGTTCCGTTTGACTCTAGTGACTGATCGATGGTCCCGATGATCATTGCTGATGGAAGTCCTCGACAGAGTTTCACTACTTCTCGTTCTGCCTGTTCTGGCGGTTTAGTCCCGTCGTATTTGCGAGGAAATGGCAAGTCTTCCGCGAGCTGGTCTGCTTTCCTACATTCGCTATTATTAGGCCGCAGAGAACATAGCGAGGCGAATCCATGAGACTTTGCCAAGGAGAGGCGCCAGCGTCGAGAAAAGTCTCACCTGTGCCATCTCTTCCGTAACATGGCCGTATTCGTAATGTCTGTCGGGATCCTGTGCTGAACATCTACCGTGCGGACACTCCAGCTTTTTCGGGCTATACAACCCCACCCCAAGGGAAGCCAGGGATGAGAGTTAGGTTTAGCAACTCCGAGCACTCCATCACAACATAATCAAACACCAGCTGGTCGGTCGGCTTTTCGAATGTCCTTTAGGCCGACCTCCTGGCAGCGATGGAATTGTTTGTAGCCGCTCTCATCGGTCCTTCCTCACACCTCCTTGGAGTGGTTTTGCGAACAGCCAAGCTTATCAAGCGTTGATGTTCCGGTCAATGTTTCGATGGAGGTCGGGGTTTCCGGTGGCGCTCTATCGTGCGGTATCATCATGCAGGCAAGCCCTCCAGCTAGAGCTGGTAATTCTGCCTTCTGCACGTGGAAATTAGTGACTTATCTCCTTTGGAGGTGCCAGAACGTCGCAATCATCCCAGGCCTTCCAACTGCTCTACACCCTGTTACTCGAGTCAGCCCTCCAAGCTCGTCTATCCGTCCACCTCCGCTCTCCATACGTACATCTTATGCTGCCGCCCTCCAACAGCCATGATGACAATGATGCTTGGAACTCCTGATATAAGCTCACATGGATGGTTGGGTCTAACTTCAAAGTTCATCCTATCGACGTGCTCCGTCACGGTTGATGTCTTCATTCAAGTGTGATGCATGTCGCGTACTAGGTTGTGACTGCGACTACCTTGCCTTCGCCGCCAATTCTTTGGTGAGTCTAGGTTACGGTTATTTTTTCCTCTGTTCAGCCGCTGAGACATCAGGGCCCGACGCAGAGCGGTTTCACGGAAGACCATGGCCTTGGCGAAGGGTTTAAGGAGGTAGGCACATCCTTTCAGCTGCTTTCATTGTCTATTGAACATTTGTGATAGATGATGCAGTACTTCGCAGACCTCCGATTTGCTGCAGCAGATATGTCCGCACAGCCCATGTCCATACACCAAGGACTGGTCCACGACCTCGCCATGCTTGTCCCACATAGCCTTTCTGTATGTTTTTGTGATTCATTTCGCTGTTCGTTCCATTTTGAAACAATTTCACAGGATGACTACTATGATCCCGGTGATGAGCCCACGAATGTAAGTCGGATATATCTTCACACTCCATCACAAGACGTATTGAATATATGTGCAGACACCAGAAGCACAGACAGCCTCGCCAGTCGCTACAAACCAGGCATCTTGCCCAAGAGCACTCTGTCAGTGGCATGCTTGTGGTGATGGGATTACGTGCCAAAGTGTCTCGAAACACTTCAAAGTGGTTCATGGGATCAAAGGCACGAATAGATCTCAACCGGTCATCTGCAGGTGGGATGGGTGTTCTGCGGTGGTTGTGCGGAATAATTTTGTGAGACACATTCGAGAATGTCATCTCGACCACGTCAGGGACAGAGGACACTTTTCTTGATAATGCCTTGGCTCGCCTGGCCCATCGTTTTTTCTGACGTGAGCTTTGTACTTGCTATGTACGACTGGCGCGAATGCGGTAGTTTATTTATGTCCAGGCGTTGGTAGAACCATTAATAGCCTCGGAACACACATTAATATACATGTATCACCGGCCCCATGCCGCTTCCTCGCAGCATGTTTCAGTGAATGTTCGGTCGCTCCGTCGATACCACTGGTGGTATCAATGCAATATCAGCGGATTGATTTTGGTCGTGAATATAGTCTGGACTGACATTTCAGATCCGGATTTGAATCATTCATCGACTTGACTACGTCAGTAGAGCAACTTGTTTCCGTACAACGACAGGGGGACGGAAGGAAAAGAATTTAAATCCATTTTCTGCAACACCGTGACAGTACAGGGCTGAGTGGGAGATTTTGAAGTTCAAGAATAACTCCTGGACCCATACCTAGGGGACAGGTTTACAGTGACGATCCTGACGCAGATTTTGGAACCTCATCGCTTGTACATAGTCTTCTTGCGTATGTCACCTCGTCGTGAGTCCTCGCCTGCTTATAGTCTAGTGTCAGTTATCGAATCTCCGACCAACGGGCAACTCGGTCAGCGCCGTATCCTTCGATCACTTGTTTTCGTGTTTTCGTGCTCAACAATCTGAGCGGGTCAGGGATCTGGACGAGAACCTAGTAGTATTGCAAAGGGGCAAAGGAAAATTCGAAGCTCCGGAAGCGATACGATGAGATTATCACCAATGTGGATTATCTGCCAGTTTGATACATGAATGCTTTGCGGCCGAAGCTTGGGAAAGCACGCACTAGCATGACGCTAACGTACCTAGTGCTTAACGAGCAGTGTCCGCCGCGAACGTACTGAAATCTCCTTCCGGTTAGTTTTGGCGGCTCTTCGGAACAGCTTTTGGCCAGAGTCCCACTTGCAACCCCGGGAAGTGGGTGG
This sequence comes from Boletus reticulatus, assembly GCA_038093535.1. Taxonomy (NCBI): domain Eukaryota; kingdom Fungi; phylum Basidiomycota; class Agaricomycetes; order Boletales; family Boletaceae; genus Boletus; species Boletus reticulatus. The sequence continues at coordinate 442,036 of JBBPSJ010000004.1, forward strand.
TTCAGACGACTTCTCGCGGCGTTCCATCAGAAGGACTGTTGATCAATCTGTAATTGAAGACCTATGATTCCTCGGGCTGTGCACGAAGCAATACAAGTAAGCGCCGATAGCTTACGATACAGCGTTGCGTATGTATGCACGTATTTGAAGATATGATGGTGAGACCAATGGGGCGTTTCCTGTCTCCACAGCCACAATTATCAGTACTCTCCAGTTGGCAGTGACCAAGATGACTATGCCAGGTTTGTTATGGCCATGTCCACGTACTTTTGACATAGTACTGAACGACTATTCGCACAGTGAGGGTCCGCCTTTTCAACCCGCGCTCCGGGCAGCCAGATGAGAGAGCTTAAAACAACGTGGCACTCCAAAGTTCTGAACCCTGAATGCCGGTTGAAGCACTCCACCGAAACAGTAAAATTCGACACTAGCTTGTTAAACGGGCATTTCCATTGGCCGGCCTCCAACAGTGCCATCTGGTTGCTCGTCCCTGATGGTTTTGTTGGCTCTTTCCCTTTCCCCGCCTCAATGATTCAGATTTATCAGACAGTGATTTGTTCGATGGAGGTCGGCCCGGTTCTCTTCGTTGTGATTATCACCATACAAGGTATTCAATCATTCGAGATAGAGGTGTCATGGCTTTGACAGAATATAGATCGGAAACCCTATCTTTTTTAGATACCTCACGAAACCCAGGATAGGCCATCCAACACATCCATTCCTTGTCACTGGGATCAACCTAACCCGACCTCCAAACTAGCATCCGCCCTCGTGTACCGCTACCCCCGCCCTCCGCCCTCCCCTTCCAACAAGCCACAACGATACTCGAGACTCCTAGGTACACAGAGGGTATAAGTTCACTTGTATATCGTGGGTTCTACTCCGTCGTTTGCGGTCCATCACCACTAATGCCTCCACAGTGTGGATTACGCTGTGCATTGGGTTGCGTGTGTTACTTACCTGACGTGTCTCCCAATGTCCCTTTGGAAGACCAGTATTCCGATGAAGGACTCGAGGTGGTAGGCACATATTTCCACGCACTTCCGCTGTGCATTGAACATTCGTGACAGGCGATGCAAAATCTCGCAGCTCCACAAAGTGGACCGGTAGTTGCATCAGACTCGATGTACAGGACTGGATATCGCGCCGTTGGCGTCCTACACGCTCCTTCTGTAGGTTTCTGGACACTTTTCGCTGTTCACTTGATTCTGAAACAATCCACAGGCCGATGAATACTATAATATAGGTGCAAAACACAAGAATGTAAGTGACATGCATTCTACTACCATATCCATAAGTCTGACGCGCAATGCAGATCCCAGAAGTACAGTTGGCCTCTCCATCAACCATAATCCAGGCACCCTGCCCAGCGGCATCTTGCCAGTGGCGTGATGAGGGTGCCGCTACACTTTGCGGTGAAGCGATTTCCTGCAAGGATGTCACGCAGCACTTCAGGATGCATGGGATCAAGGATATGAATAGAGATGAAGACGTCGTCTGCAAGTGGGAGGGATGTTCTGGAGTAATTACGCGCAACAACATTGCCCGGCATATCTATGGATGTCACTTGGGCCACCACAGGGTCAAGGGACACTCGTCCTGATATTGCCTTAACTCGTCCGCGCGTCGTTTCTCTTTGAAAGAATAATATGATATTGTAACCAGGATACGTACCAGGCGCATAGATATTATAATTGTATGCAATTTTTGATAGGTCGTTGAAGATGTCTCACTGGCAGCTGAGAAGGCCTTGTCCTATCCTTTTCTTGGCACATACAAGCAGCAATGCTGTCAGTCGATACTACATTGCAAGCAGGGCCGCGGAGGAGTCGGACTCACCTTACCATTGGCGTCGGGTTGTTACTGACTCGGTCCCTGGCGTGGTATTTAGTTGGAATATCTGAGCACCGGTCCTCTTTAGCGCCCCCAAAGTAAAGGGAGGCCTTTTGAGTCCGACGCTTCGCGGGACTCAGAAGCTTCCTCCCAGCCCGCGACGCTCCGCACCAGTCACCCGTTCCTGTTCTTGGTCTCGACACACGGCGGGCATCTGCGGGTTAACAGGCCCAGCAGCAGCACCTCCGATTTCGATCACCGCAGCGACTCGAATTTCGTCAGTGGAGCGAAAATTTGGTTTCGTGCCATTGAATGAACTGAGGACCACGAAGAATCTATCCTGAGCAAAAAAAAAGTCGAAGCCTGAGCTTAAGTGGCGGCTCAAATAATACATCCACGAGCAAACAGATACCTTCTTTGGGGCACACTGTGAATGCTAGTTGATTGCCAATCCCTGGGAAGGGCGTACAACCACCGCTCCTTCAAGAAGCTCCCAATCTCATTCAACTTGGTGAGTATTAATCATGGATCAGCAATCCCGAGTCTTCGTTACGCGCAACTAACGTCCGATATTCTGCTGTTTCCGTCGGCCATGCGGACACTCGACCGAGTTCAGTGAGTGGAGTGTTTGCTCCAAGCATGATGGGTGAGTGCTCGTTATAACAACTGGCACGATGCTCACATACCCGATGCTTGATGAGCATATCCCCACTGGGAAGGCACCAAAGTGGTATAGAACAATTCTACCCAAGAGTTCAGAAAAGTACATCCTTGCATCCGGGACGAGATCTGCCAACCGCTAGCGATTAGATTTGAGACACATGGTTCGTCAGTGATGAACTGGTCAGACTCTCCGGTCTGAGGGAGATGCCCAGGTCCCAATCTTGCGATCTCGGTCTCATTAACGGACGGGCAGAAAACTCAACTAACCAGATCCATTGCCGTGTGAATACCTATCTGGTGGACGTCCGAGATCCTCTTGTGTTGAACGGTCGGCACCTACGGCCTGCGTAAGGAGTTACTCGGCGATCTCGAATCCGCCGTTGATCAAGATCAACTGCACAAGATCTTTCTTGGCATCTTGCCTGTTCAATCGAGCATGAATATGTGAGGTTCTCGGACAGCTTTGTTCTGCTTCAGGACACCATCCGTGGCGGTAGGATAATCGGGTGGTTGGTCGACGTGAGTGCGCTGTGGGTAGGGCTCCCACTGGGTACGTACATCTCGTTAGAGTCTAATTTTATCTGCCGGTGGAAAAGTTAAATCACAAAAAGAAAAATCTCAGGCCCTCTGAATTCTGCTAGCGGCCCTGACTCTCCACCTACCCGTGATGATCTGCGGTGAGGTATGTCGAGAACTCCACGATAGCTGAACTGCCTCCAAATTCCTCGCTATATTTGTTGGCTTAGGCGCTCCAGTACAAAAATATGATCGCCTCTGGATGTGTTTATGAAGATGTCCTTGGCCTAGTGGCTTTCTCGAGTCCCTCATTCCCTCCCCTGGAGCGTTCGCGCCAAAGATGGCTAGGTATTTGCCTCGTCCGAGTCTCCATCCGACCTCCAATGACATGTTGGCTTACTTTTGGAAGTGATTACGTGCAAGGCATCCACTTCCGATCAAGGTGGCGCCATGACAGTTTCGCTATCGCTCCTCACAACAAGGTGGTTTCTACCGGGGCTTCACTCCCAAACTAGGAGGCTTGCAACCCCTTATCCGCTTGTCATTGGAATTGAATGAACGAGCTCGCCATCTAGGCTGGTTCGCGCCGCACACCTCTCCGCCCTTCCGTCTCGCCATCCGACAGCCATGCCCGGAGGCTTGGAGGGCTTACCGACATATAAGAAATTGACCCATTGGTTTTCATTAGTTTTCACCCCTCAATCATCGCGATTTCGTCCGAATTCATGTCTATACCATACAGAAGTGAACTGTGTCATGCGCTAGACGAGACGCGCGTGACCGTCAATCGAAGCACGGTTGGAGTATCAAGTCCCCTGGTGTGTCTTTAGTACATCTATCTGTATATTGGGTTTCTGAGTCATTCGCAGGCAAACGAGCACCAATCGAAGAAGGATGATCTCATTGAAGAAGAACCCTGCGATGAGGTCTGCGATGTAAGCGAGCTACTTTCATGCTTCACTGCCAGTTGAACAAATATATCTCCATCTGCAATACAGGTTTCTCACTCTTGCAAAATGATTGTGCCTTGTCAATGGAACGATGGGACAAGCCCAGGAGCTTGTAGCGCCGGAATTTCGTGCAAGACGATCCCAGCACATTTCCGGGATGCTCACAATATCAAAGGAATAGAGTGGATTACCAAACTTCATTGCTGGTGGAGGGGGTGTTACAAACAAGTTTCGCGCAAGAATTTTGCTCGTCATCTTCGGGAGACTCACTTGGGCCATCCCAGATCAAAGAGGGACCCATCCTGAGGTGGGTAATTGCGTGGTCCGGATCACTGGCACGAGGGATAACGTCATCGATCCATCAACATCTTCCTGTCTCACCTTGGTGATGTTATAAGCCTGATCGTATGGATATATGATCTCTAACTTTCGTGTATTGTCGTCCCTGTGTACATATTTATTTTGTGCCTCAGGAAGGCCATTCAAGCAGTCACGTGATCACGCGTTCATTCTGGATTTTTTTGCGGGACGCGTCTAGTTCAAGTTCAAGTTGTCGCTCAGTTGCTTGATCTCACCAGCAACGCATCCGTGCCGAGTACGCGAGCAGCAATGCCTTCATTTCTCTATGCCATCTTTCATCCACTGCGTACCCTCAACTTGTGGCTTGAAAACGATCCAAATGCTAGTATTCTCGAGGTTGTGTACCTTCTGACCGTGTTCTCGGCCTTCGGTATCTGGCTAGTCTTTGATCGTTACCAGAAAGCGCACAACAGCGCCGTGCCTTTTAGACACAATGCACCCGAAGTATGTCGTCTACCAGTGTTCCAGCCACCTGTCTCACTGTCCTTTCAGGCTGCAGACCCACAATGGCAATCTCTGAGAATCCATAACGCGAACCTCACGTCGCATCTCACCGAGCCTGACCTTCTCCCTCATCATTTCATGGGTGGTAGAGATTACATCACGTCTTACGACCCCGCAAACTCGTTACATATCAAAACAGTCATAGCTGACAACGAGCGTGAAATCCAGGCGAAGGTACAGCGAGCGAAGCACGCACAAGTTGCATGGGCAGAGACTACCTTCGCTCAGCGGCGCAGGGTGATGCGGAGTCTGCTCAAATGGCTCGTTGAAAACCAGGAAACTTGCGCGAGGGTCGCATGCCGTGATACTGGAAAGACTCGTAAGCCCGCACATTTCAACTGGGGAAGGAGAAATGAATTTGCTCTAGTCATCGATGCTGCCCTCGGCGAAATTTTAACGACATGCTCGAAACTGGAGTGGTTAATTAACCACGGGGAACGCGCTTTACGAACCGAGACAAGATATTCAAACTTGATGTTGAGTTATAAGAAGTCCCAAGTCGTTTATGAGCCCAAAGGTGTGGTTTGTGCTATCGTGTCTTGGAATTATCGTGAGTGGATTCGCGTCCGAAGTATTAGTATTGTATTTCCTCATATAAGCTTGTAGCATTGCACAATGCCTGGTCACCAATCATCGCATCTATCTTTGCTGGTAATGCTATTGTGCTAAAGTGTTCTGAACACGTCGTATGGTCCACCGACTGGTTCGTCGGCGCAATACACAAGGCACTTGAGGCCTGTGGTCACGACGCCGATATAGTCCAGGTTAGTTAATAGTTCCTATTCATCAAGCACCTCTGATTATGCTGCTAGACGGTTTGTTGCTGGCCAGACAAAGCAGAGGTATTAACCAAGTCGCCTTTGATTAAACATATTACATTCATTGGTTCCGAAGAGGTTGGACGCAAGGTCTGAGGTTTTAAAAACAAGCCCCCGATAGACTGCTCACCCCAATTTAGGTAGCCGTGGCTGCAACAGAACATCTTATCCCTGTGACTTTAGAATTGGGCGGAAAAGATCCAGCTGTCATCCTCCCTGACACGGACATCCAGAAGTGGGCAAGTGTCTGGATGCGTGGTATTTTGTGAGTTCGATTGTTCGTGCCACGTTAATCACCCTTTTGACTCCTGATAGCCAAAATGCCGGGCAGAATTGTATTGGCATCGAGCGCTTGATTGTACACTCTGAGCAGTATGATGAACTCTATGAAACTCTCACGGAGCGAGTCAAGAAGTTGCGTGTTGGCTCCGTTTTGGCACCATCAAGAGAAGGGTACATCAATACAGTCGATTGCGGATCCATGCTTACGAACGACCGCTTTGACATACTGGAAAATCTCATTTTTGAAGCCCACGAGGCAGGTGGTCAAATGGCCGTTGGCGGGAAGACATATCTCCATCCCTCTTCTGCTGGTAACGCGTACTTCACTGCAACGGTACTCGGTGATGTCGATCCCAAGTCGAGGATTGCGCAAACAGAATGTAAGTTCATTGCTAGAGTATATTCCGACGCTAACAAGTCGAATCAGTGTTTGCGCCAATTGCCTTGCTCATCCGCTACGATGATATCGAAGAAGCTATCAAGATCGCTAATGGGACCAAATATGGTCTTGGAGCAAGTGTTTTCGGACCTCATCAAGACCTGTGCTTGGAAGTTGCTCGAGAGTTGGAATGTGGAATGGTCTCGATCAATGATTTCGGAGTGTTCTACGTGAGTTTTAACCAGTTACCGATCAATCAATATTTCTGACAATCATGCACAGTTGAAGTAAGTCAGCAGCGAGCCGTCATTTCGAAATGCCATTAAGGTTTCTTTACTTTGCAGCCAGGACCTTCCATTCGGGGGAACGAAATCAAGTGGCTACGGGCGCTTTGGTGAGTTGGTACGGTCTGTGTCGATTGTAGCATATTTGACTGTACGGGATAGGTGGTCCTGAGGGTCTTCGGGCCCTGACAAACCCAAAGGCGATTGTTAGTGACAGATGGCCATCTCTCATGCAGACAAAGATACCAAAGGCCCTTGACTATCCCATCCGCTCCTTAGTGCGAAGCTGGTACGGAATTTCTGTTCTTTGTTCCACTGGATGCTGACGCGGTTCGGTTCCCTAGGGACTTTGTCAGCGGACTTGTCATCCTTCTTTACGCGGATAGCTATCGTACGCGATTCCACGGTTTGGTGCAACTCACGCAAGCTTCGCGGAGATGACGATGAACATGCGATTTTTTGGTTGGCTGAAGGGTCGAATTGGAAGCACAAGTTGATATACCACATGATCTGACCTATTTACCCTCTTATCTTATGGATTCAGAATCCAATTCTATAAACCAAGCAGTGTCTTAGGCCACTCGACTAATGCAGGAGGGCCAGAGAGCATCAGAAAAACTATATTTGGATGGTTCAGTTTTCGTTCTAAGATACAGGGTCACGTGACACCGAGAATGCAGTCATCATCCGGTGTTCACTAGCACTGCTTAACTGACCGCTACACTTAGCATGCACCCAACGACCTGAACGTTTCGCATGGCACGACAAACCGCAGGCTTGTTTTCGACCACCGTCATTGCTTATCAACGAATACGGACTTTGGCAGACACGTCTTTGCGGTCTTTTGGAATGTGCGTACAAGCTCACTGTGTGCGTTCGGTGTTCCTAACTCGGGGCAGACATTGTGCAACCCACCAGATCCGTCTTATTCTCGTGTCCGCGGTGGTCATCACATCTCTGTCTTATCCTGCACTTGCCATTTATTCCTCAACACCATCGTATTCACGTCTCGCGTCCACATCCAACGTCGTCGATTCGTTCCTTGCAGACTACGTCGCTTTCGGCAGCGATGCCCTCCGAGACCTCCAGAACTTTTGGCAGGGTCAATCTAACATTCAAATACTCGACGATGAGTTGATCCGCGCGCGTTGCGGCTCCGACCGCACGCTTCGAGTGGAACGTATTTTAATACACAGCAATACCCCCGACGACGCCGGTGCTCTGACCAACCAAACGCTATTGTCTGCCTTGGAATTGGAATATCGAGTACTAGAACGTGTCAGGTCCCAAGGAGTACCTTGTCTTGAAGCAGGTACAAATGAGTGTGTTGTGTTCAGTCCTCTCGCATTTTGGAGTCACGACGAAGCACGTCTTCGATCGGACACAGACATCCTGAACGCTCTCAAAAATCATGATGGTGTTTCTGTGGCTGGAATACCTATCACGCCTCAAATGGTTCTCGCAGGACGGACTCTCGATAGAAGTGCAACAAACATTGACTCCGCGACATTCCTCGTGCATACCTTTGTTTTTCTTGAATCTGACTGCTTGAACAAAGCTAGTCATGACAACTGGCTGGATATCTTGAAGAACCTCACCCAAGGCAATGATGCCTTTACCGAGACAATCGAGCCAACGCTCATTGCTCTCGAGGTCAGTTTGGCTTCCTTCCCCGTGAATCACAGGTCCTGATGTCTGTTAGTACGATTACGGACTTTCCAAGAAGCAAGGTTTCTCATACATTTCCTCATTCGTTTATCTCGCATATGTAGTATTTTTTGCGTATGTCAGGAGGTCTATGAAGCGGATGAGTGGAGTCCACACTAGAATCGGCTTGACCTTCACAGCCCTCTTCGAGATTGTTGCCAGTACCGTCACAAGCCTTAGCGTATGCTCACTGATGCGCTTCCAAGTTACCATGGTTCCTTGGTACGTCCAAGCGTTCTCGATATGTGGCGTGCTCTCACAATACGATACTAGGAGTCTTCTACCTATTGTTATTATATTTGTCGGAGCAGAGAATATGTTCAATTTGGTAATGAATCAGGTTTCTGCCGGGGTTCTCTGGCTTATTTTCCCTTGTCATAGGTCGATGCGGTCACGAAGACGTCCGTCACCCTACCTGTCAAAGAGAGAATAGCAGAAGGCTTAAGTCGTGCGGGATCATCCAACACGCTCAAGGTCGTTGGTTACAATTGCGTGCTAGGAACCATTGCGCGATGTTCTACCGGTGCCATTAGCCAATTTTGCACATTTGCAGTAGTGGTGCTAGTGGCTCATTGGTTCCTCGCGCATACGTTTTTCTTGGCTGTGCTTTCGATTGATATCCAGCGGTTAGAGGTGGGCGATCTGTTCCCCGTTCATGATTCGGTATTTTGATGATTCGCGCAAAGCTGGAGGAACTCATCAGCCAGAATCCGAGCTTGACGCCGGTTGTGGCAAGCGCCCAACAAGAGAAACCTCCTTCAGCACCTGCTTCCTGGCAACAGCGTGTCGCCTATCAGCTCAAGGTGATGCTCAAGGGCCGTGCTATCACAAATATCAGTCTCTTGCTGGTGAGTCTTCGCCTGAAATCTTTCGAGATGTAGTTTCTCATTTTACACTAGCTCTTGACAACTACCGCTACGCTCTATGTTCTCACTCGCCCGAGTGTATATGATGATACCAACCTTGGCGTTACTTTTTCTCCCTCCTTTCCCATATTCACCAAGCCACCCCTCAATCAAACCCAAGATCCATCTTCATCTTGGTGGTTGTGGAAGGCTCTCAATCCTGAAGATCACCCCCTGGTTCATTTGCGAGTAGAAGTACCCACTATTGTCGCCTTCCAACCAGCTGGTACTGTCAGCCAGAGCGTTCAACAAAGCCTTCGGCCTTCGACGCCAACACTGGATATCATGCTTTGGATCTTCAAAATTCTTCCAGTTCCCATGGTATTGACGATTCTACCCCTTTACGCGCTGCTACTCTACCTATTGAAGGATGCCGAGCTGTTGGAAGATCAGCGAAACAGAGACGACAGAACGGCAACATCGAGACGAAGCCTCGACGACGACGTTCTTTTCTCGACGTTGCCACGTGGTTTGGCTACGGATGCGGAACTGCTAGCGGCGAGCAAAAATGGACAAGCTATCGCAGCGGTTGGCCTACAAAACGAAGTGAGTTTTTGGCGGACCAAGGACACAGAACCGCTCGTCATCAAATCGTACAATTCGTCTTCCACGGAAACGGTTTCTGCACTCGCGCTAGACGACAGTGGTGATTTCCTCGCGCTCGGGACTGCTTCGGGAACTGTCAGTGTTTGGACGATTTCTGGGAAAGATGTCAAACACTACAAAGCACTGATACCCCCGGACAACATATCAGGAGTGACAGAGCTTCAGTTCTCTCGTCCGGCTTCAATCACCCCAAAACAGAAAGCTGGGCCGAGTTCATGGCTACGCGATCCCCCACCTATTCTTGTATGCCACGGGAACGGAACCATTATGCAATGGAACTTTGTTCCTCATCCCTGTTCATATCCCATCAAACCAGTTTCATCTTCAGCTGTGCTTCGGACCAATATCATATCAATTCAGTTGACAGGCTGCCTACTCGTGGCTTTCTCCCTTGATGATGGTTCAGTAGAGGTCGCGGAACTCGGCGACACTCCAGAAACGTTGCACATTCGGTGCAGTCTACTTGCCGGTAACCCGGTGGACCGCGTTGCAAAGGTCCATGCCTGTCGGGTCAAGGTAGCCGACAAGGAACAGACCGTCGTTGGTGTAGCGTCTGACGCCGGTGTGGTCTCATTATGGGACGCTGCTTCTTCCGAATGCCTGCTGGTCATTGACGAACCACACGGAACCGTCGATCAATTACGACTCGCTCCTATCCACCTGGAGACTTGCCATCTTTGCGGAGAATTCCCTATTGACAGTTTAGTGGCTACCCTTTCCGTCGACTCTGCGATTATTTTCTATCGAGTTTATTTTCCCTCTCAGTCGAGACATTGTTCTTGTCCAGGAAGTACCCCTCAAACGGGCGTCATTCTCACCTCAGGGCGACGCTCGCAAAGCAGTAGCGTTGGTTCTCCATCCCCATCTTCCAGAAGGGCTTCAAGCACTTCTCCCGATTCCGATACTTTGTTTCCTATCTCAGGCCACGGAATACTTCCTCGGAGGGCATCCGAGAAAGAATTGTTGCGCCGTTCATCTGAAACACTCGCTCCCTTAGATGACTGTGAGGTGGGCTATGCTCTTGGTCCTCTTGACCGTTCGTCAGCTCGGATGGATATCACATTAGTCAAGGTCGCCCAAACAACATCAGAGCGGGGTGGGTGGGATACCGTAGGAGGCAGAGTTGTGGGTATACGACGCATATCCCGTTCACAGGTGGGGAACAAAGCGACAGCTTCTTGTCCGACCTCAACGATGGATCCTTTGGGGTTGACGAGTGCAGCCCTGGACCGATGGGAATGCTGGTCCTACGAACTTGCCACCTCCGTCTTTCGAGGCTCGCCGATGTCCTCTCTACCCGCTGACCGTCACCCTTCATCTTCATCAACTCCTTCGTCACCAGCCAGTCAAAACTATCCCCGTTTACCATTCACCCGCGTTGTAGGATTCCAAGTGTCTAACTCGTTAGGTGTGGCCGGTTTCGGTAATACGGTTGGAGTCCTTCACTTTCATGCACACCGTCTGGGTTGAGATGGTGCATCTCTGAGTTTCACATGCTAGATCTTGTGTATCTGCTACCGTGCTGCGACATCTGCGTTGTATTTATTGTACTATTAATCATGTTTTTTTTTTTTCGATTGGGAAACCATTGCATTCATAGGTCGGGCATCACGAGGAATGCTGTTCATCGATACATACTTGCTCATTAGATCATAGCTAACAGCCGTTTATAGTCTTCTTGGACGTTTTGAAATGTCTCTTCTAGTTTTTGTAGTCGTTCCTCCTTTTCCATCTGAGCTAGGATTTCCTGGAAATTGGCAGCACCTGAGCATGTCAACCATAAAGGGCCAGTTATTCACTCACGAAGTTGAAACGGTAAAGGCGTTCTTTAACTTGCAGTCGGAACGCTCTCATACCTTGTACATCTGCGGGGTCAAGGTGTATCATGATGAGAATCTCCACGAGCCGATGAAATTGTCTCTACGAGTAGGGTCAGTCAGAGGCCCATGAAAGGAAGAGCAACATTCTTACGCCTGCGATTTTAAGGTCTTTGCGCCACTTTTCTGACCATGCTCTGTCTACTGGTGGACCCATCTTTCCTCGGCTTTTCGTACCTCTGGAGGCACTTTGTGGTACAGCTCGTAAACGAGACCTCGCTTTCTGGACACGGCCACCTCCATGCGAAGCTGTCGCACTTTTCGTCCCAAAGCCTTCGTTCATGAATTGTTCATTCGCGAGGAGCATTCGAAGGTCATTACGATCTCTTAGATCCTCAAATGCCTCTGCTGGGTCTTCCACAGTCAATTCGGATACGTCAGGACGCGACAAGACGAAATTGTAGATCGCAGCGTAGAGCTCTGCTACGGAGGACGTGGGTATAAAATAGTCCTTTATTGGGTAGCCACTTACATCCGTGACCTTGTCTCTGGTACGGCGGAAGGATGACAAATTGGCTTTTGAAAGGATAAGTGAGATTGAGTGGACGGGGTACGCCGAGGATATATTGACCCACCTCAACCGCAGACGTACTTTTTCTGGGAAACAGTAAAAGTTGTATAGCGAGGAATAACCAACAAAGTGATATGTCGCAGTTCCATCCTTCCGTTTCCGTTTTTCGAACCTGCAGACCATGGTCAGAGGCGTCCCAGAGGTAAGAAAAGAAAAGGGGACTAACAACACTACGAAATCCCAACCATCCTCCTCTTCGTTGATATACGAACCGGCCTCGATATATAGCAGTATAAATACCTGCATCCTCCGGTGGTATACCCGGAAACCAGTGTCTTCAAAGGTAGCCTATAACACTCAGTCGTCTAAGCAGACTCATACGCGGTCGGACCTCACATGGTATACTTCATACTCTACGCTGCCCTCCTCCGAGGATGAGCTTGGCGTAGGACGCACATATGAATGGATGCATTTTCCGATAGGTTGAAAGGATGAAGCATCGTTCTCAACACGAGAAAGAAATGCCTCTTCTTCCGTTTCATATCCTGTGTAGCCTTGTGAATATTACGATTCCAGAGCTCCGACAAATGTGCGTACCTGGAGGAATGAATGAACTGAAGATACCCTCTACGTCATCCACTGTTGACGATGCGGGGAGTTTCCCTGCATAGCGAACTGACAAGAATTGTGCCAATGATCCGGATGCGAAACGAAACTGTGCCCATGTTAACCGCATTCTTCGGGAAGATACGACGCAACATCCGTACGTCAATCACAAGGTCCTGGTAGCCGTATATCTTTTCTTCCTCCCCATATATCTATCGGGTTCCTATAAGAATTACGTTCAATAACACTGTGTGACGTTCTCACTGGGTACGTGAAGGCCGGACGGAATCCCTCAAAGGACTCGTTCTCCCCGAGCACTTGTTTGTCTTCTTGAGCACGTACTGCAATCACAAGAGTTCCTAGCATGTCGAACGAGCGGTTCCTTACCACTCACCTAGGGAAAGCACGAGCGCTTCATTTGAATCGACGGTCCAGCTAATGTTGGCCATGGTAGGAATTGCACCGGAATGAAATTTCCTACAGCACGTGAAGACGCGTTGTGTACTCGTATTTTGTGTTCACGGTCATCCACGATGAGCGCGCCCGCACAAACTGTTCCTTCTGTCCTACTCCCCGAAATCCTTCAGTTCTCTCCTCAGCTTCTCCTCGACGATATCATCAACTTTGCCAATGAAGCTATCACCAATGCTGTCGATGGTCTAGAAGAGTTCCTGTTCCGCTGGGCAACCGACCGCGAACAGAGAGTTGACGAAGACTGGGACAGCACACAGGAGGTCGAGCAGGGCCTGGTCGCATTTCAGACTCTGCTAGAGTACCATACAGACATCGCCTTCGACTTTTTCGAAACCTGGTCCTTGCGCAACATCTTTGCCATCCCAACTGACCTCCCTATTGTTGTGCCCCACCAAGAAGGTCTTGATCTCACCTATCAACCGGAAAGAGAATCCGAGCTCATGTCAGAGATCGATGAGCTACGCAAAAAGATCGATGCGGTGAGTTTCATAATGGATTCTTGTGTCACTTGTAATTCACCTCTCTTTTCTTGTGCGTTGACAGCAACGGCGCTTGAAGCGCTTGTTAACTCGGGCTGTCAGGACGTCTGCAGTTCTGGCCAATAGAAGTGAAAGATTACAAAATCAGTTGTCGTTTCTTCAGTCGTCTCAACTACGCGAGCTTTCCCAGGTCCCTGACCAGCTCGAAAAGATGTACTCTTCCGTTTCGTCTCTTCCAGCCCTCACACCAGAATCCACTGCAGCCCTGACTCAGTTGCCGTTGGTGGATCCTGGCAAGCAACCGTGGGAGACGAGCAAGTCAGCCTACTTCGACTGGGCAACGAAGCAGGTGTTGGCCAAAGCCAAAAAACAGATCTCGGGGACAGGGGATACCACTATCGCTTCTTTGGCCAAGATCACTGATACGATTGCAAGATCTCGTGATATGGTGGAAACATCTGCGGAGTTGCCTAAGCTTCAAGGACGCGGTGCATAAGAGAGGAAGGTGCTGGGCTTGTGTATGTCCGTTCTGTTAGTTAATTTGTATCCGTCAGCCAAGGGTAATCTAGGGTCATCAATCTCCCGTTGGTGAAGCATCACATCATGGCCCACTTCCACAAAAGTTGAATTCCTGAAATCGACGCTCTCACCACTCTATAAACCTCTATGGGTGCCCGTGCAAAATATGCAGAACCAGGGATAAATCACTGTAAGAGTGCACTTGACGATCTCGATATTTAAATTGCTGAAGGATCTACCGAAAGTGTAGTACTGGTAGCACCTGGGGATCATACCTCGAATTCAAATCCCAACTAACCAAACTTGAAGGAAAGCTCCTCGGTGATAGGGATTCAAATTCGTCCACCTTCCCAGTCAGTGGCATGTCCACGGGGGGATCCTGCAGCTCGGAATCCAGGGAGCTTTCATGCACCAATAATCTCATGGGTGAGTTGCTTCATATCATCAGGATGGCAATACTGATATAGTGGTAAGGAATTGCGTGTTTGCACACTCAGCGTGCAGTATGCGGATGAGAAAAAAACGTAGCGGTGCAACAATAATGATGTCCTCGCAATCTGTGACTCGTCTACCCCTCAATTAAAGTCCGCAGACGATGATGTCAGGAAACTGATCGATTTTTCTATCATATTTCGAGGTACCTCTCTTCTCGTTGCGTTGTCACGTTGTTTGTTTGCTTCCAAAGGTCTTGCCAATCACCCAAACCCTTCGGGTAAACCCGGACTAAAACCTTACGGGTTCGAACCTACCTCCCCATACATGAGGATGATCTTCAACTGGCTGGGAATTCACCGTTGAACGTTGAGGACCTTACGCCCGTGTTCTGCTGTACATGACATCGTCCTGTTCCTGGTGGCACTCGGAAGTGATCACGGCATCTATATCGCACCTTTATAAATGCGCATGGATCATTGCGATCGTATGATCCCAATCAGCGCTCACTGCCTAGGGAAGCCCCGGACGTTCTTTACCCCTCGTCTAATACAGGTTTGGGTACAAGCAAAGTATGTTCTTTGAAAGCCGCGCCCACTGTTTATCGTACTTGGCACTACATCGAAAACTTCGCCATAAGTTTCGTCGTGTTGAGCATCGTCAGGTGTGAGTCTGACTCGGTGTTAGCGATGGGAAATAAACACTGCAAACAGGTCATGGGATCTGATCTTTTTCTGTTAAATTGATCGATAGGCTGGGGTGGTCTTGGGTTCAATCGCCATCTTTGCGGTCTTGAGTTGGTGGCTCATTCCCGCAGATAACGATAACTGGCTTTCCAGAACTGCTCCCGGACCGTCTAATTTCGTTCCGCATATCTGCATTTACGGCGTACGCTGACTACAACTTTACTTGGTATCAACGTTGTGCATCATTCACTTGGGAACGGCTGATTGAAGTCGGCGTTTACCTTACTTATTGGCATTGTCGAAACAAAGTATCCGAGTACATAGCTCGCATGAATCTGTCTGGTTATCGTACATGTACACAGGTTTCATATTCCGTCATCGGGTGACAAACGAAGCACAGTACTACTTGCTGGCTTTCACAGCCCCAAATGGCACGTTAATGTAGTTGCTGGTGTCGGCAAACTGGGTTATCTCCTTGATTTTCAGACTTCCGTCCTCGTCAGAAGCGAACTCTACGATCCACATTGACTCGTCTGTTCCGTCCTTCCCGAACAACCCCTTCACTTTGGAGGAATCCTATTAGAAGCAGACACGGTATGTTAAGTATATGCAAGGCAGCATGAACGAATTGGAATACGGACATGAATAACAACCTTCCCTGGAGCTTCCGTGATGGAATGGTACGTCTGTGAGAACATTTAGCCTGTGTGAGGATTGATTGCACCAGCAACCAGCATAACTTGCCATCTCGAGCTGGAAGGGAGTGCTGAAGGCTTCAACCATCGTTGCAACCCAATCATCTCTGTTTACTGGCGGCTTGCCGAGAGATTGTGGATGGATGACATGGTGAAAGTCCTTGTGCAAGGTTTTTGCGAGGAGGCTCAAGTCCTCTGCACGTATTGCCCGAAGAAATTCCTTGATGAGTTCCATCTGAGGAGAGGCGTAGCTTTGTAGATCGACGGTCATTTAAGCAACGACTGAAGGTGCTGGTGGTGTTTAAGCTGGTTCTAGAGGCGTGCCAGGCCCTCAGATCTCGTTATATATGCGCACGAACCTCATTGAGTACCCTGATATGTCGAGTAAGGTGGGGATGCTGGTAGTCCAGATGAGGACTGGCGTAGCCCCATATCTTATATCCTGCTTCGTGTCGCCTGACCTCTATCATAAGAAGATCCTGAACACATGATTTCCGAGATTGATTATCATACCTTTAAAATTTTATACTAGCCCGGTGACCCTACTCGACGGCTTTGCCTTTAGACGGGTTGGTCACCAGACTGTACATACTTACCTTTCCTGGACCTCTCGAATCTCCGGACTAGTAGGACTACCGTCATCCGAATTTCCACCTTGTTCGTAGCAGCAAAGGGAAACCTGTACTGGTGTTCAATTTTTCATCGCGGGTCACCGAGGAGGTTGGCATTCTGAACACACGATGTCTTTTTACTCGTCCAAAAGCGCCGAGCAAGTTGCACACGAACAGACCTTGAATCGATCAATTTACTTTTTTGGTCAACGCGGGCAGTACGTCGACACCACTCTTAGGGTAGGCTTCAGCGAATCTCCATGGGACTTGCATGTATGAGCAGGGAAAGGCTAAACGTGGAGGTTCACTATATGGGAGACCTGTGCGACTACATAACGGGAAGGATTATCATTTCGACCCTTCACTCTGCGGGAGCCCGGGCCGGGAATCGATCAGCACGGGGTAGGAATTCACCATCAAAGGTACACTGCTGTTCCCTCGATTAAACATTGTCGCGGGCACGGTTAATAGTTTTGTAAGGAGTCCAGTTTGCAAAAGTAGAAACATTGAGGAACATGGCAGTGCGTATCCCAAGTGTTCCCGCGAAACAGAGACAACCGACGTACGTGTGAATGTGGCTCGATAGACCAGTTGCTGGTGCTTATGGACCCCTCACACTTGGAGTTTTTTGCCCCATGGGCCACGAGTGACGACATAGAGGTGATTGTTGTTTATGTGTATCCTCTTCGCAATAACTTGAAGTCAACAGTTGAACCAAACTCAATTTCACTAAACTTGCTTGGCCTCACGCTGTGTGACGTCACATGCCCCGCTGACATACAATATCACTCTTTTTGGTAACAATATTCCCCTGGTCATGTGCTGTGCGCTGAAGTTCCTCTGCAGAATCGTGTAGGGACTGACCGCATTCCTGTGGAGGGTGCCGGCGAACGTCCGTCTTCATCCGACTCTTTGGTCTGCCCGGCCACCACTTAGTGCTGGTATAGCGGCACAAACATTGGCTTGGCCTTCAGGGTTTCATGTTATCACGTGAATAGTGCAAACATTCTCGTCCAACGTTTTCGACGTCGCGAAGCAACAATACCTGTGTACTAGGTGTGCGAGAACCTTTGCTGTTGAATCTGTCATCAAGTCTGCGACGAAAAATATTAGGATTGTACACTCTCTGCCTATCGATCGGCGCGTCCATTGTGAGGTGCGATCCGCAGGAGCCTGCTGAGCTATAACGAGCTCACTTCAACATCCTCATGATGTACCTGAGCGCTCCCAGATCGCACTGTACCTGACCGTTTTGTTGCCGACCGTCACGCTTCGGCCCGGAAATGCGCAAATTAGAAAGTCATGCCTGCTCGATCAAGCTACATATTGTCTCGCGGGTTCCTCGAATACCTTCAGGTGTAAATCCGTCGGACCCCCCTCCCTCAAACCCTCACGAGTCGACTCTGGCAGTGACCGCCTCAGTCATGGCTACCGTGGTCAATGCGGGCGGAGATCTAGTCTGGGTAGGTCGATTCTACTCGGCTATGTACTGGGGTAAGTATCGCTGCGGAATGTTTCTCGAGAAGTTGATTACGAGCTCCCCCCTTTGCCAACAAAGGCTTCGTTCTGTCTACATCGTACGCACCGTCATCTGTCGAGTCCTACAACATGCTGACTTTCTGACCAGTTTCGTTGGCATTTCGTTTGTTCAGGGCTACCTCTACTTCACGTCGAATAATAAAGATCGATGGTCAATGAAAGCACTAGTGAGTTTCGTTGCCTTTGCGACAATGCCCCAAATTTGAGCTGGCTTTCTAGGTTATTTTCTTACTGTACGAGTACCTCGATCATCCACATGCTGCGAGCATCTGACACCAAAGCGAGTGTTTTTGATCCTGCAACGAGCCTTCTAATGGCGGAAACAATTTACTACTATTTCGTCGGTGACTTCGTAGCGATCACCCCGTATCACTACTCATTCTTTTAGGTAGTAAATTTTGGGGTTGTAGAGGCCCTGGAAAAAATTCCCATGTAAGTGATCAACATTTCTACCGTAGTCATTTGATTCATCAAATTCCTTAGATCGTGGGTCATCGAAAGCGAATTAACAGTGCTCGTAACCGCCGTGTATGTACTACATCTATCGTCACAGGGTCGGCCTGCTCACAGGGTGCGAAGGGTGCAATTCTTTTTCGCCACTCGGGTCTATCTCAGTACACCAATTTCTTACGTCTCGTGGGATTCATCGGCTGATTGTCATGATGTTCTTGCAGTTAACGGTACCATCGACGCGTTACCCTTGAGATGGGCTGCACCAGCGCTTGTGGTGGGTAACTCATAGCGTGGTATCGCACACGTTGAATTTTTTTCGACAGTTCCTGTTTGCTCTGGTGGCTCTTGGTAAGTATAGCTAGGCTCAGTCAATAAGCAATCTCACTTTGACCTCATTAGTGACGGGAACCGGTGAGAGAACTGTATGGCACGTTTTGTATGAAACTGAGCACATAGTGTTCTACCAGTGCGAACTGCCCTCCTAGGCGTCTGGTCATTGAAAGCTTTTTCTCAGGCCTGGTATCAGGCAAGAATCCAAAAGTTTCGCGACCGCAAAACCATTCATGTGTACATCATTTAGACCCTTGCGACGATCGAGGAGTCGTGCGCTCTCATGTCAGATCTCTTTGCATCGTCCTGCTTGTGCTACATGTTGGCTCCCCCACAAATTGAATCCATGAAGTGAGGTTACCTTGAATCGTTACATCAGAAATATTGATAGCCGATGACAGGCGGTCAGAGACGCTCAGAACAATGTTCATATTCACAATCAATCGGGCGGTCTTGATGACCATTATTCAGATCGGCATGCTTTCCTCCTACCTGTACGCAAGAGAATACCTGTACTGGTACGCACACGTCCTGCGTGCGTGTTGTTCCCGCCCACTCAATGCATCAGGATGCCATTCCATTTGTGCAAGAGCAAACTCTACACGAATACACTGTGTAAGCTTGCGTTGCATGTACGCTCCGTACATGTATTAACTATGCTTTCTGCAGTGGCGATGTGCGCTTTCGTTACTTGCATGGACCTCAGTGCCAATGTTACTATCTTAGGCTCAATTCACGGTCTGGAGGTAGCTTCCGGCTACAAGCACCGTCGCGAATGCCGTGGAGTATGTCGATTCTCAATCCAACCATTGTTGGACACAGCATGTTCACATCAGAAGAAGAGGTACGTCCTTGACCAGAAAGATGACGTGTCTTTCGTGACCATGACGACAGGACATGAAGAAGGTGGCTCCTTCAACGGAGGCTGAAGAGAATGAGAGTGACTTGCCAGATCTTCCATCGTCCGACCGTTCACAAGAATAGGAGGCTTGATACTGACCGCTCAAGGAAGACCAGCAGGAGCTTCCCGGGGACGATTAGGCTAGACACATGAACGTTTAATTTTAGGAAAACCCAGAATTCACATATCATGTTTCGCCATTTTGTTGCATTCGATTGCAATTGTGGACAATTGCTCACTGCAAGCACATGTCACGGTTGGCCCCAAATCTGTTGGGCAACAGGCTCGACACTTGGCGTGTTGGGGATGACAAATTTTTCCTGTATGTCAATCCAATACACCACGCCCGCATATTCACTCTCGTCATGTGATAGATACTTGAAACGCCTGCCTGTCTAACAACACGTATCCACTCAAACGCTTTCAACGGTTTTTTTTCCCACCTCCCATCACCTCCCATCACTCTGGCCTCTTCAAGCTCCTGACACGACGAGGACGACAATGGTGTCATGTCGATGACACACTGGCCCATGCCATCATGATCACCACCACCACCCACTTCTGGAATGCAATCGGATGCATCACACTGACCACGATGCCGACGCCAGTGCAACGTCGATGCGATCACCGGACGTGCCGGAAAGCAAAGACTGACCGCCTCGGACTTTGCCGGTAGAATTTGCGGCATGTTCACAACATGTTCATGCTTGTCTGACTTGTCAAGATCATCATCCATTCTTTGGTGGCTCAAAGGCTTCTCATGTCGAAACCAAGCCAATCTGCAAGTCCTCGTAACGTTGGCCTTATGCCAGTGAGCTTGGATGGAACCCCTGAGTGGGTCTTCTTAAATACTAGCGAGCGATAAGGGATGATGACGTCGTCCCAACCCGGACCTATCTGTATCTGTGAGATACAGTAGATGATCGACCATTATCCATTGTACAAGGGCGCAGAGGCCGGGAGTGAATCAGCCTGCTAAATACCTCCAAAGCTAGAAAACTGAAAGCAGAGACCTCGTTCGCAGCCAAACACTCGGACGCTTGTTTCCTGGACTCGACACACATGGTTTGGCGGTTATTATTAAAGATGTATTGAATTTGGCTCTCAGCCTCGGTACACCTAGAATGAAGGTAAGAACTCTAGATTACACATCCGATACCATACAAAGAAAAGAGGGTTTAATCGACTCGTGCAGTTCGTGGATCGGTACCGCTTGCAGCGCGGATGTTAAGGATACCCCCACCTACAGAACTGAGGGCATGAGCATAGAAGAAACTCGCTCGTGCTAGCAATTCCTGCTCGACGATGCTGAGCACGTCTGTTATTAGAAGCGGCCAACCAAAACGTCTGCGGTCTTCAATGGTGATGAGGTCGGGAGCCCGGACAACACCGTGGTCACGAAGGTAGGCAAGGTTTCCCGGATCTCGCTCATCAGTAGCAATGTAGATCCTGTAGTCTAGGATGAGATGGAATGTAGGTTACAGGACGCAACTTACAAGTCATCTGTTTGTGGCGGATGGTGTCGAATGAACTCGGGGTTGACAACGACGTCAGGAACGGCGTAAGTGGCCAAAGATTCGGCGGTAATAGATTGGAGGGTGTCTCTGCCTGCGTCCAGATGGTCCTTGATCCGTTGTAGATGTTCTCCGAAATCCGCTTGCATGACCCACTCGTACCGCACAACTACAATGCAGGGATCAGGTGCGGGCACGATGGAGAGGTTGGACGGAACTCACAATCACCACGCCGCATGTGTGCGCCCATCCACATTCGCCCCCCTACACGTTCGTGCATTCGTTGAGCCATTACTGCTGACAGTTCCAAGACGCTGTCAATGTGACGTAATTGATACAATACAAGTCGTGCAAAGACATCTCGCGCCGGCGTAGAGGTGAATCGCATACTGGCCTTTGAGGAAGTGAGTCGCAAAGGCATCCGATTCACCGTGCATGACTTACTGGCTTTCGTTCGTAGTGGATTTCACCTCTAAGGAGAAGAACATCTTCAGTAAAGTCGTAATAGTCGTCCACGAATCCACGAATGGAGTCACGAGGTGCAACTTGTTTGATTGGGGTCACGACGTTCTTGAGAAAATCCATACGCAGCCTGAATTTGGGTTCGTTGGTCAGAAGAATAGGCATTTGGTGCAAATCTTTTGCTCACGTTCCGTCAAACGTATACAAGACCTCCCAACCGTGGTCGTTCAAGACTTGGATAAGACCCTCGTCCGATGTGACGTCTCGAATCCCATCATTCTGAAGTATACTCCGAGCTCTATCAACATCTAAAACGTGTTGTCTTCCGGAAAGTTCCCGTTCGAGCGCCAAGTATACGTTCGACTTGATCGGTGCGGGCCAACCACCGCGCTCATCCTTTGCCAGGTCGCCAAGCAGTGAGTCCCATTGACCACGCGATTTCATCTCTTCCGTCAATCTGTCAACGCGGTTGAGGTCCTGTGGATCGTACCACCAATTTTCGATGACGTGCAAGCTGGGAGGTTTTCCCTGAGTATCATATACGGCGGGGTTCTGGTGGAATCTTTGAGTGTCCCACTGTCCATTGCTGAGCTCGAGCTCTGGTGAGAGATCATGGAGGCGGAGGTATTCTGCAACGGTGATGACTGGGTGGGAGCGCCGGAGGTGGGTGAGATTGAGCATGACAGACATGGGCACCTTCCACCCCATCTGTCGATCATCTGGTAAGTTCCGCCACTCGTCAGAGTTGATCGCATCGCCTCGATTGATCATTTGGGCGTGTGCTGCGCAAACCGCACTTTTGCAACAAGATAAGGGTGTGCTCGAGGAAGAATGGCGGAACTCACTTTTCGTATTCACATGAACGGGCATATATGTAAGAAGGTATAACGACAGTGCGGTTGAGTAGTGAACCGTGATGAATGGCTGTCTCGATGATATAACGCATCTGGAGGGGGGTAAGCGCAAAGTAGAAATATGTCAAGAAGCAGAAAGGCAGACGTTGTTCCATCCTAGGCCCATGCTATAGTCTCGAGCATAGTACCCTCTTGTCCCTGCTGTGATAGAGCGCAGCGCGTCGAGGTCCAAGTCGTCGTTGACCAGCAACGACTCCTGGGCTGGTTGAAGGGCAATTGGTAAAGTTTCGGGTTGAACATGGTCGCTTGAAGGCCTAGGCGTGTCAAAGGGGGGACTGCAGAGCTCGACATTGCGTGGGGGGCTTGCAAGCATGTAACCACCAAGCACACCTATGAAAAGAGCGACGGCGAGGAGGGTAAACGAGGCGGGGCTATTTTTTGCGAGCTTGAACATATCGACCTTGTGCTGAGAGACAGTGAGAGTGCGAAGGTGAGCGCCAGTCTGGTGAATTGCCATGGCACTGCTTGGCGCGAGAACCGCATCATCACGGCGTATCTTTTTTTGTCACCACCCGCGGAACTATGTTTCTAGTAATACCCCGATTAGGCAACTATCGTGGTTCTCGAACTCGAGCTCCTCGTGGTTCAGGTGCGGTACTTACCACTGACACTGGTACTGGCAATACCCTCTCTGCAGTTCATGGCCCAAGTCGTTAGGGTTGCCTTTTCTCACTACGCGGAGTTTGTTAGCATTCCGAAGCTGTTCGCTTCCCACAATGTAAAAAAAGTCCGAACACTTTGATGAAATGTCACACGGAAAGACCCCAGCGACCGCTTCCACATTACGTAAAATCATTTTGCCTCCTTTCGGGTCTGCGCGTCTTTTCCTTGTCGTCATGCAAGTCTTGAAGTCCATTGCCTACCTGTTACCTATCGTTCCGGCAGATCGACTTACCAAGTCACTGGGCCACATCGAGAAAATCGGACGCGTTGTACACCTACTATAGGCTATGGGAAGGTGCGAATGCGAAGGCAGAGCCGCGATTTGCCATATATGGACAGTCAACATTTACCTTCTAAGTATTCCTGACTATTGTACACCTTTGAGGGGAGTATTCTACATGATGTACTCAAAGCACGAGATGGAGTATAATTTTTGCAGTGGAATGAGTGTACAGGTATTCTGCCATAGAGTCTCCGAGGTCTTGATTGTACACAAGGGACGGAGGCAATAGGGACTTTTTAGGTAGATTGTATTGTAGATACAAATCGGGGAATAGTGAGTAGACTGGTATCGAGCGCTGTCCGGCTCCGGTAGAACCTGCGAGGGCGGGTGGAAAAAGAGCTCAGATCGAGGAGGCGCAGGCCACGAACGACTTCACTCCGCTCCGCTAACGGTGTCACAGGGTTATGTGGTACACAATACTCAACGACGCGTAAAGAGGTCGTAATCGTAAGGCACCACCTTCTGGTTGACAAGGTATGACAAAGTATCCTATTATCCTATTAGATTTGTTCTTTCTGACTGGTCCTCATGTTCTGCCCCTGCAGGAGGGGCTGTCTGCTCCCTCTCTTTGCCCTCATATCTTCTGCATGGGCTGACTATTACATCGACGACACAAACATCACCCTCACATATTCCTCCGGGCCAAAAGCAGCTTGGGCCCCGTATGCTGTCGGAGCTAACGCCCTCCAGTTGTTGCTCCCAAACGGCACATATCAGGTCGTTGATGCATTTGTCTGCTACAATCATACCTAGTATGCCATCTATGCTTCTTTCCTAGGTCGACCCACTTATACCCCCTGCAGCCGATGTGAGCTTGCACAAGTCAATACCTTTTTTTCTGCCATGACACTTGGATAGATGCCGCGTGTTTCGATACCGACACCTGTCTGCTCACTGTCCCTTTCACGGGTAGGATCATTCCCTCTCCAATCCTCTCGTGTTCCTCATTCGTTTTCAGGCTCTGGTATCACCGTCTATGTCAACCAAGCTGGTCCAGTAGGAATCAACGCCAGCATAACCGTCGACGGCGCAAACGCACAAACAAACGTGCTAAATGCGCCTCCCGCTCCCGCCTACCAAATCGCCAACGTGTCCATGTTTAACGTCCAGCAGCTACCGTCTGGCTCTCATACGCTCAAGCTACTCATCAATGACCTGCTTGGCTCCTACAGTGGTATGATGTTCGACTACGCCTACGTCAACGAAACGCTGGTTGCCAATTCGACAACGACGACAAGCTCCACATCAACAACATCTGCATTTACTCCATTACCAGCCACGTCCTCTTCAGCACCGCAGTACGTCCATTATGTTACCCCAAACCAGACTTGGTACCCACGGTGATCGCATTTAGCACTCATATAGGCGCCATCGTTGGTGGTGTGATCGGCATCCTTGCCGTAGTCACCCTTGGCGCTCTCGCATGCTTTTGGATGCGACGACAGCGTGGGCGCAAGCATGTACCAGAGATGCTCGACCTGCACTCTAACAGCGCGTTGCCACCGTTTGACCCCCACGCGCCCTATGACCCTGTCGCCACCGACGCAGCAGGGACGTACGACCCCTATGCGCAATACGACCGTTCCACGGCCCACGCGCCAGATGATACACTCGCGAGGTCACGTCATACAGATGCGCCGTCGCTCATGCCGCTCGTTCCGAACCGCTTCGTCGCGTCCGCCATCCAACCGAGTCCAAGTTCGCCGGACAGCGGTCGCGACACGGTGAGCCCATTCACCGTCACGTCGAGCAGCAGCAAGACGGGTCTCGTCGTCTCCAACAACACGGCGACCCCATCCGTGTCGTCACAGTCCCAAACGGGGCCTTTGAATGGGTCCTCGGACATGCGCCGAGACGTGTCGCCGTCGTTGACAGACGAACAGGCAGACTTTATCAATAGTCTGCATCAAAATAATGTGCCTGCGGCAGCCATTGCACGCGTGGTGGAGCGGATGCTCGCTGATCGACATGCTGGTATTCGGGAGTGGGAAAGGGAGACGAGGCTTGCGCGGTCATTTTCCATGTCGACTGCTCCACCGAGCTACGATCTCGTCGCAGAGAGGGGGTAGATAGTAGGATATGGACTTCATGCATTGATGGTTAATATTTTTGGTATACTCAGGTACATACATACTTGACTGTACGTTTCTATGGCAGTATTTGGGTATCACGTCACTCAGCGCGACGAACAACAACCTAGGGAAAACAAGTGATCCGAGAAAGTTAGTATGTACATATTGTACCACGAACATGGGAATCAATATCCAAAACACTGCACAAAAAGTTCCGACTGCGCCCTATCCATCCCGCGTCTGGTAACTTGGAGGCGGCGCCGCGCTGGCAAAACTCCTCGCGCGCGTCGATCTCCTGTCGTTCGGCTCGCCAACCAAAAGCTTTGGTGATACGAATCCCTCAAAGACGCGCATGACCGTATCTTGAGGCACATTGTCTGCTCGCAATCGGTCAATGATCTCGACCTGTTCCGGTGTGAGATTGTATCGCTGGTCCGACAAGGGCGGACTCGCGTTCGCCACACGCGACGCGCTCGAGCGGACGTGCGCATCCACGTCTGCATCGTACGAAGGCTGTCGGCGGAGCGGTTGAAAAGCCGCAGAACGATTACCAGAGCTGATAGACTGAGAACTCTGATCTGTCATGGGAGAGGAATAGTTGCCGCCTGCGAGCGCGTCGCGCAGGATAGCAGAACGCATCGCCGCGTCCGTCCGTTCCTGGTTTTGGGAAGAGAGCCCATGGTATGCGTACGGTGCGGGCGGTGAAATGAGATTGTTAACTTCCGATGTGAACGGGTTTACATGGAAGGTTGGGTCTGGGTTAAATTCGTCTTTGTGGGTTGTTGCCTTGCGTTTACGCAAGTAAAAGATGCCGACCGCGAGGCCGGCGAGGAGGGCCAACCCTCCTAACGTGGCCCCCACTATGGCTCCCACATTGACTCTAAAGAGACAAAGTATGGTGTCAGTCGGTGTTTAGGCAAATAAAGAAGATATCCGACTTTTTAGCAGTCGTCGAGTTGTTTGTGGACGTGGGCGTGGGAGTGGGGGTCTGAGAAGATGTCTGGGATGCCGAGGTGGATGCTGATGTCGACACTGGCAACGCCACGAACGTCTCGTTGACGCGTGCATAATCGAATTTCATGGAAGTGCCACCTCCGTTCCAATCCAACAGGGTCATTTTCATGGTATGGTTCCCAGTCGGGAGCCCTTGGATGTCATACAGAGTAACGTTGGATACCTGAAAGGTCGGACCAGGGGGAGCGTCGATCGAGTTGGAAATAGCTGGACCATCGTCGATGGAAAAACTGGCCGACATGCCTGACGCACCGGCGTTGAAGACATACATTGTGATACCAGACCCTAGGGTAGACGGTGAGGGGAACATTATAACGATGAACCAGGACGACATTACCTACAAAGGGCATCTGGACGAAGCAGTTTTCCTCGGTGGTGCATACCCCGACTGGAAGAAAAAAGAAAGTAAATAGGATTCATCCAACACACAAGGTGGTAACTTACGGGCGCTGTAGGCGTGCGTGGTCAGACGAAACCCGAGGAGAGCAGATAGATGGGGACGCACTAGTCTTGATCATAGCAGTGCGAGGGATCCAGGACGATGGTATAGTTGCCTGTCGAGTTGGTAATACTCAGGGCAAGTTGCGGGCTACCAACAGAGAAAGTCTGCCAGCCCTGCCCTCCCTGAGTAGGCGGCATGGAGTATATAACAGAGGTATTGGCATTGTCGATATAATAATCCGCCAATACGACCGTAGCAAGGAGTAGGGGAGTGAAGTACCGCATGGGCCCCGTCTCTCTGAGTGTCTAACTCGCGTTCAAGGACCAAGCCAAGTGAAGGGGCGGGAGTAAAAGGGAAAGTTTGGTTATCATCAAGAGGCGATGTACTAAGCGATAATCTTGGCAACATAGTGTCAACGGATTGAGCAACATCATGTCAATGTCAAGGTGGCGGGAGAAGATAAACACAGGAGTCCTGATCAATTTGGTCTACTCGATCAAATTCCACTCCACGGAACGACTTGGATACAAGAATAAGGTACAGGATGCATCAAAAAACTTCTACACTCCTTCTACAAACTGATCTCCACCAGCAAAAGAGTCGAGACATTCCCAAGAGCTCTGTGCATCCGTCAACACGGAAGACGACTGCGATACGAGCTCTGCATCGCGAGTCAACTCCGAGACCGTACGCAAGAACACCACTGGGTGTGGAGGCGACGGAACAGCGCCCACGGCACTCGAGAATGCAGACGAGAAATCGAGGGTGGGAAAAACAAGATCGTGCTGTGCACTACCAGCACTGACAGGCAATCGAGATGGAACATCACGTCCGTCAACCTCTTCGATCTCGCGAGTGACACTGTCAAGCGAGGATGACCGGGGGTCCGTGTTCGTGTACGGAGTCTGTCTCAGATCAGGAACGTGGACCAAAGTGGGATGTCTGTCGGGATGAGTTTCTTCAAGCGAATACCACTCCTCTGCGCTGTCACCAAGGATGGAACGGACGTGACTGGTATTCCAACCTTTGAATGTGACGCGCAAAACGGTGCACTGCTTCTCTTGTGTGTCCTGAGCGTTATGGCGCGGTCCAAAAGCGTATGCGTCCACGTTGACCCCAGGATCATCCCACACGTTTGCGGCGTCGAGTCTGGAAAACAGGGTTGACACCCTGAGGGAATGCAGGCGGTGTGTAGTGTGAATGGATGCTAGATCAGCGATCGGGAGGAGTGGGTGTGCACCGCCTTCGACATCGTGGGCTGACAAGGGGAGCCGCGCAGTCGGGGTTGGGGCAAGAGGCACAAGGAGGTGGGTAGTGACAGCAGGAACAGGCTGGATGGGGAAGTAGACGTCGAGCTCGGATGGTTCACTTTGGTGCCTGGTCATGACAGGGGTAGGTTTGGGCTTGAGCATCTCCCGAGACTTGTGGGTTGTCTTGTTCTCCATAGCGCGGCGCATCCTGCGTGTCTCTTTCTTCTTCGTCTTGACATCCCACTCAGCTTCCCAGAGAGCCCTAGTGGCAATAGGGACATTATCGACCATGTTTTGGAAGATGGGTCGGCCAGAGTGGAATGCGCGAGCAGTGCCCAAACCAACCTGTGTGACATTTGCGGGAACCGTAGGTGGCTTGGGCAGGCGAGGGGGAGAAAAGGGTCGAGAGAGAGCATGTCTCACGGGGAGAGAGAACCGGGCATTGATACTCTGTGAGTTTGAGAAATGGGTAGGACGGATAAACGCGGGCTGAGGTGAGACCGCAAGGGAAGAGTGGGAGAGACCTGGAGTGAAAAGGTGAGAGGCGATACGAGACAAGAAAGTGCGGGTCTCTGAGATGAGGCGGTTTGCTGTCAAAGTTGGAGGATTCGGACGAGTAGTGAATGCATGAGTGTGTAACGATCTCGCCGATTTAACGACGCCGATACCCTGCCTCAGCGGGTGGACGCCGTGCGAGACGGTGACCATGGTCGACTGTATCGTCGTGCTGAGCGTCGTCGGTGCTCTAATACCCCTGCCATGCCGAAGCCGTACGTGGACTGACTAAGCAACACGGCAGCTACCAATCGCATACATTATAATCTTCTTCCAGATAGGCTGAAACCATCTATGTATGAGATTAGACTAAACCTCGGTGCTGTGGTCGGCGGCGCATGCGGGGGACTCGCTGTACTCATCGCCATCATCACAGCCATCCTCTTCCTCGAACAGCGCAGATTGCGTCCAATCAGAAAGCCGCCGGTCCAATCCATTCCCGATCGTGTCCTCGCGAGAATATGACGGCGAACCGAGCCTCACCCGTCGAGACGCAGAGGCTGTAACTGCCGAAACTTGGAGCAAGTTCCTCATACTCCTCTGTAGTCCCTGACTAACGATTAACCTGTTCATTTGACTCACATCTTGTTTATCCCGTCATTCGCTGCAGCTTGTCGGACTCTATCTTTGTTACTATGAACATTGCTCCTCTCTTCCTTCCAGAGTCAGTACATTAAAAAGTGTCTCCAATCAGCTGGGTATGAACCGAACACGGATACATGTAGTAGCCTTCCACGTACAACAAAAATCAAAGGGATCACAAGAGGTGATACATACAGACATGATGATTGTTCGGGCTCGCTCTCTCATTGTGCCTGTACGAAATCATAACTGGGTGGCGCCGAACCTATCGTCGTTTCCCCGTCCCCAAAATCGTTCATCATCGCATGCCATGCCATACCCCCAGATGACGCCCGTCCCTGCGTTGACGTGGACAAGTTGGCCGAGTTGAGATGCGGTCGTAGTTCCGGGTCATTATAACCGGTCGTGTTCGCCCCTTGTGGATTCGCCAACATGCGTTCCAGCACGCGCGCGACCACTGGCGCAGGAACATTGTTGTTGAACAGGCTATTGACAAAGTCCGCTTGGTCGTCCGTCAGCACTTCGTTTGGACGCGTGCCAGGAACGTCGGAGTGGGCGGCTGGGTCCTGCTCGGCGTCGCCTTGCGGCGCAGGGCCCGCTTTTTCGCCAGGGTACCCGTCTCCCCCTCCCGGACGTACTGCCGGCTGTCCTGGTGGAGTCGGCGCGGATGGACCGTGATCTTGAGGTACTGCCGCCGATGTTGTCGCTGCTACTGCTGTTGCTGTTGCAACACCAAGCAACAGTGGTGTAGACGAGGTGGCACCGTTGCTGCCGCTCGACGCACTGCGCATGTGAGAAACATTGGTTGTTGAACTGGGGTTATTTGCCAGATTGAGGGTGGAGCCCGTCTCCGACTCTGTCCATGGTAGTAGAGGACGGGATGAACCGGAGGGTCGACTGGAGGACAGCACTGCAGCGCTGGCAAATGGGTCTGTGCTAGTGGTACCAGAAAATGGGTCCGCGCTGATGGTACCAGCATCCATAAACCTGCCTTCAGCTTGCGGGGGGTGAAGCAGGCTGAGTGTCTCCATATGCTGGCGACGGCGACGACGGAAACAGAAAAATGCCAGACCGAGGAGTGCGAGAAGACCAACACCCCCAATAACGCCGCCCACGACAGCGGCAAGGTTGGTTCTGGGGCGACATTAGGCTGGAATCGATTGTAATTGGAAAAGGACCTCACTTTTTTGAGGTCGAGGACGTAGAGACGGTTGTACCAGTGCTATTTCCGGATGACGTGCTTGAAGGAAGTGCTGCCGTCCCGGATGACTGAGAAGAAAACACTATTGCAGAGGATACAAGTGCAGAGGATACAAGGGACACAGAGCTCGTCCGAGTTCCTGTCGAACTCGTCAGTTGTGAAGTGGTTTGTGCATTGGATGACGCTGGCGTTGAAGTTGGAGATTGCGCGGGAGTAGAGCTTGGTGTAGGACTCGGACTTGGGGTCGAACTGGTCGGACCCGAAACTTGTGCCTGATTAACGTCGATATAGTCCAGCATCATCCCACTAAAGCCGCCATTCCAATCCTGCACTGTCATTACTGCTGAATGTGTCCCAGACGGTATGTTCTGTACGCTGAAGAGAACGGCATGAGGGATATAGTATTGCGGTGCTGGAGGTACGTCGAGGGTTGCCGTCGTTGCACTCCCTGAGTCTATGGAAAGAGAGGCAGACATCCCTTGCGGTCCAGCTCGTAGAACATAAATAGTAATTCCGGAGCCTAGAGCCAGAATAAGATGGCATTACTTCCTTGTCCCTGCGGCAAAAGTCCAAAGAACGTACCTGTGAATGAGAATTGCATTGCACAATTGTCCTTTGCAGCACATGCAGCATCTACATGATCAAGTCAAACATCAGGTAAGGACAGTCACCTCTTATCGTCGACTTACAAGTGCTACAGCGCCATCCGATCACACCATGAGTATAGAATCGATGATAGAGTGCACTGAAGTACTTACTATGTGCCATCGTAACACTGAGTTGCATCTACAGTTTGCATTGTCCCGTTGGGCAACCGAATCTCCAGTACTTCTCCAGTATCAGAGCCAAATGGGCCCCATACTGGGCCGGCCGGGTTTTCGGAGAACTTGAGTACTGAATAATTGCTATCGTCGATGGTATAATCGGCAGAGACAAGCGCGCAGAATAGAGAGACGACCAGAAACAAAAGCTGATGTTTAGACATGCTGAAAAAACAGAAGGAGGACAGTGCAGCCCTGTTTAATGTCTGGAAAACAAGGCGCTTGGGACCAATCAATGAGTGGAAGGGGCCAGGAGTGAGATATCCTGGATAAGTCAGCTGCAAAAATGAATTAGAGAACACAAGGGAAGGAAGGGGAGCTCCAACCATTTGCAGTCGTTCGGTGGCGATGCATTGATGCCCTGGCGATGATGATGGTGAACAACAGCTGAGAAATTTGCCGTAACACTTTGAGAATGACTACAATGTAACAGGAGAGTTCCGTGAAGGGCGCCGAGTCTAAGGTTAGAGTGCGATAGATAGGCTCCCTTAAGTGAGCCGCAGTCGTCTAGTTCAACATCGCTCAACCTGTCGCAAACGGTACTGCCAGTGATTTATCAACGCCATTCAACTCAAGTGCGAGGTTGGCGCAGTCCTGTGGGAAATGGGAGGTGGCATGTGAGCGGAACGGCCCGACGCTCGGGTAACAAGACCAGTCCAGTCACGATGAATGATAAGCAAAACCGCACCTTTCTACCTACTGCGAGTATGACTTGTGCGTTGCGGGTGGTTGGTTTGACTCTCAGACGGCCCATCTCGCAGCACTTGGCTCGGCGTCTACCTTGCTTGCCGGAATCCACGTGGATTGAAATATATGCCTTTTTGGTTCCTGCCACGTTTTGTCACACACTGAACCACTTTCAAGTTCGAGTGCCAATAGTTTTGTCTCATGACAAGCAAAGTTATGGTGGTCAGCGCGGTTATAAGGTGATTATTGTCAGTGATAGCGATAGATGACCGTTGAGAGCTTGGCGAGTTTTGTGGTTGACTCATGGGCTGTTTGACAGTGGAATCACCTTGCATGCAAGCCCTCTGTGGGGGCAGACACCCTGGCGGTCGACAGAGACCACAGGGCCAGCTTCCCATCGCCAACAAGATGTTTAGCCTACCGCGCTGCACTAGCCCGAGTACTAGCAAAGAACACGACGAGAATCCCTCAAGCATGTTGTTCCCTTGCTTATCGTTGAGGGTTAGCACTCCAATTTCGAAATCTGTCTGATTGTCGTCAATGAAATACAATGTATGCCGTGAATTTTTTCCAATACTGAATGCAATCTCCGTAATCTAACTGCTCTAACGCAGCGTGACCAATTCTGTTTGAAGAATTCTGTATTAGTTACTGGTTACCACAGCCAAGACATTCAGACCGATGTAGGATGGATCGCAACCGTATCATCGAGGTTGTTTGCGTGCTATTGGCAGCGCGTAAGTGTGAGCAATCAATGCCCGGGCCACTAACTTCATGATTTGATGGTAGAACAAGACTACATCGTCGTCCAGAAATTGTAAGATACAGAAATAGTATCAACCTGCCAGGGATACAACTTAATGAATTAGTGGCATGTAGTACCACTATACTCAAACTTGAAACTTCTTTCAGCTCGAATGCCACAGATGTTTCGCCGGGGGACTCGCTGTACTCATCGCCATCATCACAGCCATCCTCTTCCTCAAACAGCAAGCCGCCGGCCCAATCCATTCCCTGTTGTGGTTCATGACCAGATCGTGTCATCGCGAGGACATCCTACGATATGACAGCGAACCGAGCCTCACCCATCATTTCAGCCGCTTGAAATGCAGAGGTTGTAACTGCCGAACCTTGGGGCATCGACCAGCGATGCCTTTTCGGGGGACGGATGGATAACCTTTCGAACCTTCGGACACCCTGGGGTAGACGGAGAATGCTGCCCTCCGGAGAGCTTACCGCGCTGGTCAGACGCGCTCTTGGGGGAGTCGGATGGATTACCGTGACGTTTGTCATTGATTCTAGACGCCGCGAGGACATCACATTCCAGCTCTAGGGCTCAAAATCCCCCCCAGGTCGGTTCAGCACCTCCAGGTTACCAGATGCTGGAAGACCTACCAGCTCTTCATACACCTCTGTATTCCCTGACTAACGACTAACATGTCTTATGCTGTACGATCGACTCTCACATCTTACCCGTCTTTCGCTTCAGCTTGCCGGACTCTATTTTTGTTACTATGAACATTGTTCCTCTCGTCCTTCCAGAGTCAAGTTCAGGACTTCATTATACATTAGAAAGGGGTCTCCAGTCAGCTGGGTATGAAATGAACACGGATACATGTACAAGATACCACTGTACATACAGTACATCAAAAACCGAAGCGATCACAAGAAATGATACATACAGACATGGTGATTGTTCACCGTGCTTGCTCTCTCATTGCCTGCACGAAATCATAACTCGGTGGCGCTGTACCTATCGTCGTTTCCCCGTCCCCAAAATCGTTCATCATCGCATGCCATGACATACCCCCAGATGATGCCCGTCCCTGCGTTGACGTGGACAAGTTGGCCGAGTTGAGATGCGGTCGTAGTTCCGGGTCATTATAACCGGTCGTGTTCGCCCCTTGTGGATTCGCCAGCATGCGTTCCAGCACGCGCGCGACCACTGGCGCAGGAACGTTGTTGTTGAACAGGCTATTGACAAAGTCCGCTTGGTCGTCCGTCAGCACTTCGTTTGGACGCGTGCCAGGAACGTTGGGCTGTGTGGGTAGGTCCTGCTCGGCGTCGCCTCGCGGCGCAGGGCCCGCTTTTTCGTTGGGGTGCCCATCTCCGCCTCCCGGACCATCTTGAGGTATTGCCGCCGATGTTGTCGCTGCTACTGCTGTTGCCGTTGCAACACCAAGCAACAGTGGTGCAGACGAGGTGGCACTGTTGCCGACGCTCGACGCATTGCGCATGTGAGAAAAGTTGGTTGTTGAACTGGGGTTATCTGTCAGATTGAGGGTGGAGGCCGTCTCCGACTCTGTCCATGGTTGAAGAGGACGGAATGAACCGGAGGGTCGACTCGGGGATAGCACTGCAGCGCTGAGGTCTGTGCTAATGGTACCGGTAAATGGGTCTGCGCTGATGGCACCAGCACCCACAAACCTGCCTTCAGCTCGCGGGGGGAGAAGCAGGCTGAGTGTCTCTATACGCCGGCGACGGCGACGACGGAAACAGAAAAATGCCAGACCGAGGAGTGTGAGAAGACCAACACCCCCAATAACGCCGCCCACGACAGCAAGTTTGGTTCTGGGGAGGCGACATTAGGCTGGAATCGATTGTAATTGGAAAAGGACCTCACTTTTTTGAGGTCGAGGATGTAGAGACGGCTGTACTAGTGCCATTTCCGGATGACGTGCTTGAAGGAAGTGCTGCCGTCCCGGATGACTGAGAAGAAGATACAAGGGACACAGAACTCGTCGGAGTTCCTGTCGAACTCATCAGTTGTGAGGTGGTTTGCGTGGATGATTGCGCGGGAGTAGAGCTTGGTGTAGGACTCGAACTTGGGGTCGAACTGGTCGGACCCGAAACTTGTGCCTGATTAACGTCGATATAGTCCAGTAGCATGCCACTAATGTCGCCATTCCAATCCTCCACTGTCATCACCGCTGAATGTGTCCCAGACGGTATGTTCTGTACGTTGAAGAGAACGACGCGAGGGATATAGTATTGCGGTGCTGGAGGTACGTCGAGGGTTGCCGTCGTTGCACTCCCTGAGTCTATGGAAAGAGAGGCAGACATCCCTTGCGGTCCAGCTCGTAGAACATAAATAGTTATTCCGGAGCCTAGAGCCAGAATAAGATGGCATTACTTCCTTGTCCCTGCGGCAAAAGTCCAAAGAACGTACCTGTGAATGAGAATTGCACTGCACAATTGTCCTTTGCAGCACATGCAGCATCTACAGGATCAAGTCAACATCAGGTAAGGACAGTCACCTCTTATCGTCGACTTACAAGTGCTACAGCACCATCCGATCACACCATGAGTATAGAATCGATAATAGATTGCACTGAAGTACTTACTAGGTGCCATCGTAACAGTGAGTTGCATCTACATCTTGCGCTGTCCCGTTGGGTAACCGAGTCTCCAGTATTTGTCCGGTACCAGAGCCAAATGGGCCCCATACTGGGCCGGCCGGGTTTTCGGAGAACTTGAGTACTGAATAATTGCTATCGTCGATGGTATAATCGGCAGAGACAGGCGCGCAGAACAGAGAGACAACCAGAAACAAGAGCTGATGTTTAGACATGCTGAAAAAATACAGGGAGGACAGTGCAGCCCAGTTTAATGTCTGGAAAACAAGGCGCTTGGGACCAATCAAGGAGTGGAGGGGGCTAGGAATGAGATATCCTGGATAAGTCAGCTGCAAAAATAAATTAGAGGACACAGGGGAAGGAAGGAGAGCTCCAACCATTTGCAGTCGTTCGGTGGCGATGCACAGATGCCCTGGCGATGTTCTGATGATCAAGAAACACTTTGAGTGAGTTCCGTGAAGAATGTGAGTGGGCGCCGAGTCTAAGGTCGGACTACGACAGATAGACTCCTTTAAGTGAGCCGCAGTCGTCTAGTTCAACATCGCTTAGCCTGTCGGAAACGGTACTGCCAGTGATAACGCCATTCAACTCAGGTGCGAGGTTGGCGGAGAGTCCTGTCAGGTAGCATGTGAGCAGAACAGCCCGACGCTCGGGTAACAAGTCCAGTCCAGTCACGATGAATGATAAGTAAAACCGCACCTTTCTACCTATTGCGAGAGCGAGAAGTATTACTTGTGCGTTGTGGGTGGGGGGTTTGACTCTCAGACGGGGCCATCTCGCAGAATCACTCACTTGGGACCACAGAGCGAATCGATAAACGTGCAAGATGGAATCCACGTGGATTGAAACATGTGCCTTTTTGGTTCCGGTTCCTGCCGCGTTTTATGATACAACCACTTTCGGGTGCCAATAGTTTCACAAGCAAAGTCCCAAGGGAACTGCAACCACCAACTAATGTAACTAGAGTCAAAATTGAAAAGCCAATATGGTGGTAAGCGCGGTTATAAGGCAATTATTGTCAGTGACAGATGACCGTTAGGAGCCTAGCGAGTTTTGTGATTGACTCATGGGCTCTTTGACAGTGGAATCACCTTGCATGCAAGCCATCTGTGAGGGCAGACACCCTGGCGGTCGACAGACCACACGGCCAGCCTTTCATCGCCAACAAGATATTTAGCCTACCGCGCTGCACTAGCCCAAGTACCGGCAAAGAACACGACAAGAATCCCTCAAGCATGGTGTTCCCTAATCGTTGAGGGTTAACACTCCAATTTCGAAATCTGTCTGATTGTCGTCAATGAAATACAATGTATGCTGTGAATGTTTTCCAATACTGAATGCAATCTCCGTAGTCTAACCGCTCTAACGCAGCGTGACCAATTCTGTTTGAAGAATTCTGTATTAGTTACTGGTGACCACAGCTAAGATATTCAGACCTTCAGCCGACGTAGGATGGATCGCAACCGTATCATCCAGGTCCCGTTTGCGTGCTATTGGCAGTGCATAAGTGTGAGCAATCTTCGGGATTTCCAGACCTACCACCCATTTTAACGGCTACTGCAAAGCCTTGCATGACTTCGTCACTTCCCGATCCAATGATATGAACTCCAACAACACGCTCCTCTTCGCCCACGACAACGAGTTTGTAAACTGTTGGTTCCTTGTGGGCTTCCGCAATCTGTGAAAAATAGAGCGCACGGAACGACGACTTGTCTAGAGACAAAGATCAGAATTGTCCCAAAAGACCACACTCGGCTTACAGATCTTTACGTCCTTGCCATACTTCTCGTATGCTTCTGGTTCTGTAAGACCTACAGTGCCAATAGTGGGGTGCCTAAGCCAGCTCAGTACTATGTCACACAACGCCGAAAAACTCGACTGACGAAAAAACGACAGTGGGAATGTCCTCATATGAGAGTTTGTCGTTCTTGAACTTCTCGGGTCCAAATAGTCTATTGGACAGCCGCCTGCCGGCTGCGATGGCGACAGGGGTAAGAAGGGCTTTACCTTGCACGTCACCGATCGCATAGATGCCCGGGACGTTGGTGTTCTGGAATTTGTCAACGATGATGTCGCCCTTCTTGTCGAGCTTAACCCCGACTTCCTCAAGGCCAAGGCCTTCCGTGTTGGCATGTCGACCGATTGCCCAGATTAAGCAGTCGACTTCAGTGGTCTGCCCGTTGTTATCGTAGATCGTAAGGGTCTTTCCCTTCTCCCCTTCTACGCGTTTGATTGTAGAATGCTTGTGTATCTTGACTCCAGTGTGCTCCGTCCATGGTGTCAGCGTGTCCTGTAAAATGGGGTCGAAGGTACGCAGGACTTTATCACGTCGGATGAAAAGGTGTGTCTCCGTTCCGAGCGAGTTGAATATTCCGGCGAATTCTATAGCAATGTAGCCAGCTCCGACGATTGCAACACGCTTAGGTTGTTCCTCCAGATCGAAGAATCCGTCGGAGTCAATACCAAGGCTCGCCCCAGGAATAGCATCATCCGAAGGGATTGTTGGACGCCCCCCGGTAGCGACCGTTATGTGATCTGCGTGTAACGTGTACTTTTGACCATCTGGGCGAGTGATCTCGACGGAACTGGGAGACGTTAGACGCCCGAGCCCAGCGTGGTACTCCACCTTTTCCTTCTCAAGATTGTTCTCGTAGATGTTGTTCAGCCTGCGGATGTATGCGTCGCGCTGGCGCTTAAAGGTAGCCCAGTCGAATTTGGGTTTTGGAAGCCCCTGGAAATGGTATCCTTCGGATGCATGTCGCAGTTTGTCTGCCAGGTCGGCGGCGTGCCACATAATCTGAGAATGCGGTCGACTAACATTCAATAGGTTATCATAGATAATTTTTGCACCTTCTTGGGAACACATCCTGAATTAAAGGGGACCTTGAGCTCAATGGTATGTCGCAAGCAGCAAGAACCGCTTACCAACGTTCACGCACGTACCGCCCAGGTGGGGGGAAACCTCGATGAGAGCGGATTTCTTGCCATACAGAGCCGCGCGACGCTGTGGGTAGATTCAAAATGGAAAGTGATGAACTCCTGAGATGGCTGACCGAAGAAGCGACACCACCACTGCCACCTCCGATGCATATATAGTCGTAGCGTTCATGCTGGGGATGATCTACTGGTGCCATCTTGGTTGATAGGGGGCTAAAAGACCTTGACAGCTGCGACAGGATTGAATGAGTTGGGATTAACTGGATATAGGTACGCTACCTGGTGAAGTCGCGGGAGTGCACGGGGAACAAGCACTGAAGAGGAAGACGTCAAATTTGCTGGGGATGTTGCTGTAATGTATCGGGAAAACGGCTTTAGTGAAGATAAACGGGAGGCAGCGTACGTCCAGATCATTCTGGGATGCCTTTTATATATGTGTCTGTGCAGTCCCTTCTTATGATGCACTCGAGTGACATGTGACGCCATATCACGTGCCAACATTACCAAGCCTAACTTCGAAGCATAGCCACCACAACTGAAAAATTGGTCATTCCCAGGGGTGGCGAGCCGGTAGGCGAGCCGAGAAGCTACCCAGGGGTCGGCGTCGGCCACTGGACAGATCCTACCCAGGGGCAGCGACGACTTCACTGGAACGGACACAGACGAAATCGACATCACCAGCAACATCTCGGTCTCGGATGCTGACAACACGAATGCACGCATCAATGCGGCAACGATTGTGAGCGGCAGACACGCCCAGAGCTGGAACTGATATCGTCCACACACTCAAACGGTGCGTCCGGAAAATGCGACACGGCTTTCCGTTTATCGCTCACTACCCTCACTCTCTCGTTTACCAACCCTGCTCCTTTCCCTCCTCGACTCCTGCGCCTACCCCAACTTGACGACCTGGTACCTCAATGATGTGTTTAACCCATCGATGCCCAACGATCCTCGCGTCAAGTACTTCAGCATGGCGTCCTGGATCAACGAAATGAACATTTGGCATCTACTCTGGCTTCCGAACATGGTCCCCGACGATGCGGAGAGGAAAGCAAGCGAACATCTGAAAGTAGCAGGTAGGACATAACCCGGGTGCGCTCCCTAGTGATTCCCATCGCGTTTTTTCTTCACTAATTATTCTGCTGCAGCTTCTCGACGGTTACTGAGAACCAGCCGTGCTCACGCGACCATATGTGGGTGAGTACTATACAGTTTTAGACAAGTCGTCAATGCCCTGCTCAACCGCTCGCTCAACATCATAGAGGGCAACGGTGCTCGTCCTCTTCATCGTTGTCGTCACTTTGCTACGTCTCGCGCTATTACTTTTTCGACTGACATGCTACCTGCGAAGGCGTCAAGGCGCAAGTGAAAGATACTCACTTCTCCTCAAAAGCTTATGGTCAACGTGATTCAAAGGAGACGGTTCTCAATGGTCGCCTACAGCTCGACATACTCCAGTTCATCCAACGAGAACACAAACTACGTAGTTACACACTCAATTCTGTTTGTGCGCAATTCCTAGGCGAGCAGAAAGAAGACGTCCACTACTCGGTTATTATGGAATTACAGAATGGTGGAGCCGAGTCCAGGAGGCGGTTGGCTGTGTATTGTTTGAAGGTCGCGTCATTTGGTATACACTTGCTGATGAATTTCATCTAACATACACCCCACTTAGGACGCATACCTGCCGCAGCGATTGCTCGATAAGCTGATGTGCTTCGTAAACTACACTGAAATGGCCCGCATTACTGGGGTACCATTCAATTTTTTGCTCTCTCGTGGGCAGTCCATCAAGGTACTCTCTCAACTCTTCCGAAGAGCAAATGAAGAAGGCTATATTGTGCCTGCGTTCAAGAGTGAAGGTAAGCCACGGCGCTTACATGGAGTGCAATGCCACTTGGCTGACCGAAAATCTATAGGTACGGACAAACAGTATGAGGGTGCAACTGTCATCGAGCCGAAGAAAGGTTACTATGATACGCCTATTGCGACACTCGACTTCAGTTCTCTGTACCCCTCCATTATGATGGCTCACAACCTGTGCTACACAACGCTTTTGAACAAGCCGACTATTGACCGACTAGAGCTCGTCAGACGTGGATTACATTCAGACGCCAAATAACGGTATGGCACCTCGCTGATATCCACCCCTTCTACTATTCAGTCCTTGACTTTTTCATTACGAAGACAAACCGAGTTACCAACCATGCTAGAGGACCTCGGAAATGTGTGAAGGCTGATCTCAAGAAAGAAACCGACCCTTTCAGAAGAGCAGTACTGGATGATCGTCAACTCGCCCTCAAGGTATGGTTGGCGATGTTGTTGATCTACGCGGGCTCACTATCATACAGATAAGCGCCAATTCTGTGTACGGCTTCACTGGCGCAACAATTGGGAAGCTGCCGTGTCTTGCCATCTCATCTAGTGTGACCGCGTACGGTCGCCAAATGATCGAGAAAACCAAGCAGGTTCGGTTTCCAACATGAACGCTTACGACATCTCTCAATTCTTCATAACATTACAGGAAGTAGAAGCCGAGCGCTATCGAATGGCCACAGCTACAATACTGAAGTATTTATGGTGATACAGATTCAGTCATGCCACATTGTTGGTTCCCAAGTCCTCTCTTTCGATGATGAGGCAGAGCTCCTTCACACTTGGCGGGACGTCATCGAACGGGTGGATCCCGACGTAGTCGTTGGGTACAATGTCGCAAATTTCTATTGGCCATGCCTCATGGGCAGGGCAAGCCCCTGAAAGCCATCAGATTTCCCCAACTTGGGAGACTGAAGGGTACGTCTATTGACCAAGGACAACAACCTTCTTGGCAAGTTTGAGCTTTCGGGCGTTCTCTCATGGTGTTCCTCAGATGTTCGCTCCCCTGCTCCATCCGTTTGTGCCGACCTCAGCCGCTTGCAACAACAACAACACGGATGTCATGGCAGCACGCCAGGCAACTCGTCCAAGACATCACGGTGATGCCCCCAAAGCCCGAGTACTTTGACATCATTCCACTGGACCAAGTATTATTACCTCCGTGACGGGTCGGGTTACAGTGAACGTGTCGTGTACCCTGGACATGATATAACTCTGTTCCATTCCGTGACCCCGAGATGCTGCGTGTCGTTGGACACAATGTCTCTCATGACCGGCAGCATGTCTGCGAAAAGTATAGTCCTTCACGCTATCAATAGGATCCCATTGCATCGATGACTCGGAAGCCAACCATATCGAATAGCATGCAGAGACTGTCGACTCCCGAGTGTCGAGGCGGCGCTCGACTCGGAGATCGTCAGCATGTGCAATTCCAAGTCACAAGCAGCATCCAAGGCTGATGCTGCGTGGCACACACAACTCCGTCATCTACGTGTGAAGATTGAGGAAAGTTTACCTTTTATCTCAGCTCCGAACATGATGCAGACATGACTGATGCCCAAGTCTCACAGCAACACTCGGAAGATCTCGCGATTACCAACAGCTTGGTGGACATAGCAAAACTGTATTGCAATATGGGATTTTGTGATGTCCTCGAGAGAGGCCATTCTTGCTGGCATTCAGTATTAGTCACTGGTGATGAATCCTGCTACATAATGCGGAGCACACTTATAATGTGACCTGTGCTCGGACTTCAGAGCAACAAAATACACTAGGCGTACTGTACAGTAATACAACAGTGGATTTATTGACCTTGATTGGGTCATTCAGCCCTCGGAGTCAGTGTCAAGCTCGTCCCCTGCAACCAGCTCTCCAATCCTGGCTTCCCCACATTGTTTTGCTGCCTCCTGCATTGCACAAAGGACTTCCTCCATCTGCCTGATATTACTGACATGTTCATACACCTCTCGGGCAATGTTTTTGTGAAAGCCAAGCCTTGCAGCAATCTCACTCACACGGATGTCATACCCGTAATGAGCAAGCGGGATTACATCACCCGGATGGACAGGAAAGCTGTCGGAGGGAACATTGACTTGGCAGTTGTTTAATTGACCATCAGTCTGATTACGAATGTAATAACGTACTTGATGACACACATTTGTGGGCTCGCTGGACTCCGACTTGACCTGGGGGTTGATTTTGCCCCCGAGTTGCCGGGATGAGTGACCGAGCAGGTACACCATGGCCAGCCCCTCTGGACTGATGACTTGAACCCTGAGGCTGGGCATCCTTGTCCCTAACACACAAATTAGGCCCAGTGGGATTCAAGTCACAGTTGGAGCCCGAGGTGAGTGCAGTCATGGAGCTGACATTCGACTTGGACTTGGAGTTGTAAGACTGGGATGGTGGCATGATCTTGGAAGGGTTCTGTGTGGCACACAGCTTCGACATGAACTTGTCCACTGGCAGCACAGTGATGAGTCTGGGTCAACTCAGAGTCTCAGACATCCCTGATCAGTGCTTGATCATTCCATGCAAATGCACCACACTGGACAACCTAAGTTATCAGAAGCAGCTCTCAGATTTGCGATCAGTGAATCGGCAATTGCTGGTCTGTGGTAAACCCCAACAAATTTACAATGTTCACCACACAAAATTTCAAATGAGCATAGTGCATCTCACTCTGTCGTAAACATGTCAGTTTTTGAGCCAAAGGTCATTGCATCCCTCCTCCGAAACAGCTGTATTGTGCAGCCAGGTGAACGGGAGAAGTTCAGAACACAGTGGTCCCAGTCTGTGAGTTCACACTTGGTGCTCAACAGACCCAGACTAATGGCATTGGCACTCTGAAAAAAACAGGTTGACAAACGAGTAGGAAGATGGAATAACCTACCAGCAACGAAGGCGAGCAACCGCCCACTTGCTCAGCTGAAGTGGGAGGCCGAAGTGGTCGAGTACGTCACCTCGCTATGGAACGCAACGCGCTGCCGTAGTCAGAAAGCCACGACAACGAAAACACTTGGATTTGATGTACCAATCCTTGGGCCTCGTTTCGTACCACCAACCCACCTACACTCTCAGTTGCGACCTGGACCTACCAACATCCAGCCGGACGTGCAATACCTCAAACCTATCAACATCATCCACCCACTGTACTACCCAGAGCTCGCAAGGTGTCCTCGATGCATGTCCTGTGACAACGTAAGTTGGGAAGGCTGGACAACAACAGGCCCACGCGAGCTCCATGGAATATCACACGAAGAGACAGCGCTCGGATTGCAGCTGCGCTGCGACAGTTGCAAGCGCAGTCGCAGTGGGTCGGAGACTTCAGCGGGCGATGTCACAATGATGGCGGATGGCGGAGAGACTCAGACCAGAGGGTTGGAAGGGGTGGCCAGTTCCAAGCCCGGCTTGCAGTCGAATAACGAGGGCAACACAAAAGATGGTGGCT
Source organism: Boletus reticulatus (assembly GCA_038093535.1). Classification (NCBI taxonomy): domain Eukaryota; kingdom Fungi; phylum Basidiomycota; class Agaricomycetes; order Boletales; family Boletaceae; genus Boletus; species Boletus reticulatus. Next base: position 486,038 of record JBBPSJ010000004.1, read on the forward strand.
ATTGCTTTGCACTGACAAGCCATGTCTTCTGGAAAGGATGGAACCACTGGGAGATCCCAGGTAGGTCCATGACTAGTCTTTCGTCAGTGAATTCCACTCAATGGGTGTGGTAGGGGAAATACCTGTCTTTTACAAGCGTTGCGCGCTGACTCGCGAGCTGTTCAACCTCGTAATTGAGATCCGACCATCTACAACATCAGCAGGGTTGGCAGAGCAGCTCAAACGTGAGTGCTTACCTGCAGCGGCCGTGTTGTCTGATGGTGGTGGCTGATGACCACTCGGAGCTGTAGAGCTTCACCTCCTTGAGTATCACAGGCACAAGTGGGCCTATCTCAAAGCTGTCCAGCGTGAGCAAAGCAAGGCGACAGGCACCGCTGGGCTGGCCAAATTTGGAATCACAGCAAACACGCTCAAACCCTTCTCGACTCCAGACGACCCACAAGGCTACGCGGACAAGTCCATCTCGCATGAAGTGATCACTGAAGCCTTTTTGGACTTCAGCGGTCGCACTCGGCAAGCAGAATCACAGCTGTATTTGAGGTCACTCCCCAGTAAGTCCATCTGTGTCCGTTGATCACACACCACTAACTAATTGTTCTTCGTGTTACTACCAGCTCGATGCGGATCCATCGACAGCACATTCAAGTCCGCCGGCAAGGCGACCATCACCGACAGTCACTGTCGGAGGACGAAGGAGTTGCGGGGTGGGATTCTAAGCATGATCAACGAGAGAGGCGAGATCGTTGCTTGGGTAAGTACTAGTCAAGGAAAATGCTCTCAACTACGACTAATGAGACTCGGATGTCTCCACAGCGCCTCTGTCAAACTAAAGCCAATGCCGAGATCACCGAGTTGCTGATGGGAATCCGGCGTCGCCACGAATCGATGGGACTTCCCATGCCCGAGATGATGGTCACAGATAATTGTTGCCAAGTTCGTCGGGCTGTGGAGTCTGCCTTGCCAGAGGCAGACTGCATCCTTGATGTGTGGCATTTCATTGCCAGGTGTGACAATTCTAGCTCGTCCGTTTGCTGACAGCTCACGATCATCCAAATTTTCAGATACGTCGCGGTCATCCTCAATTCTGGAAAAAACACATACCGCGCAGCCGTCGCCGCTGACATAACAAGTGCCATCCTTAAGAAACGTTCGGTGAAGGGATCAGGTGCCGAGTATTGGAGCAAAGCGGAACAAGAACAGCAGCTTGAGGCTGCATTCACCAAGTGGGCTGAGAAGGGCACGGTGTGGTCAGCTGCTGCAATGCAGGTAAGTACTAAGCACACGCTGTTCCCCGCATTCCGTTGCGTGCACTGCATTGGTGGCTGACATGGTGTCCAGGTACACAAAGACCAGCTCAATCACGTTCGCAAGGGCTGCCTCGAACGCCGCCGTCAGGACATACCATCTGATGGTAGTCGCATTGAAGGTTCTCACAAAGGCTGGAACTCGCTCCAACGAGTCCAGCCAAGTGGGATTACTGTACTAGTTGCACTCGGACACGACTTTGTCCTCCGTCGAAACGTCCGTGTCGCTTATGGTCATGCCAGTGCAGTGGTGGCATGCAGTGGTGGCTCGAAGCTGGAAAGCCCATTCCTTGCCTCAACTCATGGTTCTCATCACATCAGCCTCGTTTCCGCAATCGCATCGCTTCACAATGGAATTCTCAAGAGCAATCCCTCGTCCGGTGGCCTCGAACATCTTCCAGGATTGGCTGACATTCCGTCGGGTGAAGCATTCGGTTTAATCACTTCCGACCACACCTCGACGTTCGGCGGGCTAATCGACATCAAAGAGGAGCCCACCGAACTCGACGACACTGCTGCCATACTAGTACACTCACTCGAGTTCGAAAGCGACACCACCGCAGACCTTGCACTCCAGGCAAGCCGCCCCATTCTCGAGGGGTTGAATATCGACCCTCAACTCCTGAACGAACCTGCCACTGGCAGTCCAACCGCCGCAAATGTTGCCACAGCCGCAAAGCGCAAATCGGAGTCTGTGTTGCCCATCGACAGAGTCGGTGGGGCTGCCCTGGCGACCGCCCCCTCATCCCCTACCATCGGAGATCCCTCTGTCAAAGCAGCTCCTGTCGACTTGGATGCCGCGCCTCCTGTTGCCAAACGTGCACGGCTGGGCTCTCGGTCCGAGGCCCAGGGACAGGGCTTACATTGTGCCATGCCCACCAATGCATCCGAGTCTGACACTTCCCATCCTGGCCGCCTCGACTGCTACTTCAAGGCCAGGACCACACATGTTTCAGCCACACCAACATGGGGCGTAGGATCCAAGTCCGGGTCGTTCCCGAGTCGCTGCCCAACATCCATCAGCACAGCCGAGCCCAATCCGAGTCCACTGGGAGCAAACACCACGGGTATCGTGGTGACGACCAGTCTCCCCCCAGCATCCAGTACTGGGCCTCAGGCCTCAGCATCTGCCGCGTCCCACATGCTCCCGCGATGCCGAGTCGACGGCCTTACCCGTTCACAGCGTCTCTTTTCGCTTGCCACCAACATCGATGCGCGCGCGTTGGTCATCACGGAATCCAGCGAATTTTACCTGTTCATGGACATGAGAGCCGAGTTCAAGTGGGTCTCTCACGAGATGACGTCCAAGCGGTGGGTCGAGGCAACTGCGGAATACAACAAGCGTCTCGTTGCCAACTTCCATGGGTCGACGACTGTGACTGTTGTTCTCAAGCATCCACTGGCGCTTCTCCGAAAGCTCGGCGAGCTCGAGCCGAGGCTCATGAACAGGATCACGAAAGGACACTACACATGTAAGTACTACCAAGGTTTACCCACATATCCGAGTCACTGATGCTTTCCCTCCCTCGCTCCCAGCGAAACGAAACTCCGAGGCGTTCTGGAGGAAGCACTGCGACGCTGTCGTTCTCATCAAGCCCGAGGCTGACGGCGCCTCCAGGAAGGTAAGCAACACTCACTGGTCGTCGTCAGGTGTTCCGCTCACGCGATCCGACTCGGACTGTGACAGGCACGCAAGGCGCAGACTTGCTCGCGCTGTCAAACGATCATGTACCCCGGCTCAGAGGGCTCCTCCCTCAACCACAAGCGGGCCTATTGCAGCGACGGTGTCAGGCAAGTCTCCAAGGCCGGCGACGAGGTTCCACCATGGCCCCAGCCCCAAGGCATCTTCACTGCAGGCAAGACCTTCCATCCACAAGCATTCTACGTGACGGTACAAGACATCTACGAGCGCTACTGCATCCCCGGCGCCGAGTCTCCTCCCTTCGCAACCATGGAGGTGATCGCCTTCGCCAAGCTCTTGGCATCTCGCATCCGGATGTTCGATGGTGGCATGGTCGGACTCCGCCTCTTCGCCGACTACGAGCTTGACCCGAAGACGCCGACTGGATGTATCATCCGTCCTGAGGATGGCAGCGGCGAGTGGCTGCGACTCGGCTACCTACAAGGCGGCATCGCCTGAGGGTGCTCGTGAGCGCTCCGAGTCCTCCAATCTCAGTCACGGTCTCCTCTCCTCTTCAAGGCATTTTTTGTTTCGCCTCTGTCTGTCTGTCTGTGTCAGGTGCTTTCCCGACGCCCGCCTTCTCTTCTCTCTTTCCCGCCTCATTGACGAATGTCCCAGTCACCTCCCTTTCCATTCCCGCTCGTCGCTTCCTTTTTGTTCTCTCTTTCCGTTGTTCTGTTTTTGCTCTCTGTGTTTTTTTTTCTGTCTTGTCCGTCAGGCGCTTTCCCGCCTGCCTTCTCTCTTTCCCGTCTCGTCGACGAATGTCCCGTTCACCTCCCTTTCCGTTCCCGCTCGTCGCTTCCTTTTTGTTCTCTCCTTCCATTGTTCTGTTTTCGTTCCGTTTTTTTTCGCCTCTGTCTTGTCTGTCAGGCGTTTTCCCGCCCGCCTTCTGTCGTTCCCGCCTCCGTCGACGAACGTCCCGTCCACCACCTTTTCCGTTCTCTCGTCGTCGGTCGTCGGTCGTCGCTTCTCGCTTCCTTTTGTTCTCGTCCATTCAAGTTTCTCTGTGCACACACTCCGAGTCAGCACTGGTAGTAGGTATCATATCGATTGATCGGTTCGCGCGCCCGTGTATCGACCGCGTCTACGCGAACACCCGTTCCGTTTGCCCTCCCGTCGAGAAAAAAAAGTGTCGTGTAGGGTCAGGCGGTGTAACCCTAACCCAAGCAGGGGTACCGCCACATATCACGTGCATCACGTGCCGCGCGAACGGTCGCAGACGGTCCTGACCGTTTGCGACCGTTCCGTGGGAACCCTGGGAATGACGAATCTCCCCCACAACTTGCACTTGTCATCCTTCGACTCCGGCAACTTGATGGGCAAGTCCAGCTCATGCTGTCGATAGTCAGACCAGTAATCTATCCTATCCTTCCCCCTCTATGCGGCCTTCGTGGCTTCCTACCTAATTGCCTGGTTACATGCTTGAAGAGCGTCACTAGTGGCATTGTCATGTTTCCCGCCGGCATTTACTGAGTTGTCCGTCTACACCATAGCAGCTCAAAGTCGTTGGCAAGGGTCAAATTTCCCAAAACGGCCAAACTAATGCACGAGGGATTTTAGGGTCGCTCTAATCATGCCTCTATGGTGACATCCAATCTTCGCTCTATAGCCCCGATGCATTCATCTTACTCTGAGGATCATAGCATAAATCGCTCGATCCCTTGGCCACATTCATCCCACACCCCACCGGGCTCAAGCTGCCGGGGCATAAGCAGGTGGTGCTGAAGCACCCCCACGCCGTCTACTTCCGTCAAGTGTGAATGATGGCAACGCAATAGCACAACCATCACTCTGCTCGAACTGTCGTGTTTCACCACTCGTGCATGGGGGTGTCGGGGGAAAATGACCTGGTCACGCCCGGTGAGTGCTTGCTAGCTTCCACGAATGAACGGCCAGGAGTTTCCAATTGCGAACGCGCCATTTTTGCTCGGAGTCACAGGCTAGATTGATGGGGTTTGGTGGAGATGGTAGGTCAACTCAGCTTTTGGCATTAAACACTGTTGCGCGGAAGCAGAGACTTAAAGCTCGACAACTCCACAGGTCTCGGTGACCTGACATCACCTGCGAGCCACGATGATGCGTTTGCATCACGCATGGATTCCATCCCCAACAATAATGCTGCTCGGATCCGACGTCCGTACCCTAATGTGTGGATGGTGTTTGGCTGGAAACCAATTTGATTTACGATGAAAATTGCTCGCAGAGCGTGCGTGTGCGTTTGTGTTGGGGATCATAGCTCACCTTGTCCTCGAGGCTCCCCTACAGTGGCATTGATATTTCCTTGGAATGAATCATGGTGATGAGATGGGGGACATTCGATACAACTCGATCGTCTACCGCCAGTGAGTGTTATTAGACTATAACGAGCACTGGCGCCTCGCTGCTCTTTAACGCTTCCTCCTCCATAATGGCTGGGTATGCAATCTATTTCACATTGTTGAAGGGTCAAATGAGATGTGGATGTGTTTTGTTCCGCCACCCTGCGAGGTGGTGCCACATGGGAGTGGGCAAGCATTTGCTTCGCAGGCGTTGCCTGCACGAAACCTTTCCCATCTGCCAAACTCTAGCCAGAGGTGACGCAGGGGCTAAAATGACTCTGAAGTGCTTGCCAAGACCAACCGCATCGATGTCGCGTGTATGTCGATTCAATAGAAGGCCATATTTTACTGATATATTTTTTGAGGGAATAATTGGTGTGCTGGCGGCGTGACACTAATCTCGGTGATGTGAGCCACACGGTGGAATTCAATGGTCTCACGAGCCCAACCACAAGAAAGTGATTAAGCCTTCATGCCAGTGGATATCCACCACGACGGCAACGAACCTGCCTCTCTAAGTGTCGCTTACCGCAAGGGAGATGGTCGTATCTGCCCTTCGTATCATTTTTTTCTGACTTGTTCTTGGCCCTTGGCTCCCACGCTTTTTCACGATTCTTATCAAGATTGCAATCAGAAAAAAATGACTATCGCCTCATCAAATGTTTCCTCCAACTCGTCATATAGTATGTGGGGTACTGAGTAACCTATTTGGTCTTTCGGCCGATGGTAATGTTTCAGGACACAACCGCCACATCTCCAGTTTTCTAGAAAACGGTTCTGATGGCGGCAAAGGTAGATGATTGACAATATTAAACATGTTTCTCCCAAGGGCGAAATTTTGTTCCTGATAAAAATCGTACACACTCGGCTCATTGCGGATGTATGTACATTGTGACCGTCTTCATGTCCGCAAGCTAACACCGTGACATGTATGCAGAAGACCGGCGGTCTTGGCGTTGGTAAATATTGACAGCGCGTGTTAACGGCGATTCCCCTATGCAATTTGTGGGGATTCTCGCGATGTGTGCGACTGACAGAACTGCATGTGTGGGTCAGGATTCTCAGACGTGTACGTGCCACGCTGTCGATAATGATTGAGCAGAGAATGACGGCCCTAGTGCAGTTGCCCCCTTTAGCCGTGCTTGCGCACTAGCCACGTACTATGTCCCTGACGAGTCTGGGGAATTATCGTCTCACACTACGGTTCTGCCGTGAGATTCGGGCTAGACCGAGCGTTGATCAGTGTGACTTTGGGGTAAGGTGCCACGCCCCAAACACCCTCCGCCGTTCTCGGTCCAGCCTGAGGGATCACTGGGATCAGGGGGATCTTTGATGGGAGTGTAGCACGCTTATAAGTATGTAGTACGTGCCTTCGGACCGGATTCGAGGTTCAGAGAAGAGAATCGAAGCACACGTCGTCGGATGGCGTTTTGTTCGATGAATCCCCCATGTGGCCTACGAAAAAGGTGAGTGGGTTGCGGCATATACGAGTCGTTACTCAACTAGGCGCATGGCGCATATAGTGTCCTTGGTGTCTGCGTTTCATATCCTATATCACCGACGGCCTGGACGTGTGCTACCCAATGTAGCCTGAGTGATGTCACTTTTCTCGAATGGTAACGCATTAGTACTCGGTTGCTCTTCCGACCGTACCGCCATGCATTATATAGAAGTCGACTAGCTTTGATTTGGTTTTGTATCACTGCATAGAAACCAAGCCGCCACCAATATGTGTCCCATGTCATGGTGACATCGCGAGGATAGTCTGAGCAGCTAGTACCCACGGGCGTTATCGGCCATCCGGTCATCGGTCACCCCTGAAGCCACTTCTTGTCCAGAGAAGGTGGCGCGGAAAGTGGCGCGGATGCGGGATGCAATACGAATTGAACCGCACACGGCGCAAGAGTACCAGTTTCAGTCATGTTCCCGTCAAAAGGATCCGTTATAGACGATCGTAGGATCGCGAAGACGGGGAGTGGGTATGGAGCTAGTACGGGGTGGGGTGGCGAAAAGCAACACCTGGATCCCACGGTGAATCGCTCGACTCTGAGATTATGACGCGTTGTTCGGGCGAAGCACGTCGGGTCTAGCTTCGTGGCGATGAGGAGTCGCGCCCATATTTAGAACACCGGAACTGAATCGGAGTTAGATTAAGCAAGATGGTGAAGTTGCTCACTGATCATGATGGGTGATAGAATTGTTATCGACAATAGCAATAGTAGCTGTATAGTTACTAGAGTGGCTGAACTGACATGAAACTGGGAGGACACGTGAGTCGTAGAAGCATATTTTTTAGTCTGGGCTGAAGCAGGGTACCAGAAGCGTCATTCTCGTAACCAATGTTTTGTAAGTCCTAAACGTTATCTCTCTGCCAAATTGTTACTGCTTGCGGTTACCTTTCGCGAGCGATGCATTATTCATTCGGCGAACCGCGAAAAGAGAACTCTCACGTACCAATCCTGAAACTGACTTGATTCAAGTAGGATCTGTGTGCGTCTTCGACGGATCTCACTATTAGAACATACTAGAAAACCGTCGTCAGCGAATGTAGCAAGTGTGATGAATTGGTATGTGACTGAATCAGGGAAGCTTGGTTATGAACGATTCCGGTGAAAAGATAGAGTCGATAGCATGTTGAGAACCGATCGTCGTGGAAATGTGAGATTCTCGATATTGGGGTCCACGCCGTTGTCGCCAAGGTCGTGGGTGAGGCAACGAGTCGCGGCGGGTGATTCTCGAAGGATAAAAGATTGGCAGACAAGCCATTTGTGTCAGGTACCGGTTTATTCCGCGTTGCACGGCTCGGAGGACGCGTGTGTGCCATCACGGCATATGAGTCAATCTTGTCACGCAGGCCGAGGATGACATGGACAGACCACGGGTCCGAGCTGGAGCGGAGAGACGTAAAGTAGCACGAAACCAATATGGTCCGTGACTGGCGGTCGTTTCGAGGAGCAAGCTTCAAGAGCGAGAGATTTGCATCGAAGTCGAGGGGTCGTTCCGAGGGAGACAATTCACCGACGGAAGTATATGGATGGATGGGGGGTGTTGGGGGGGTTGCACACAGCGCGCGGATCGAAAGGGCGATGAATCTGAGATGCGATCTATTGCGGAACACAGCCGAGCCAGACCCCGGGGAGTGCTGTTGTGTAGGAGTGAGCCAGGTAAAAAAGGAGGGTAATAATGGCCGAGTCCTTTCTTCAACTCTGCGTCTCGTCTCGAACCTCTCTCTCCAAATGACCACCTCCATCCTCCTTCGCCCACCGCCACTCTCTTCCCCGTCCGACTCTCCTTCTCCTTCCCCCTCCCCCTCCCCCTCCCCCGTCTCCACCCCACTCCCTGCCCTCCAAGCCGATCTCTCCTCCTCGTCCTCCTCCGCTTCCGGCTCATATCTCGACCTCCATCGCGCCTCCTCGGCCCCCTCCACACGTCATATACGCTTCGCCCCCCTCCCAGAACCCGACAGAGAACTCTTCGACCTTTCGTCCGACTTTCCGCAGCCTGACACGAAGCCCGACACAAAGCCCGCCACACAGCCAGTTCCTGCTCCAGATCACTTTCCAGCACTTTCCCCCTCCGTCTCCCCTGACTCCACTCTCTCTAGCATACGCTCGACACCGACCATCCGCCCATCCCCCAATACTCCCTCCAAGGACACCCGAAAATCAAACTTGAAGCTTCTCCGTCCCTTTTCATTCCTCCGTCGCGCCGACTCTTCTTCCATCCACTCCGCGTCTTTGCCTAGTTCACGCAATCCCTCCCTCTCTTCTCTCACACGCACTTCCAGTTCCTTACCAAATTCCCCCTCTTTGCAGTCAGCAAAGCTCCCCCGCGTATCGACAGAAGACTCATTTTCCTTTAGTCGATTGTCGCTCTTCCGTTCACGCTCCGGATCATGCAGTAGCACTCACCCTCCGCGCCCATCTTCCCCTCCGCCTAAACCTTCTAAATTCCTACACCGGTCCGCCTCTACCAGCTCATCTCCAGCTATGAAACAGGTTGACGGAAAACGTGATTGGGGAGAGGGCTCTAGCCGGTCGTATTCCACTGCGGCCATAGCAGGATCAGGCCCAAAGAAACGCCGCGCATCTTCCTCGGCATCGACACCCGGTGCTGGTGGTGGTCGACATTCCTCTGTCAAGGTGCTCCCAAATAACAATAACTTGCCCGCCCGTCCAAGCACCGCACCCGCACCAAGTTCATTTCCCGCACGTCCCAAACATGTCAAGATGTTGAATGGCAGAGTGTATGGTGCAAAGAGATATGCAGGTGAGTATATCCGTCTGTCTCATTCTTTCAGCAATTCAACATGCTGTTGATTACAGCTCAAACCCTTGCCAACCCTTTTGCCAATATTCGTGATGACCCCGAATTTGTCGAGTGGGGTTACGGTGGAATGGGTAGTGTGCATGCCTCCGCCGGTATTGCAGATGACATGTGGAAAGGGTTGCAGAGAAGCGAACGCGGTGGTGCGTTGTTTGCGGGCTCTTCTCTTGGTTCCCCTTCCGCATCACCTCGTCCAACTATTGGAGCTATCACCCCTGGTGGCGGCAGGGGCGGTGGCTCGCCAATTGCCCGTCGGAAGATGTCAGTGGATGTCCCCGAGTGTGGCATGGGCAATGTCCCTGCCAGTGTTGGGGTGGACGAGGATGATGGCAGTGGCATGACGTGGGTCAAGAAGCGTCGTGCAGAGAAGGAAGCCAAGGCCCGTTTAGAGCAAGAAGCCAAGGAACTTGAAAGGAAGACGCAAGAAAAGAGAAAGAGCAGTGATTCGATCGATGCAAGCATGTACGCATCCACCGCATCCACTACCACTTCCTTGACTGCGTGTACGTCCGTCGCGTCTACGGACCTGACGACACCGGCTACGTCTCCTCTCACGTCCAGATCTCCCAGTGTGATAGATTTGAAGTTGACACCGTCACCTTCAGAGCCTCACAATCTTCATTCCATGCCATCATCTACCGTGACTGGAAAACAATATCCAAACGCCGCTGCTCACACAGTGCCCGTGTCGAAGGACGAGCATGAGCATCACGTTCTTACAGCCGTCCGGTTATCTCCTAATATCTCAAGTTCGTCCCACAAACATGAGGGGGCGCCTCTGAGTCCCGTAGATACGGAGGCCACAACAAGCACGAATTCATCTGGTGACGAAGAGGAACAAGATGATGATGATGACGACGACGACGACGAACATGAAGCTCAGGTCGGTCATCCCTCAATATCAACTACAGCATATAAACACCTTTTTACAGGATATCAGCAGAAAGACTGCACTCGGAGCGGGTGTCGAGAAAATCAGTCGACATGTGGATGTCGAGGCACCATAGGCATCTGCGGCGTCCGCACACGCGTGTTCACGAATGTTGTCGGAAGGTTGCCAGGAGAGTGCAGAGCGGAGATCGCGATGCCCCGCTCATCCCTCTTCGAAGCATCTTTCTCACCGAGCCTCCACATTGTTCATCTCGTCCCGACATATTCGAGACCAGGCGAATGAGTTGTCGATGTGTTTTTCAACGACCACCACATTCCCGCTGTCTTGACGCTACAACACTAGATGTTTTCCGTGTGACCAGCCGGCAAGCATCGCATGTCTTGTTCCTAGCTCCACGGAGAGCTACGTTGCATATACTTTCACCTCGACTGTTCCCATTCACAAAAGGCACATCGCCCCGTCGAATTTATGACTAATCATCGCTGTCGTTGTACATTTGCTTGACGCCCTCACTTTTCAAGTCACTGACACGCACTCCACTCTGCATTCTCCTTACACGTAATCTTTATCGAACGCTCCGCTTGTCTCATATTATCCTTGAATATTAATGGCTGTTTATGCGCTTGTGGTACGTCATCGATTCATCCCTCTGTGGGCTTGCATTCATTACAAATATACTAATAGGTCTTTTCCCTTGGCTCCTTCGTCTCCTCGCCTTTTTACCGGTCGTCAGGTCCTGTGCGACCGTCTCATTTGTGCCATCATAACCTAAAACGCTGCCGAGTGTGCCTAGTTTCTACTTATCTTTGCATTGTATCGTTTAGCTGGGATTTCTGTATACCTTTTCGTACTTGACCAGATATGTTCATGGATGTCGGAGGAGGGGTATTACCGATTCTGACTACTCGATCCCTTTGGGGCTGGAAAGTGATTGTTGTGATCGTTCCACAGTACTTTCTTCGGCGTCAATCGGCAGTGATATTTTTGCTTCCGCCTACGGTTTCCTGTCCAATTCTCCACGACCTCACGGACCAATTCTGATCACTAAGCTTTTGAATCCAAGCCGCTGGACGTTTACTTTTTATTGTTAATGAGACGCATTTTTTTTCGCTACTTAGCCAATATATGCCTATATAAAAATCGATGACCGACTGTCCCATCGCCATGCGGTGACAATGGGTCCGGGAGATAGTGCGAATGAGGGATATTGGCTATACGTGCCCGCACTGTGCCATGCTCTTGTCCCTCGGACGAAACGTGTTGATAGATTTTGAAGGGAGCTACTTTTGCATCGAAACTGATTCGTGGCTCAAATTGGCCGCGATGACGTCGGGAACGCGATCAGCTGTTTATTGCTTGGCGTGTGTAGTGTGATGATCGTGTCCATCTTATCTGAGGATATCAAGCTCCTTGGGGAATGTGGGTGTACACGCAACCAAAGGAGACGCTTTGATCACCAGACTCGGAGGGTGGACGCAGGGGACGACCGGGGTAAATTGAAACATTATGTGTCGATCGCGATCGTGATCAGCGTCCGTACGATCGATACTCAACCAACGACGCAAACGCACCCTTGGCAAAAAAAGGAAAGAAAAAAAAAAAGAGCAAGCGCAGGAACACGCACGCTATGGGAACGGTCTAGTGGCACCTTCGGATACGTGATCATTCGATTCATGAATGGGCGTGGCGTGGCTAACAAGTGTGCCGGCAGGCTAAGAAATGGCCACAGGTCATCTGTTTCGAAAGGCCCTTTGAATCAGGGGAAAAGGTCATATTACCGGCGGCCTTGATCTTGAGAGAAATACGCTATACCACGACGTAACCACGACCCACTCCAACAGCTCGAGCACTGGAGTGTCAATGAACACGCCAAAAGATAGGGTCCTTAGGGGCTGACAGATGCTCCATCACCGCCTTGGCAATCGTCGAAACAGTACTAAACGACGCCTGCGGGCACGTATCACTGTCTGCAGGGCGTCTGGACCATGCACACAGCATACGACATTCCCTGGCTGCGTGTTCCCTGGAAGGACCACACGAGAACGTCGCGCATTGCCTCCCCACTAGTGGGATAGGGCTGAGTGAGCGTGGTCGCCTTCGCGGAGGTTCACACACACAAGCCACGGCAAGCGCCGAGCGAGTGGTCTGTGAAAATGTCGGCGCGCGGAGACAAAGAGACTGCGTGACGCCAAGCCATACCCACAGTGGGATACCACTGGCACTGGATCAGTGTGACACATCTAATAACGTCAGCATGTGGGGCTACAGAGACTGACCAACATTTTTTCGTTCAGGCTCTCGAGGCGTGTGAACGACGAGCGGATATTGGGGGTTGAAGATCGATGACATACACTATCGGCGCTCTTGAAAACGTGCAACGTTATTGTACGGTTTCATTGATCGATAAGTTAAAACTCACTAAACTTCAGTAAAGCCGTCACGTAGGTGTGTCGAATGCACACAAATCTAATAGACTGATGAAGTGGTGATATACACCGTTATCACTGCAGTAGTATGCCAAGGTGCTGAGGCGGCGACACCGCAGCCGGCGGGCAGACAAGCGCATGTAATCCATTGGCCGAGGAAAGTCTCTGAGATCTATCCCCGTACAAAGAAGGCACAAAGGTTACGCCAAGAAACCCAAATAGCTATAGCCTAGGAACGGCAATATTGCGATGTGATCTGTGCCTTTGCGCCAGCCGGCCACCAGCCTGGCAGCACAACGGTTCGACAACCCGTGGAAAGCTGCCAAGCAATGGACGAGTCTTTGCACAATTGGGAGGCGCTTCCTCGGACGATAGGTGGTTTTAGGGGTCTTCCGGGGCTTCCATTCCGTACTGTGATTGACTGACCGACCGATACAGTATGTATATGACAAAGCAACGAGAAACGGGCGATAACGTAGGGGCACTGACCTCAGGAGATGAGATGTCCGATAAGAAAGAAAGAGAGAACATTCTGATTCACGTCATCAGATATGATGTTTCCAGCACACAATTTCATATTTTGCGTATTACGACCGTGCGACAAACAGTAGGCATCTGTAGACAACACCACTGGTTTGACAGGGAAGAGGCCTTAGAGACTGAACCCGGCACGAGGGAAATCGCGGAGATGAACTGGTTGGAAGGAACGAGCCTGGAAAGAGCTTTTCAGACAAAGAACGTCTCAAACATCGGCAGGAGCATTGACGAGGGCCAGTTGGTGACTTGGTGTGAGTGAATACCAGGATCCCCAAATCGCCGCGTGCACACCAATCTGGCCAGGTTCCAGCTTTCGAAGCAGATATACGAGGTTACTGTGATGAAAGTGGTGCCCTAGATCCGAGAGACGACTGGTCGCATGATAAGTTCAAAGTGACATTCAACTTGGCAGACTTGGCATGGTTCGGTCATAGTTGACTGGGCAAAGGACCTATGTCACCTCGTCATTCTTGCCTAAAAGCAAAATGCACCAGTGACTCACAAGCAATCCAGGTGGCGTGGATATACTTGAATAGGATAAGATACCTGTGCAGAACTCTCGATCGGATCAGATGTTAGAATGTAGGGCTGTAGGTGCATGGAACAATGTCGACGGTCAATTCTGGAAGAGTTTGCAGCAAGATCGCCTCAACGCGGCTATTCGTGAGCAATGTGGGGAGATTACGAGGTGATGAGACGGTGACCGCGTATCCTTCAGCTTCCCTGAGGAGAGCGACACAGGCAGTCTAGCGAATTGTTCGGCTGATGGTGATAAGCAGCACAGCTGCGGTTGGTTGAATAATTAGCAACTGGTTGGGTGATAATAGATAAGGCACTTCATGTAGCAGTGATGAACCTGGCGTGGCAGGTTCAAGTTTGGAGATTGCAAGGGGAAGGAAGGTGTATTGGTGGTGCTGACGTTGAGTGTATAGTCTTGAGGGATCGGTAACCCCTCGGAGCGCAAGCTAGTAAGAACGAATGAACATTTCCTTTGAAAGTGGCAATCTGATGTACCGTAGTAATCGTGCAATAGGGGGGACGTATCCTCGGCTCAGTGTCACCCTGTTAGCCTTGGTGACTCTGAAAACCTATGAAGAAGCTAACGGGGTCAGAGTCAGGGATGACTAGGCACTGCTCCGCGGTATTTTGCCCATTTCCGTCTGGCGAGGCGATTCACTGCGTTCGAGGGTCCTCCCTGATCCTCGCGTCGAAATGATAGTATCCGGTGCATTCCGCTTCTTTACGGTTCATAAGTAATACAGTTGTGTAACACGGGTTGCGGCTCATCGTTACCTCAAGAGAAATTACTCTTAATTGTTTCATGTACCTCAATCAACCGATTACCTCCTGTGTGGCATGCAATTCCTCGCGGTTGAAGATGGTGCCATGCGGTAATATCTCCAACGTGTCTCTCCTTGAAGGAAACCGGCAACGCATGTTTGTGATACCAACCCTGGAAGGAAGACAGATGCCCTTCAATTGAGACCTTCCGAGGCTCGTGGACAAGCAGGCGGTGAAAGGGACATCTCCGGTGGAATCGGTATAGGTAATCACCAAACCTGTAGATAAAGCGGATAGACACGCCTGGAACGCGTGATGGTTGTGAAGATGGCCGTTGACAGCCGCTTGAACCTTGATTGATTATGTGTCAATAAGGAATGAGTTACCGAGTCAAGTGGTAGATGCTTGTATGCCAGTGATAAAATCAACTAGTTTCCATACCGTCCTGTTCCGGCTCCTGAAGCACAATCTGTTCTGGCACACCTCCTTGCCGAACACCTTCCTTTCCTCCGATGGCTCTCTTTTTAGCTTTCTTGGCAAGGCACGGTGCGGGACCACGGACAGCGTTGTCGGCAGTGGTTGATGTTTCGACTTGACCAACGCGGATGATGACGTTCATCGTCGACTTGACTCTCGTTCTAAATCCCTCCTGCGGTCCATCTTCTACCTCACTTCCGCTTTCGGACAACACCTCGTCGTGTACCTCGAGCGAACCCGTAAACACGTCCACATGCACCTCATCATCTGCCCACGGCAGGATGGGAGGAATAGACACGGTCAGGAGCGCAAGATGCGGGATAGCGGCACCCATTGCACTCAGTCTGAGCTCTTTGAAGCCGTCATCGACAAGAAGTGCTTTGCAGCGGTGGAGGTATGCGCCTAATTTGGTCTTTCGAGTGATACAGATGTTGTTCTTGCCCTCATGGTGAGCGGAGCGCGGGCCGGTTGAAGAGGACGCAGAGGCAACGGTCGGGAAGGGACGTGGAGGCGCGAGTTTTCGGATGCGTGGACGGCGACTCTGCGTGTCAGGTTTCGATGGTCCTGGTTGATCTGCAGACGCGTCGGGAACGCACGACATCGCTTGTGCTGTCACCTTTTCTTTCGGGTTTCTTGCAGCGCCTGTATTTCCCTTTGTTCTTTTTTCGCGACTGCCCCCGCCAGCGTCGGTCTCGTTCTTGCGCTTGTTGCCCATTGACAAAGGCCCCTTGAACAAATCGTAGTTTATATCTGATCACATGACCTTTGACTGACTCAAACCTACCCTCAAGTGGGGAACCAGGCGGGATTCGGATGCGGTGCAGAAGTAGAGTCAAAGGATACAAGGCGTTCCTTTCCTCTTACCCTCCCTCTTTCTTCTGGCTTCAGCGTTCAAAGAAAACACAGAAAAAACACAGAAAAAAAAAGACGATCAGACCGAGTAGCGCACGCCCAGCATGAGTCAAGACATGGCAGAGCAAAATATTCAGATGTGGAAAGTCAAGAAGCTCATCAAGAGCTTGGATTCAGCAAGAGGGTATGTGCTAGCGAACTGCCACCTCTGTCGTCACATCGTTGATCGTGTGCGCCCGTGCCGTTAGAGCTGGGACGTCTATGATCAGTTTGATCATCCCCCCCAAGGTACCTCGATCATTCATATCGTATCCCTACATCCCATCGGCTCAATATCTACTACCGCGAAAATAGGATCAGATATCCCGTGCATCCTCTATGCTTACACAAGAGTATGGTACAGCCTCCAACATAAAGTCTCGTGTAAACAGGCTTTCCGTACTTGCCGCTATCACCAGTACCCAGCAACGTCTCAAGCTCTACAACCGTGTGCCCCCGAACGGTCTAGTTCTCTTTGTGGGCACAATCCTTACCGATGAAGGCAAGGAAAAGAAGGTGTCCTTTGACTTCGAACCTCATAAACCAATCAACACGTGTGCCCCTTTCTATACCCGTCCATCGTTGTGCCGCGTACTAATCTGCTTTCGTTCTCCTTTCTTCCATATAGGTCACTCTATCTTTGTGATAATAAATTCCACACTGAGGCTCTGTCGGAGCTTCTTGAATCCGATTCCCGTTTTGGGTTCATTGTGATGGATGGAAATGGGACCTTCTTTGGCACGCTGGCGGGTAACACACGCGAGGTTATCCACAAGTTTACTGTCGATCTCCCCAAAAAACACGGCCGTGGTGGTCAGTCTGCCCTTCGTTTCTCCCGTCTTCGAGACGAGAAGCGGCACAACTACGTTCGCAAGGTCGCTGAACTTGCAGTTCAGCACTTCATTACCAACGACAAAGTCAATGTCAGCGGTCTTGTGCTGGCTGGCAGTGCTGACTTCAAGACAGAGCTCAGTCAAAGTGACATGTTTGACCCACGGTTGGCAGCCAAGGTTATCAAGGTCGTCGATGTTAGCTACGGTGGCGAGAATGGTTTCAACCAGGTGGATAACTTCAACGGAAAACATTTCTTCGTTGAGGTACTAACGTCACGTCAAGGCTATTGAACTTGCCGCCGAGTCGCTCTCGAACGTCAAGTTTGTGCAGGAGAAAAAGCTCATTCAGAAATACTTTGACGAAATCAGCCAGGATACGAACAAGTACTGCTTCGGTATCGACGATACCCTCCGTGCTCTCGAACTCGGTGCCGTTGAAACACTCATTGTCTGGGAGAACCTTGACGTTACACGATATGTTCTGAGAAATGCTGCTGGAGGTAAGACGTGTCTTGGTCTTTGAGTTATCCGCAATTGAATCTAATTCTGCCTCAAGAGGAGACCATCGTCCATGTCAACGGTCAAGAGAAGGATCGCGAAAAATTCCTCGACAAGTCTACCGGTTTGGAGATGGAGCAGGCCACTGAGCCACAATCCCTACTCGAGTGGTTCGCCGAGAAATATAAGGATTTCGGTACTAACCTCGAGTTCGTCACCAACCGCTCCCAGGAGGGTGCCCAGTTCGTCAAGGGCTTTGGTGGTATTGGAGGCTTGTTGAGATACAAAGTCGACATGTCCAACCTCGCGAGCGTGGATGACGATGAGGACGAGTTCTATAGCGACAGCGAAGACATCTGACGGTTTGGTTGGCTCTTCGGAGCCCCGTCGACTAAGGGTACGCTCGGCGGGGCGAAGGGGTGGGGTGGAGACGGTGTGGATGTGGATGTGGATGTGGATGTGGATGTGGATGTGGATGTGGATGTGGATGTGGATGTGGAGGACGGGTTTTCGTGTCTCAACAACTCTTGGTCGTGTGGACGGGGGTGTGTATGCAGCGCCCAGGCAAGGGGTTCACCTGGTCACGTGCATCCATTATTGTGGGTTCCATCACGCTGTGTTTGTTACATTCGTTGACCGACGATTCCAGATGGGTAAAGAACGTCTCTCTGGATAGAGGATGGCGTAAGCTGTCCACGATCTTGTAGTTTTATCACGTCGTTTCGAACAATCCATGCTATCGTTTTGTTTTTCTCTGCGGTGACAAAGCGGCGCGTTACATGGTACGTGACGTCACGCTGGCTGTCTGATTGTTGCATTGGCCACACGGCTGAGACAACTCGGGTATTTGTTGAACACTCACCTTTGTTATATCAACCACAAATCTCCTCAGTTCATACTCACGACCACGACCACGCACCCGATCTCTGTAGTACAGCACCATCTCAAACATGGCTGGTGCGTGCGGATACCCCTATTCAATTCCCTTCACTTACACGAGGAATTGCAGGTAGGAAGCGAGCTGCAGCGGAAGATACATCCACCGAAAAGCGCGCGACACGCAGTTCAAAGGCGGCCAAGACAGAAGGCGCTAAAACCGCTGGCAGGGCTGCTAAGGGCACGGCACGTCTCAAAGCGCGTCCGGTCATCTACCTCGCAATTCCTCTACATCTCACCACCGTTTGGTTGGACAGACTTCCATGCCCCAATCCACGTTCAAGTCCCGCGCCATGCCGCTTCATGTGAACATCACCACGACCGCTCCTGAGGGCCAGGATGCTGTTTCAGCAGATCTTGGTTTCTTGACAAGTACGACGCTTGTCCCGAGCACCTTTGCAACGGGAAGCTTTGGGTGGAAAGGACACAAACGCATGGTAGTGGAACTGCCCAATGCCGAAGGGGAGGGAGAGGGGGAGAAGGTTCACGTTACGTTGACGTATGTGCCCCACTTAGCATTGTCCACGTGGTTTGGATAATTAACCGTTGCGCCCGTGCAGAATCAACGCCACTGTTATCGGTAGCAAAGATGTGAAAGAGGGAGAAGAGCACGAAACCGATAAGGAAGGCGCAGAAGAACACACTGCTGAAGAGGCGTCTGGCGAAGCAGTTGAATCCAAGTATGGGGAGTCATCCCCAGGGGGTGGGGTGAAGGAAAGCGAGGATCATCCGCCGGCTGGTGAAGAGCATGCTGAAGAAAGTGCTTCATAATCATTTAATGCAATCTATCTTTTGCGATCTATCTTTTCTCTGTACGGTATATCGATTCGTTAAAGCCGAATTTCTCCGAATTGACCTTCACAATCCTGCATCGGTTGAAGTTGATCCAAGCCCTCTACTAGGTGTATCGGTCTACGGGGCCGCACGGCTAGTGCCTGCAGGCGGGTACTAAGTCTGACCGTGATCTTGAGAATCACTAAACCTGGGAAGATACTCAGGGTCCTCGTTACGCGTTACGTTAGGGACAAATTGAACCTCAGGAACGACTGAAATTCACTTGCCAGAGGAGCCTTGCTGGGCCATTGCCAACCGCGGTTGCTAGCCTTTTCCACGTGGAACGAGACTTGTGAGTGTCAGTAAAAAGCTTCATGTTACTCGTCACAAATCCGTGAATTTGAACTGCAGACCATCTCTGGATATGAAACGACTTTCACCCTTGGAGAAGGGTGAGTTACCTTTGACAGCGGCTTACAGTGTCAAGCATCATGGTTCAACCCCGCGCCGTCAAACTGGTTTATCTTTGATGGCGCTGATAAAATACTCCATCCCAATCATCTGCCTCGTATACCTGCTGTCTCGCAGGTTCGTGTTTACCGGTCCACATACACCAAATGTAAACATGAAAAACTCTTCGGGTTCACCCTTTTCTGCATATGACGATAAACCTGCTTCCGAATTCAAGGACGACGTCTTCCCCCTGCGGCCACAGGATCCATGGGATATCTCCACAGATTTCCCTTACCCACGGAACCTCGAGTATGATGTAGAGGAAGGTACCTGGCTTCGTCTCGATGTCCACCCAATTTCTGGTGACATTGTATTCGATATGGCCGGCGATATCTACTGTCTTCCGGCACATTCTTATTCCGAGGCAAAATTGTCGGGCGGGATGAAAACCAGGGCTGTCCCGGTGCTCACTGGAGTTCCGCATGATGCCGACCCCAGTTTCTCTCCCCAAGGCGATCGTTTAGCCTTTAGGAGTGACGCAGGGCTCGGAGTTGACAATATCTGGGTCATGCCATGGGCTATTGGTGGTTGCTCCGAAATGGACGTTCGGTCACCTTCCGCAATGACCGCGGAGGCCATCGCCCAAAGGGAATATGATGCCAACTTGCTTGCACAAGGCGTTAGAGAGACGGAAGATCGGAGATTAATGCGACTATCGCAAGAAGGCAGACTAAGGGGTTTGTCCTTTGAGAAACACAATCTGACTAGTTCTGACCCACCCTGCCACGTACTTGCAGCTGTGCGTGTCACTAATGAGACCTATAATTGGGTCTCCGACGCCCGATGGCACCCTTCGGGTACTAAAGTGGTTGCTACGAAGTGGTATTACTCCCAGCGTTCACTTGGCGCGGGCGAAGGATGGGAATATGAAGTTCCGACCATCGGTGATTTCAGACAGCGTCGAGTGGAAGTGAACGCGGGCAGGCGTCTTGTTTCCAGAGTGTTGCCACTCGGTTGGACCAAGGCTGACTACGTCGAACAGCAAATTGGTCACGAGCAGTTTTCCTGGTCAGGCAATGATTCCCTCGTATACTCTGGAAACACCAGGGATGTTGAGGGTACTTTTGAGTATTCCAAAGGTATTGCATGCGCCTATGTTTTTTTTTGTCGTTTATTAATGTTCGTTGCGGCAGACGTTCACAAAGGTATTTATTCAATCTTTGCACGAAACCTGACGTCTGGGGAAGAAGAGGTTCTTGTCGACGCGTTTCCTGGAGGTGCTAGCAGACCTACGTTATCCCGCGATGGGCGTACCCTCGCTTTCGTCCGTCGCGTTCGAGACAAAGAAGCGCTTGTGCTCAAGTACGTCTCGTGTACACGCAGGCCCTAAACCTATCTTATTCATGTCGCAGGGATTTACAATCAGGCACGCTCCGCAATATCTGGCATGGGTTGACATACGATCTTTCCACTATTTATGCCCCAATGGGCACTTATCCCTCTTTTGCCTTTGATCCCTCCGATGAGGCTATTCTCATCTGGGCCGCAGGTCAGATTTACCACATTCCACTCGCGCTGAATGCATACGGGGACCGCGTGCTGGGTGGCGCACCTCAACCTGTCGGTTTTCGCGCTCATATCGAGATCAAACTTGCGGAGACCCTAAGGGCGACTACAGACGTCAGAGAGCTCGAGGAGGGTGACCAACGTCTTCATGCGTTCGCGCAGCTCGCCCTCAATGAAAGGGGCACGCATGCGGTGTTCCAGGCTGCTGGTGTCACGTACGTTCAAGTGTTGGGATCGACATCCCCGGCACAGCGTGTGCCTGTTGCGCATGCAGGAGCAGCCTATTATTCGCCTTCTTTCGTTGGTGGGGACAACAACTTGATCGTTCATGGACGGTGGTCGGACACGTATTTCTCATCCTTCGAGATTGCCGATCTGCACACTGGCAGTGTTTACGAGTTAACCGGTCTTCCAATGGGGCGATATTTTAGTCCCGTAATTTCTGGTGGAAAGGGAGCAGTCCGCACAATCGCATTCGTCAAGACGAGCGGTGACCTTCTCACTGGCGATGTTGTTGCTACCGCCCAACCTGGTCTCTGGATTGGAGAGGTCACTCTGCCTATGCAAACTACATCTTCCAATTCGATCCCCGTGACGAATGTTCGGAAAATCCGCACCACCATCAGTTTCTCCGACAGTGCACTGAAACTCAGTTTTATCTCCCCCGACGAACTTCTCATCCACCAATCTGCTCGCGTTTTCGCTGTGGATCTATCTCGTGGTGCTGACGAATGGGGACGCTATACTGAAGAGACACTCGCGAATGGTCATTCGACGGATGAATTGGTGTTTTCGAACACCACTGGTGGTGCAGCGTTCGTGAACTTCCAGCAAGTTTACTACGCCCCCGACGTAACCTCCTCGACGGACCTGTGGAGTAAGCCAGGAAAGGCACCAACGGGGTTAGCAAGGCTTAGCTTGGATGGTGGGCATGACCTAGTTGTGAGTGGTGATGGAAGTGTCGTTGGATGGTTCCTCGGTAAGATACAACCATCAGTTCTGTTTGCGGCGAGACTGAGTTCGTTGCGACTAGGACCTTTCCTGCACACACTCCCCGTTTCTCGACTTCCGCAATGTTCACATGCTCTCAAAGCGGATACCCAAACATTCGGGGTTGATTGCGTGACTCGGTTACTGGATGTCACTGAGGTAGACGTGCGATACGAATCGGAGATTGCAAGACTTCGTCGTGAAGCTCGCGCATTTTCCGGTGTGGATACTGTTGCATTTGTGAATGCGACAATCCTTACAATGGAACATGGCGACGTTCACCAGGACGTGGTCAGTGGTGGAACGGTTATCCTCCGGGATGGGTTCGTCGATGCAGTGGGAAAAGATGATGAAGTATCAATTCCAGCTGGAGCTTTGACCATCCAGACTGATGGGGGTGAGTTGCGAGAACGTACCAATGCGACGATGGGTGGCTTACACGTGAACTTTATCAGGATACATTATCCCGGGATTCATTGACGCACATGCCCATTGGTCTGGTACGGAGGTCAAGTACCCCGCTACCTCGTGGGAGATGGAAACCTTCCTTGCATACGGGGTCACTACGATGCACAAGTACGTTGTTAGTTGAAGACTCTAGTGTTCCGCTAAGCCCTCTTTTCAGCCCAAGTTTGCACAACTCACTTGGCTTCGTCGAACGTGCCCGCGTTGAGAGTGGTCTCATGATCGGTCCTAGGATTTTCCACACAGGTCAAATCATCTATGGCGCATCCGATTACTCTTACCATCTTGATATTGCAACCACCCAAGAAGCAAAGGAAGCCCTTACTCGCATCAAAGCCGAGGGCGGGCCAGCGAGCTGGTCCTATAAGAATTACAATTTGCCAGCGAGAGCGTCCAGGCAGCGCTTATTGCTACAGGCGAGAAGGATGAACATGGCCTGCGTACCCGAGGGTGTGAGTGGGCTATGTCACGAATTCAAGTAATACAACTGATGCTTCGAATTGATCAGGGGATGAACCACGATTGGGATTTGACATACATTGTAGATGGTTTGCAGTGGTCACTCGAGCTGCAGGATACAATTTTGACGTGCTACACCCAGGAATGACGACTGTCGAGCACAACATTCCCGTATCGGTACTCTACGATGATATCCTCACTCTCTATTCTCTGAGTGGAACTGGATCGACACCCACGCATATCGTTGACTACGGAGGGCCGATGGGGGAACAGTTGCTCTGGGCGACCACAGATATCCCCAACGATCCAAAGTATGTACCACCACAACTTCTCGCATGGACATATCTGAATATGATACGACATCCAGACTCAGACGCTTTACGAGGCACGACATTCTCGAAGGCTTGTCCGAGTCCACGAGCCGGCCCGCAGACTGTTCGTCGTCTTCAAACGTTTGTTGATATATAGCTCACAGCTTTGTTAGCAATGGCACTTTTCAATGTTTCATCGTCGGTCGCCAAGATGGTCCATCGCGGACTGTCTGCTCACATTGGAGCACATGGGGAAGCCCCACTGGGTCTGATGTATCATCAAGAAATGGCGTTTGCCAAGGCTGGAGGGCTGAGCAATTACGAAGTCGATATCACTCTTTCCACGCCTTCGTTCTCATCTTAACAAAATGTCATCTTTTAGGTCATCCGTGCTGCAACTTCCGACGCAGCAACGACCTTTGGTCTTGAAGAGTCCCTCGGCACGGTGTCCCCAGGCAAACTTGCTGACCTCGTAATCTTCCCTGGGGGGTTTGATTTGATTGATGGTGACATCCGTCAGACAAAGGGGATCAGGTTTGTCGTACGGGGTGGAAGGATATGGGAGGCCAAGGCTATGACGGAATTGTGGCCGGTAAAGGGGAGACAACAAACCTTGCCTCCCTTCAATGCTGAGTAGTCTACTACTTGAGATTACTATAAATTCTTCCCGTGTCGCAGAGAGATTACAATGTCCGAGTTGATTACATATCGAACTCGAATTCTGAATCTGAATCATCCTTTTTTGATGGTCTGCGGATATTCTTTGGAGCTTGCGCATTCGTCCTGGTTGCTGCAGATGGCATACGAGAAGACGGATCG
The DNA here is from genome assembly GCA_038093535.1 of Boletus reticulatus. Taxonomy (NCBI): domain Eukaryota; kingdom Fungi; phylum Basidiomycota; class Agaricomycetes; order Boletales; family Boletaceae; genus Boletus; species Boletus reticulatus. Next base: position 510,275 of record JBBPSJ010000004.1, read on the forward strand.
TCATCCTCTTCTTCGTCGGAACCATCAATTCGATCACTTCGGACAGGATGTACAGGAGGATCAATGACCCCACACAACATCAGGATTGCCTCGAGTTCTTGTCGGATGAGTGAACGGCGTCAGAGGTAACCAAAAGTAGCACACACCTTCAAGACGTCTTTCACGGTCTGCACCCCAAGTGACAAGCTGATTTCTGATTTCCCCTTTGCGATAAATGATGAGCATCGGTATGCGACTGTCAGGTAGATCTGCTATGCATTTGTTGCCGACGATGGACACGAACTTGGTTCGCGGATACCGCACAGCTAAATCCCGGACATGATTAAAAGCACGATCGCTGCGCGGAATACTACGAGATATTTGAGATTGGCCGTGTACATGACCTGGATTGCTCACCCGTCTTTGTAAAGAAAACACAACACCCCTGTTCCCTTTTCATCTTCATCGTCCTCCTCGTTGATCTTGCTTGCCTCCGTGACCTCTCTGGTGTAATCCTCTCTGCCGATCGGATACACCCTCCCAAAGCGGGCACGCTTGACTTCTTTGCGTTCTTCTACTAACCGCTGGCGGCGGAATGCGTCTGCCGTTCGCTGAAGGTCTTCGTCTGTGACGTCCTCTTCTAGTTCACGTAGCTCGTCCGGGGTGAGGTCCGCAAGGGCTTCGTGGAGCTGCGGGGATGGAGGCGGAGATGGGGTGCGCGGGGATGGTTCCCGAGGTGGGAGGATGCCATGCTTGCGGAGTGCGTCGTTGCTGTGATTTGGATGAGTGTGTCCACAAAGCCAATCGAGACGAATGCTCACAATTCCGTATCTTCGTTCGCCATTGCAAATGAATGATATTACTACTGCGCGCCCACAGTGAATCTGTGACGGGCTGAATTAGGAAGGTTGTATTCAGCATATGAGGCTTGAACTTGCGACGCGGACTTGAATGATCCCCGCCCCTTCCACCGACTTCCAGCTCAGAGATGTACTGAAACAGTGTACATCTCCGTCCGATCGCAAACTTGCAGGGCACTCCGATACTCATCGCTTGCTTGATGTCAGTGACGAATATCGGAGCGACACCCGCGACAACGACCCAGGGTCATGGCACCGCGGTCTCCGTCAACGAAACGATTCTCCCGCGCAAATACCAGGAGGAAATATTTCGCAGGGCGCAGGACCACAACATCATTGCTGCCCTCGACACCGGGAGTGGAAAGACCCTCATCAGCATTCTTCTCATCAAATGGGTCGTTTTACAGCCAAATGCTATCGGCAAAGTCGTTGTATTTCTCGTCCCAAAAGTGGCCCTCGTCGAACAACAGGCGGAATTTATCACGTCTCAGACACCTTTGAGGGTGCGCAAGTTCCACGGAAGCCTCGACTTGGAACTCTCAGATCGGTCGAATTGGAAGAGCTCGTTTGAGAAAGCCGACGTGGTCGTAATGACAGGTGAGCTCACATCAGTTACTGGGGATCCTTCTCAACAATGCCCGTAGCTCAAATATTTCTCAATATCCTCACACATTCCCATTGGAGCATCGACAAAGTATGCCACCTTTCTCAATATTTGCTAATGTTCTGCTTATCCGCGGACTCAAATCTAGGTCTCGTTGATCATCTTTGATGAGTGTCACCACACGCGCAAGAACCATGCCTACAATGGCATAATGCGCGAATACTTTCAAGTTCATCCCACTGAGCGCCCAAAGGTATTTGGCATGACGGCCTCGCCTATTTGGAATCCCAAGGACGCGGAAGGGTCCTTGTTGACTCTGGAGAAGAACTTGGATGCAGTTGTCATCGCCGTGCGCGAACATGTGTCTGAACTGCTCGAGAACTCGCCGCGGCCTGTAGAAGTACGCACTTCATTATTTTCCACTATCGTCCGAACGAATACTTATTCACTCCCCCACAGATTATTAAGGAATACACCCCTCCACCTGACAACTACCTCTATCTAAACCCAAGTCTTTGGGATACTCTGTCACTCTTCCAGTTCGACGGTGTCGACATATCGTGGGACAAGTTGCATATGAAGTACCATGTCACGCGGAACAGCCTTGGTCCCTACTCCGCGGACTTATTTATATATCACGAAGTTCGTGCGCGAGTCAACCAACTCCTTCTAGAGTTCGATACTCCCGATTATCACATTATCGACCTCTTCAGCATGCAAGAAAATGGCATGGACATCGATGATCCTCCCGCACCTCAAAACACACCATCAATTCCTGTTGCTCTCGAGCAGGTTAATTCCATTCTTTCCGATTTCAAGCCCTTTTTTGAAGATCCTTCCACCTCCCCACCTGCCGTGCCAATCCCTGTCCCGCTGGCTTGGTGTACACCCAAGGTAAAGGCTTTGGCTGAGATCCTCCTTGCATACCATACCCCTACATTCCACGGCATCGTCTTTGTGGAGCAACGTCAGGTTGCTGCTTGCCTTGCCAAGGTACTCTCCAAGATTCCCGAGTTGAGGGGTCGCATCCGCTGTGCGGAGCTTGTCGGACACGGCGGTGGACATAGCACACGGAGTAAGGGAGGCTCCAATGCGAATGCAGTGAACGTCAAGGGCATGGGGTTGGCAAGGCAGCAAGACACAGTTAGGTTGTTCCGGAGGCCATACGAGGAAGGCGGTTTGAATTTGTGTGCGTTCCTTCTCTGTACCTGATACAACGTCGTTGATCTTCTTTGTTCAGTGATTGCCACATCCGTCGCTGAGGAGGGTTTAGATTTTCCGGTATGTCTACCTGTATCTTCAGCCTTCGGCGAAACTCTAATGCGATTGGCGTCGGTAGGCCTGTGACCTTGTTATACGCTTCGATCCGCTCCACCATATGGTTGGATATGTCCAATCCAGAGGAAGAGCTCGAACCAAAACCTCTACCTTCGTGATTATGGCACAGGTTGGTCATGCATCTCATCTCGACCGATACAAGGCCTTCCAAGAGATTGAGCCCGAACTCAAGAGAGTCTACCAAGGTCGGGAAAATCCTGCCCGTCCTCCTTCGTCAGAATCCTCGTCAGATTCTGAAGAGGGTGAGCTAGAAGATGATGATCCCGAAGATCTTGCGGCACGTGAACGGTATATCGTTCCATCCACCGGGGCGGTACTCACCTATGGCTCTGCCATCGGGCTGATCAACTATCTGTGTTCCCTGATTCCCCATGACGCATACACTCCTCCCTCGGTGCCGAAGTATACCGGTGACTACGCTGCTGTGTTGGAGCTCCCATCAAGTCTTCCTCTCCCTGTCGATCACCTCATATATCGAGGGCCCACACGCAACTCGAAACGCGAAGCAAAACGGGCAGTTGCATTTATGGCTGTTAAAGCTCTCCACAGACTTGACGTCTTTGACGATTACCTCCTTCCCTCGACCGGCTCCAAGGGAAAGAGCGATTACGATGCCGATGGTCGCAAGCTTCCCGATGTCTCTGAAATCCCGGACATCATGACCGTCTTTGTACAAGACCCGTGGACGCTGGGTCCAAGACTGCGAATGCATGTTATCTCAATCGACGGAGAAGACTCTGCCGGGCTCGTCACTGGTGCTGAGCTACCACCATTTGAGCTCTCCAGCGAAGGCTATACCATAACCGTGCGTTGTACGGATGAACTTGTGTTTCACCCTGAGGAGGAGTGGAAAACCCTCCGGATGCTTGAGGAGTTCACCAAGATGGGCATCTGGTTCTGTATCTCTGGACGTCCGATCACGCTGCCTATCACATGCTTCCTCGTTCCCCTCACGGAGCACAATTGTATCGATTTCGAGGCAGTGAAACGCGTCGTTAACGAGCCATACGGCGCATATAACTGGGAAGGAGTTACCGAGGGGGACTTCGGTTCAACAATGGTGATGAATTGTAATCTCTATGGCCGTGCTCAGATTCTTCACAACATAAGATATGATCTTACCGCGTTATCCGTACCCCCTCCGGGCTCACGAGAAGATGGGTATGCAACATATCAAGAATATTTCGTGCAAAAGTGGACTAGGAAAAGTCGCGAAGCTTTCGTTCCGACTGATTGTCCGCTTATCGAGATCCACAGTCTTCCCCGTGCTCCGTCTGGACTTTATCGTCCGGCATCCAGACACCAAGATATCGACAAGTACAAACGTCATACTGTACCCGTTGGTTCAATCGTCCCCCAGGGTGCGTGTAGGGTCGTCCATTTTTCCCGGCCGGTCTACCGCGCTTTTCTATTCCTTCCTCGGATCTGTAGGCGCGCGACGGATGTTTACCGCGCGAGAGAGGAACGTTTCCAGCTTGGATTACCCCCGATCGACGACGACCTTCTTGTCGAGGGATCTACACTCCCAACCACGAATGCGACGTGGAACAACCAGCGCCTGGAGACGTTGGGAGACTCGGTACTCAAGCTCACGTGCACAGTCCACATCATGAACAAGTTTCCCCATCGGCATGAAGGACAGCTTTCTCAACTTCGTCAGAGCAGCATATCAAACCGCACGTTATTATCCCGTGCCAAAGAAATTGGCCTCGAACGGTTTCTCTCATCCGAGACTCAAAGCCTACAAGCATGGAGGTATACAATACCCGAGGAGTCAGATGTGGTAGATTGCCTAATGCAGGCAAGACACACGATACGCAGAGAGTATCCCCGTAGAAGCTTGCAGGATTGCATGGAAGCAACTCTTGGAGCAGCTTTTTTGACCGGTGGGATTGACATGGCTTTACGGACTGGTGACGCATTGGGGCTCTCGATGGGGGGCCCTCTCCCTTGGTCACTCCGCTACTCACGGCCGCCAGAATCATCCCTCATACCACCTATGTTCGCAGACTTGCAGGCCTCGATAGGATACGAGTTCCATCGTAGTGAGTTGCTCGTCGAGGCGATCACACACCCGTCGTTCACAACATCTGCGGGATCATCATATCAGCGTCTGGAGTTCCTTGGTGATGGTAAGCCTCGCCCCTCTGGAACAAATCTCTCAATGCTCACACAGAATTTAGCTGTGATTGACCTGGTGATAATGCGACACCTTTTCCAACAGTTTCCAGATGCTACATCTGGTCAACTCTCCGCCGCTCGCTCCCGCGCTGTCTGTGGGCCTACCCTGGCATCCGTGGCAGTCAACCGTCTTGGGCTACACAAACATTTGCTTATCAACAATGTCGAACTTAGTACTGCAATTACTCGACATGTGCCTGTCCTCGAGACCCTCTCGCCCGAGGATGCGATCCTTAAGGGATGGAAATACGATCCTCCCAAAGCACTAAGTGACGTATTGGAGAGCCTCGTTGGCGCTGTCCTTGTCGACAGTGCATACAACTTCGAAAAGACTGCTTCGGTTGTCGAAGTGGCGATGAGTGATGTGTTGGATGTGCTGACCACCACCCTTCCGAGAGACCCGGTGTCGGAATTGATGGTTTGGGCTGCCACAGAAGGTTGCAAGAGAATTGCGTTTCAGCAAGTACCCCTTAGTCATGAGTCTTTGATAATCACTGACAACCCTTCCTTCATAGAAAAAGTCAGAGCAATGTAGAACTGCGACGGAACGACAGTGTTTCAGTCATCGTTCACGAACAGGTCATCACGGGTCCAATTACAGCAAGCAATCTTTCATTGTCAAAAGGCCTTGCCGCTGAACGGGCCCGCGCCATTTTGGGAGACCCAAACCACGAGCTGTACCTCGCCACATTGTGTGATTGTCGGAGGACGGCCGAGGAGCGGATGGATATATGCGAACCTCCTGTTGACCAGGCAAGCCAAAAGGTCACGGACGAGACTGAAGAGGGTTTTGCATCTATCGCGCAGCAGAAGCTAGAAGAAGACTATATCCCCCCCGTCGGTGCCGTGGAGGACGTGGAGACTGAGCTCAGCGATGAAATGGTTTTGACCGGCATTTGAAACGCTGTTCATTGGAGGTGGGCCACTCAGGATTCTTGGGATGAACTGCTGGCGATCCTTTGCTCCACCGCGAATGGTTGTTAGCGGTTGTTTCCATGTTCCTTGCCTCCACTTTTTTTTTCTAAGCGTATACTCAGGTACTCCCAACTCATCATGCGATGGTGACGGACGTGGACCTCTGAGTAACGCAAACTTGCCCGTATTAATTCTACATTGGTCGCTTTCTGTACACTACAAATACCTACTTACGCAAGCCATGTATTGCCACAGCTGGCTGCCAAACTGTGTCAAACAACATCTGTCACAATTTCGTTGAATCGGTTGAACTCATCTGAAACTCATCTCGTATTCACTTCCTAGCGTGCTACACAACCATGGGAGACGAGTACCCCTCTTTGTTCCGTAGGTCTCAGTTATTTAACATATCCTCGGATACTAACAGAATAATCTAGGTTCGGAACAGATGAGCTTGGTACAGCTCTATATACCAACCGAAGTAGCTCATGATACAGTTGCTGAGCTCGGAGAGCTTGGCAACGTTCAATTCAAGGATGTTCGTGTTGTAACCCTGTTCCCTGTACCCCCACTCACGAACTCCTCCGTTAGTTGAACCCAACCGTTAATCCCTTCCAGCGTTCTTTTGTCGGCGAAATCAGGAGATTCGAGGACATGGCCCGTCGTGTTCGTTTGTTCGCCTCTCAGATCGAGAAAGAAAAGGATGTGATTCCGATCCGTCCTCTTTACGACTCGGCACCTTTTGTTACCGTGGGGCCAAGCGCAGCCCACAACATCGACGAGCTCGGTGTCACGTTGGCGGAGCATGAGACCAGGCTTTTGCAGATGAACGAGAGTTACAAGCTGCTTAGCGAGCGTACTAAAGAGCTTATTGAGGCGCGCTATGTCTTAAGGGAGACAGCAGGCTTTTTTGACAAGGCAAGTGAATTGGTTGGCAGTCTACATTACACTCACTCCCCCTCCAGGCCGAAACACAACAGACGGACATCAGGACCTCCTTTGATGATAGTTCAGCGCCTCTTCTCCAACATGATGACCGCGAAAACCAGTATTCGTCGGGAGTTCAGTTTGATTTGGAGTGCGTGTATCTTCTCCGTATCTATCTTTTCACTAAATCTGTGTTCCAGGTTTGTTGCAGGAACTATCGATAGGGCCCGTATCCCAACATTCGAGCGCGTTTTGTGGCGAGTGTTGAGGGGCAACCTCTATATGAACCATACAGACATCGTGGAACCATTTGTTGATCCTGCGACCGGTGCTGAGACACGCAAGAACGTGTTCATCATCTTCGCACATGGTGACGCGTTACTCGCAAAGATTCGCAAGGTTGCCGAGTCGATGGGTGCTACTCTGTATCCCATCGATGCCAACGCCGACAAGCGTTCCGACTCGCTTCGTGAGGTTACCGCCCGTCTCGAGGACCTTCAGACCATCCTCTACAACACTGGACTCAATAGGCGCACTGAGCTCGTGACAATTGGGCAGAATCTTGCACGTTGGCAAGATGTTGTCAGGAAGGAAAAGGTCATCTACGAGACGATGAATCTCTTCAACTATGACGTGCGGAGGAAGACATTGGTGGCCGAAGGATGGTGTTCGACAAGAGACATTGCCAGGATACAACTCGCCCTTGGACATGCTACCGTATGCCATTTGCTCGTCATTATGTGACAGTCAGTCGATCCTTTTTCTAGGAGGAATCTGGGACCGGTGTTGTGCCAATCTTGCACGAGCTCCGCACCAGCAAGACACCGCCCACATTCAACAGGACAAATAAATTCACAGAAGGATTCCAGAGTATCATGGACAGTTATGGGATCGCGACTTATCAAGAAGTTAATCCTGGTCTATTTGCCATCATCACCTTTCCGTTCCTGTTTGCTGTGATGTTTGGTGACATCGGCCACGGTTTGATCATCTTATTCGCTGCTCTCTACATGATCATGAACGAGAGGAAGTGGGCGAAGGGAGGTCTCGGGGAGGTGAGTGATAGCTTTGAAACACAACTATTCCTGACTTACTTTCTCGTTTCAGATTACAGGGCAATTTTTCTTGTAAGTCATTATGGAGCATCGTGGAGATATGCTAACATCCATCTAGCGGGCGATACATCATCCTCTTGATGGGGTTATTCTCGGTCTACACCGGTCTCATGTACAATGATATATTCTCCAAGACCCTTCACATTTGGCACTCTGGATGGGATATCCCAGAAGGAAACACGACTGTCGTTCATGGTCTCTCGAATGGACATGTTTATCCCTTCGGGCTGGACCCAGCCTGGCATGGCGCGGACAATAGCTTGGTGTTCACGAATTCATACAAGATGAAGATGGCGATTGTCATTGGGGTGACTCACGTATGTCCCGCAGTGGTTTTATTCTACGGCCTAGATTGACACAAGTTTTAGATGACGTTTGCGTTGTGCTTGCAACTACCCAATCACATCAAGTTCAAACGCCCGTTGGATATTTACGCCAATTTCATTCCTCAAATGATCTTCCTTCAGTCAATTTTTGGGTACCTAGTCCTCTGCATCCTTTACAAATGGTCGATCGATTGGTCAAGGGCATCGACAGAACCCCCATCGTTGCTAAACATGCTGATTGGGATGTTCTTATCTCCTGGAACGGTCGATCCGAAAAGTCAGTTATATCCCGGACAAGGATTCGTGCAAGTTATCTTGCTTCTACTTGCCGTTGTCTGCGTTCCTTGGATGTTATGTATGAAGCCATACTTCCTCTGGAAGGAGATGCAGGCAATTCAGGGTCAAGGGTACGTGGGGATTGGGCATCATGACGGTCCTCGCGAGAGCTCCGACGAGGCTTTGGAAATTGAGGAAGAAGGTAATGGGCGGGTTATTGCCGAAGAAACGGAAGAAGAACACGTAAGATACTCGTTCCTGTGTGGGTATTGTGCTCATAGATCTTGTCGGGAACAGCACGACTTCGGCGAGGTAGTCATTCATCAGATCATCCATACAATCGAATTCTGCCTCGGTTGTATCTCGCATACAGCTTCGTACCTGCGGCTATGGGCACTGTCGTTGGCCCACGCTCAATTATCCGAAGTTCTGTGGGATATGACACTAGCAAATGTTTTAGGGATGGAGGGGATATTTGGCCTGATCGTGATCGCGTTTACTGTTGTGATGTGGTTCATCCTGACTGTTGGTGTCTTGTGTCTCATGGAGGTGTGTACCTGTCTGGATGAACGTGTGTCGACTATCTGACCGAGGATCGGTAGGGTCTTTCGGCATTCTTGCATGCTCTTCGGCTGCACTGGGTCGAAGCGAATAGCAAACATTATGAGGGTGGAGGATACGTATGTCACGTTCATCCTGATTTCTGTCATCGACAACGTGTGCTGCTCATGCTGATCTATCTCCGAACAGGCTTTCACACCGCTAAGCTTCGCCAAGTTGGACGAGAAGGAATAGATGCACGTCGTGCCGTGTTTTTATCTCATATCATGGAATAGTAACAGGCGTTTTTGAGTACCCACATCTAATAATATGTCCGAGGCTGTTCCACACTGCACAAGGTCTGCACCGGTTCCGGCTTTCTTTTTTTTTTTTTTTTTTTCAAACTCCGAATGTGATAGCGATGGCACCGGATATTTATTCGCCGAGTAGCTGTCCATCGCTTTCCTACATCCCCGCTCACTTTTGTTTCCTCTTTTTTCTCTCTCTCATAGAGGTCCGTCGTCGGTTGTACTCCTCGCCGTTACTCGTCTCTGATCGCTTTTCAGGCATTATAGACTGTAGAGCGTAATAGAGCGTTCCTTGTTTAGCCTTTTCTTGCGCCTTGCACATAGAAGAAATTTTACATTTCCCTCTACACAATCCATAGGTATGTCCGTGCGCAGTATGGTTTCCCCCTTCTCATCCTCCCCAGATTTTAGAAATGCCTGCTGTTACTGCAACCGCTCCCGCTGTACCCTCTCCTGCCTCGCTCAAGGGTGTTGTCGACGGTCAAATTGACCTTGCTGCTCTCTTTGTTGCGGACAAAACCTCTCGTGGCGCCGCCGCCAAGGCTCTCGCTTCTTCTGTTCAAAATAATGGTCCCGCTGCCATCAGCGCAGCCGGTTTTAATGAGGCTGTTCTCAACGCCCTCACTGACAAAAAATCTCCGGCGGCCCGTGAGGGTGCAGCCGATGCTATTGTCGCACTCGCCAGGGCCGGTGCAACAAAGGCTCTCGAGCCCACTTTCGTCGATTCCGGCCTTTACGCTACTCTTATCGAAGGTTTCGCCGACAAAATGCCTGCCGCCCGTAATGCAGCGGTGGAAGCTGTCAAGGAGTTCGCCGCTACCATGAACCCTTGGGCTACTGCCTTCCTTCTTCCCGCTCTCCTTCACCAGATCAAAACGGCCGGAAAATGGCAGATCAAGACTGGCGCGCTGGCTGTCCTCAACCAGCTTGTTACCAGTGCACCGGTTCAGACCGCCCGTCTCATGCCTGATATTATTCCCGTCCTCTCCGAGGTTATCTGGGATACCAAGGCCGACGTGAAGAAAGCGGCTCGTGATTCGCTTGAAAAGGCTTGTGCTTTAATCTCCAACAAGGACATCGAACGCTTCATTCCGGCCCTCATTAAGGCTCTCATTCACCCGGTGGAGGAGGTCCCTAAGACCATTCAGCTCCTCTCGGCCACTACATTCGTTTCTGAAGTAGATTCTCCCACGCTCTCTCTTATGGTCCCTCTGTTGTCTCGTGGTCTCAATGAGAAGCTCACTGCCACAAAACGCAAAGTTGCTGTGTACGTTAATCAGCCATCATACGTTCGTATCCAAGTTTCTCATACTATCTTTAGCATCGTGGACAACATGTCCAAACTCGTCGACTCTCCAATCACTGTTCGACCCTTCCTACCCAAGCTTCTTCCGGGTCTCATCAAGGTCGAGACCTCGATCGGTGACCCTGAAGCACGTGGTATCATTGGCAAGGCAATTGCCACTCTTCGTCAAGTCGGTGAGGTCCCTGAGGGTGATGGAACCGATCTTCCTCCTTTAAAACTCGCCGAGCCCTCTCAGTCGACTTCAGTTCTCTCTGCTGTTTACAAGAAGCTTGGCGCCAGCGTCCCTGATCTCACGGATGCTACTGTCGTATATGTGTCCCACCTTGCCGCAAATTTGGTGAACGCTAAGAACTTTGATGTTGCAGAGTGGGGATCCCTTGCTCCCTACCTGTCCTTTGTTGCTCCCTCACCCGATCCTGTTTCTATCACTGCGGAGTGGGTTGTTCGCTCCGCTTCTGGCGATGATGACGATGATGTTGCCGAGGATGATGAGGAGGGCGAAGACTTGTGCAACTGCCAGTTCTCCCTCGCTTACGGTGCCAAGATTCTACTCAACACTGCCACTCTTCGTCTCAAACGCGGCCATCGTTACGGTCTTTGCGGAAAAAACGGTACTGGCAAGTCCACCCTTATGCGAGCCATCACCAACGGCCAGGTAGAAGGCTTCCCCTCCCCCGACGAAGTTCGTACCTTCTATGTCGAGCACGACATCGACGGTAGTGAAGCCGATACCTCTGTCTTGCAATTCATTCTGTCCGATAAGCGTATCCTTACTACTGAACCCGAGACCATTGCAACTCTCGCCTCTGTCGGCTTCAGCGATGAGCGCCAGAAGCAAGCGATCGGTAGCTTGTCCGGAGGTTGGAAAATGAAGCTCGCTCTGGCTAGAGCAATGCTCTTCAAGGCCGACATTCTGCTCCTCGATGAGCCTACTAATCACTTGGATGTGGTTAACATTGCATGGCTCGAGAAGTATCTCGTCTCGTTGACACAGTGCACATCGAGTATGTGTTTCCTTACCTGGAATGATATGTTTACCAATTCTCTCCACAGTTATTGTGTCGCATGACTCCGGTTTCCTTAACAACACTATCACTGATGTCCTTTACCTCAACCGCTTCAAGGTTCGGAAATACCGTGGCAATCTTGACGCGTTTGTGAAGCAAGTACCGGAGGCCAGGTCATACTTCACTCTTGAGGCTGCTGAGGACTACAAGTTCAAGCTCCCCGACCCTCCTCTCCTCGAAGGTGTCAAAACCAAGGAGAAGAGTTTGCTTAAGATGCGCAAGGTCGGCTTCCAGTATCCCTCGCAACCCGTCCAGCAATTGTACGACATATCCCTCCAAGTTTCGCTCTCCTCCCGTGTCGCTATTCTAGGCCCCAACGGTTCCGGGAAGTCGACCCTGGTCAAACTTCTTACTGGAGAGATGGAGGCCAACAAAGGCGGTGAAGTCTGGAAGCATCCTAACTTGGTGATCGGTTACGTTGCCCAGCACGCATTCCACCACATCGATCACCATCTCGACAAGACGCCTCTGGAGTACATGCTTTGGCGTTACCAGACTGGTGAGGATCTGGAAGAGATGGGCAAGGCCAATCGTGTAATCAGCGATCTCGAGGCTCAAAAGATGAAGGATGGTGCTCTTTACATTCACGAGGGGCAGAAAAGGCAGATCGACGAAATTATTTCCCGCAAGAAATTGAAGCAGTCATACGAGTATGAAGTCTCTTTCAAGGGTCTCAGCTCTTCCGAGAACCTCTGGATCGCTCGTGACGAACTCGTTAAGCGAGGCTTCGAGAAGGTCAGTTTTATTCTGTTTGTGACCTGTGGTGATTTAAATGTGTCTCCCTTTACAGAAAGTCCTGGAGGTCGACACGCGCGAAGCCCAACGCCTTGGTCTGCTTCGCCCTCTCGTTCGTCGCGAGATTGAAAAGCACTTTGCTGACTTCGGTCTGGAGCCCGAGTTTGTGACCCACAACACTATGCGCGGCCTTTCCGGCGGACAGAAGGTCAAGATCGTTCTTGGCGCTGCAACGTGGCGTCGTCCTCATGTCATCTGCTTGGATGAGCCCACTAGTATGTTCAATCGTTCTTGAGTAGAAATGTCGTCGTCTGACATCGTATGCAGACTACCTTGATCGTGAATCACTCGCTGCCCTGATTTCGGCTTTGAAAGTATTCGAGGGTGGTGTTCTCGTTATTACCCACAACAGAGACTTCTCGGAGTCTCTTTGCACTGAGTAAATCTCACCCTTTATTCTTGGGTATGACATTGTCTAATTGATGTTATCCAGGGTTTGGGCTATGCGCGACGGTCGTCTTGAGGCGTCTGGCCACAACTGGGTTGAGGGACAAGGATCCGGCCCACGAATTGACAAGAAGGGCGGAGAAGAGGAAGATCAATATGATGCCATGGGGAACAAGATTGACAACACGAAGACCAAGAAACTTACTTCCAATGAACTTCGTAAGGTCAGACTCGATGTGAATCCTGTAGGAGTTCATGTTTGCTGACTGTGGATTTGCTTGTACAGGCAAAGAAAGAGCGGGCAGCACGCAGAAAGAGAGGTGAAGACACCGATGAGGATCTTTGATTCTTGTTTATATTCCCTTGCATTAGCTACCTCTACGTGTATTCCTTGTGCTACTACCATTGGCTTGTTGTTCTTATACCGTGTCACAATTATCGTATAATCCATTCATGACTTTAACGAATGATTCGGCTTTCGTATGCGTTTTAAAATAACATTAGCCGAGGTTGTTTAGTGGATCGATTCCAGCGAGCTAGCGTGGATGTTGGTTCTGTTTGTGAGCGCAGCCGCGCGGCGCAGTACTGTACAGTAGTAACCATATCTTTCTTCACGACCACAACATGCCTTTCCTTGATGACCGCGACTATCTGTATTCTAGGGACGTGGGCACGCAGCTTACGCCCAATGCCACGCAGCGAACAACTCTCATTGTTGCTGGCTGTTACATTATCGCGATAGCTATTCTATGGTGAGCGTTCAACTCTCTATCAGCTGAACTCTGTTCATGACAGCTGACAATAAAATTCGAGGCATGTACCCATACTCAGTTGGATAAGTTAGTCCCTCCGTTCTGTATGGCGACCGTAGCTAATTTGGCTGTCTAGTCTATCCCTTCAAGTATGTCGAACTAGCACTCTCTCGACGCGAGGGTTTGGTAGACTAACCTGTCCCACCAAAGGTTACTCACAGTGGGTTTCCACGAGGTAAGCGTCGAGCACCACCACAGGGCTGTCCGAAAACGCATTTTTCATAGATGAGCCATGCGATCGCCGGCGTGTTGACCTGTGCGACTATTCACTCCGTGGAACTAGACCGTCAGTGACGCGACGTTTATATGAGCTGATTGACGAGTGCTCACCTTGCATGTAGCTGACGAAGGGGGCGCGACTCGAATGTCTGGTGGTATACCCTGGATTACCCTACCCGCGGGATATCTCGGCTCTTCATTGATCGGTGCATGTTTGATTGCATGTGGATTTGATACCAACGCTAGTAAAATCGCGTGTCTCGTCCTTGCCGCATTTTTCCTATTTACACTGTGGTGGGCGCGAAGGAATTGGCTGTATGTTTTCATAACCCTACGTCACTTGGACTGTGTCTAGCTGATTTCTTCTCCAGAACGTGGATTCTTATCCTTGGAATGACTGGCCTGATTGTTCTATTCTGGTTTGTCGGAGGGGGTGTAGCCCTTCGATACCTCGCAAGTTCCTCTTGGGTTCCTTCACGCCAATCCACTCATCATGTTCTCTAGGTCCTCTTCATTGGTGTCATGTCGGATTTGTATGTTCTTTGGGATGTAATCGGTCGGTGCAATTCCATCTTCCGCTCTAGTGGGTGCTGACAGCCAGCAGACGATACCATCGCGCGCAAAGTGAATAATTCGGACGCATCCGCATTCGCTCGTATCTGCGGATGCTTTCCATCCCAAGGTCCGTCTTCATGCAAGACTGCCTCGATACCAGTGGCTATGGTTGACGATGGTCTACAGTTTGGGGTGTTATTTGGCTCTTGATAGCGTTCATTTTCTTCGCTGCCGGGATCCTCGTTGGGATCGCTGTTTTCAAGGTACACGAATCGACTCTGTGGTTGTAAAAGTGACGTTACTCAGTCGCCCATACAGGAATCGGCTGCGTTGCAGAAGGAGCAAGCATCGCACTTCCTCCCCGTTCCTGGATCCAATGCAGCGACACAGGGGGCTCCGGTGCCGACTTTCCTTGTCGTTGTCGTTTCGAGCCTCCTGTGGAGGCTTCTTGCTTGACGGAGACTGGCATATATAAATGATTGTTGATACCACCACTTACTCTGGACTCTGTATTGTCCCCCGACCCGTAGTGCCTTGTACAGGTACTTGGGTATTTGTTCACCTTGTAATTAATCTGTAAAATTTCCGGTATGCCAGAGGCACTACCAAAGAGTCGGATGAAAACGGACGTTCGCCGACACTAGGGCATCGGGGACGAACAGGCGCCGATTCTGCACAGGAACTTCAGCGCTTTCAGCGCCCAGCACTGCCTTGCACGTCGCGCGGCTGTTCACCACATCGTGAGGGCAGCAAACCTCCTGTGCGATTCTTTCTGCTGGAAGCTCGATAGCTTCTACGAAGAAACACCATGTATCCATGCGTGCAGTGTACCTCCACCGCATCGCCCCTACACCGAGCGTATAAGAACTTGTTGGGTCGACGGAGACAACTTCCATCATCATAAGCAACACCCCATCCACCGGTCTTTCCCATCGGCCAGACCTTCTACCCATACAACATGTTCATCCCTCATGCCGACCGCGTCGCTAGTCTATTCAATGGCCGTTCCACCGATCTACCCTCATTCCAATCCGCCAAGCGACCCCCCTTTTCACTCGATATGTCAGGCGTAGCAGGTTTGCTGGGCGGAGACGATGCCGTATCCGCTATGGCTGCAGTCCACGTCTACGGGGACAGGCGTTGGCTAGGCTGGTACAATACTCCTGGGTCCTTCCAGATAGCCAAACGATTCAGCTCTTTCGCAAAACTCATGTTTTCACGTGGCATCTCCAACTCTCCTTCAAAGTCCCTCTACATGGACCCCACGGCATTATGGGAATCGGACAGTTGCAAGGGACCCAAGTTCCGTGCTGCTCACTCGGGCACTGTCATCGAGGAGACGAGCTACCCGGCCGCGCTCTTCATAAAGGAATGTGCTGCTTGGAATTCGGAGGGAAGGGTGGTACCAGGGAGGAGGACGCAGCCTGTCGGGATAACCATCGCCGACCTCGGTCAGGCCCCCGCCTCCGAGATGCGCCCCGCACGCAGCAGTGCCTTCACTCTCCTCTCCGCCAGTGTCCCTATTGCTACCAGCATTGGCACGTGTGCCCTCTGCGCAGTTTGCGAGGACTGGTATGCGTCATCGTTGATCCTCGTTGGCATCATTGCAAGCGGTGTATCCTGCCTCGTCATCGGCTCGGCAAACTTTGTGTTCACTCATCCCGAGCCTGCCAAAGGGTCACCTGCTGGTGATGGGATCCTCAGCGCCGACAAGGACATCGTTCTTTTGAGGGGAACAGAAGGTGCCGTGAACTCCATCACGCGCGGCCAGTTCTCCCTCCGTTTCTCGAGCGCGGCCCACTACAGTCTCATCCAATGGTGCTCCCTCCTTTTCTTCGTCCAATGTATCGCCCAGCTCCTCCTCATCCCGCAAGCGTCGTTGTTTGGCCAAGTCATGTTCCTTGCCTCACTCGGAGTTTCCGCGCTATACAATGCTTGGCTTTCCTCGTCGGACAAGGACAAGATTCACCGGAAACTCTTGTTCGGGAGTGTGCTCGAGAACCCGACATTGACCAAATACACGCTGGGCACCCGTACTACTGCTGTGGTGTTTATATTACTGGTCTTGCAACTCCAGGATCCGACGAAGCTTTTGGACGAACTGCTCCCCAATGACACCAAGGTGTGGAAGCAATGGAAGACAGTGATCTCGGAGCAGCTCCACAATTGCAGAGACAATGCCTTCTTATCCGAGAGTAAACTCGGAGACGTGGACGGATTCACGCAACAAGAGCAGGGTCTGTTGAACTTGCTTTACGACGATGCGCGGGCGGCGTACAAGGGTTACAAGGACTATCTCGGGGTCGAGTCGCTGTGAACGTTTGATTCTTTATTTTTCTCTGCACCGTTCTTCGGACTGTCAGTCACTCATCACACGTGTAGCTATTAGTGTTGACTTATTCTCAAGTATACCCCGTGAAACGGACGATCTTACTCGCATAGTATACCCCATTGCGTCATATACCTGTAGCCTTGTTTGTGAAATATAGCAGCATCGCTGAGGACCTGCACTGTGATCCGTTGAAAGACAGAATGACTACCTTCTGAATTCTTGTGTAACGATCTCCTGTGTGTGTAAATACGTACACTGCGATAGTTCGTTCCATGACAGCTCGGGTTAGACTTCGTCATCCCCGCATGCTTCAGCCATCATCTGCATACCCTGAATCACCCATACCATCCCCCCAATCACTCGCATCTCCCTCCTCCCCCTCAGAGGAATGCACACTCTCCTCCTCTTCATCCAAGTCCGAGTCTGACTCCACGTCGGGAGAATGCGCACCCTCCTCCTCCTCCTCCTGTTCCCAGACTATTCTTTGAGGATACACGTTCTCAAAGACATGAAAACCGTCATCACCCCACACTGCAACCATGTCAAATATACCAGAACCCGGAATATAACCTGGAGTGATGGCGAGCCGGCCAGGGGATCCTCGGCGAGTAGAGAGTGCATCAAGGAGACAGCTGCGAGTGATGGCACGTTTTGGCAGATCGTAACCAGTGTCTGGTAAAAATGTGAGATATTTAAGCTCCAAATCCTCCAGCCTTGGTGCCAAAATGTGACTTTGACCTCGATCGCCGAAAGCAAGTCCATCGAGATTCTGTGCATCCTCACCCTCCGAGTCATGAGTGGTGTGATCCGTGAGAGAGAGGACGGAAAGGTCTGGCATTTTGCCTTCGCGTAGTCTGATGTATCGTACATCTGGAAGCTGTCGTAGTATTCGTCTCCAAGATGCTGGCGAAAACCAGGGTCGATCGACTGAGAGAGTCTGAACATTTGACAAAGGCATTGAAGAACAAATATCGCTTATGATGGCAGCCTTGTCGACCATTAGGTGGCGCAGTTCGATGTGGAGAGGAACGTTGTCCAGTATCGTGGGGGTGGTATCGCGATGGCGTTGGCTGAAGGTGAGGTGGATAGCACCTCTCTTAGTGAAGCAGATATACAATGAAAGAATTGCCGGGCTGGACTGTGCCCGATCTTTGTATTTTTGTGCTAGGAACGAACAAAGTAGGGTATAATGGTCAAGAGAGGGATTGAGTTCGGAATCGCATTCTAGCCTGACTCGGGTTTTCAGTGGGATGTCGATGCAAGAAAGCAAGGCGACAGTCGTCGAAAGTGGAGCGTCAATCTCGAGGTGACAGAGATGGGTTAAATCAATCTTCTCGAAGGTTTTAAACACTCCACTAGACAGAAAATCGGTGGCGCGAGGAAGGGCATTATAGAGGTGTAGATGTTTGAGGTCTTGCATACAGCTCAGTGCGGCAAGGAACTCCTCCATGTTTTGCCGATACTGGACAGGAACACCGACCAGACGGAGATCCGTCAAAGCATTCAGTCTGAACGAATGCAATGGCACAGGACAGTATCCAAGCTGGAGTGTACGAAGGGCTGGAGGGTCTCCATCAAAGAGTAACGAGGGCCACTCTACAGATGGGTCCTCGACCGTTATATCCAGATTTTGCAAGAGAGGAGCGCGAGAGGAAAGCTTGGAAAGAATCCGATGGACGAATGAGGCCGGAAGGCGCAATCTTAGCTCCTGGATGCGTTCTACATGATCCATCACCATCTCCACACAGCTCAACCATACGGTTCTATCAGATGCGTAGCCGAAACCTATCTTCAGTGCTGCTTGCTTCGATCTGGCCAGTAGCACTTCGGTCCAGCGCTGTGATATGATGAAAAGGTAGGTCCAAAGAGTTGGAGTCCCGAGAGCGACATTGCGCCAATGACTGCAAACATACGAAACATTGACCCAGCTAGGCACACATTGTGCGGAACTGTGTCGGTAGTAACAGTCCCGAGCGCAATGGATAAATATGTCTTGCAAGGTTTCAGTTGGGAGGCGAGAGACGAAGGCGTGAGGATTCCTTGAAGTATGGAGATTGGGATCGTTGGATAACACCGAGTTCTGTCTCATGGCTTCCATACGGTATGTTGGGTATGCTCGTTCAGCCTGAGGTCACTGGTGGGATAGGCGCAAGAACAAGATCACAACACGGTTGGGAGCAGCGACCACGCCAAAACGATGCAAGGACTTGCAAGTTTATACGAGGCTAGTTGACGGCGGTCTCCGATAAGTTGTGGAGTTTAAACGTGTGCTGGCTTCTCGTCTCGGTGCCCCGCCTACAGTCAATCAATTGAGCAAATAGTAAACAAAATAGATGAACATAAACGTTTGCTTCGTCTTCACCTCACCTCATGTGTGTGTACGATGACAGCCAGTGTCACCTCGAGTGTACATCTGTATCACCTGTACCACAAACTTGTTGCCATCGCGCTTCAGTAGTCGACGAGAACAGTATGATATAGATTTCGACATCTACTCGACTTTAGATCATCATTCCTCCTCTCCCTCCTCCTGCTCTTCGTCCGAGTCCCCCACGTCCATGTCAGGGATGGCGTAACAGCCATCACTGCCACCCCACACCGCAATCGTGTCAAACATGGCAGAACCAGCAGTGTCACATCGAGTCATGGTGAGACGACCTGGGGAACCTTCAAGTCGGCGTGTAGAAAGTGTTTCAAAGAGATGGCTACGAGTGATAGCAGGTTCTGGCAGATTGGAACCATTGTTTGGTAAAAAGGTGATACGTCTAAGCTCCAATTCCTCCAACCTTGGTGCCAAAATGTGACTTTGATCTCGATCGCCGGAAGGAAGTCCACCATGATCCTGTACATCCTCCTCCGAGTCATGAGTGGTGTGATCCGTGAGAGAGAGCACGGAAAAGTCTGGCATGTTGCCTGCGAATAGTATGATGTACCGTACATCTTGAAGCTGCCGTAGTATTCGTCTCCAAAAGACTGGCGAAAATGTGGGTCGGAGGACCGAGAGAGTCTGAACATTTGACAGAGGCATGGAGGAACAAATACCGCTTATGATGGCATCCTTGTCGACCATTGGGTAGTCCATTTCAATCTGGAGAAGAATGTAGTCCGATGCCCCGTACGTTGTGGCGGTGGTATCGCGCTGACGTGGGCTGAAGGTGACCATAACACCTCTCACAGTGAAGTGGATACCCAATGAAAGGATTGCTGGGCTAGATTGTGCCTGATCGTTGTATCTTTGTGCAAGGAGCGAACGAAGCAGGGTATAGTGGTCAAGAGAGGAATTTGGTTCGGAATCGCATTCTAGCCTGACTTGTGTTTTCAGTGGGATGTCGATGCAAGAAAGCAATGTGACGGTCGTCGAAAGTGGAGCGCTAACCGAAAGGCGAGAAAGATGGGTTAAATCAATCTTCCGAAAGGTTTTGAACACCGCGCTCGACAGAAAACCGGTCGCGCCAGGAAGGGCGTTATAGAGGCGTAGATGTTTGAGGTCTTGCATACAGCTCAGTGCGGCAAGGAACTCTTCCATGTTCTGCTGAAAGCGAACAGGAACATCGTCCAGGTGGAGATCCGTCAAAGCATTCAGTCTGAACAAATGCAACGGCACAGGACACCCTTCAAGCCTGAGTGTACGAAGGGCTGGAGGGTCTCCATCAAAGAGCAACGAGGGCCACCCCACAGATGGGTCATCGACTATTATATCCAGATTTTGCAAGCGAGGAGCGCGAGAGGAAAGCCTGGAGAGAACAGGATGGATGAATGGGGACGTGAGGCACAAACGTAGCTCCTGGATGCGTTCTACATGGTTCATCACCATCTCCACACACATCTCCACACAGCTCGACCACATGGTTTCATCAGGTGGGACGTTGACACGTATCTTCAACGATGCTTGCTTCGATCTAGCCAGTAGCACTTCGGTCCAGCGCCGCGACACGATAAAAAAGTAGGTCCAAAGAGTTGGACTCTCGAGAGCGACGTTGCGCCAATGACGGCAAACATACGAAACGTTGACCCAGCTAGGCACGGATTTTGTGGGAGACACGTATCGGTAATAATAGTCCCGAGCATAATGGATAAATATGTCTTGCAAGACCTCCGTTGGAAGGCGAGAGACGAATGCGTGAGGGCTCCTTAAGGTATGGAAGTTGGATGACACCGACTCCTGTCTCGCGACCTCAACATGGCCAAGGGTCGCTGCCTCCATGCGGTACGTTGACACGGCAGGCCTGCAGGTCCGAATATTGGTCGTTCTCGCTACTGATAGGCACGGCATGATGGGGATCAGCGTCTACGTCAAAATGACAATGACATTGGGCGACTTACGAGGACCGTTAAACCCACAAACCCAGCACAGCCCTCGAGACGGTTTCGTTTTAATCTCTCTTTGAATGCTCAATCAAACTGTCACTGTGTCAGTTTGTATGCCGCAAACTTTGAGACTCGTTGACAGTAAACTTACATCTAGTCTTTTAAAATGTCTTCACTCCAACACTTCTTCAAAGTCCCTCTGCATGGACCCCACAGCGTTATGGGAATCGGACAGTTGCAAGGGACCCAAGTTCTGTGCTGCCCACTCGGGCACTGTCATCGAGGAGACCCGCTACCCGGCCGCGCTCTTCATGAAGGAATGTGCCGCTTGGAATTCGGAGGGAAAAGCAGTACCAGGGAGGAAGACGCAGCCTGTCGGGATAACCATCGCCGACCTCGGTCGAGCCCCTGCTTCCGAGATGCACCCCGCACGCAGCAGTGCCCGGGCCCTCACTCTTCTCGCTGCAAGTGTTCCTATTGCTACATACCAGCATTGGCACATGTGCACTCTGCGCAGTTTGCGAGGACTGGTATGCGTCGTCGTTGATCCTCGTTGGCATCATTGCAAGCGGTGTATCCTGTCTCGTCATCGGCTCGGCAAACTTTGTGTTCACTCATCCCGAGCCTGCCAAAGGGTCACCTGCTGGTGATGGAATCTTCAGCGCAGACTAGGACAACGTTCTGTTGAAGGGAACAGAAGGTGCCGTGAACTCCACGCGCGGCCAATTCTCCCTCCGTTTCGCAAGCAAGGCCCACTGCAGTCTCTTGCAATGGTGCTCCAATGTATCACCCAAACCTCACTCGGATTTTCCGCGCTATACAACGCTTGGTTTTCCTCATAGGACAAGATCCACCGGAAACTCTTGTTCGGGAGTGTGCTCGAGAACCCAACATTGACCAAATACACGCTGGGCACCCGTACTGTTGTTGTGGTGTTCATATCGTTGGTCTTGCAACTACAGGATCTGACGAGCTCCGCGATTGCAGAGACAATGCCTTCTTATCCGAGAGTAAACTCGGAGACGTGGACGGATTCACGCAACAAGAGCAGGGTCTGTTGAACCTGCTTTACGACGATGCGCGGGCGGCATACAATGGTTACAAGGATTATCTCGGAGTTGAGTCCCTGTGAACGTTTAATTCTTTATTTTCTCTGCACCGTTTTTCGGACTCGTCATATGTGTACTAAATACGTGAGGTCAGTTTGATATGCCAAGCAAATGAGATTGGGTCCAGTCCAGTAGCCGCGAGACATGAAAGGCTTCAATTCGTCGTCAAATTCGTCGTCATCGACTACGTAAATATCACTTTGTGTTCTCATTCCTCCTCTCCCTCCTCCTCTTCTTCCGTCTCCAAGTTGGAGTCCAATTCCACGTCCACGTCCACATCAGGGGAATGCTCTCTCCCAGAGATTGTGTAACAGCCATCACTACCACCCCACACCGCAACCATATCAAACACGGCAGAACCAGGAGTGTCACATCGAGTCATGGTGAGACGACCTGGGGAACTTTCAAGTCGGCGTGTAGAAAGTGTTTCAAAGAGATTGCTACGAGAGATACCAGGTTTTGGCGGATCAGAGTCATAGCGTGGCAAAAAAGTGATAGACTCGAGCTCCAATTCCTCCAGTCTTGGTGCCAAAATGTGACTTTGACCTCGATCATCGGAAGCAAGTCCACCATGATCTCGTACATCCTCCTCCGAGTCATGAGTGGTGTGATCCATGAGAGAGAGTACGGAAAGGTCTGGCATGTTGCCTGCGAATAGTGTGATGTACCGTACATCTTGAAGCTGCCGTAGTATTCGTCTCCAAAAGACTGGCGAAAATGTGGGTCGGAGGACCGAAAGAGTCTGAACATTTGACAAAGGCATGGAAGAACAAATGTCGTTTACGATGACATCCCTATCGACCGTTAGGCGGTTCAATTCAATGTGGAGAGGTATATCACGGTCCCATGTCTCGTCCGTTACTATGGGGTCGGTATCGCGTTGGCGTAGGCTGAAGGTGAGCACAGCACCTCCCCTAGTGAAGTGGGTAGCCAATGAAAGAATTGTCGGGCTGGGCTGTGCCTGATCTCGGTATCTTTGTGCTAGGAACGAACAAAGCACGGTATAATGGTCAAGAGAGGAATTTGATTCGGAATGGCATCCTAGCCTGACTCGTGTTTCCGATGGGATGTTTATGCAAGAAAGCAGCGTGACGGTCGTCGAAAGTGGAGCGCGGATCCAAAGACGAGAAAGATTGGTTAAATCAATCTTCCGAAAGGTTTTGAACATCGCGCTCGACAGAAAGCCGGTCGCACCAGGAAGGGCACGATAGAGGCGTAGATATTTGAGGCCTTGCATGCGACACAGCACGGCAAGGAACTCTTCCATGTTCTGCTGAAACTGAACAGGAACGTTGACCAGACGGAGATCCGTCAAAGCATTCAGTCTGAACGAATGCAATGGTACAGGACATCCTACAAGCCTGAGTGTACGAAGGGCTGGAGGGTCTCCATCAAAGAGTAACGAGGGCCACTCCACAGATGGGTCCTCGACCGACGTTATATCCAGGTATTGCAAGCGAGGAGCACGAGAGGAAAGCTTGGAGAGAACACGATGGATGGATGAGGCAGGAAGGCGCAAACTTAGCTCCTGGATGCGTTCTACATGGTCCATCACCATCTCCACACAGCTCAACCATAGGGTTCTATGATGTACGAGGCTGACACGTATCTTCAACGATGCTTGCTTCGATCTGGCTAATAGCACTTCGGTCCAGTGCTGTGATATGATGAAAAGGTGTGTCCAAAGAGTTGGACTCTCGAGAGCGACATTGCGCCAATGACGGCAAACATACGAAACGTTGACCCAGCTAGGCACGCCGGATACTGTGGGAGACAAGCCTTGGTAATGATAGTCCCGAGCGCAATGGATAAAGATGTCTTGCAAGACCTCAGTTGGAAGGCGAGAGACGAAGGTGTGAGGGTTCCCTGAAGTAGATGACACCGACTCCTGTATCGCGACCACTTCGTCGACATGACCAAGAGTCGCTGCCTTCATTCGGTGCGTTCAACGTTGATACGGCAGGTCCGAGTATTGGTCGTTCTCGCCGCTGATAGACACGACATGATGGGGATCAGCGTCTACGTCAAGACGACATTGGGCAACCTACGAGGGAGCAACTACCGTCTCGAAGGCTGTGCTGGACGACGTGAACTTGACAATGGTTCAATCACTCATTGTAAACAAATGACAATGTATAAAATTCATGTTTCCGAGTCTGGGTTGCCACCACGAGTAGTTGATCTGACAATGATCAGAACAGTATGATAAACGTCTACTCGACTCTAGACCACCCAAGTAAATGAGATTGGGTCCAGCCACGCTCGAGACAAAAGTCAATTCGTCGTCATGGACTACATGGATATCACTTTGTGTTCTCATTCCTCCTCTCCCTTCCGTCTCCAAGTCCATAGGGATTTCGTAACAGCCATCACTGCCACCCCACGCCGCAACCAACTTCAAGTTGGCGTGTAGAAAGTGTTTCAAAGAGAGAGCTGCGAGTGATAGCAGGTTCTGGCAGATTGGAACCATTGTTTGGTAAAAAGGTGATACGTCTAAGCTCCAATTCCTCCAACCTTGGTGCCAAAATGTGACTTTGATCTCGATCGCCGGAAGCAAGTCCACCATGATCCTGTACATCCTCCTCCGAGTCATGAGTGGTTTGACTCGTGAGAGAGAGCACGGAAAGGTCAGGCATGTTGCCTGCGAATAGTGTGATGTACCGTACATCTTGAAGCTGCCGTAGTATTCGTCTCCAAAAGACTGGCGAAAATATGGGTCGGATGACCGAGAGAGTCTGAACATTTGACAAAGGCATGGAGGAACAGATATCGCTTATAACGGCATCCTTATCGACCACTGGCATTAGGTAGTCTAGCTCAATGTCGAGAGGAATGTCGTCCTGCGTTGCAGGGTGGGTATCGCATTGGCGTTGGCTGAAGATGAGGATGGCACCTCTCTCAGTGAAGTAGATATACAATGAAAGAATTGCGGGGTTGAACTGTGACTGATCTTTGTATTTTTGTGCAAGGAACAAAGGAAGCAGGACACAATGGCCAAGAGAGGGGTTTGGTTCGGAATCGCATTTTAGACTGACTTGTGTTTTCAATGGGATGTTGATGCAAGAAAGCAGTGTGACAACCGCCGAAAGTGGAGCGTGGATCCAAAGACGAGAAAGATGGGTTAAATCAATCTTCCGAAAAGTTTTGAACACCGCGCTCGACAGAAAACCGGTCGCACTAGGAAGGGCATGATAGAGGTGTAGATGTTTGAGATCTTGCATACAGCTCAGCGCAGCAAGGAACTCTTCCATATTCTGCTGGAACCGAGCAGGAACACTGACCAGACGGAGATCCGTCAAAGCATTCAGTCTGAACGAATGCAACGGCACTGGGCAGGATTCAAGCTGGAGTGTACGAAGGGCTGGAGGGTCTCCATCAAAGAGTAACGAGGGCCACTCCATAGATGGGCCCGGGCCGATCGCTGCTATATCCAGGATTTGCAAGCGAGGAGCGCGAGAGGAAAGCTTGGAAAGAGCCTGGTAGTCGAACGAGAACAGAAAATGTAATCTTAGCTCCTGGATGCGTTCTGCATGGTTCATCACCATCCCCACACAGCTCGACCATAGTGAGGCCTCAGGAGGTACGAGGACGACACGTATCTTCAACAATGCTTGCTTCGATCTGGCTAGTAGCACTTCGGTCCAGCGCTGTGATATGATGAAAAGGTAGGTCCAAAGAATTGGACTCCCGAGAGCGACGTTGCGCCAATGACGGCAAACATACGATATTATGAAACATTGACCCAGCTAGGCACGGAATTTGTGAAAGACATGCATCGGTAGTGATAGTCCCGAGCATAATGGATAAATATGTCTTGCAAGGTTTCAGTTGGAAGGCGAGAGATGAAAACGTGGGGGTTCCAAGTTGAAGTATGCAAGTTGGATGACACCGACTCCTGTCTCGCGACCTCAACATGGCCAAGGGTCGCTGCCTCCATGCGGTACGTTGGCATCGGTCTACCACTGATAGGCACGGCACGATGGGGATCAGTTTTTTTTACAGAAACAAATGACATTGAGCCCAAGAGAGGGGCTGTCAGGATAATTCCGAGTGGCAGTACACTCTTTTTGGATCCCACGAATCAGAGCAGCTCCGTAACAAAGGTCTGTTGAACCTACTTTACGACGCTGCGCGGGCGGCATACAACGGTTAATTAACAAGGACTATCTGTTAATTCTTTACGTGTAGCTATTAGTGTTGATTTATTCTCAAGTATACCCCTTTGAACAGACGGATCTTACTCGCATTTGCATCATATACTTTTGTGAAAACCTACGCTGTCATCCATAAGACGGCCCATTGATGGTTACGACTGGAGCAACCTCATCATCACCCGCACTGTGTACTCTGAACTGTTGTACCTTGATCGTGTTGTGACACAACATTCAGCAGTAATATCCTTCGTCATTCTCGCATGCTTCAGCCATCATCTGAATACCCTGAATCATCCATATCATCCCCCCAATCACTTGCATCTCCCTCAAAGGAATGCACACACTCCTCATCCTCTGAGTCCACCTCGGGGGAACTTGAACTTGAATACATACACTCTTCTTCTTCTTCTTCTTCCGCCCTCTCGTCCTCTGAGTCCACCTCAGGGTAATATACACACTCCTCCCCCTCTCCCACTTCCTCCACTTCCTCCTCCAAGTCCTCCAAGTCCACTTCGGGGGAATGCACACTCTCCTCCTCTTCCTCCAAGTCCAAGTCTGAGTCCACCTCGGGAGAATGCACACTCTCCTCCTCCTCCTCCTCCGAGTCCACTTCAGGGGAATACACACTCCCCTCTTCCTCTTCCTCCAAGTCCAAGTCTGAGTCCACCTCGGGAGAATGCACACTCTCCTCCTCTTCCTCCAAGTCCGAATCCGAGTCCACTTCAGGAGAATGCACACTCTCATTGTTGTTGTTGTAGCCATACTCCCAGTCCAGTTCAGGGGGATGCACCCTCTCAGAGACTACATGAAAACCATCATCACCCCACACTGCAGCCATGTCAAACCTGGCAGAACCTGGAATATAACCTCGAGTGATAGTGAGCCGGCCAGGGGATCCTCGGCGAGTAGAGAGTGCATCACAGAGACAGCTGCGAGTGATGGCACTAGGTGCTGGCAGATTGTAACCATCGCCCGGCAAAAAGGTGATACATTTAAGCTCCAATTCCTCCAACCTTGGTGCCAAAATGTGACTTTGACTTCGATCACTGAACGCAAGCCCACTGTGATTTTGTGCATCCTCGCCCTCCGAGTCACGAGTGGTGCGATCCGTGAGAGAGAGTACGGAAAAGTCTGGCATGTTGCCTCCACTCAATGTGATGTACCGTACATCTTGAAGCTGTCGTAGTATTCGTCTCCAAAATGCTAGCGAAAACCAGGGTCGAATGACCGAAAGAGTCTGAACATTCGACAAAGGCATGAAGGAACAAATGTCGTTCACGATGACATCCCTGTCGACCATTGGGAGATCCAGCTCAATGGAGAGATGAGTGTCGTCCCATGGCCCGTGCGTGGTATCGCGTTGGCGTGGGTTGAAGGCAAGCATAACACTTCCCTCAGTGAAGCGGATGACCAATGAACGAATTGTCGGGCTGGACTGTGCCCGATCTTTGTATCTTTGTGCAAGGAGCAAAGGAAGCAGGGCATAATGGCCAAGAGAGGGATTTGGTTCGGAATCACATTCTAGCCTGACTTGTGTTTTCAATGGGATGTTGACGCAAGAAAGTAATGTGACAACCGTCGAAAGTGGAGCGCGGATCCAAAGACGAGAAAGATAGGTTAAATCAATCTTCCGAAAGGTTTTGAACACCGCGCTCGACAGAAAACCGGTGGCGCTAGGAAGGGCATGACAGAGGTGTAGATATTTGAGATCTTGCATATGGCTCAGCGCAGCAAGGAACTCTTCCATGTTCTGCTGAAACCGAACGGGAACATTGACCAGATGGAGAACTGTCAAAGCATCCAATCTGAACAAATGCAATGGTACACGACACCCTACAAGCCTGAGTGAATGAAGGGCTGGAGGGTCTCCATCAAAGAGCAACGAGGGCCACTCCACAGATGGGTCCTCGACCATTATATCCAGATTTTGCAAGCGAGGAGCGTGAGAGGAAAGCTTGGAAAGAACCCGATGGGCAAATGAGACCGGAATGTGCAGGGTTAGCTCCTGAATGCGTTCTACATGGTTCATCACCCTCTCCACACAGCTCAACAGTGACCATAGGATTCCACGAGGTACGTAGTCGAAATTTATCTTCAGTGATGCTTGCTCCGATCTGGCTAGTAGCACCTCGGTCCAGCGCTGTGATATGATGAAAAGGTAGGTCCAAAGAGTTGGAGTCCCGAGAGCCACATTGCGCCAGTGACGGCAAACATACGAAACGTTGACCCAGCTAGGCACAGGTTTTTTGGGAGACAACTTGAAGTATTGGTAGTGATAGTCCTGAGCGCAATGGATGAATATGTCTTGCAAGATCTCAGTTGGAAGGCGAGAGACGAAGGCGTGGGGATTCCTTGAAGTATGGAGATTGGGATCGTAGGACAACACCGAGTTCTGTCTTATGGCTTCCATACGGTATGACGGTCTATGTCGTTCAGGTCACTGCGGCCACTGGTGGGATATGGCTAAGCAAAAACAAGATCACAACACGATTGGAAACAACGTCCATATCAAAACGATGCAGGGACTTACGAGGCTACTATCTCCCGGCGCTCCGCCTTGACCGATAATTTGGCATGTACATAGTTGTCAACATCGAGTCACAGTATGTCACGCTGGCCTTTCATCTACTGCAGCTGCTAGTCACATTCAGGGCTCCAACAATATTGCATTATCCAGGGACTGCAGCATACGGTTCAGACTATACTCTGTCCACCCATGTATGGCCAAGTGGTTGCATTCACCGCTCATCACATACCTGACATGTTGATACGACAGGTGACCCTCCTCCGTTCCCTCCCCAATGGTCCCATCAGATCACTTCGACTCGTGGCATGCCACAGTAGAGCCATAGGTTCATCTAGATCCCGTCCCAAACGGCAGCGCGCACCAACCTCGACCCTTAGATGGTGTACTGGTTGAGTGGTTCGTTGGAGTCCGAACCGCGTTGGGGAAGCAACGGTGCTTACCACCGTCATCGACATCAAGTCGGTGCAAGGGCACAAACAGTCTTGTCAGAGAATGGGTGCCAGTGAGCTACACATTTCCTGATCACCTAGATTGGCGTTTGGGATCTGACGTCCGCCACTGTTAGCAGTACTCATGGGACACAGGCCAGTGGCTCGGGGTAATGCAGCACCACACGTCTTCACGGGTTTCCGGTGAATTCGCAAGCTAAAGGTGTTTTATAGCAGAAAGAGGGCCTGTCAAGAAGTCCAGGATGTCACCATGCGACAATGTTGCAATGCCATTCGGTACAGTGGTCTTCTCTTTGGCGACAGCCGGAGTCACTTTGAACCACGATGGCAGATCATTTGGCCCGCTCTTCCTTTCACGCAGACGTGAGGTAGAAGGGTCGACCTCCTCTGCTGACCCCCGCCCCACACAATTTGGTTGTTTCAAGCTTGTTCCACAGCTTCGCAACGTCCCATCGGCGTGTCTTTACAATTTCAACCTCACGCGCCGATCAGGGTGGTTAGCTGTTAGCCAAAGGTCCCGAGTAGTCTGGAGCACGTTGGACCAAAAACTATTTTACTGATCCAGGTCCAGCCCGCCCTACTCGAGTGTACATCTACATCAGTGTCGCAAACTTGTTATTGCTCTATCGCGTTTCAATATAGGTTTCAACATCTACTTGACCCTAGAACACGTCCAAATACAAATACATGAGGTCAGTTTGATATGCCAGGTAAACGAGATTGGGTCCGGCCGCGAGACACGAAAGGCTTCAATTCGTCGTCATCGACTACATGGATATCACTTTGTGTTCTCATCCCACCTCTCCCTCCTCCTGCTCTTCTTCCGTCTCCAAGTCCGAGTCCGAGTCCACGTCAGGGGAATCCTCTCTCACAGTGATTGCGTAACAGCCATCACTGCCACCCCACACCGCAACCATGTCAAACCTGGCAGAACCTGGAATATAACCTCGAGTGATAGTGAGCCGGCCAGGGGATCCTCGGCGAGTAGAGAGTGCATCAAAGAGACAGCGACGAGTGATAGCATGTCCAAACTCATTGTAACCATCGTCTCGCGAAAAAATGATATGTTTAAGCTCCAATTCCTCCAGCTTTGGTGCCAAAATGTGACTTTGACCTCGATCACTGGAAGCAAGCCCACCGTGATTTTGTGCCTCGCCCTCTGAGTCACGAGTGGTGTGATCCGTGAGAGAGAGTACGGAAAGGTCTGGCATGTTTCCTTCAGTCAATGTGATGTACCGTATATCTTGAAGCTGTTGCAGTATTCGTCTCCAAAATGCTAGCGAGAACCAGGGGAAAATGACCGAAAGAGTCTGAACATTCGACAAAGGCATGAAGGAACAAATGTCGTTCACGATGACATCACTGTCGACCATTGGGAGATCCAGCTCAATGTAGAGATGAATGTCGTCCCATGGCCCGTACGTGGTATCGCGTTGGCGTGGGTTGAAGGCGAGCATAACACCTCTCTCAGTGAAGTAGATGACCAATGAACGAATTGTTGGGCTGGATTGTGCCTGATCTTTGTATCTTTGCGCAAGGAGCGAACGAAGCAGAATATAGTGGTCAAGAGAGGGATTTGGTTCGGAATCGCATTCTACCCTGACTTGTGTTTTCAGTGGGATGTTTGTGCAAGAAAGCAGTGTGACAACCGTCGAAAGTGGAGCGTGGATCCAAAGACGAGAAAGATGGGTTAAATCAAATTTCCGAAAGGTTTTGAACACCGCGCTTGACAGAAAGCCGGTCGCACCAGGAAGGGCATGACGGAGGTGTAACTGTTTGAGATCTTGCATACGGCTCAGCGCTGCAAGGAACTCTTCCATGTTCTGTTGAAACCGAATGGGAACATTGACCAGATGGAGAACCGTCAAAGCATCCAGTCTGAACAAATGCAACGATACAGGACACTCTACGAGCTGGAGCGTACGAAGGGCTGGAGGGTCTCCATCAAAGAGCAACGAGGGCCACTCCACAGATGGGTCCTCGACCACTATATCCAGATTTTGCAAGCGAGGAGCGCGAGAGGAAAGCTTGGAAAGAACCCGATGGGCGAATGAGGCCGGAAGGCACAATCTTAGCTCCTGAATGCGTTCTACATGGTTCATCACCATCTCCACACAGCTCAACCATAGGGTTCTATTAGATGCGTAGCCGAAACTTATCTTCAGTGATGCTTGCTCCGATCTGGCTAGTAGCACTTCGGTCCAGCGCTGTGATATGATGAAAAGGTAGGTCCAGAGAGTTGGAGTCCCGAGAGCCACATTGCGCCAGTGACAGCAAACATACGAAATGTTGACCCAGCGAGGCACAGATTTTGTGGGAGACAACTTGAAGTAATGGTAGTGATAGTCCCGAGCGCAACGGATAAATATGTCTTGCAAGGTTTCAGTTGGGAGGTGAGAGACGGAGGTGGGAGGATTCCTTGAAGCACGGAGATTGGGATCGGTGGATAACACCGAGTTCTGTTTGGTAGCTTCCATACGGTATATTGAATATGCTCGTTCAGTGGTGGGATATTATGGCTGAGCAAAAATTTAAACAAGATCACAACACGATTGCATGAGAACAGCGTCCACGCCAACTAAATGATGCAGGGACTTACAAGTTTATACGAGGCTACTAATTGACTGCTGTCAGGCTCCCGGTGTTAGTACTAGTAGTATATAGTCCAATTTACTGATCTGGACCCACTCGAGTGTACATCTATATCAGTGCCGCAAACTCGTTATTGTTCCAATATTGCGCTTCGGTAGTCGATGAGAACAGTATGTTTCAATATCTACTCGACTCTAGAACACGTCCAAATGCTCGATTCGCCTGACATCCAAGTACATGAGAATGGGGCCAGTCCACCATTTCAGTTTCGACAAGAGTAGCCGCGAGACACGAAAGGCTTCAATTCGGCGTTATCGACTACATGGATAACACTGTGTGTTCTCATTCTTCCTCTCCCTCCTCTTGCTCTTCTTCCGCCTCCAAGTCCAAGTCCAACTCCACGTCAGAGGAATGCTCTCTCCCAGAGATTGTGTAACAGCCATCACTGCCACCCCACACCGCAACCATGTCAAACATGGCAGAACCAGGAGTGTTACATTGAGTCATGATAAGACGACCTGGGAAAGCTTCAAGTCGGCGTGTAGAAAGTGTTTCAAAGAGATGGCTGCGAGTGATAGCAGGTTTGGGCAGATCGGCATTATAATATGGCGAAAAGGTGATACGGTCAAGCTCCAATTTCTCCAACCTTGGTGCCAAAATGTGACTTTGACCTCGATCGCCGGAAGCAAGTCCACCATGATCTCGTACATCCTCCTCCGAGTCATGAGTGGTGTGATCCGTGAGAGAGAGTACGGAAAGGTCTGGCATGTTGCCTGCAAATAGTATGATGGTCCGTACATCTTGAAGTTGCCGTAGTATTCGTCTCCAAAAGACTGGCGAACATGTGGGTCGGAGGACCGCGAGAGTCTGAACATTTGACAAAGGCATGCAGGAACAAATATCGCTTATGATGGCATCCTTGTCGACCATTAGGTGGTCCAATTCAATGGAAAGATGAAAGTCGTTCCATGGCTCGTACGTTATGGGGGTGGTATCGCACTGGCGTGGGTTGAAGGTGAGCATAACACCTCTCTCAGTGAAGTGGATGATCGATGTAAGAATTGCTGGGCGGGATTGTGCCTGATCCCTGTACCTTTGCGCAAGGAGCGAACGAAGTAGGGTATAATGGTCAAGAGAGGAATTCGGTTCGGAATCGCATTCTAGCCTGACTTGTGTTTTCAGTGGGATGTTCATACAAGAAAGCAGCGTGACGGTCGTCGAAAGTGGAGCGCGGATCCAAAGACGAGAAAGATGGGTTAAATCAATCTTCGGGAAGGTTTTGAACACCGCGCTCGACAGAAAACCGATTGCACCAGGAAGGGCACGATAGAGGTGTAGATGTTTGAGGTCTTGCATATGACTCAGCGTTGCAAGGAACTCTTCCATGTTCTGCTGAAACTGGACGGGAACATGGAACAAGTGGAGAATCGTCAAAGCATTCAGTCTGAATGAATGCAACGGCACAGGACAGGATGTAAGTTGGAGTGTACGAAGGGCTGGAGTGTCTCCACCAAAGAGTAACAAGGGCCACTCCCCAGGTAGGACCCCGACCGATGTCATATCCAGGTTTTGCAAGCGAGGAGCGCGAGAGGAAAGCTTGGAAAGAGCCTGATGGTTGAACGATCCCGGAAGGCGCAAAACTAGCTCCTGAATGCGTTCTACATGGTTCATCACCATCCCAAAACAGCTCGACGATGGGGTTCCACGATATACGAAGCCGACACGTATCTTCAACGATGCTTGCTTCGATCTGGCTAGTAGCACTTCGGTCCAGCGCTCTGATATGATGAAAAGGTAGGTCCAAAGAGTTGGACTCCCGAGAGCGACGTTGCGCCAATGATGGCAAACATACGAAACGTTGACCCAGCTAGGCACGGATACTGTGGGAGACAAGCCTTGGTAGTGATAGTCCCGAGCACAATGGATAAAGATGTCTTGCAAGGTTTCAGTTGGAAGGCGAGAGACGAAGGCGTGAAGGTTCCCTGAAGTATGCAAGTTAGATGACACCGACTCCTGTATCGCAACCACTTCTTCGACATGACCAAGAGTCGCTGCCTCCATTCGGTACGTTGATACGGCAGGTCCGAGTATTGGTCGTTCTCGCCGCTGATAGACACGGCATGATGGGGATCAGCGTCTACGTCAAAATGACATTGGGCAACCTACGAGGGAGCAACTACCGTCTCCAAGGCTGTGCTGGACGACCTGAACTTGTGGTTTGTATCTAGTCTTTTAAAAATTCATACTTTCACTCCAACTCTTCTTCAAAGTCCCTCTACATGGACCCCACAGCATTATGGGAATCGGATGCAAGGGACCCAAGTTCCGTGCTGCCCACTCGGGCACTGTCATCGAGGAGACGAGCTACCCGGCCGCGCTCTTCATAAAGGAATGTGCCGCTTGGAATTCGGAGGGAAGGGTGGTACCAGGGAGGAGGACGCAGCCTGTCGGGATAACCATCGCCGACCTCGGTCAGGCCCCCGCCTCCGAGATGCGCCCCGCACGCAGCAGTGCCTTCACTCTGCTCGCCGCCAGTGTCCCTATTGCTACCAGCATTGGCACATGTGCACTCTGCGCAGTTTGCGAGGACTGGTATGCGCCGTCGTTGATCCTCGTTGGCATCATTGCAAGTGGTGTATCCTGCCTCGTCATCGGCTCGGCAAACTTCGTGTTCACTCATCCCGAGCCTGCCAAAGGGTCACCTGCTGGTCATGGGATCCCCAGACATCGTTCCGTTGAAGGGAACAGAAGGTGCCGTGGACTCCATCACGCGCTGCCAATTCTCCCTCCGTTTCTCGAGCGAGGCCCACTACAGTCTCATTCAATGGTGCTCCATCCTTTTCTTCGTCCAATGTATCGCCCAGCTCCTCCTCATCCCGCAAGCGTCGTTGTTCGGCCAAGTCATGTTCCTTGCCTCACTCGGAGTTTCCGCACTGTACAATGCTTGGCTTTCCTCGTCGGACAAGGACAAGATTCACCGGAAACTCTTGTTTGGGAGTGTGCTCGAGAACCTGACATTGACCAAATACACCCTGGGCACCCGTACTGCTGCTGTGGTATTCATATTGTTGGTCTTGCAACCCCAGGATCCGACGAGTCGGAGCAGCTCCGCAATTGCAGAGACAATGCCTTCTTATCCAAGAGTAAACTCGGAGACGCAGATTCACGCAGCAAGAGCAGGGTCTGTTGATGCTGCTTTACGACGATGCGCGGGCGGCGTACAAGAGTCACAAGGACTATCTCGGGGTCGAGTCGCTGTGAACGGTTGCTTCTTTACACTCGTTCTTCGGACTGCCAGTCACTCATCCTACGTGTAGCTATCAGTGTTGATCTATTCTCAAGTATGCCCCACTGAACAGACGGATCTTACTCGCATTTGCATCATATACCTTTGTGAAACATAGCAGCATCACTGAGGACCTACGCTGTCATCCATCGGAAGACAGGGTTGGTACAACCCATGGCGACCATCTCCAGCTACTTGATGGTTACGACAGGAGCAACCTCATCATCACCCGCACTGTGTACTCTGCTAAATGCAGTACCACAACACGATCAAGGTACAACGGTTCAGTAAGTACATACACTATCCTTCGTCATTCCCGCGTGCTTCACCCATCATCTGAATACCCTGAATCATCCATATCATCCCCCCAATCACTTGCATCTCCCTCAAAGGAATGCACACACTCCTCATCCTCTGAGTCCACCTCGGGAGAATACATACACTCCTCTTTTTCTTCTTCTTCTTCTTCCGCCCTCTCTTCCTCTGAGTCCACCTCAGGGTAATTTACACACTCCTCCCCCTCTCCCACTTCCTCCACTTCTTCCTCCTCCAAGTCCTCCGAGTCCACTTCAGGGGAATGCACACTCCCCTCTTCCTCTTCCTCCAAGTCCAAGTCTGAGTCCACCTCGGGAGAATGCACACTCTCCTCCTCTTCCTCCAAGTCCGAGTCCGAGTCCACTTCGGGAGAATGCACGCTCTCGTCGTCGTCGTCGTCGTCGTCATCGTCGTCCAGTTCCAGGGGATACACCTTCTCAGAGACTACATGAAAACCATCATCACCCCACACTGCAGCCATGTCATATGCACCAGAACCTGGAATATAACTTCGAGTGATGGTGAGCCGGCCAGGGGATCCTTGGCGAGTAGAGAGTGCGTCAAAGAGACAGCTGCGGGTGATAGCAGGTTCTGGCAGATTGGAGCCATCGCCCGGCAAAAAGGTGATGTGTTTAAGCTCCAATTCCTCCAGCCTTGGTGCCAGAATGTGACTTCGCCCTCGATCGCTGAAAGCAAGTCCACCGAGATTCTGTGCATCATCACCCTCCGAGTCACGAGTGGTGCGATCCGTGAGAGAGAGGACGGATAGGTCTGGCATTTTGCCTTCGGATAGTCTGATGTACCGTACATCTGGAAGCTGTTGTAGTATTCGTCTCCAGAATGCTGGCGAAAACCAGGGTCGAATGACCGAGAGAGTCTGAACATTTGACAAAGGCATGGAGGAACAAATATCGCTTATGATGGCATCCTTGTCGACCGTTGGGTAGTCCAGCTCAACGTAGAGAGGAATGTCGTCCTGCATTATGGGGGTGGCATCGCGTTGGCGTGGGCTCAAGACGAGGAGGATTGCATCTCTCTCAGCAAAGCGGATAAATAATGAAGGAATTGCCGGGCTGGACTGTGCCCGATCTTTGTATTTTTGTGCTGGGAACGAACAAAGCAGAGTATAATGGTCAAGAGAGGAATTGGGTTCGGACTGGCATTCTGGCCTGACTCGGGTTTTCAGTGGGATGTCGATGCAAGAAAGCAGCGTGACGGTCGTCGAAAGTGGAGCGCAGATCCAAAGACGAGACAGATGGGTTAAATCAATCTTCCGAAAGGTTTTGAACACTGCGCTCGACAGAAAACCGATCGCACCAGGAAGGGCACGATAGAGGTGTAGATGATTGAGGTCTTGCATACGGCTCAGCGCTGCAAGGAACTCTTCCATGTTCTGCTGAAACCGAACAGGAACATCGACCAGGCAGAGAACCGTCAAAGCATTCAGTCTGAATGAATGCAACGACACAGGACACCCTACAAGTCTGAGTGCACGAAGGGCTGGAGGGTCTCCATCAAAGAGTAACGAGGGCCACTCCACAGGTGGGTCCCCGACTGCTGTTATATCCAGGATTTGCAAGCGAGGAGCGCGAGAGGAAAGCTTGGAAAGAGCCTGACGGTCGAACGAGACTGGAATGTACAAACGTAGTTCCTGGATGCGTTCTACGTGGTCCATCACCATCCCCACACAGCTCAACCATATGGCGTTATGGACGTTGACACGTACACCTATCTTCAACGATGCTTGCTTCGATCTGGCTAGTAGCACTTCGGTCCAACGCCGCGACAGGATGAAAAGGTAGGTCCAAAGAGTTGGACTCTCGAGAGCGACGTTGCGCCAATGACGGCAAACATACGAAACATTGACCCAGCTAGGCACAGATATCATGGGATACTCGTGTTGGTAGTGATAGTCCCGAGCGCAATGGATAAATATGTCTTGCAAGATCTCAGTTGGAAGGCGAGAGACGAAGGCGTGAGGATTCCTTGAAGTATGGAGATTTGGATCGTTGGATAACACTGAGACGTTCTGTTCGATGGCTTCCATGCGGTATATTGAATATCCTCGTTCAGGTCACTAAGCAAAAAACAAGATCACAACACAATCGGGTGCAGCGTCCACGCCAAAACGATGCAGGGACTCACAAGTTTATACGAGGCTAATTGACGGCGGTCTCCCGGCGCCCCACCGCCTTGACCGTTAATAGTATACAATCGAGTTGGCATGTACATAGTTGTCAACACGTTGCTCCATGAGATCCATTGCTACCACACACACCTTATCATCATCATCAGCAGTCACAGTCAAGGCTTCCAACAACATTGTATTGTCAAGGGATTGCAGCGTAGGATTCAGACTACAGCCCCTTTAGAATGCTAATGCTCTGTCCAATGACATGTTAATGCGAGAGGTGACCTCCTCCGTTCCCTCCCCGATGATCCCATCAGATTACTTCACCCCGCAGTGGAGCCATAGATTCATGTAGATTCTGTCTCAATCACCCTCCTCGATCCTTAGATGGTGCACTGGCTGAGTGATTCGTTGGAGTCCGAACTGCGTTGGGGAAACAACGGTGCTTGCCTGTCTCGTTGGCCACCGTACATGTCCGAGTCTGTGTCTTCGACAAGCATGCCAGTGAGCTACTACCCATTTCCTGATCACCCAGATTGGCGTCTGAAATCTGACGTACACCCGCCACAGAGTACTGCTAATGGCTCCTGGGACACAGGCCAGCGGCTTGGGTTAATGCAACACCACATGCCTTCACGGTTTACCGGTGATGAATTCGCTAAAGGTGTTTTATAGTAGGAGAAAGAGGGCCTGTCGAGAAAGTTCAGGACGTCACCATGCGACAATGTTGCAATGCTATTCGGTACAGTGGTCTCCTCTTTTTGACGTCACTTTGAACCACGATGTCAGGTCATTTGGCCCACTCTTCCTTTCATGCAGACGTGAGGTAGAAGGCTCTTCTGCTGACCCCCGCCCCACACAATTCTCATTGGACGCTCGTATGTGGTTGTTTGTTCCACAGCTGCGCAATGTCCCATCGTGTCATTACAATTTCAACCTCATGCACCGGTCAGGGATATGGTTAGTAGTCTACGAATAAAAACCGATTTAGTGTTCATCTATATCCGAGTCAGTGCCACAAACTTGTTATCGTTCTATCACGCTTCAGTAGTAGTCGACGAGTACAGTATGATATAGATTTCAACATTTGCTCGACTCTAGAGCACGTCCGAATCCTTGGTTCATCTCACGTCCAAGTATATGAGGTCAATTTATATGCCAAGTAAATGAGATTGGGTCCAGTCCTCCATTTCAGTTTCGACAAGAGTAGCCGCGAGACACGAAGGCTTCAATTCGTCGTCATGGATATCACTGTGTGTTCTCATTCCTCCTCTCCCTCCTCCTGCTCTTCTTCCATCTCCACGTCTACGTCCCCATCCTCATCCCCATCCACGTCAGGGGAATGCTCTCGCCCAGAGATTGTGTAACAGCCATCACTGCCACCCCACACCGCAACCATGTTAAGTGTACCGGAACCTGGAATATAACCTTGAGTGATAGTGAGCCGGCCAGGGGATCCTCGGCGAGTAGAGAGTGCATCAAAGAGACAGCGACGAGTGATAGCATGTACCGACTGATTGTAACCATCGTCTCGTGAAAAAGTGATGTTTTTAAGCTTCAATTCCTCCAGCTTTGGTGCCAAAATGTGACTTTGACCTCGATCATCGGAAGCAAGCCCACTGTGGTTTTGTGTATCCTCGCCCTCCGAATCATGAGTGGTGCGATCCGTGAGAGAGAGTACGGAAAGGTCTGGCATTTTGCCATCGGATAGTTTGATGTACCGTACATCTGGAAGCTGTCGTAGTATTCGTCTCCAAGATGCTGGCGAAAACCGGGGTCGATCGACTGAGAGAGTCTGAACATTTGACAAAGGCATGGAAGAACAAACGTCGATGACATCCCTGTCGACCATTTGGTGGTCCAATTCAATGTGGAGAGGAATGTCATTCCATCCCTCGTACGTTGTGGGGGTGGGATCGCCTTGGCGTGGGCTGAATGTGAGCGTAGCACCTGTCCCAATGAAGATACCCAATGAAAGAATTGCTGGGCTGGACTGTGTCTGATCATTGTATTGTTGTGCTAGGAACGAACGAAGCAGGGTACAATGGTCGAGAGGGGAATTTGGTTCGGAATCGCATTCTAACCTGATTCGTGTTTTCAGTGGGATGTTTATGCAAGAAAGCAGTGTGACGGTCGTCGAAAGTGGAGCGCAGATCCAAAGATGAGAAAGATGGGTTAAATCAATCTTCCGAAAGGTTTTGAACACCGCGCTCGACAGAAAACCGGTCGCACCAGGAAGGGCACGATAGAGGTGTAGACGTTTGAGGTCTTGCATACGGCTCAGCGCGGCAAGGAACTCCCCCATGTTCTGCTGAAAATGGACGGGAACGTTGACCAGATGGAGAACCGTCAGAGCATTCAGTCTGAACGAATGCAACGGCGCAGAACACCCTACAAGCCTGAGTGAATGAAGGGCTGGAGGGTCTCCATCAAAGAGTAACGAGGGCCACTCCACAGATGGGTCCTCGACCATTATATCCAGATTTTGCAAGCGAGGAGCGCGAGAGGAAAGCTTGGAAAGGACCCGATGGACGAATGAGGCCGGAAGGTACAAACTTAGCTCCTGAATGCGTTCTACATGGTTCATCACCATCTCCACACAGCTCAACCATAGGGTTCTATTAGATGCGTAGCCGAAACTTATCTTCAGTGATGCTTGCTTCGATCTGGCTAGTAGCACTTCGGTCCAGCGCTCTGATATGATGAAAAGGTAGGTCCAAAGAGTTGGACTCCCGAGAGCGACGTTGCGCCAATGACGGCAAACATACGAAACGTTGACCCAGCTAGGCACACATTCTGCGGGACACTTGTGTCGGTAGTGATGGTCCCGAGCGCAATGGATAAATATGTCTTGCAAGGTTTCAGCTGGGAGACAAGAGACGAAGGCGTGAGGGTTCCTTGAAGTATGGAGGTTGGATAACACCGATTCCTGTCTCGCGGCCACTTCTTCGACATGGCCAAGAGTCGCTGCCTCCATGCGGTACGTTGACACGGCAGGTCCGAGTATTGGTCGTTCTCGCCAAATGGAATGTACTAATCAGAGGCCATGATCGGGATCAGCGTTTACGTCAAAATGACATTGGGCGACTTACGAGGGGAGGAACTAACCAGCGGTCTCGAGGGCTGTGCTGGGAGTACTCGGAGAATACCATCAGGTATTATGTACACCTCAAACTTGTTGCCAACGTTCTGGAGCATGCCCAACTCCTAGATTCACCTCACGTCCAAATACATGAGTAGACTCTTAGTACAAAAGCTGAAACAAAACAATCACAGCCAGTGGACAATAGCCTTCATCTCCTCCGGGAACCATAATCCCTTTCCTCCGAGTCCACTCGTCTCCTGTCGGGTGTCACGGATCGTTTCCTATAACTGTCCATGCGCCGACTGTCTCTGTCGTACCTATGCTCTCTCCTCGAGTACCCTCGGTCACGGTCACGCGAGTCATTCCTCCGGCGCCGATCCATGTCCCTATCCCTGTCGCGTCTGCTGTCATTATTGGGCCGGGGAGAGGGTGACGCACGGCGACGGTGAGGCGGTGGGCTGCGTCGACCTGACGAACGATCATCACGATACCGCGGGGGTGGCGAGGGAGAACGCCGCGGTGGAGTCCGGGAAGTGTCTCTGTCGCGACTGTCATCCCTGTCGCGTCGAGAATCTCTGCGATGGTCACGGCTATAGTCTGGACTTCGGTCCCTGTCACGACGTGGGGGTGTGGGTGTCCTGCGGCTGCGGCTGCGGCGCCTCGCGTCGACAGAGGACTCCGAGTCGGATGGTTCCGAGTCTGATTCTGATTCAGACTTTGATACAGAATCCGAGTCCGAGTCCGAGTCGTCATCCGAATCGGAATCCGATGATGAAGACTCTTGTTCGAGCATCGCGCGACGTTGCTCCATGATCATACGAGGCGCGTTCTGGATATAACTGTCAACAAAGGATACCGAGGCCGGCAATAGCAGATAAACTGACCTTGAGATATTCTCTCATTTCCTCCGTCAACACGCCCAGACCGATGCTCGTGAAATAGTTGATTGAAAATCGCGTATTCTTTGGGTTGTCCATCGGGAACATTCCCCTGCTCGCAGCTTTCACTTCCTCATCCTTGAAACGCTCCGCGAGATTCTTCAGGCCCATGCTTTCCATCACCTCCTGCATCATGATCTTCACGAAGATACGGGAACTGGAGGTCGTCTCGTCTTCGTTCATCTTGATGTTACTAAGAACGACCCAGGAGACAGCATCGCTGGCAAGCATGTGACCAAAGAAACGGGAAATATTCCGCAGCCGGCTCGTCTCGTATCTGTGGATCGTGTTGTAGTAACTACCAAACGCCTGCTCAAGGCATTCCATCCAAATACGGTTAAGTTTGCTAAAGCGCTCGCCAACGAGTCCGTAAAAGTTGGAGTAGGACCGTTCTTGAGAACAACACTCTATAATCATGTTGATGAGTTCGATCTAAAGGATGGAACGCTCGATCAATGTCTGGTTGACTAGGAAGAGTAAGAGACGTACCTCATCGCCTTCGCTGAGCTGGACTTTGAGTAGCTTGTGCACAGCTTCTTCGTAGTTCAGGGCATTCATGATGGTAAGGTATATTGTTCGTCGCAGGTTGACCAAGTTGGTTCCGGTACGATCTTCAATACCCTCTTTTTCTTCAACGGCTACGTGGACTCGTGAGTATAATGCGCTGCTCGAGGTTGGAGGTCAATTACCATCTTCTCCCCCTTCCTCCTCCTCCTCTTCCTCACTCGACTCACTACCGGACTCCTCGTCCGAATTTTCTCCAAGGATCTCGGCTTTGATTGCCTTGTACTTCTCCTCGTTCTCCAGGTAGTTGGGGTCAATTTTGAAAATGTCTGCGCCAACGGGTGAGTGTATACTGTGACGACCGAAATGACCAACTTACTCAATCCCTCGTGGACTTGTAGATCATCCTCTAATTGGATCTGATGGGTAATCTGCTCGTCTTCTTCTACAAGGTCCAAACCCTCGGGTAAAATTGGATTGTCCTTGTACTTGTCTTTGCGCACTTGCATAAGGACCTCGATCATGTATTGCACACGATGACTGATGGATCCTTCGTTGAGTACCGCACGGAAGCGTTCAAAGACGGTCGCGTTTGCTTTGGGAGAGTTTTCTGCGAGAAACGCGCCGACTTCACGAGTGAACCCAACGGCAATTTCAATGGAGTCATCGGTTGGTCGCTCGAGCAGCAAGACGAGAATTTGAAGTGCAATGATTTCGTGTGCGATAGCTTGGTTGACGAGGTGAGCAATAAAGGTGGTGGTTGAATTACAGACGACCTGGCCCATTGGTAAGTGCTTGAATGGAAGGTGACACACGAATGACTTGCCTTGTCGTTCCGCTTGAAAGCTCTCCTGAACTGACTTATAAGTCGAGTAAGGACCAGTTCACCCACTTGGGGGAGTTTTGTGTTGATGATGGCGACGAGGGCAGTGAAAACGGGCGTAAAGGGTAAACTAGACGCTTGGGCTTTCATGATGCTGCGCGCAAATAGCCC
Organism: Boletus reticulatus; assembly: GCA_038093535.1. NCBI lineage: Eukaryota > Fungi > Basidiomycota > Agaricomycetes > Boletales > Boletaceae > Boletus > Boletus reticulatus. The sequence continues at coordinate 553,509 of JBBPSJ010000004.1, forward strand.
ACGTCCACGAATAAGATTTTCAGAAAACAACTCGGGCACGACCAGTTTGATGTTGGCGATATTGACACGGTTGACGATACCGGTGATTGACTTGCGGAGTGCGTCCCAAGACAGCCGCTGGTACTCGGCACTAGACTTGTCCGATGCGGCAGCGGCCCGAAGCGCACGGAGTCGTGCAGGAGGGACGTAGACGCCGCCAGAGCGAGAGCCAGAGAGCTTGGCAAACTCGGCTTGCTTCTCAGCCACGTCCTGTGCGCTTTCTTGTTCTTTTGGTTTTGCGGCTCTTTCGAGTTCGACTGCGGCCATACGTGCTGCGAGCTCTCGTTCGCGGACTGCGCGTCGGACGGGGTCGACGTCGTTTACCTTGGGTAGGTCCAACTGTACTCGGGGTCGTGGCGAACGTGATCTCCTCCGAGTGGATGGTGGTGGCCCGTCCGAGTGGTCTGGAGAGCGCGAACGGGACCTGCAGCGGGTTTCAGAATGGTTTAGAAGGAGAAATTAGGAGGAAACGCACCTTTTTCTAGTGGCCATTCTGGCGGGTGCAAGTGTCGCGGTGGCCATGATCAAAGAGAGCAGTCGTGGGAAAAATAAACTCTACCAGCTACCAGGATGATCATGGAGCAGCTCGACGCACTCGCATCCCTCGTACGGGTAAGTCCTCTTTCTTGCGGATAAAACACAGACCGACCATCCCGAACAGCTCAGCGACCGCATCGTGCGCATCCTCGGCCAGGTAGGCATTTTATTATACCCCTAAAACATCACCCGACTCACCGACCAACAGAACCCAGGCAAGTTCACATTGCAGGGTAAAACCATTTCTTTTGACCCCTTCTGCACCCACTCAGTCATGTATATGTAGGTACAAACACCTATCTCATCGGCGAGCATGCCCCCTATACCCTCATCGACACCGGCGAGGGGAGACCGGGTTACATTCCCCTCCTCGAATCCGCTCTCCAACATGGCATCGGCCAGCCGAGCGAGACATCCCCACGACAACATGTCTCGGATATCATCATCTCCCACTGGCATCCTGACCACGTCGGTGGGCTCTTCTCCGTGCTCGGCCTCCTGAGGAGCCTCTGGGACGCACACAACGCACCCCTCCCCTTCCAACCTCCTCAGATACACAAATTCCCACATACGTCTCTTCCAGACGATAGGTTCCAGCGTGCAATCGAGTCCATCGAACCTGGCACATATACGCCCAGTCCGAGTGGATCCCTGTTCCATGACTTGCACGACGGTCAACGGTTTCCCATCTCTGACGCAGCTTCCGACCCAAATGCCAGATTCCAAGTCATCCACTGTCCGGGACATACAGGGGATTCCATCGCGCTCTTGTTTCCGTCTGAACGGGTACTTTACACAGCTGACACCGTCCTCGGGCAAGGAACCGCCGTGTTTGAGGACCTTGGATCCTATATATCCACTCTCCGCTCTCTTTTATCGTACATTGACAAGGACACCGTTCTTTATCCCGCTCATGGTCCGGTAGTTCAAAATGGCGAACAGCTCATAAAGTCGTACATTGAGCACCGCATGGAGAGGGAAACTCAGATTGTGCAAGTACTGCAACGGGCCCCAGAAGATATCGGAGGGACCTGGTCTACTTGGGAAATCGTTTCCAAGATATACGCGGCATACCCCACTAATCTATGGGAACCTGCTGCGCGGAGCGTGGATCAGCACCTCCGGAAGCTGATGGCTGAAGGAAAGGTCGAGAGGCTTGGCGGCGAAGGTAAAGACACTAAATGGAAACTTCAGACTAATTTATAATTTTTTATCTTGTAAAACCGGGACCGTGATTGTATTGTACCCAGCACTGGACATTATGTAGCCGTAGCATGTAAGATAGCAACTCCGTAGTTCGCTTTATAGCGCATCAAAGTTGATATGATGTGATGCTCTTCTTCTCTCCAACTCGTCCTCCCGCTAGAGTCCAACATTGAGTGACATCACCAACATCGATCAAGGGAAGGGCCCACCTTTTCACTGAGATGCAGTACGAACACGATGATGGCTAGTATTGCAGTAGCAACAACAACTGTCAGCGTCACCCAAGGAATCCACTGTCCAGGCCGCAAAAACAACTCGCGCTTCCACGGTCCCTCACTTAGCTCTGGCGGTGGATGAATGACGACACGCGAATTGGGGATAACCCCCTCCATGTTGATAAAGTGGTCCTCGGTATGTTTAGTGGACCCCACGAAAAGGTTCTCAATATAATTGTTTGTCCGGCCAAGGCCAAAAAATGAGTAAGGCGCAAGTAGCGAGTGGTAAGACGTCTGAGGAAGCTGTCCGACTGTTTTGACAACACGTCAACCCACATGATCAGGTTGGTCGGCGTTCTGACCCTCTCACCTTGAGCAGCTGACCGTTGACCAGAGGTGTCGAGAACAGTATACTTGTACGATGCTCCGGAATAGCTCACACCGAATGGCTGTTTGGCGATGAGACAAATGCAACGGGAAGTGCGCGACACTCACAAGATAATTCGAACCATTCGGCAAGGTGCACCAACCGTTGTCGCACGCACCATTCAACACTTTTTCCGACCGTCAGTGTTGCACAACACAACAAAAAAGGATGTACACACCAATCGCCTTCAGGAAGAACGCATCATAGTAGAAGTTGTTCTGAATGAACGTTACTTTGCCATGACCCTGTGCTCCCGTTCGCTGTAGAATGACATCAAGCGTTCCCTGTTTCGTACCGGCATGTTATGTCCCATAGGAGAAGACATCCTGAAAAAGACGCACATCTTCATCCATGTCGATAAATGTCACACCCCGTGCATCATACACGGCTTCTAGACTCTCTGCGCCGTTCTGCAGGAGTCTGAATCCACGCCGTCCGTAGCCGTTCGCATCACACCCTGCAAGACCCTTTCTACAGGGCTCCGAAATCAAAAGTTTGGGCGTATGTCTGTCCGCTGTCTTAGCGATTACCAACAGGTCGGGGAAACCATCCAAATTTGTATCCCCGAGACGAACGGGGAGAGGGAGAGGGGGGGAAAAAGTGGTATCAAGTACAAGAAGTGAACTCGAAGGGGAGTTGACGAGCGAAGGGAAGGGGATCTGAACAAAAGCCTCAAGGATAGTTTGACAATGAGCGCGAGCGATAACACAAATGAGATTCGTCTTACATCATTTTGCCCGTCCGTGCTGAGGTCAAAGTTGAACTTGGGATCCGGAATACAAAGAGCTTCGGGTGGTCGGCAGAGTTGATTTCCTTGTTTATCAACGGTCCGGGACCCAGCAGTAGGGCAAACTGGTATTTGTTTGTTGTAGGCAATGTTGATCGAGCAGTCCGAACCAACGCCAGTCCATGATGACACCGACGAGCATGTAGGGAACACCATGTCGATAGTCCCGTCTCGATCTGTAGGGTGTACATTGGCGCTAGTTCGTACCTATACTAACTGACTTACCCATATCAGCGAATGTAATCGCTTGAACCCCGGATGGAAGCGATTGATGTTGCGCAAGAGAAAATCCAGCATCCTTGTTGTTGACCCATATCTGAAACGACTTTCTGCCTGACCCCTCGTCGCAGACGAGAAAGATATCTACAAAAGTGAGCGTGGCTCTGCTACCGCGGGATGAAACTGACCAGCAAGACAATCCCCATTCAAGTCAATGATGGCATTGCTGTGCGGAGAAGCCAACGTGCATTGCGTACCATCAAAGGGAGGGTCGACACTGAGAACAAGTCAGCACAACCGTCCGTAACAAGACTGTAAACGCACAGGTCAAACAGTGTTGGTTGACTGTCGGAGATGTTCCAAGTATTTCTCCATCCTTTCAAAGGACTTGACGAGCCACGACTGGAGGGAATCATACCGAGCAGATCGATCTTCATATCCCCGTTAAGATCGACAGCTATGGGTTGTGGGAGCGCAGAGGAAGGCAATGATATCGGAATTGACTCTGTCCAAGACCCTCAGACCGCACACCGAGAAAGCCGCGTATTACATACGGAATGTCCCATCATGATTACCCTTGTAGAGGTCCATATTGAGAGTGGTTTCAGAATTTGCGCTCATGACGAGGATATCGAGTTTCCCGTCAAGTGTGAAATCTCCCGGAATGACGTTATGAATGGGCGTTGTATGTCGCAGTTGAGAGCTCCTCTCGAAAGCAAATGCGTCTAGGGAGACGAGTGAAGAAAGGAGATGGCGAGGATGCAACTGGCTTACTATGGTCCCAGACGTATACAGACAGGACCTGCTGACTCGAATCCAGTGTCAACACGTCTAGGCTTAGCTGCGGTTGAGTCAAGTAACACGGCGGGGGTAGTTGATCGCTCACAACTGATCTCCGTTGAAGTCCCCGAACGCAACTATGCGATCTTCATCGTCCAATCCCATGGAACCTGCCTCCATGAGAGAGTTCTTTGTGAATCTTTTGGGAGGGAAGGGCCATAATGACGAAACGGGGCTGATGAGGAGCAGTATCGCTAGAACTTGAGAGGAGTGTAGAATCGTGCTCGGACGCGTGAAGAGGGAACCCGTTTGCATGCCAGCTGTGTGGTACTAAGGGGACTCGAGGCTTGCGATTCAAACACGAACAAACACATTCCTGGTTGCTTTGGTCGACATTCTTTTGTCAAACACGGACGCGTAAAGTCAACAACTCAAGCGAGTGGGTACAATATACATCTAAGATTATCTCAGAGGATCAAAGTCACTCCAATCGTCCTTTGTTGTCGGTTTACTAGCGGTAGCGATGCGTGTAGGTTGCATGGGCGTTAACATGGATGCCATTGACAGGGGTGATGATTGTAACGGTGCTGATGACATCAGGTGTGCAGGCATAGAAGGGGTGTAGTTCGGTGCGTTGTAGCTGGGAGGGGATGCAAAAGTGTGAGATGGAGTTGCCGAGATATCAGCCAGCGATATGTTATAATTGGGTTTCTGAGGCGCAGCAGCAGGTAACGTAGAATGGGTCGAGATAGACTGCAGTTGCGATGGTGGGCTCGAAATGCGATGTGATCGAGCTGGCTGTGGGTGTGTTGCGAAAGTAGATCTATCGAATGACGACGAGGGTAATGGCTTGGCCCCAAGTCGCGGAGGCCGTGACAAGGTTGTATCAGTCACAAGTCGCGGCGACGAAGGCAACGATTGGCTTTGAGGAAGTTGATTGGGTGGAGCTGGGGGTGGACTGATTGTGGATGTTGCAACCGATTGTCCAGTTGTCTGGGAGATTGTCATATTATCGGTCTTGCTGCAAAGATTTCTGCTCACCTCAGGACTGTCATTAAATATACTACCCCAGACATCATCGTCCCAGCCTTTTGAGGTATCGATAACCGTATCAGGCTTTATATTGGTATTGCTACGGCCCACCAGTGTCTCGAAATCGACACCCGAGTCAAAGTTGGGCGATGCGACACCATTAGCAGGGGTAGATTGATCTTCTATGCGCTGCGAGTCTCGCAAGAACTGGTTGTGTTCTTTTTCAACGCGATCTCCGAGTTTGCGGATGACCGTCATAAATCGCTGGAATTGTTGGACATTCAACACTATAAATGAACGTGAGTATCATCAGAGCCAGAATCTTAACTCCTGAGCAACCCACGTGGCCCCATGGACATCGACCAGAGCTGTGGAAGGACAAGAGATGCTACTGCTTCTCTATCAACTTTAGATCCCATAGCTTCTTGGACAGCAAGGGTAGCCATCTGTAAATACGGCTCATCCGATCATGTTCGGCAGCACACCAGGTCCAGACATACCATTACAGCCGGCTCCTTGGTGCGAATCCTCGACAAGAGAGGACACAGCTTTAGCGTCAGATTCGTCTGACAATATTTTCACTTGAGCTCCATGCCATAAGTAGAGTGGACTAACTTGATCAAGAGTCTTCACCATACTCAGGAAGGTAACCAATGTGGCAACCTTCACCGAAAGTAATTTCGTCTTAGTAAATACTAGCTATTAAAGACATGAGTGCGCTCCATGTGGGCGTCGGATCGAAAAATAGAGACATACCGCCACGCGGGGAAACAATACACCAGATACTTCCGCGTAATCAATGGTTTCACATAGGTTAGGCACCACTCCTAGGGCCCGTTCTTGGACCTGTATAACGAGATAAGATATATGTGACGTGACGTGAATCATACTGAACTCCTTACCATGGCATGCTCCGACTCCAAAGCATTATACACAAGGGGCAATACCTCTTCACTAGATGTCAGCGTATCAGGAAAAGAATCCAAGATATACCACCTACGCTCCCGGAAAACACCATTTTCGGTTTTGCTCTGTAGCATTTCAAGGTTATCCAGCAATGTAAGCATGTTTTGCGGTGGATCTTTGACAGTGAACAACGGCTTAAGGTTGGGAAGTACAAGCTGTGCAAACTGAGCAGGTGACAGAATATCAGAGATGGCGAAAGCATTGGGGAGGATATACGGAAGAAGATGGGTGTCTTTCATCTGAAATCCCAAGTGATCTCAGCACACATTGGAAAATGCCAGAGGACGTCGAACCTCTTCAAGCAACGATGGGAGAATCTTCCGTATTCTCAAACCTTCTGAGAATCTACCCAAAACGCCAGTGAGTCCCTTCATAAAGAATATTTTCTCCTCTCGAGTCTTTGCCGTGAAATTTGATCGATCCAAGAAGTTTAGCGTGGAGATTGGGAGGGAGGAGAAAAACGGGTGGGATGGAAGAGTGGATGGGGTCGGCCGACTTTGGGACCCTCGCGTAATGAGTGACCGTAAGAGGTCTTGGTGAGCATGATGTTAGGCTCGGGTAAATAGGGGGAACTGGGAAAACAATCACCCTGCAGATCTGTGTCCAAGTCACCTATATCTGGAACTGGGCGACCTGCATTAGCGCGCACACCGCCAAGACCTCCGTGGTTCTGAAAGGGTGGTTTGCCTTTACAGTGGACAGCGTATATCACAACGCCGAGAGAGTACATGTCTGACGCTGTAACGAGTGCCTCATCTAAAACATATTCCGGAGCTGTAGTGATGTTTTAACCTGACGAAGGTCAAGGGCAAAGAAGAAGAAAATACCGATGTAATCGAATGAACGCTGAACATAGAGTGGGACACGACCATCAAATCCGGGGAATTCCCACTTGGACGGTGATCCATCAGCAGTTATCAGAGGAATAGTCAAACCGAGCCCAGATATTTTCCAATCACCCTAAATTGGCCAGCAGTCAGCTTGGTTGAAACGTCCTTGTATGGAACTTCGCATACGGCTTCATTAATGATAACACATTCTGGTTTCAGGTTTGAATGTATTAGTTTTGCCGATGAATGCAAGAAGGAGAGTCCCTTGCATAGTTGAAGGATACCCTTCTGGATCTGGGTGAAGATGAGCTTACCAAGAGAGATTGCGACTGTACCGTCACTCACTTCGATCTCATCAAGTTCAACGAGAGAGGTGTAATGAGGTCCTCGTGATATTGACATGTCCAGAGATGACAGAATGGGCTCCGTCGCAAAGATAAGCTCATTGCGAGTTTCCTCAAGAGGCTCGACCATCTCTTCAAGAGGTCTGTCCAGTAGAACATATAGTAACTGTCGAGAGGACATACCAAGAATAGACGGATGGCGCAGTTTGCTCAACGCAGCAGCCTGAATAAGTGATTAGTTCTAATGTCGATACTGGTAAACGCGGCTGTGACCTCGGCCTTCATGACCTCCAGGACGCGTTCCTTGGACAGAAGGTGGAGGCCCTCCATCTCGGCTCGCTTGTCAAACGTCCAGACAGATACACGCTTGCTTGTGACTTTGTGTGTGGCCCCTTGAACCTTCCATAGACCGACTCTGACCGACGCTGGGAGCGCGTGTGTAACGGAAGCGGAGGATCCTGAAGGCGTTGGGGTAGACGACCGACTTCCATTTGGGTGGCCGATGTTGTATGACTGCGATATCGCTGTTCGAGAGAAAAAAGATGTCGCTGCAGCAAGCATCGCGCCGTCAAACTGGTCGGTCAAAGAGGATATAACTGCCTTATGTAATCTGATAGATGTTCTACACGACACAATTGAGTGGGAGAGTTTACGGACCTAAAGTATCCTCCGTCTGACTTGTACCCTCGCGTAACCGACAATGCGACCAACCCTTCGTGTACTTGCCCCTCATGTCGTGCGTTCGAAGAGCACGGCGTTCATTGGGCTCGGTCGCATGGGTTCAGAGATGGCCTACAACCTCTTTTCCAAGAAGTTGGCACAGTCCACTGATTCACACTTTGTAGTGTGCGACGCAGTGGCGGAGAGTGCAGTGACCTTCCGTCAGAACTTATTGTCTCAGTTTCCAGGCACGAACATCGATGTCGTCCGGACCCCTGAGGAGTATGTAGGTTTCTTTCAGCGGGCTTGGCATGCAGATCAACTCATGTAGACGCTTTTGGCAGAGCCGTGCGCTCTTCCGAGACGGTCATCACGATGCTACCTTCTTCACCCCAAGTGAAGACTGTCTATTGTGACCGAAACGGGATTATACCCGCACTGAAATCCCTGAAGAGTACCGAAACGCGGAGTACTCTGTTTATCGACTCCACGACGCTGGATGTGGGCGTCGCACGCCAAGTTGCCGGTGAAGTGACGCTGACGGGGGCACAAATGATTGACGCGCCCGTATCTGGAGGTTTGTATTGTTCATATGGTTGTAGCCCTGCTGACATGAATACAATGACAGGGGTCACCGGTGCGCAAGCGGGGACGCTTTCATTCCTCGTTGGCGGTACACATGTATCTTTCCTGCAAGCGCAGCCTGTTCTAGAGATGATGGGGAAGCGCATCATCCACTGTGGCTCGTCTGGTGCGGGACTTGGCGCCAAGATTTGCAATAATCTTGTGCTCGGTGTCCAGCAGATCGTCATCGGAGAGGCTATGCTCCTCGGGCGGAAATTAGGGTTGGACTCTGCTGTGCTCGCTGGGGTGATTAATAGTTCGACAGGGAGCTGTTGGGCTTCTTCCGTCAATAACCCGGTGCCGGCCTCGCTTCCCGACAAGACGCCACCTTGCGAGAAGGACTATGAAGGGGGCTTCGCCACAGCGCTTATGTTGAAGGTAGGTTAAGTATTGTGGCCATGATGGGTATAATAAGTAACCTGTCACGTTAGGACATGGATCTCGCCACGAACATCGGAAAGGTTAGCCATAGCCCGCTTCCTCTTGGGGCGGCTGCGAAGAGGATATATGAAGAAGCTATCCAAAGGCGGCCAGATCTTGCCAAGAAAGACTTTTCGTCAGTGTATGTATACCTGAAGGATCTCTGAGAACTGTTAGTCGAGACCGTAATCGAGGACTAGGGGGTTGGAATGCATCTCCGCCGGGATACCAATTTGTGCTGATTAAGTGCCTTGTGTAATTGATCAGGTTCCGCTTCGCAATTGGAAGGCGTCGGCAGTCCGGAAGACGACCCTGATGCGGTACAGATGACAGAGTCTAGCCAGTACATACGGTCATATTGTTAGCGATCCTGTGTCTTTTTTTTTCTTTTTTTGCTTTCCTTTTCTTTTTCCATTTCTTACGTAATACACGAATCTTGTTTCTTCGAGATTTGGTTGCCTCCGCGACGAAACTGTATAAAGGACGGGCGTGACAACCGATCAGTCTGTCCCCGTTCACTTCCACCACACATGGCTGGCAACGGCGACAAACCAAGCGCCATCATTTTCGGTACGCTCACAAGTTCACCTCCTCGTCCTCCGACTCACTCCCCGATTACATCCCTTTCCGATCTCTCACAGGTGGCATCAACACCTTTTCTCGTGCCCTCGCCGCCCTGCTAGTCCCCCCAGACGGTGACCGTTTGGTTTCGGTATGACACCTCGTCTCCTATTTCATTACCATCAATTAAATATCATATTAGCATCTACGTATCGTAGACAAGTTTTCCGTGTACCCTCCCACTACGTGTGTGCACCGTCCTCTGCTTGTGACACCAGACTCGAGCGCATTTACACAGCTATCTTGGGTCACAATTCCCAAAGGTTCTCTCTCAGCCAGATGTCGAATACCGTCAGGCCAATCTCACCGTCCCCAGTAAGTCATCAGTCGCATGGATCGATGTCCATCTAAGCACAACCAAGGCGCTGTCGCCTCTGTCTTTGACCCGCCGCCGGGCAAGCCCCCCTTTTCTTATGTATTTGATCTCACCGGAGAAGTTAATCATGATCGTGGAGAAGTCGTACGTTGTGTTCTTCCTCGTTTACTTCCCACTGCTGATTACATCGCATCCTAGATTGCCATCAAGTTGACATTCACAGTTGCCCGCATCATCGCGCTGGAGGCCGCGAGACGCAACGTAACCGCATACGTGCGCTTACAACAGCCGGTATATGAATCTTTGGACAAGGGTACCCATGACGAGAAGGAAGACGTTAAACCTGTTAAACCACTTGATGTTTGGTGGCACGAAACCCTGCGCATGCTGGCAGCTATTCAAGGGTGAGCCCTTGAGCGTTTAAATTCAGTCTGAACAAGCGGACTGACACTCACCAGGCTGAACCTTGTCATCTTGCGGAGCGGATTCGTGTATGGTCCCTACGTGGAATATGGACTCTGTGAGAGTCACACTACCCTTTTGTTTGGTTATATGATTCTGACTCGGTGATTTAAAGATCCACTAGTGATTACCGTCGCGTCAGTATATGGGTATATGAAGAAACCTATGAAGACTATGTGGGTTTAGCGTAACTTGCGAAATTCTCAAGACTGACAGGCACTTAGATGGGGACCCGGTAAGGAGCCTGTACACACTGTACATGTCGAAGACGTGGCAGGCGCAATGTGGTCATGTGCGGTGTGGATAAACAAACTGGGTCGTGAACAGGCTATTGCATTGGCTGGCGAGAAGATACCCTTCCATAACGACAAGAGCAAAGCCAAGGAGGTGGACGGAATGATTTCACCGGACGAACAGTCAATCGCTCCGCTGTTCAATCTGGTAGATGACTCGGAGACGACTTTGGCGAAAGGAGGTTCGATGATCACCGAGTATTTCGGGACGACGTTTGAGTTTTACTCGAATTTCGAGACGACGATGGCAAAGGTACAGTGCCTCTATTGGTGAGCGCGTAGTCATGCTGACTGTTCATCAGCTCAAGTTGGAGGACTTGGTTGAGGAAATCAACGAGCACCACGTCGGGACATGGACAGAGATGCTCCAGCGCTCAAACCCGCCGATCACACACACGCCATTGAATGCATACATGGACAAGTACGCATTATCGAAGCACAAGCTTGCGTACAACAATGAGAAGATCAAAAGGATTGTCGGCTACGAACTGAAGCGTCCGTCGTTCGACCGGGAGACACTGAGAGAGGTCGTAGAAAAGTGGAAGGAGGAGGGGACGTGGCCACGACTAGATGGGAACTGATGCTGTTGTGGGTTGCAATGCATCTAATGATCGGGTTTTGTTTATGGGATTTGGTCTCTACTCTTGCTATCACCGTCCATGTTGTTACGCTTGCTGTACCGCTGATTAATCTGTGTCTAATCATCTCCTCTCATGACGGCAGTGCAGTGAGAGATACTTAAGTGCTGCGGTAACTGAACTGATGGACCCACGATGTCATCCCCAGCCAACGAACCAGGCTTGTCCGAACACAACTCGTCCACGATCGAAGAGCAGCAAGGACTTCTTCAGTCCGAACAACCAATGGGTTCCAATATCATAAAACCAGAAGGTCGCGGGGGCGACGTCTCTGCGAAAATTATCGTATGGGTGTGTAACATGGGCGCTTCATCTCGAGTCCCATTTTTAATCCTCTTAAATTTACGACACAGGCCTCGTTTGCGGTGAGCACAACTATATACGATTTACATCTGTCTGACTAGCCATTACCCACAGGTCTTTGCCTTATCGACATGGGTGATCATCTTGAGCAACGACCCCGCCTCCCTTGGGTGGTTCAAGTACCACCCCCTGTGCCAGAGCTTGTCCATTGGTTCCTTCACATACGGTAAGTACTCCCCCTCTCGACTGCCTAGTCCGCGCTTACCGATCTCGCCAAGGCATTCTGACCCTTCAGCCCACCTCCCAGCCCCACACCAAAGCTGCCGGTCTTCAAAGGCACCAAATCGCCATGATCTATGTCGGCCTCCCACTCATCCTCGCAGGCACCGGCGCCATTCTCCTGCAAAAGTTCAGTCATAATGCGTCCCATTTTACGACGTGGCACGGCGTAAGCGTTCCCCGCTCATAGAGCGATTGCTGTGCATTCATGTTCGTGTCGTTTGCGCGCATACAGACGTTTGGGATCATCACTGTCCTGTGGATCATTTCCCAGGCCTTGGTCGGGGGCTCGACCGTCTGGTTTGGCGGCGCTGCCTGGGGTGGAGGAATGAAAGCCAAGCAGATGTGGAAGTACCACAGGTAACGACAAACGAGTCGGCGTTCGTGTCGCCCCATGCTCACGCGTCAATGCAATTCTCTAGGTTATCGGGGTACATCCTGTTCCCCGTCCTCTTGTTTACAGCGCATCTCGGAGGGGGTTGGTCTTTCTGGTCGACTCACAACAGTAATTCGTTTGTCCGGTTGTTGGCCTTCTCAATTGCGCCTTTTGTCATTCTCGCTGGTGTCTACTCGCGTATCCGGTGAGTGATCTAGGGTCTCAGTGAAGCAAGGTTTATGCTTAACCGGATGCACGACAGCCCATCAAAGATGAAATTCTTCTAGACGTCCCTAGTCTCGTTATGCAATCTAGTCTTTCTGGAGAATTGCTGTACATATTGTCCATGTGCCCATACAGAGAATGCAACTAGTTTGTCGCTCAGACAGTAACAGCCTTCGACTCTCCGGAAGGCCTGTGTTCAGGTGCCGGGACCACTTCAGCCAAGAATCCTGGCAAAAACCGTTCCAGTCTAGCTTGCGTGGCAGTCCACGTCGTGCGCTGTTGCTCGTTACGGTCGTCCTCAGTGGCAGGTGGCGGTACAAGGATACGCGCTGCATTCATCACCAAGACCACGTTCTTGAGCGACTCGGAAACTGCTTCATACTGCATATACTCTAGTCAGCGTGACCAAATGCCAACGAACAGACGAACACGTACCAATTGTTCGCTCTTCTCGGCACTGATCAGACGGTCAAGCAAATCCAGGATTTCGATCCACAGAACCCGAATGTCCGCATTCCGATGGCTTTGTGCGACCTCGAAATGCATAAACGCCTTGCACAATAATGCCGACGCTCGTAATCGCGTCTCGGACATGCCCTGCGGATCCAACATGTACACCTGGGGTTTCAAGAGCTCGTCCAAAATGGGGAACATCACAGTGTTGAAAATTTCCTCGACTTGGCTAGGGTCCGCCTCATCGTAGATGAGCTGAGGACCGAGCAAAAGGCGTTGCAGCTGGTTGATGGCAGTATTCCGGACGAGTCGGGATGGATTCGTCGACTGTCTCGCCAAAGACGAACACAGCGGCAGGCAGTAAGATCGCCAAACTGTTTTTTTGGAGGCTATCAGTATCTAGTCTACACGAGTCCATGTAAATCGATGGCTCACCTTGTCCGGGTTGCAACTTGGCAGACTCGGCAAATGATGCGATGATTTTCTTCAAGTCAAAAATGAGGTCGATGGATTTGCGACCACGATCGACAAGAGGTGAACTGAATCGGAGGGTAAGTGAGAATCTACTGTCATGGAGAATCAACTGACTCTGCACCGGGCTGCTGCGGCGTCCGACGTGGCCTTGGTTGTGACAGCTGTATCGACGTCCCTGCAGCAGTCGCAAAGTCGTCTAGTGTGGACAAGAGTCCTGCAAAGTTATCTGGCGTGACCTTTTGACCTGGTCCTTCGGAGGCGAAACCCGCAACAAGGTTGAACGTGGATCGAGCTGCCTTGGGATTTGAAATCGTAGAACGGAGCGTTGCAAAGACGACATTCCACTCGGTCTGCGTGCTAGGTCGACTATTAGCACAATCAATCCGAGTACTCTGCCGGAAAAGCCCAAACAGCTTACCTGGAGGATCTATGTTGCAAAATCAAGCCTACACCCGCCACTACGTGTTCAGCAACGGAGTTGGCAACGGGCGCCGGCAAGTTGGCGATCAAATCGAGCGATATATAGAGTTGATCGCGCAAGGCATCCTTCATTTCGACATGTTGGGATTCAAAACGAGTCAAGTGGACGCATGCTCACCTTTTGAGCAAGGATCAACGCAAGGCGTAAAAGTGCAACAACAGCTCGTTCAATGAGCAGCACACTATAGTAGGTCGACGCAGATAAGAGTGCCGATAGATGCTCGAAAATTATGGGCCTAAGTTCACATAATTTAGTCATGGGTGTGCATACAACTTGATCAACAATTACCAAAGTTCCTCGATGCACTGGGTCGTATGGCATGCAATGCTGACCATTGTCTCCAGGAGGAAGACAGCAGCAGGATCATACGGCAGGATGTAAGCTCCATCAATTTGCGCTCCGCTGTACGGGGTGGCGACATCGTCCGATTCTTGCTTGAGTCTGGCAATGGTTCTCTCATGTGCAAGCGCCTCGAGTGCTCTAATTACGGCGACCAGAGCTTCCGAGTCTAGCTGCCTAAATAACAGTCAAAGATTTGCATCATCCTCTCCATGATGAACCCACATTATCTGTGCATAAAGCTCATCTAGGCGGCATGATGCTATGCAGTCAATGGTGCACAACGTGCTCTCTACCTCTTGGTCAGTGGCTTCGGGTACGAGGTTGTCCGAGCTTGAGCCATAAGGGGTCATGAGGTACGATGACAGGGCGGAAAGCAAACCACCATCGCTCCTTGGAGCTGGCCTTGATGGATGAGCGCCATGCAATGGTATCATTGTAACACCGCCAAGGAAGTCCTCCATTTGTAGCATCCTTGTCGGTAACAAAGAGTGCATGAACAAGTTCTCGAACATCTCGAAAATCTACATAGGGGTTAGTGCCCAAAGTGATGACAATGTAGATACTCTTACTTGTGTCCAACCTTCGCGAAGGGCATTGCCGTTGCCATTGACAATATTGAATAAGACCACTGCAGCCAGCTGTCCTTTGAAGTTCGTTCCAAATTTGACAGACAGTGAGGAAACAGTCACAGACTGTCCTTCAACCTCAACGACCGGATAGTTGGGGACGTGGGCAGGAAGGCTCTCAGATAAAAGGCTAGTGGCCTGCGAAAGTGAGACTACCACAAAGTCAAACACGTCTGGAAGGTCGAAGTGACCCGCCAGTGTTGCGCATTGTCGGAATCCTGAAATCGCTCGCTGGATCACATATTCGTCATCGAAGGTGATAAATGCATGAGCGATGGCAGATATGACTGGCTTCCAAACGGTTCTGAACATATCGAAGTCAAAGAGAGCAGAGTTGCACATCATGAAGCGTCCTACAGACTTTCTCAAATCATGAGCGATTTCAAAAGTATTTCTACATACCTGATTGACGCGAGCGGGTCAATAGTTCTTTCCATGCATATTCGAACCCTAGCTGGCCAGTATGTTCCTCTGGCATAATGATTTCACGCTTGCGTATCGAGTCATATATGTGTTGCTTGGGAAAGTCAGCCAGGGGAAGCGAGAATGAGATGGCCCATACTAGGAATTCAGATGAGAAGTTTTCTCCACCATTCTGTCCCCTCAGATTCCGCTGGTAATCCTCTATTGTCATCCTTTTCTAATCTATTGTGAGCTATCGAAGGAGGGTTCAAAAAGAATTGTACTCACCCGAATCTGAGGGTTGTGGAGATCAGTATTGAGCAGAATGATCGAGTATGCCAGCACGTAAACGGCATCCTGAGTTTTGATTTCAGCTGAAAATAAGTACAGCAGGTATTAGCAGTGAGCGGTACCAAAGATATCTACTCGCCTGGTTTTGAAGCAAAGTAGACCGACGCGAATGTTTCAGCAATACGATCGATTTGTTGAGCCTCCCCGGGAAGTCTAAGGGTTTCGAGCATCTCCCGCATGGCATCCACCATGGGTTTCTGACAATGCAATATGAGCTGCGAAATATCAGAGGGGAAAGAAAGATTCACATTTTTGAAATCGAACAAGCTCATGAACTCTCTCAGTAGCTCCGAATTATCTAATTTGGACAGATAATCCCCGAGCAGACGTTTATCTAGGCGAGTAGAGCTTTTAAGGAACTTTGCCAAGCTCTTCGCCTTAGATACTTCTGGAGAGAGATCCGAGTATATGAGTTTGTTCTCCTCAAGAAAAGCGAGCCCGAGCTTAGGCTTTGAGTTGAATCGGGCTGCCCCTGTCAAGACAAGTTTCTTCCTTGATTTGGTTTGCAGGAGTTGCTCCGGTGGCTCGAAATCCTAGGGAACAACCTCAGAACACATGTCCGTGAACGCAAGGGAGGCATACCGGTTTCCAAGCTTCGCTTTCCTGCATCCCGAATGAGCATATGTGATAGGACTTGAACAAACACCTACCCCCTCTGCGCGTGCTGCCATGTCATTCACGAAGGCAAGCAACATATCTAAACAAAGGTACTGCGAATGCAATTGTTGTGCTTCGGAAGCAGACGAGTATTGCCAAGGGTACACTCCCTAACGAGGATGAAATAATGAAAGAACAATGACACACGTCAAACCAACCTTTGTCAAGAACTCTATGAGCCGTTCAAAAAGGTTCTCGCAATTGATGTCACAGTCGTAGTTCGTGTAAATATCGACCATGAAGTTAGGATGCCGGGATATTTGACTCAATGTCTCCAATATCAAGTCGCGGGTGTCACCACGGGCTGGTTGTACAGGAGGACGGGAAGGCACAGGACTGCCTTTGTCTAACTCGAGCTCCGTGTCAACTGGTCCGAGAGTCGGAGTTGAGGCAGCGGAAGTGCCAGGACGTGGTGAGCCTGCTGGCCGCTTCTTTGTCGTATCGGATCTTAGAAGAGGGGGGGTTGCCAGGCGATCAATACTGAATGCCAGAAAAAGTTCCTGTTGCAACTTGAGGTGTGGCCGCATGGTCTCGAACAGCGAAGAGATCGTGCGCAGAGCACCCTGCAACACAGCGGGGCTGTCTGAACGCGCGAGCTGGAAAAGGTATTTACACCCGTGATCTAGAATCAAGACCACGAGAGAAGGGTAACTTCCAATCCTGGTTCCGCAGGTTTCGATGGTACAGTTCAAGATTGTGAGAGCAGTCAACCGCGTCGAATCTGTGTGTACTTGGTCGTTTGGATCCAGGATATTGACAAGCACCCGAAGGAGTTCTAAGAGGGCAGGAAGCCCATCTGTGATGGGTTAGACTTGAGAACGATTCCAGGGACATGTGTTCGAACCCACAAGGTCGAGGTACAACAACAGACGGGACACTCCCCTCCGCGGTTTTGTCAGGAGTGTTGTTTGTATCAGGTGTGGATTCTTGTGTCACAGACTTTGTCTCCTCCACGTTTGCACCTGGAGCAAGTGCATCGTCGATGACTTGTGAGATCACGGTAGTGGGTACCGACAGACTAAGGTCTCCATGCTGAGGTTCATCCTCGTGATTTCGGAGTTTTGCTTCCTCCTCTGCAGAGTCAAATCCATGGAGGCGCCCAAATATTGTTCGAGCGATTGAAAGCATCGTTGATTCAGCAGACCGCCGCAAGACCTCTTCATTGTGTTGATCAGGGGACGCGGATTTATGCAAAATAATATCACAGACCACTTAATCTCATCTGACAGCACGTCGTCAACACTGTTTCCAGCATCTCACAGATCTCCACGTCGCCGAGGAACGCTCCTACGCTACTGCCGACCATGCAGTCGTGGATTACTGTCATGATTTTGAGCAGCACGACCTCGTCTCCCGACGAATCACTCGCTTCGAATTTACAGTGTGACACTGCGCTGCTCAGCTCGACCAATGCAATTTCCAGTTCGATGGAATTGGCTGAAATTAATCCACATACAAAGAAGCTGTGAAGGGCAGAAAGCGCCGCCGATGTAATGGGGCCGGTGGAGATTCGGGAACGGATGAGAGCGAAAAAGGGACCAAGAAGCACAGGTAAAGGTATACTGTGGATATCTGAAACATCATGAGGCGCGAATGTCAAATGACAAACACCAGTCGAACCGACCTTCAGCACCCCGAACGGTGCGCTTGAGTTCCTGGAAGCCGGCCATGAGATCTGCCTCGGGGGAAACTCTCCCAGAACGCCGGTTTTTGTCTCCAGGACTTGCTCTCCGAAGACCGAGGTCCCTGGCCAAGGCGGAATCTCGAGCGTGGAGTGTATGAGCAGCAGAGGCCCAACGCGAATTCTTTCGCATGACCGACGTCACGGCAAGTATCTCTGAGAGGAGGACATGTTTCTGAGCTATATGCAGTGTGGATTCGAGGTTTGAAGAGCTCATAACGGGGCACTACTCAAAGTGTTTAGGATAGCGCGTATGTACGTGTCATTTGTTTGTTTCACAAGCCCTTGACAAACAACTACCGTCATCTCTCCAAACAACTCAAGTATATAAGCATAGTCCTCATGCATGGTTTGTATTTCGTGACAACTAATACAATGAATCTATTATTCACTGCCCTGAAGGTTGACCAGCGTCCGCCCGCGTTGCCATCGCTGCTTGTCCAGCAGCAGTTGCTGCCAACCGAGTACGCTTTCGCTCGGCCTCTTCGGTACGCGTCAGCATGTCATCAGAAATGTGGTAATAATTAACCCACCAGCCTCCTTCTCTCGCTCGATCTCGCTCACTATCGCTTCGATTTCTGAGAGCTCCAAATTCTTAAATCCAACTCAGCCCGCAGAACACTCGAGGACCCGAGAATAAACTCACAGTTATCTTTCCATAACTTTCCATTACACTGATCTCGATATTTTTCGCCCCTGTTTGCACGACTTCGAGAAGACTCTTGACTGTCAACTTGATACTCTCTTCACGTGTCATACCATCTTTGTGGTTCTTCTCCAAGAACTCGCGAACTGTCTTGGATGACCGACCGATAGCGTTTGCCTGTACAAGGTGCTCGGGGGACTATTACAGGGAGACCAGAAGAATGCCCACCAACCTTCCACGCGCTGTAGATACCACTGGGCTCTGTCTGATACAGTCTTGGTCTAGTGTCGTGGGGGTCGAAGCCGACGATCAGTGTGGAGATACCAAAAGGACGAACACCACCCGATTGTGTGTATTTCTGACCGGATGCGAGGAATTCAGGGTCTGCTACGATGGACGACAGTACACTTACTTGTTGAATACCTGCGATGTGTCTTGTAATATACTCCACCGTCACCGGATCCTCTACCGTCAGGCGATGGCTCTGACATTCCATCCGGGCCTTGTCGATGAGAACACGACCATCAGCAGTCAGACCTTTGGATGATGTGAGCGCGAAACAACTGATCGGAGGCAAAATGTGATACCAGCAAATGCCAAGCAGATGTGATCGTCAAGCATCACGACCTTGCGGACTGTACGAGGGTCCTGGAGTTGCAGCACAGATTTCTTCTCGACGCCCAATACGACGACGTCTTTGCCTCGTACGCCGACCTGACATCAGGAATAAGACAAGATCGGGTAGAGGTGCACGAGAAACCATTACCGCACATGTTCCCTTTCGAACGGCCTCAAGTGCATACTCAACCTAGATTCAGGATATGAGATGAAGGTCTATCAAGAATGACGCGTCGTGGATGCTACCTGGAACAAGTGGCCGTCGGGAGAAAAGACGGTGAGTGCTATGATACAGGATCAGATTGCTTGTATGGGGTAGACGAGTGCTACCCACCGCGATCGTATGACCTGGACATGGTTCAGTGGACGGTATGTGGACGCGCGTCCAGCTGTCGTCGTTATCCTCCAAGTTGCTTATGTAAGACACTCTTCATCAGCACTGCCACTACCGCGGTACTAACTTCGAAACACTCCGACACTGACAGTTGTGGGACATGTCGTCGGACGACGATATAGAAATAATAGAGAAGAACACCGTAGACGCAAGGTACCACATCTCTGTCTCCGCAACGACTCTTCTTTCTTACACCTCACATCGCCAGTCTTTCCGGAAACAACGATATCTGCCAACTCTGCACTTCCAGCCTACATTGTCTAAGCCCTGCCGAGCGACAGGACCATTACGATAAACACAAGTCCGGTGGGAACATCATCAGTGCGCTTTGAGAGATTCTGTCCTTGGCTCCGAGCTTTGACGCGTCCGCATGCAGGCGCGAGAGCCACCAAGCGTACAAGGCCGAGACCTTCCGTGGGGACCTCCCAGCGAAAGGTAACGCCGATGAAATCAAAGAAGAGCGCCGAAAGTACAGAGGATATTTTCTGGCATCCTGCACAATCCGAAGCGCCACCTGACAATTACACACCTGGTAAGCCATCTTGTGAGAAGAGGATTAGCCCCTGACGAGACTATGCTTGTCAGGAATACTCTCAATCTTGAAAGATGCACTGAAGCGGTCCAATAAGAAAGGTGCCACTCAACGTGCCGTTTTGTGCTACGAGCGGACACCTCATATTTACCGTGAATCATTTGACCTGAACTGGGGCTGCGGGTACGTGGACTCATCTGGCTTTCGAAACGCAAGGTCTGAGCTGACTAATTTGATCGCCATGCTTCAGATATCGCAACTTTCTGATGTTATGCGCCGCTCTCATGGACCAGCCATTCCAGACGCTCTACTTTCCCCACCTCGATGACCCGATATCCCCTAGTGTACGCAATCTACAACGCTGGTTGGAAGACGCTTGGAAACACGGTAAGGCGCATGAAGAACCAGTCGATCGTTTCACTGAAGCGAAGGCAGGTTACGATGATATCGGTGCTCGTGAGTTGGGGTATAAATTAGTAGACACCAAGAAGAGACTCGGGACCGGAGGTAATTCTGAATGAATATAAGCTAACATTGATACCTAATATAGACCACCAGAGCTCTATGTTGCCTTCACATCCCGAAAAATTCCGTAAGATTCTCGATAACTTGTAGCTGACATGGAATAACTGAGTGGTCAAGTTGCAAGCTTGTGGAGTTTAACCTTCAGAATTCCCCGAAAGGTGAGAGGTTTTCCGTGTCATCTTGTGGAGACAAACTACTCACTATTTTCACAGGCTTTGATGCATTGACAGAGTGGGTCGCCAATTACTTCACCGAGAAGCCCGAAGGAGACGTCAATAAGATACTCCGTACCGCGTCCGCGGTTATGACTACCAGTAAAATGCCTATTATAATGCAGTACGAAGGTCATTCCGTGACAATCGTGGGGTTTGAACTTGCGAAGAACGGCAAGATTAACCTCCTAGCGTTCAATCCTTCAAAGTAATGTTTTAACAATATGAATATGTTATGGATGCTGAGAATTGATTATCAAACAGCAAAGTCGATGGAACCATTCGTCAGGCTGCCCTCAATGTGTCGACTAGTCTGGGCTGGGCATCGTCGTCGTCTGTGTCGCTAGGTAAAACTAGACGCTCTGACCGATCAAAGTCCCCTGCTCCCAAGAAGCGATCACGTACAAACCAAGATCCCGACGATGGAATAGTCAGCATACCCGACTCAGAGGACGAAAAGATGGAAAATGCACGTCGAGCTGTGTCCCTCAAGTCAACTCTTGATCCAGACAAGGTCATCAAGGCATTCAAACTGAATCCACCCAAGTTAGTCCGCTCTACTCACATGACTTTTCCGTTTCACCTGGGTATTGTTTTCAGGAGGGATGAATACCAACTTCTTTACTTTACCATGGGTGATCCACTCTCTGACGAGGAGCAAAACGAGTGCAAAGTTGTTTACAGTGTCAGAGAGTGTTGATTCATTCTCTCTGTATTCACCAGCTCTCGCCTTGCAAGGGTAACGATACGCATAACATTGTTAACTACGTAAATCTAAACCTATATGATCATGTGGAAGCTACGATACTCTGAGGCGCTCCGGATGTCATGTCAGTTTGAGTAACTCCTGAGAGCGGAGGTAAAAACAACGCAGTGACGGCTGATCTCACAGCCCTGTCCCAGGCTTCTTGTACACGGTATCCTCCTGCCCTCATGATGCCCTCTCGGTCTTCTCGTACTGCTTCGCTGTAGATGTCGTCGTAGTTGTCCCGCAGGGTATACATATCGTCGTATGTATACCAGTCATCCTGAAGGGGGACGTGTGGGACGTCAGGAACAGTGGTACTCTGTGCCGCGCGCGAGCGTAGAAGTTGCGCACTGCTCTTGGCCAAAGCCGTAGCAGCGGTGCGAGCAGACGACCGCTTGTTTGCCTCTGCACGGGACTTTGCGATGACCTTGACAGCATCTTTTGTACTCGTTTCCAAACGATCGATGATTTCTCGTCTGTCTTTTTCTTTCTCCTCGCGTTCCAATTCTTCTTCCTTGCGGGCCTCGAGTGCGCGTTGTTCTCTTTCTAAGCGGTCTTGCTCTTCTTGCTCTTTTAAAGCTTGGATGTACTGTTCTTCTCGTCGCACGTTGAGTTCGATTAATAGTGCATTCTCTTTGCGATATTTCTCTACCCTCGCCTCGGTCTCCGCAACATCGAGATCATTGATGAGATTGAACGCTGGGTTTCCAGATTGAAGAATGACACTCATGGGGGACATAATATACAAACTTACTTATATCCTCGACCTCTTCGAGGTAGTCGTTGTACGAGCGAAGGTCTGGGAAATCGTCGCGGCGCTTGTTAAAGCTGGGGACTGGCATTAGGTTGGCTTCAAACTAGGAGATGAATGGACTTGCTCTTTCGCTATACGCCTCCGTACTGTAACTTCCTTTTCGACTGTGAGATCTTCGAATGTTTGCGGGGTAAATGCTAGTTTCCGGAGGATCTTTTGACATATCGGGCATGGTGCAGGTCCGAGCGTGAACAATCGATCAATGCACGATTCACACCTGGTGACCGGTAGAGTTGAGCTATAGGCGCCACGTGCACGTGGTACAAGTTACATTTTGTGATAGCACGCGCTTACGAGCAATCGCAACTTTGGGTTGAGATATCGGTCGGACTTGCATACGGGACATTGGTCATCCATGGACTGCCATGCTCCTGTCTCAGGAATGCGAAAGAGGGATGGCGTGCGCGTAGGACTTACGAAATATTCGGCCGTTCTGCCGGATGTGTCCTTGATACCACTGAATGCGGTCAAGGAGGTACTCTGGACCTGCGGGGTATTGGGCCGTGTGGAATGAGAATTTATTGCAGCGGTGCCCCCCTTGCGCACGGTAGTGCCTCTGAGCCATCCTCCAGCATTGCTCGGGCGGGACATGGTAGTAGTGAGTCAAGTGAAGAGATGCTTATATAAACTCGGGTAGGATCAAGGTTAGCACCAGCAAGCAGTAGTCAAGTAGCATCCTGAGACGTGTTTCGCTCAAAGAATATAAATCCAGTTGGGTCCACGTTTCACCCGGTTTCACTTGCTCTCCACCCGCGTGAATCGTTGTCGCCCTAGTTCCACTCGACACGACTCGGACGAGGTCTCTGGCGCCTATCAGCCCTAAAGGGGCCGTGATCGTGGTTGGCTACATTGCAATATTCCCAGTTCGAGAGGGTTGCTTGACCTTGAGCGACACCGCTAGGCGAGCACATCGGCAGAGCTACAACTCCACACCGTCCACACACCCTGAGCGAGTTATCTGTGGGTTCAATTTACTCACATATGTCAACTCAATTAACGCCCATCAGCTATATAACCAGTCCCTAATATACATCCAACTTCGCCAATCTTTCTGGACTCCGAATCACACCCTCGCTCGTCTGTCAGTCTTTGCGACAACATTCGGGTCCATCTGGCATCCCAAATCACATCATGGATCATTTCCACGCGCCAACACCTCAGTCTGCCCCACAGATTCAGACGGGAATGGCATCATACTGTTGTCAGACGGTGCCCGCGGTCTACGATGTGCTTATGACCCCTCCCGTGTCTCCCGGACATAGTGAGGATGGGACAGATGCTAGCCGCGTGTTGGTGCACCAGGTACAACAGAAACCATCAAGCCAAGAACTCCAGTTACCACGGCACCAAGCACCTGTCATGCAGGCAGCTTATCCTTACATGCAACCTCCCGATCCTCAGCAGCCTCTCACTCCACCTCCTCAGCCTGTCCGTTCTCTCGAAAATGAGCAGGTCCACGTTGAAAAACCCGGCGTTTTGAAATTAACCGATTTCGAGGTGAGAGGGACTTTGGGTAAGACTCCGTCGTTGCCTCCTTGTTCGTATCCCTCACTGTTTGCTCTAGGCACGGGAACATTCGGTCGCGTTCTCTTAGTGCGGCTCAGGTCAGCAACTCCCGGATCTCAGAATATCTTCGCCATGAAGGTTCTTCGCAAAGTTAAAATTGTTCGCCTCCGTCAGGTCGAGCATGTCAATGCTGAGCGTTACATTCTGTCGCGAGTCCGCCATCCCTTCGTCGTAGATCTCTTTGCAACGTTTCAGGACAGCTTGAACATCTACATGCTCATGTCCTACGTTCCTGGCGGCGAACTCTTCACTCACCTTCGCAGGGCCCAGAAGTTCACCCCTGATGTCACACGATTCTATCTGGCCAACATCATTCTCGCCCTAAAATACCTGCATTCCTTCAACATCATTTACCGAGACCTTAAACCTGAAAATCTTCTTCTGGATTCGCGCGGTTATCTTCGTCTGACAGATTTCGGGTTCGCGAAAATAGTCGACGATCGCACGTGGACCCTGTGCGGTACACCAGAGTACCTAGCACCAGAAATCATCCAATCTGAAGGCCATGGAAAGGCCGCCGACTGGTGGGCGTGTGGAATTCTATGTTACGAAATGCTGGTTGGTTACCCTCCATTCTTCCATGAAACCGCGTACGGCATCTATGAGAAGATTCTGAGAGGAGTCATCCAAAACTGGCCAAACACCATGGACCGACTTTCCAAAGAGCTCATCAAGGCGTTTTTACACCCAGATCGTACCAAGCGCCTCGGGAACATGATCGGTGGACCGCAAGATGTCCTTGATCATCCGTGGTTCCGTGGTGTGGACTGGGATGCATTAGAGCGCTGTGAAATCAAGGTAAATTTTCTTCCCATACATTATGGCTGGTTGACGAACGGCGTTCCCTCACCAGGCACCAATCATTCCTCATACTACCTCACTTGACGATACCCGTCATTTTCTTCATCTTCCCATCCCATCCCTGGACGATATGCCCGGACTTGTCATGGAAGAAAACCCTCTGCCCATTCATCAGAGATTTGAACCAACTACATATCAATTCCTTGAATTCTAATTGCAACCGTCGTCTCTCGCGAGGGTTGATTTATAGCATATTTGTTTAGCTCTGCGTGTGTGTCGTTATCTGAACGACTAAGACTCACATACCCCTCTTTCTACTCGTCTTCATTGTTTTTTTATCCTCGCCCCTCTGTAGCTTTGATCCGCAGTATGCTGTATCCCTCATCTCGTAGCTCGGACTCAGGATTCTTCTCTCAGTGATGTAGAGCAACCTAGTAGCCTTTGCGTGTGAATAGTTGTAATCAATGGACTTTTTTCTTCAGTCTCTGGACAACAAAACTAAACAAACGCTCTCGAATAGCTCCCGAAAAGGCAAGCGATACAGAAAAAGTCTTAGCGCAGAATGGCACGCAGGCGAAAAAACCGGACGCATCTCAAGGGCGCAGGTGCAAACTCACAGACGCAGGACGATGTGCCCAAGTCTTTTATCATCAAGCATGGCCAGGTCGGTTCTTCTCTCACTCAACTCGTCCGCGATCTGCGAAAAGTCATGGAGCCAAATACCGCTACCCGACTCAAGGTTCGTGCTGTCTTTCACTTTTATGTGGTATATGCACACTTGATACCATGTTTTTTCTAGGAGCGTAACCGCAATAAACTAAAAGATTTCCTCACAATGGCCCCAGCGCTCAAAGTATCTCATCTGATGGCAATCACGCTGACTGACGTCGCTCCATCCCTTCGGATCGTTCGCTTACCGACCGGACCCACGTTTAGCTTTCGGATCGAGCGGTACAGTTTGAGAAAAGACTTGCTGAAAGCGTCCCGCTCATCACGAAGTCGGGGCTTGGAGTATCTCACCGCACCCCTGGTTCGTCATCACATTCATTCGCGTTCTTCTATCTGATATGCTCTGTCCCATAGCTCGTACTCGCCTCTTTTCCACCGCCCTCCCCAAATACACCCCCACATCTACCTCTCCTCATGAAGGCATTCCAGTCCCTGTTTCCCCCACTTGCGCCAAATTCGATGTCTCTTTCAGGAGCGCGTCGTATCGTTCTCATCGCCTACAACGCAGAACGAGGTACTATCGACTTTCGACATTATCTCATCACTGTAAAACCCTACGGTGTCTCTAAACGCGTTCGGCGCGTCCTCGAAGGTACTAAAAAGTCCACCAGTATTTCTACGACCAGCGTAGTCGATCTTGGAAATGAAAAGGACGTCGCAGATTTCCTACTCCGAAAACGAGGAGACCCGGGACCCGGGAGCGAAGGAGGATACGAGTCGGCTGCTTCTTCGGCATCGAGTGCTGCGGGAGATGATGCAGATGCGGTCTCGTTAGCGGATGATTATGTGGGGAGAAACAATAAGAAAGGGCAAAAGAAGGCGGTGAAGCTGGATGAGGTCGGGCCTAGAATGGAGCTGCGACTTGTCAAGATAACGGAGGGTGTCCCAGGAAAGGAGAGCGCAGTTATGTACCACGAATTTGGCAAGTGCCTTGTGAAAAGTCATCAAACCCGGTTTCTAACGACCCTTGTAGTCAAAAAGTCGAAAGTAGAGGCGGCTGCGCTTAAAGCATCGCATGCGGCGAAGGAAAGGTTAAGGAAGCAGCGGAGAGAAGAGCAAGAAGAGAATGTGCGGCGGAAAAATGAAGAAAACCAAAAGGGGTCGACAGCCCCGTCTAAAGAAACTTCCGATAGTCAGGTGGATGGTAGTGGAGATGAGGAAGGATACGAAGAGGAGGACGGTTGGGACGAGGAGGAAGAGATCAGCGACATCAATGATGAGGGCTCTACTGATTCTGATCAAGAAAGCGAAGAGGAATTTGTGCAGCCACCATTGAAGAAGACAAAACACTCGGTGAAGCGGTGATGGATCAAAGTGATGTATTACCATATACTCACTGGGCAGGAGTTGAGTTGAATGTACACTCGGAAATAATTTAGGAAGGAGGAGCAATACCGCTCTCTCGAGCGTTAGGACCGAGTAGTCCTCTGAACGCGCTTTCTAGCCTCATTTTCACCCCTTCCCAGTCGTCCAAGGCAGGTCGTACGTCAAGATAAAAGGAAACACCAGAAGAACCGGCGGCACGACCAGTGTAAAAGTCGATGACATAGCGGATCTTGGTGCCGCAACGATCCACGATCCAATCATGGCGATCAAATGGTGCTGAATAGCTGGGAGACAGACGAAATCTATAAGCCCAGTGCTAGGGATCTTAAAAGACGCCTACCCAAGAAACGTCATCAGCCTCGCTTTGGGGCTCATGTCGTTTGGTCTCCCTTTGAAGGTCACGAGCCTGACGCCGCCACAGTTGTCGCCACCTCTGCCAGCCTCCCATTTCAGGACTTCGGACCAAGCGCGCTCGTTGACAGCATTATGGATGGGTACGATGGTCTTCATGTCTGAAGTTTGGGGGTTATGGTTCTTCCGAGCCATGGCCGCGAAGAACTGGACCTCCGAAGGGTACACCCAATTAGCGTCCGATGCCCGCGGTATTGACGAGACCTCGCGTTCTGTGGATAGCGAAGACTGTTTCAACGGGGATGGGCCCTTGGTCGAGAATAGAGAGGACCAGGTAGAGCGCGCGCTTGGTCCTACTGGACAGCTATCCTCTGAATGCCGACCATGGTCTACAGGACATTTGTCGGTCATTGCAACGGGGAGAGAATCTGAGGATTACGTCATCTGCATCAGGTCTATCACTACTACTGCATGTTCAAACAGAGCGCCTTAATACCCCCTCGTCGCGGGTTAGAGAAAACAGCGGTCGGCCAGCTTACCACCAGGATCATTGCGCTTGATACACGCGTTCTGAACATATGATTACATCTCTTTTGTCGTCGACCGGTACCGAGTTGCCCGATGCCGGTATCATCTTGAAATGCCTGGAACGACATTCGGGTGCAGACCTCACCACGTATTTAAATAAACACTTCTCTCCACGTGTCCTTTCCCAACTTTCCACCCGCACTGATGCCGTCCTCAGATCCTGTCTTCGTCACCCCATTGACTAGGTTGTTCAAGATCAACCACCCCATCATGCTAGCAGGCATGTAAAGTGAATGGCCGTCATGTGTAATCCGAGTCCTAACGGACGCGACAGGAATGAATGTCGCTGCTGGCCCAAAGTTGGCAGCGGCTGTGACCAATTCCGGAGGCATCGGCGTCATTGGTGGCGTTCGCCAAAGCCCGAAGCTGCTTCAACGGTCCATCGACGAATTAAAGTCATATCTCGAGGACAAGAATGCACCTTTCGGCGTTGACCTACTCCTGCCTCAAGTGGGCGGGGATGCAAGGAAAACTAATGTATGCCCACGCTTATCCCAGACGTGCCCCCACTTAGATTGTTTTTGCAGTATGATTATACCAACGGTCAGCTCGACGAGCTTCTGGACGTCATCATCAAGAGCAAAGCAGCTTTGTTCGTGAGCGCAGTCGGAGTGCCTCCCAAAACTGCTGTGGATAAACTCCATGCAGCTGGTATACCTGTGATGAAGCAAGTCCCTCCTCTTGGACAAGTGCCCAGCGTTAATGCTTTTACCAATATAGCATGATTGGACACCCCAAGGTGCGTTGATGATATACACCATCTTGTGTAGCTCTCACGCTTCCAGTAGCATGTTACTAAAGCACTGGCTCAAGGTCTACCTGTTCCTTCATTATGCGAAACATTGATCTTGATGTTTTCTTTCTAGGCGTCGATATCATATGTGCGCAAGGTGGTGAAGGCGGAGGTCATACTGGAAATATCCCATTTTCCATCCTTATTCCCGCCGTTGTTGATCTCTGCAAAAATGCTAGGAGTCCATTGACAGGCGAACCTATCATTATGGTCGCCGCTGGAGGTATTTCAGACGGCCGCGGCCTCGCGGCAGCTCTCTCGTGAGTCCCTCCCATGTCGGCTGCGGCGACGTTCACGTCCAAAATTTCAAGGTATGGGGCAGATGGTGTTTGGATCGGAACACGTTTTGTTGCTAGCG
Organism: Boletus reticulatus; assembly: GCA_038093535.1. NCBI lineage: Eukaryota > Fungi > Basidiomycota > Agaricomycetes > Boletales > Boletaceae > Boletus > Boletus reticulatus. The sequence continues at coordinate 582,576 of JBBPSJ010000004.1, forward strand.
AGGAAGCTGGAGCCCCTCCTATGCACAAAGAACTTATTCTTACGGCGGGATACGACGACACCGTTCGAACCCTCGTCTACTCTGGCCGACCGATGAATGTCCGGAAGACACCCTATGTTGCCGATTGGGAATCTCAACGGCAAGCAGAGATAGAAAGGCTCGTATCCCAGGGAAAGATCCCTCACGAAATCGAGTTAGAGAAGCACCCAGAAAAGTCGCTTGAGGGTCGGCCGTGTAAGATGGTGTTGTCCTTCCTCGTCCCGTTTGTCTGATTGCATTTCCATTAGGGTTGATGGGAAAAGTTGCCGGATCTGTCAATGTCAGTCTTGTCCCATCGTCTAATTCCTTAACTCGTGCTAAGACCATTTCCGTCCCATCTTAGGATATCAAGCCTGCGAAGTTGATGTACGACGACTACTTGCAGTATGTGGATTCCCGAATACTAACGACAGGGCCTTTAGTGTTGATGAGATGCTTTCGCAAGCGGCCTCGAGTCTCAAAGTTGCGTCGAATCTGATGCTCCCGAAGGCCAGGCTGTGACTTTCCAGACTTTCTGTCCTGCTTCTATATCAAATCAATATATACATCCAATTTAATGATATTGAACACAGGGTACGTGTGAGGCGGTCTAGTCTGAAATGGACCTCCAGGAGATGCAGCCAAGGCTAGTGGTGTCAGCGTATGAACCCGCTTCGGGGGGTTAACCAGCATGGGCTCAGGTTGACCTCGACGTAATATTACCTCGCAGGATCAGTCTGTTACCCAGCTTGAGGTGGCCGTCATAGCTGACACGTCACTTCCAAACGCCGCACAGATTGTTGTAGGTCGCCTGACGTCGGCGCCCAACAAGACCGGTGCATACGCAAGATACTTCGCGATGTGTAACCCTGTAACTCCCAGCCCCTTTCACCGCTCTCCCCCAGTTTTAAATTGCCCGCTCAGTTTCAGATAGACGGAGGCACGTACGCCATACACTGTCAGTTTGTTCCATCTTCATTTGACACATGAGTATTGGCGTCATTTGTGCGCAGCCATATAGGAGATACCATTTTAATTCCCACCGTTGCTGATTTATGCAAATGCTGTCCATTGACCAAGGGCATACGAAGGTATTTCAGTTGTCCGTGGCCTCGTGGTAACTCTCTCACAAGTCTCTTGTGCATCTCCTGCATAATCTACCCCCCAAATGTCAAAAGGCGCAAAGTAAACGGTGTTATGTCGGAACATGTTTTGTTGCCAGCGAAATGGCTAGGATGCTTCTTGGGCGCAAATAGCTCATCCTCACGACCAAGTACGATAACACTGTTCGAACTTTTAGTTACTCTAGGGATGGGGCGAGTCTTGCTTATCTGATTACTCAAAACCCATGACTCTCTAGATTTAGTCATTGTTGTTCGCGGTTTCCGTCCATCTATTCTCCATGGCTTACGCTCACGCCGGCCCCGTCGCACCCTAGGAGATCAAGTCTGCGCAGTTGGTGTACAATAACGAATGACCTCTAATGTGGACGGGACACTTCAATTCGCAGGCGGCCACTAATGCTTCCCACGGGCGGGCTATGAATGTCGTTCCCTGCGCCTTCCATCCTAATGAATTCGTTAATATACAGTCCAAATATTCAAGTTGAAGCAAAACCTACGGTGCGTGTGAGACAAAGATGTCTGAAATAGTAGTCTGTACTTACCTTGGAAAGGAATATTCCCAAGGGTTCGAGTCGACGGTGCTAGCGTGTGACCTGCCTGGCTGCCCGGGCCTATTATCAGCCTAATCTCCTTGTGAAACCAATCCCGTTCGTTATCGGAACACCATGGTCACTGTTGCCCAGTTCACCATAGCCGTGGTAGCCACAGCATTTGTTGCCGCCGCGATCCGAGCCCGTGATTCAAAGTGGAGCCTAACCAGCCTCTACGAATGGCTCAAGAAACAGGTGCCTGGAAGGAACAGGCTCTCAGACTACTCGAAACTCACAGGATTTCCTGCCCCCAAACCAATCTATCACTTTGACATCGACAAGGCAAGGCCCCGTCCGTACAGACCTTTCCGATGGGAGTATCATCAGACCATGTGTGAGTCATTCCGTCAATGAGATACACACTGTCTCCTGAAATTCAGTTGTCTGGAGCGCTCAAGAAACTCGAGCCCGATTGGTGGATTGAGCTTGAATCCACCTATCGTGAGCGCATCGATCAACGGAAGAAACTCTATGCAGAGCGCGGTAAACAAGTGATCGACGAGCTACCCGGGAGCCGAGCAGCGTCCAGAGAATGCATGGAGATGGTCATACAATATGTTTGCCAGAGATACCCCAATCAGTTCCATTATGACAACTGGACTGGCGTGTTCTCTAACAACATCCTCGGAGTCAAGGTCGACATCAATACCATTCATCCGCTCGTGTTTCTCCTCGAACACGTTCCAGAAGACTTTTTGATTACACAGGAGGATCCAGAGACTGGTCTGTACGTCTTGCGGGCTGCGGTGTCATGCTCGGCTGTGGGTTGGAATATTGGTCAGAAGATAGGAAGACCGTTAAGCCAGATTCACGGACCTGTCCCTGATTACAAGGAGAAGATGGCTTTCTCCATGGACAGGTAATGTCAATCGGACTCTTAGACTCGACCATCTCATTCTCACGCAACCCGTGGTAGGTTTTTCTCAAAGATGCCCTGTGATAAACCCATTCAGCGCGGTTCTTGGGGCCTCGAGGTTGGAGAACCCCTCTTCGTCCAAGAGGACGAAGCAGAGTGGAAACATCGTCAGACACAAGATCCTGACCTTTCGCTCTCCAACGTACACTTGCGTGTCGATTGGCAAACGTTACGTCGCATGCCCAAGTCCCGCGCTATCGTTTTCAACTTTAAAGCCCTTTTCACTCCCATCACGGATTTCCGGCGAGAGCCTTATATCCCTAAGCTCGTCCTCAAGGTATTACTAGGAGGGAAGAAATCGATCATGGAATACAAGGGCACGCAGCATATAGAGCACAAGGTGATACCTGCCCTCAAAGAATGGGCAAAAGAGCAAGAGGAAATCGGAATGGTTCCCAGAGACTGGGATGAGCGGACGCTGAACGAAGACCCGTTTTATCCAGGATGGAAGGAGCACTATCAAGTGCATACGTAGGATGATATATGCGGTGTTTATGCTAGCTCAGTCCTCTCCCATTAATTCCGCAAGTTCGCGTTCTTCTTCCTCCGTCAATTTGTCTGCTGATGCATCCCCAGCGGGTTCCGGAACAGGGGCAATGACGACCGGTTGTGTACTGCCGGCGGGATTTTCGGACGTGGAAGAGGCGAGCTCTAATGAAGATTCATGAACCCGCTATTCCGCTATGCAGATTGTACTTACGACTAAAGCGCCACTTGCGTATGGTCCCATCTAGACTAGTGGAGACAATCCAAGGCTCGATTCTGGTCTGTCCAGCTGTATTTTTACTCGTTCGCATCCAGAGTCTGACGGCGGTTACATCGTGCCAATGAGCATCAATCTCCCCGAGAATTTCGGGTTCAGATATGATAGAAAGGTCATACAAACGGATCACGTCTCCGTACGCAGTGACGGCATAGGGCTCTGCGAGTGGTGTGAGCGAGAGTGGGAGGACAGCACGAACTGGGAGTGGGTGGTTGAGTGGAGGAATTGGCCTGGTCGATGCCGGGTCCGAGTCAGGATATGAAGTAATTTGGACTGTCTCGTCGGAAGAAGCTAGAGAGATTGTTGATCAGAAACACGGAACAACATGATGCGTGCTCGAGCTTACCTGTCCAAATTTGACCAGCGCCGTAAAGGATTTCGGTGATCCCTGTCCTGTGGTAGTTCAATGTGTTTTGCAGATCGCTTCGCCATCGTGGATTGGGTCCAGATTCTCTTTCGAGTTTCCATATCTTGATGATACCCATCGTGTCGGCCGTGATCAGTGTGACCGATGTTCCTGAATGGGCAGCTCCACCTAAGCATTCGACTGGACGACTGTGGGCGGAGATGGATCCAGCAGAATTTAGTTTTCCCTCCAGGACATCAGCAAGGTCCCTGCACAACGTCGATTAAGATTGAAGATAGATGTGGACGTGCACCCACCAAAATCGGATAGTTTTATCGGAACCGCTTGACACCAGAAGTCTAGCGACAGGAAGTGCAAACAAGCACTTTACGAAATCGTCATGAGCGGCAGTTGAACATATCAGGACTTTTGTCTACAACGATCAGGATATAGTGACATAGCGCGAGAAACGGCAATTACGGACATCAGTGTTCCATATTTTGATCGACTATCATAGGACCGGTTCAGTACCAACGCAATTATACATGTTAAACATCCAACTTGCCTTGTCCCAGGATCCTGAGATGAGTACGCGATCGGCAGCGGCAGGATCACTCTTGAAGAAGGCTAGGCAAGTGACAGGCGCAGTATGACCTTTATATATTTGCAAGATGTTACCTGACTGATGTCAGTACTTGGCAAACGTTCAATGACAGACGGCTTTAATTGCTTGCCTCTAGGTCAATCTTCTTGGCGACATGCGTGTTTTCAGCTATCCATGCTGCATTCCCATCGATATGTATATCCAAGGCTTTGCCAGTCAGCTGGATCGGTTGACCGAGCGTTTTTGTTCTCTCTGACTTTTGTCGGCGAGCCTGCCAAGACACAGTTTAGGACAAATCATGGGTATCAACGAGCCACTTGCCTCGTTTATCGCGAGTTCGGCTTCAGATCTAAGAAGGACGGTGTTGTCCATGACCTTGCGAGCTTGTGGTTTCGAACAGACCAACGTCACGCTTGTACTATCCTTGAAGTTCTGTTATCTAATCTAATCTCTCTCAGACGGAAACCGCCTTCATGAGCAAACGTTTCGCATCATTTAAAGGTCCATCTACGCCGACGTCTTCTCCTGTTCTACAACCCACTCAACCTGCCATCCCTCCCACATCCCCGTCTCGTCTTTCCGAGACCACATTCCATCGGAGACTCAGGACACTGCTCCAAGAGCTACGTTCGACATCACAGACATGGGATGACATCGTCCTTGTCGACGGGCTGAGAGAGGCGCGTACGTTGGTCGATGCAAGGACAGAGCTTGAGTGAGTACGCACCATCCGTTCCAAGCGAGCGATCTCGAGTTTGACATCGGTGTGTTAGCAACATGCTTTCTTTGCTTCCTCCAGACAGCCAGCCACGCTCCGACATTGTTGGACCCAAGCTCGCCATTATGGATAACAGTATAGCCCAGCTCGATGCCATAGCCGCTAAACTCGTGAGGTTCAACATACCTATGTGGTGGTGACATCGTCATTGAGCATTATTCCATAGCAAAAATTGTTGCGGCGCATGAGTACTGTTCTAGACAACTTGGAAGCGTCATACCACGAGGCTCAGAGGACGAAAAGCGCTAGGTGGTGCCGAGAAGAAGCGCTTTGGGTCTCATGGCCACTCGAGAAATTCGGTGTGGTACCATTTTAGCAAATGTTTTTATTTCCATCAGCTGATCCAATCCAGTCAAATCCATAGCAGACGTCGAACCACCATATCACCGGTCTCTCGTTCTCATCAAGGACATCATAGACAGACTACGGAGTCACTCCATCACGTTCGAGGCGTCTAGAGACGCTATCTCTCAATGGGTCGAGCAGCCATATCTCGCCGAAGATGGGTGGGAAGCTAAGTGGGAAGATCTCTGTGCAGTTGAGGTGGAAAGATGGGATGCAAAATAGACACAACACAGGAGCATGGTACGACAGGATCCCTACAAATCTTCTTCTTCAATTTGGATTTCATCCACATTGCCTTCTTGTTGAGTTGGTTGTGCCTCAGCTCCTTCCGGAGGAAGTGCGGTCTTCTTGGCAGCAACGAAAGCTGGCCCTTTGGTCGCGCTAGCTTGCTGTTCAGCAGCGGCCATGGCATCAGCTGGCGGTGCGGGTTCTGCCGGTGTCCCGTTTTGCTTGGCCGATAAAGTCTGCGCAGCGAGGTAAGACGCTTCTGTGTTGAACTGAGCCTGAACACTCCGTTTAATCCGCAGCATCTCTCGGAATGTATCCTCAGAGCCAGTTTCAATTTCGAAACTATTCCACTCTGCCCAAAATTTGGGGTTAACTCGTGGGTCGCAGAATTGTGATGCATGAGCGTAGATGGCACGAGCGCGGTCGATTTCCCCGAGCTTCCGCTCGAGAGCAGCGAACCGCAGGCACATTTCCGCAGTTTGCTTGTCTGATAGAACCTCCAGTGCACGTTCGTATATGGATCGCGTGGCTGGTAGGCCATAGTTTGCTGTAGCCTTGGCAATATATATGGCATACATCTGTTGTCGTTTAGCATGCAGAAAATTGATCACCTTGGTAGGAAATGTGCTTGCCTCGAACTTGTCTTCATCAGCAACTACTTGTGCAGCTCGCTCATAAATGGACATAGCGCGCTTCGCTAAGCCGTAATCTTCTTCGAGCATTCCATACATGAGGAACAGTGGTTTGCAGGCCTTTGCAGGACACTTCTCGAGTGCCTGTTCAAAGAGGTCTCGCGCTCGCTCTAATTTTGAACCACCCTAGAAAATACTTAGCATATGTTCGAGAGCGGTCACTAGATCCACGCACATATCGTTTCACGAATTTAGACAGATAAATATTCCAAATCTCGAATGAGATAGGGAATGTGAAAAGCTCCGTGCCGCGTTCGTATATCTGCCGGACAAAGGTTACTGCAGGGAGAAGTATGATCCGTAACGACTCACTCTGAAGCTATCCTCCCAGTACTGGTTCTCCTCTAGGAAAGCGGCATAGTTGACTATGATCTGTGCATTAGCGATCTTGAGCTCCATGATCTTCTCGTAGACTGCTTTGGTTGACTCGACAGTGCCTATCGATTCTTCCAGATCTACATAGAACGACCAGAGTTTCAAGGACTTGAATAATCGCGCCTGGACAGGGAGCGACTAAGAGGACCAGTCAGTATTTTGCACAGCTAGTCGAGTTTGACATACGTGATCGTGATAATTGATCTTGGTGTTCTTTGGGATGGCAGCGGCTCGTTGCATAACACGGATAGCCTCATCATAGTTTCTACACCATGTTAGTACGATCCAGGAACGAGTCGACTAGGGTCTTACTCAAGACGAAGCTCCATCTCTGACCATTCGCACCAAATTTCGGCAAGGTCTTCAACGTTCTTGAAGTTGACTTTGGTTGACTTTTCCAAGATTTTGCGAGCGCTGTCTAAATCGGCCTCCGCTGTGCCCGAGACCCCTCCCTCCTCGTAAAACTTCGCGAAGTTGATATAGAGGCGGTGCAAGTTAGCGGTAGCTTTGCGAGGCTGGATGGTCTCCAAAGCTTTGGTATAGGTTTCAGCCACCTAACAGTTCATTAGTATCGGTGAACTTAAGGGGGTGGTGACTTTTTACCCGTTCATCGTTTTCACCCCATAATGCCACCCTCTTCTCCCATTCCTGCACATCATTTGGATTTCGTCTCAATAGGACATCATTCAGAAGGAATGGTCTGCGGTCCATCAATGCTTCGAATTCCTTCATTTTGATGTCCAGCTCGCGCTCGGTCTCTTTTGCATCCTCCTCCTCATCTTCATCTGGTTCCTCCGAGTTCGCCATCATTGCACTGAGAAGAGTCTCGGTAAACTGCACATACGCGTCAAAGATCTGGGTGAAGTCCCTGACGGTAAAAACCGATGTAATACCAGCCTCGAACATGCTGATTGCACGGTCGAATTCGCCACGCTTGATCCAATACGTCGCGAGTCCACACCATAGACGACCAGTTTGGTCTTTATAGACCGCAAGGCCGTCCTTGTGGATTATCCTCTCAATGTTCAATTTCCGCTTGCTGAGGGGATCCTCGTCCTGGTCGTAGGCGGGGAGTGGCTTTCCGTTCGGTGAGATAGGCGCTGCCGGCCCTGCTACACGAACAAGCTGCCCGTCAACTGAAGCAGGTTCCTGGGTGTGAGCATCCTGGGTTTCCATCTCGGCATCGGATTTGGCATTTGCCTCGTTCGAATGTATGGTGTCTGGAACATCGAGGCCAACCTCTTCGGAGAAGCGCTCGGCGACGTCGATGAAATCTCCGAGTAATTGATACGGACTCTTGCCCTCCGGGCTGACATATTCACCCCGCGCTGCTTTCCTTGCCAAGGATAACAAGAGCTTTGCAGCTTCTAATGGTCTCGGAGCAGAGTCGGCGGGGGAGAGAAGGATGGAGGCGTAGTGCTCGGTCAGGCTTGGATCTACGGCAAGGTAACGGCGGTATACCGAGACGGTGGTAGCACCACCTTTACCTTCAGCCCAAAGTAGATATCTGACCCAGATGCGGGAATGCAAAGAAGGTGGCAATGTGCGTAATACGCGATCGAACGTCCGTCGAGCATGGGTATGCGAGATCACGGGAGGACACAACGAATGGAAAAAGATAGAGATATACATCAACCAGAGGCGCGGAAGCTAGTTAATGCATTAGACAGTTCAAAGGTGAGCTAGACAAACAAGCATACCTTGGGTAACCACATCAGAGCGCGCTCGTATGTTGCAATAAGAGCCTTCCATTCCTCCCATCCGACGACACCATCGAGTCCGCTTTCCCACTCTTCTATGCTCTCCCGCTCCTCCTCCAACGCTTCCTTCATCTCAGGAAACTTTTTCCTCCCGCCTGCTTGTTTCCTGTGCACTAGTTTTCCAAGGACGTATGACATCCTCATTTGCAGATATGATTTCCACAGCTTGAAGGATCCAGGGAACTGTACGAGCGCAGATTCATAAAGGTAGGTAAGACATTGCAAAGACCGTCTTGCGAGTGGGGTCGAGAGTGGTCCGAGTAGTTGGGCGCTTTCGTCAAGCGAGGGATTTGCGCGTCGTTCTTCCTTGAGCAGTGCATTGAACGCTTCCCTGGTGTTTTGTATGGCCGTCCACCATGCCCGGAAAGATGACGGGTTTCGGAGTAGGTCTTCTTCGCGGTGGATGTCCTGGACGGCGAGCAGTTGTGGATGGGTCGTTGGCGTTGGGACTGGGAGCGTCAAAGGAAAGTGCGCGGAGAGAGTCTCCAGCTTTGAGGACTTTTCAGCGACGGAGGGCATTTTGGAGGTCGTTACAAACAGACGTCGCGCTATTATTAAACATTTATTTATTTATATTTTCTTGGATAAGTGGCTTGCCTTCCCAACGACCATGGTAAGGCTGACGAGCTGACTTTCTGCACTGTTGCTCATGCGTGTGTTGCTAGCACAACGTCAAGCGTGTCCCACACTCCCAAGAAGCCATTCGGGCTAGGAAGGAACGTGAAAAATCTCAGATCATCAAGTATCTTGCATTGACCAACAACGTGCTTTCTCGCGTATGTTCCCCGTCGTAGCCTAGGCATGGCTTGTCCTTTTCTCAAGCTGTCCCACAGAAAAAGATGCGGGACTGGAGTCGTGACGCGTTTGATCAGACCCAGCAGTTACTCGAGTTGAACCCAGAATTCTACACCATCTGGAACTATCGTCGCAATATCATACTCAACGGAATATTCCCTCAGAGGTTAGGCGCTTTCGCTTGCATCGCTCACCATTATGACATTCGATTTCCAGTACCCCCGAAGAAAACAACGATCTACTCGCTAACGAATTATCGATGACGATGGCAGCGCTGCGAGAGCATCCCAAGGTATACTGGATATGGAATCACCGCCGATGGTGCCTGGAGAATGTTCCGGATGGACCGGTGGTTGATGGAAAGCCATCCTTACGATGGCGCAAGGCAAACTGGCAAAGGGAGCTGGCCGTCGTCGAGAAGCTGCTCGATGCGGACGCACGAAATTGTAAGCGTACGCATATGTTGTTCCTTCAACGATTTAACCCTCCCAGTTCTTGCCTGGAACTACCGGAGATATGTCTTGACAAGTATGCCAGAACAGAGACCCGTTATGACCGAGTTGGCGTACACCACGCGCAAAATCAGCGCGAGCTTCTCTAATTTCAGTGCATGGCACCAGCGTTCGAAAGTTTACTCCTTGCTGTGGAACGCCGGTGAATTGGACCCTATCGAATCTCGGGATGAGGGTATGCATCTACCTCGCATTCGGCAGAGCGTGGGTTTGACGCTTCCGAGAAAGAGTTCGGTCTTGTACACAATGCACTCTTTACTGATCCCGACGATCAAAGCGCGTGGATTTACCATAGGTGGCTAATTGGATCGGGTGTGTACATGTCATCACATCCTCGCTTAATATGTAATGAATTTACAGGAGAGAACGAGGAGCAACTTCGGCAAGAGATTGCTATCATCAAGGAGTTGTTACGCGAGCAGCCAGATAGCAAGTGTAAGTCCGTGTCACGGCCCGGATTCAGTGTCTTTCAAGCGCAACAACAGGGTGCATGGATTCGTTGGTGTATTACTACCGACTCTTTCGCAAGAACCAGGGTTCCGACCCGGAGGACATTAAGCAAAAGTGTCGGGACCTTCTCCAGCAGCTAGAGTACATAGATCCCCCGCGGAAGTTGAGATACCAAGAAATCAGACAAGGCGTGTAGGATCGTGCAGAGTAGCATTTACACTGGTGGGTGCATAAAAACTACTGGCCTTGTATAAAACATCCTGCCTATGTATGACCCATTATCCCCGCTACGAATGTAGGTTTTTTGAACCCCCGTCGAAAAACCGCCTGTCCGCAGTCTTTGCGTGTTATCGCTCCGTGCGGTTGCTAAATTTCACACCTGACATTGGCACGTCCTCCTTTCTGTCTAGCTTTTTAAATTGTGTCGTGCTTTCTTTCTTGTTCATGTTTTCCGTGTAATACTGTCTCTAACCGGTAGCGCTGACGGATTCAACACTGAAGTATCAGAACGCTTGCATATTGATCTTGCCAAACGAGCTTACAGAGCAAGCAACAGGCGAGACTATGTCATCCAAATGACCACATGGCTGCGACGCCAGGATTCCCTCCGCCTCCACGATCAATACCTCAAGTGGGCTTCATCCCTCAATTCAAACATACTATACCGCAGGGACTCGGACTTTGATATCTCGGATTTGGAAGGATCCGGCTTCGAAAGTGAGGATGAGGATGGCAAACGGTGTCATACACGGCATGAGCGTCTGGTGCCCCCTGCGCCCGCTGTGCCGAATTTGGGTCGCGATCTGAGTCGCTTTGTCATGATTGGCCATAGTACGCGTGGTTACTACCTCCCCGCGTCATGCCCAAGCCCGAATACTCCAATTGCCCAAATAGAAGACAAGCACAACGCGCCGCTGCTCGCCCAGACTCTGCAAGCATACCTTCAAGGCGTTTTCCCGAATGCTCCTCATCCCATTCGAGTGCGTCCGTTTGATCGACTGGACGTCTTCAAGTACATCACTATCTTGGCACCTGCCAGTGGGCAGCAGCATGTCAGCCATTCCAAACGGCTCTTCAAGATTCGTGTTTCTCCCGAGATGCCCCCTTGAGATGCTCGCAAAAAATCAACTGCGGCCATGTTCGACAATGCTATGATAGTAAATGATCCCACAATGGTCAGCATGACTGACATCTCTGGTGAAAGTTCCTTGTCTCGCTGTGGTGCTAATACTCTTGAACTGATGGCAACCACTGCAGGAGTTCGTATTGGCCAAATCAAGGTAATTTTCAAGCTCCCGAATAATGTCTTCCCGACAAGCCAGCCTCTGCTAGCCTATGTTCATTGGTATTGTGGACTGCAGAGCTTCAATGCTGAAACAGGGATGTTCCGCATCACCCAAGCTTCACGCCAGCATGGTCCACATGCCGAAATTGTCACAGTGGATCACATTTGGTGACCATGTCATCTCATGCCTCAGTGGGGATCAGCAAAGGTGGCTACTGCTGGCACACACCACATCAACAAGGTAGACAAATTCCTTTTAAATAAATACATTGATTTAGAACTGTTTGATGTGCTAGCTAATATCAGTCCATAGTGTCTTGCAGTCATAGTGAGTGTAGGCAGTATATTTCATACTTAACATGATCTAGAAGTATGTAGGGCATGACATTGTAATCACAGCTATATTGGACACAATTGTGTGAAGGGTGAGCAATACAGTAAATGAGAATGCTACATGGTACAATCTTAACTATGGAGGCCAATACACAACAGTGTTGCACTACAGTGACAATGGTAAGCAAGATAGCTTGACAGGTGACTATGGCATCTGAACCTTTTTGCTGATGTAGTTTGTATCACCTCTTTAGCATTTGTATTTCTCTGCCTTCTGTGTTCTGTATTACTCAGTGTCTTACTCATCCTATGTACATCACCTTCGCATAGTGTACTCCCTCCATTCTTCCAGTCCGGAGTTACACCAGACTCGTAGTATATAAACTCTTGTATCTTCTGTACTTTTCTTCATTATGAATATCAACAAAATTCCTCCCTTTCAAGTCTGATCTCTCTTGATCTCTCTCCTCTATTCTCTCTATCTCTATCTCCTCTAAATATGAGGACACAGGACTTGATAAGGGCGTGACACATACATCCTGTGCCAACATCCTCACCCCCTCCGTCTCCGTCTCTGTTCTCTGAACTCTCCATCGACCTTCACATTGAACCTCTGCCCCTACCCCCTTTCTCTGTCTTGGACCTCCACCAGACTTGACCCGGAGGACCCAGACTTGACATACTCTGTCTTCTATGTTCCATATTACTCAGAATCTTACTCATCCTATGTACATCACCTTTGCATAGTGTATTCCCTCCATTCTTCTGGTCCGGAGTTACACTGGGCTTGTAGTAGTATATGAACTCTTTGTATCTTCTGTATTTTCTTCATTACAAATATCAACAAAGTTTCCTCCCTCTCGAGTCTAATCTCTGATCTCTATTCTCTCTGTACTACTTCCTCTAAATATAATGACATGGGACTTGATAAGGGCACAACACATACATCCTGTGCCAAACATCCTCACCCCCTCTGTTGACCTACACATTGAATCTCTGCCCCTGCCCCTTTCTCTGTCTTGGACCCCCGCCGGACTTGACCCGGAGGACCCAGACTTGACAGTCTGATATGTCACTGCATGTTGTAAAGTATGAAATAGAAAGTGGGAACAAGACAGAACTTGCCCCTGGGTTTCCTATCAGGTATACATGTGAGAAGGGGTGATCATATTCAATCTGCATGCTTGCAAGAGAATCCAATGAATTTGAGTCTGGAAGGGCACAGGAAAATACTCAGAAGGTTCAGAACTATGATTCCAGGCATGGAAGTGAAGAATATGAAGGAGAATGTGAGGAACAATGAAGAATGATAAAGAAATGACAAGAAAAAGAAATGAGAAAGAAATGAGAAGAAATGCAGAGGGAAATGGGATGGAACTACGGTTCCGAGTCTGGAAGTGAAGGGAATTGACAAGAGAAGAAGAGGATGATCCTGCACACGGGCAGGAGATCTTAGCATGAAAGAAAGATATATATTGGTGGTGTAGACACAAACTCTTTATAGTCCAGGCATACCCAAGACCAGTGTCAGTCCCAAAACAGTAGTCCTAAGTGAAGGCTATGGAGAAAAAACACATCAACCCTATGTAGTCAAGTGAAGTTTTCATTGTGACAATGGAGTGTTCAAATAGATACAGATGAAAGAAAATGCTCAACACCTATGATGACAGGTCTAGAACAGTTGAGACACGGACTCATGGACACAGATGCAAACATATTCTGGAAGGGATGGAAACAATGAAAACAATGGATACACATGGAAACAATGGATAGCATATGGATTGGCACAGATCAATACAGATTTTGATGGAATGTTTGAATGATGCTGGTGATAATCTGGAAAGTGGGGAAAACATTGTCTACAACCATAGAGAGTGTTGAGCTCCTACAATGTCTAGCAACTGCATATGGGTATGCCTCCCCTGTTGTGATACATTGATATCACCAACATGTCAATCTGATCTGTTTTGAGTGTTGTCAAAATTTCCCAATGTATGTGTGGTGTAGATTGATTTGAGCATTTGGACTACAACAAGATCTGTGGAAGGTGGGTTGTTGGAGGTGGAACAGTGGCCATATTGAAGGGCCAAGTACCATGTGGTGGAATAAGTTGTTAGACCATGCAGATGTGATTTGAATGCATCCAGTTTTAGTGTCAAGTGACACATTTTCTTGGGGTTTCCAAACTCAGTTTTTCAATACTAATGTGGGCAGCTCATGTTGAACAATACCTTCTTGCTTTGGTTTCTGTTGTGACAGTTCTCATCCATTGAATGGCCAGACATACTATGTATGTACTTAAACTTGAACATAAGTAAAGGTACATACTATCATGGGATAGGTAATGCAAACTAATTTGCATTTCTGTCCTATAGCTCAGCACAATCATAAAACAGTGTGAAAATTATATCAGGTTCTAGTTAGGGGTCTATACTACCATGGCAAATATTTTCATAATTTTTTTGGATGGTAGCATTGTTATACAAGTCTGATCCAGATGACATGTCAAACTCCAGCCAACCTTGAAGTATGTCACAGATCTGTCACATTGTGCTGAAACCATGCTGACTCAACCTGATTGTTAGCTGAGATGGTATAAATTTTTACTCAAGGCCCACTTGAGACTTGAAATCTGAGTAAGGTATAGTACAATTAAACGAATGTGGGATGGTAGCTACTGGGATGGTGGGACCTGGCTGTGGATGAATGAAAGAGGGTGGTTGTTTCATAAACAAAAGAATAGAACTCTCATTGAAGTTGAGGGATGCCTGAACATGGCTCAAGGATTCTGTGGTGGGAGCTTGAAGACTGGGCAGAGTGCATGAATAGCCTACTATTAGCAAGTGGTGCAAGAGTCAGGTCCAAAGTGGTACATGCCCCAGTCACCAGGCATGTGAAGTGGCTGTGATTGCTCTGACACCTCCACAGGAAATGCTTTGAGACCTTCTTGTTGATACAAAGATGACCTTGCCATGGCAGGATAGTCATCAATATAGTCTGATTACTGTAGGATGTGTGTGTAGATATCAACAGGTAGCCTAGTGAGCACAATGTGTCACACTTCAAATTAATAGTTGGAGTTTTGGAGTTTGAAATTATCACATGCCTTCTGTGGGGTCACTCTGTGGACACATTCATCACTGCTGCATTATCACACAAGACTGCTTGTGGCTGAGACAATTGGATAGCCTAGATACCAGACAATATGTCCATGTAGTTTTTATATTAGTTGGTCATTGCATTAATGTGGCAAAATTCATGAGATTTGATCAGGCTCCTTTCAAGACTGAAATTCTGACATTATGATTTTTTCTTGCATGCTAGGTTCATTCTCCTGACATGAGATTTTATAGTCTCAATTCCATGGTAACTACCTACAAGCTCTATTTTTTTCAGCTCCATCTGGTTGCATGTTGTGGTATTATGTGGGATTTTTGCACAATGGAAATGTTTTGCATTATCTATCCCACAATAATAAGTGTGTGTTGCCACAGTAACAAATTTCATGCCTACACTATTGTTACTATGTGCAATCTTGTATTCCCAATGTTCTGCTAGACTGTAGTATATTAATACAATTTCCCTCTAGTCAAGGTTAAAGTGGTTAATAATTAGGTATGAGACACTGCATACTCTAGGGCTCTGCATGGGATATTGGAGTGATCCACATGGGTCATGAATATGAGTACATGGTGGGTATCAGTGTGGATTATCACTTTCCATGTTCATATTCATACCCATACTCACTACTGTGGCTCTGTGGGTCACAAGTCTAGTCCAGTCTGGTCAGTTATTTTATGATGGCACCATATTGGATTTTTTTCTTGATGAGATGAATGGACTCTAAGGCTATAAACTTCAAAATATATACATTCCATACATTTTAACTATGTCATATCCCATTCTGGCCCCTATTCCATCTCCAGTCATCTCTGGCCAACTCCTTGATTACAGGACTTACCTCCGAGTCTCCGATGAACTCCAGACCCTCCGATCCAGAGGTCCTCGGACTTGTACACTTCCCTGTTGGACCTCCCTTACATTTCTATCCCCTTTCATCCTAGTACCCTTTCGTAACATGTACAGTCATCACTTGTACAGCCCTCCAGTCTCTCCGCCTCTCCAAGTATGATTACTCATCTCCATTCCCTAGTCCTATGTACATTGCCCTCACTTAGTTTTCCTCCATTCCCTCCGGTCCAGAGATTACCTGGACATCAGTATATAAACCTCTGAAATGTACAGTAGCACTTCAGTATGAAAATAAATGTCATCATGTATTCCACATGATCCTCCTCTTCCTGTCCCTCATCTCTTCTTGTTGAAAGGACATGTACTAGTAGCCACGTGACCTTATATTAAGTAAGCATTACAAAGCAGTGTATAAGACTCGTCTGAGTCTAAATAAAATATATCTCTCTTGATCTGCAACCGCTATCATCTCTGAGAACTCTCCTGTCCCAAAGGTAAGTACCCTAGACCAGTTCCTAGGGATCCTGTGCGGCAACGCCGGATTCCCACTATTGCAACAGGTTATGAGCCCCGAGCTCCGACTGTGCGGAAACACCGTTGTTGCTCTAGGTGAAACACCTTGGACATTGGCTGTCCCGAGCGGAAACGCTGGACACATCTTGACGCGGAAACGCTCGATGTAACCGCCATCGGACTCTGGATGTAGGGGGTCGCTATGACCCTACATTCTAGAAGCTCTGACTTTGTTCAGCGATGCGAACATTTTACTCGCTCCCTTCACCGGTACCAAGCTGACACGTCACCTTTACAAGAACCTACTATCAACCATGAGCTCCATCCTTACCACCATTCCCAAGATGAACGGCATCAACTACAAGCATTGGGCCCAGGACATGGAGTCCTTCCTCCACTCTGCCGGATTTTGGAACAAGATGTACATGAAGCCACGCCCCCCGACCGCCGGCGATGACCAGGACGCCTGGGATGAGAATGATGATAAGGCACTCGGCGCCATGCGCCTCCGCCTCGAACCCAACATCCTCTCCCAACTCATCAATAAAGCCACCGCCAAGGAACTCTGGGACACTCTCAAAGCCTTATATGACAAGGCCTCCATTGCTTCCGCCTACTCTGAATGGAAGGCAATGCTCGCCATCACCTTCCCCGACAACAACCATCCCAGCCCATCCTTCGCGAAGCTCAACGCTTCATTCACCTGCCTGGAAGAACTCCAGCACAAGGTCCCCGCCAACATCATGGCACTTATCATGGTGGCCAAACTCCCCAAATACACGGAGACCCTCCACCACCAACTCAATTCCGAGATCGACGCAGACCCCACCAAGACGAAGGTCCTCACCATGGCCGAACTTGAATCGGTCCTCAACGCTGCTTGGCAGCACTACGTCTCTCGTCACCCTCCGCCTCGTCAGCAGGCAAACAAGGTCTCCAATGTGTGCTGCCAGCAAGGCGACCCCTCCTTCAAGCAGCAGCAGCAGCAGCAGAAGGGGGACACCATGGAGAAGAAAGAGGAGAAGAAGGAAGAAGGCAAGGGGAAGAAACGTCGTCAGGGCAAGCGCTCTGAAGAAGGTGAAAAGAAGCGGAAGGATCACGCGGCCAACGCCGCTGAGGCATCCTCCGCCTCATTCGCATTTGCGAACTTCCTCATGGAGCCTGCCATCATGGATCCCGCCTCCACCGACTTCGACGAGCCCATCGCTGACCCTCGTGCCCTCGCACACACCACTGGCGCCGCCCACTATGGCCCCCCCGCTTTCCCTCAGGCCCAAGAGGCCATCTCTCTCGCTTGCCGCATTGGCACCACCCCTTCTCCCAAGGTCGTTCGTACCCTCAAACCTGTCACCTCCCGTCGCTGCCACCACCGCCAACACTCGGCTTTCACAGAGGACGGTCCCTTCGGAATGAATCCTCTCCCTCGCCACCATGCCGGCCCCTCCACACCCTCTCTTATTGAGCGCATGGAGACTCCCCGCATCGTCGAGCTTGACTCCGATGACGAGGACGATGTCGTCAGCCTGGGCGAGGAGATGGAGGTCGATGAATACGTGGAGAGGTTCTTCGACGAAGCCTTGGATTGGTCAGTCCCTGATTTCCTTTGTCCCGCACTCGCAGGCACTGACGCACGGATTTTTTCGCCTCAGATATTACGTAGTCGTACCACTCGTATACCTGTAGTAGATGCAATGGACATACCTACTACTGCGTTCCCTCTTGCTATGTGTGATAACTGTGAGAACCAAACCAGTAAAGGTAAAGGAAAACAAAAGGAGGAACATGACTCCCGCACGCCTGATATGTGGCTACTAGACTCAGGTGCTTCGGCACACTACACACATGATCTGGACAACCTAGTCGAATTCCAGAAATTCACAACCCCCCAGTACTCACAAACGGCAAATGGCCACACCAACATTGTTGGGCAAGGAACCACCATAGTGCGCTTCCAGGGTAAACTTGTGTGGCTATTGCCAGTTATTTACATGCCTTTGTGCACCGTAAAGCTCATTTCTATGGGCACCCTACTCAACGATAAGTGTATGACGGTTAAAACCTGTGACAACCACATCATCATGTTTGACAAATGCTCGTGCCAAGTCATCCTCAGTTTCCATTCACATGGAGACACACTCTATTGGATAAGGGCACCTGTTGTGAAACCACGAACGGATCTTGCATCCCTCACCTCTGTCAACTATGAGTTACTACACAGGCGACTTGGTCACCCCTCTCGTGACGTACTCCGTGCTGCTAAGAAGCACGTTAAAGACTTTCCAGACGTTGATATTCCGTCCAACCCTCCTATCTGCCCCGGATGTGAGATGGGCAAACAGCCCAACCATACTTTTCCTCACAGTGAGACGCGCGCAAGCACTCCCTTTGAGTTAATTCATTCTGATTTAAAATCATTTGAAATTGAATCGTACCATAAGTACAAGTATGCCGTCATCTTCTATGATGACTACACATCCATGGCTTGGGTGATCCTGATAAAAACAAAGGATCAAACACTCCGTGCAACCAAGCAATTCCATGCCTATGTGTGCACTCAGTTCAACGCCGTAATTAAACACTGGCGCTCTGATGCAGGGGGAGAATACACCTCCAAAGCCTTCACTGAGTACATGCACGACAACGGCATTCATATACAACAATCTGCCCCTTACGCTCATCAGCAGAATGGACGTGTGGAATGCCTCATCCGTACCATAATGGACAAGGCACAACCCATGCGACTACAGGCCTGCCTGCCTGATTCCTACTGGGAGTTCGCGGTAATGCATGCACTTCATGTGTATAATTGCACCCCTTCCGCTCGACTTAACTGGAAAATGCCATCCGAGATGCTCATGGGCCAAAAGCCTACTTTCTCACATCTTCGTGTCTTTGGCTGTGGAGCTTACGTCCACATTCCGGTTGAAACCCACGGCGGCAAACTACAGTCCAAATCGCAACTGATGATCTACCTCGGCGTAGCCCTTGGCAGTGATTCAAACTATCTATTCATGCGCCCTAACAATGCGCTCCATGCATCAGCTCACGCCATCTTCGATGAGAATTTATTCCCTCGATGCTCTAAGGCTCAGCCACATCGGCCAGTCAACCACCCGCCTAAACCTCATCCACACAATGACGAGTCTTTTGACTCTGATTCAACCCTTATGGATCTCGAGTCAGATGCGGAATTCGCTCCTCCTGCTGTCCAACCTCGTCGCCCGGCCCCCAGGCCTGCAACTCCACCTCCAGCAAGGGTACCCACACCACCTCCGGCACCTCCTGTTACCCCACCTCGTCGACAGCCACCTCCCGCTCGTCCTCAACGACCCCAACGCGACCGTTGTGCTCCTTTGCGGCCCGGTAACGTTTATGGGGAACATCGTGATCCTGTTCGTCAGCTTCACGACATTGAGTGCGCCTCAGATTGGTGCAGACTTGTAGGAGAGGAACCGGCTGGACCTTCGGATTCACCCGTTGTCCCTGGAGGAATGCCTCCGTCCCCGACTCCATCGGAAGATGACGTTGAGCGCATCACCAGGGAAGGGGGAGACACTTTGGTTTCATACCTCTGCAGCCATGCCTTCCTGCTGGAAACAGAACGATCCAACATGAATTATCGCGAATGGACATACCGTGACATACAGAAACTGCCACCCGATGAGCAGACCCTCTGGCGTAAAGCCTGCCATGATGAGTTACAAATACTCAAGGATCGAAAGGTCTATGAAATCATGGATCGACCGAAAGACAGAAAGATTATTAAGAATCGATGGGTCTTCGATGTAAAAACAGACAGCAGAAAGAAAGCCCGGCTTGTAGCCAAGGGTTTCTCCCAAGTAGAAGGGATTGATTTCGATCAAATATTCTCCCCCGTTGTACGCTTTGAGACAGTGCGGTGCATGCTCGCCCTCTCAGCAACAGAGAACTGGTACATTACTGGTCTTGACGTCCAATCCACCTACCTATATGGCAAACTGGACGAAGAATTATACATGGATTTCCCAGAAGGCTTTATGCCTCCCCACCTCAAAGGGAAAGTCTTGAGATTACTCTGTGCCTTATATGGCCTAAAACAAGCAGGATTAGCTTGGTGGCGCAAACTCAACAAATCCATGAAAGAACTTGGCTTCACACGTCTTAAAACAGATGCCGGCCTATTCATCTATTGCAAGGGCAAAGAGCTCATCCTAGCGATCATCTACGTAGACGACGCCATCTTCTGCGGCCCCAACAAAGCCTTTGTAGACAAGGTTAAATCCGCCTTTATGAAGAGATGGGAATGTCGTGACTTAGGAGAAACACACGAATTCCTAAGAATGAACATACGTCGAGACAGTCAAACCATTAAGATCGACCAACGAGAATACCTCGACAAAGTCATTGAGTGATGCAGTATGACTAACGCAAAAATCGCCAACACCCCTCTTCCTCAGGGCTACATACTACCCAGAGAAGAATGATCTACCTGTTCAACCAGAACTTCGGACGCGATTCCAACAGGTTATTGGATCATTGCTGTATCTTATGATCGGCACAAGACCTGACATTTCATATGCGGTTACCCAACTCGCCTGCATGTCAGCCAACCCATCAGAAGAGCATCTAAACAAAGCTCTGTACATCTGCTGGTACCTTCTAGGCACCTGAGATTACTCTCTCGTATATTGTGGCGAAACAGGCAAAGGCATCATCACCTGCACCGACTCTGACTGGGGACAAGACAAAGTCACGTCTCACTCGCAAACAGGTTTCTACCTGAAATTCGCGGATGGTGTGTTCTTGTGGAACTCACACTTACAAAAGACCACTGCTCTGTCTTCTACGGAAGCTGAGTACATGGCCTTGAGCGACTGTATGTGCCAGGCTATTTGGATTCATCAAATGATGGAAGAACTCGGCTATCGCCTTGGCCCCATCCCTGTTTGTGGTGACAATCAAGGATCGCTCTTTATTGCACAGAACCCAGTCACTGAAAAACGTTCCAAACATATCCAGATCCGCTACCACTTTGTACGTGATGCTGTGATGCTATGGAAGCAGGTAGAGCTACTCTTTATCCCAGGCACTGACAACCCCGCGGATATGTTCACAAAGAACCTTGGACATGTCAAGTTCAAGGAGTTCCGCTCCCAGCTTGGTTTGGAATTCAACTCGCCATCTTAGACTGTGCGGACGTTTCTATTTACTTTATATTCCTCACTTTTATATCTACGTATCTACCGTATACTAGACAAGGGGGAGTGTTGAAAGGACATGTACTAGTAGTCACGTGATCTTATATTAAGTAAGCATTACAAAGCAGTATATAAGACTCGTCTGAGTCTAAATAAAATATATCTCTCTTGATCTGCAACCGCTATCATCTCTGAGAACTCTCCTGTCCCAAAGGTAAGTACCCTAGACCAGTTCCTAGGGATCCTGTGCGGCAACGCCAGATTCCTGCTATTGCAACACTTCTCTCCCTCAATTATGCCTTGGACCTCCGACCCTCTGAAATATGAGGACCTGTGAGCATGGCAAGGGCGCGACACATAAGTCCTGCACTGATGTCCTCACCCCCTCCGTTCCCTTGGTATCCTGTCGACTCTGGACGTTGTCGTCAACCTGGATGTCATTCCCCCTTACCTCCAACCCGGACATCTGTCCACCATCTCCAGACCTCCGGACTTCCGTCCACAGACCCCCTGGATCTCCGAACTCCGCCAGGAGACGAGACTAGGAGGAATGAGGACTCTGACAAACTACTACTTTGATTTCCCTTTTCCTTTCCCTTTCCACTTTCCATTTCCACTTTCCATCTCTTTTTCTTTCTCATGTTTTCCCTTGACATTTCCACATTGCTGGCTTCCAAGGCTGACAACTTTGCTATTTGTAGAATCCAGAATGCCAGTGGTGGCAAGTTATGTGGATGTTGTTGTAGTTGATGACAATTTTCACCAGAGTTTCTAGTGTGCATCAGCTGTTGTACTCCCAGGGTATATAGACCTGCAAAGATTTGTAACTCTATTGTGTCTCTCTCCATCTACTTCTATGGGATATAAAATCTTGAAGGAGAGGCCAGTAATCCAGAGTGCCAATACATCTGTAGAGGATGTAGCTTGAGTTTCAACTGTGGTAATGCTAGAATTTCTTGCAACAAGTGCAAAGAAAAATTGAAGGGTAGGAATGCCTGCAAGCTTCTTGATGGACATTCCATTGAGCTTGTGGGGATTTGGATTGGCAGTATAACTTTTGTTATTGTATTAGACGCACCTCTGTATTCACCAATGGTAGTCATTTTTGCCCAAAGAAAAAAGCATCACACAGATCAGTTTCATTAACACTTCACCATTGCAGATGAATGGGATGATGAGATCTATACCCTCCTGGCAGGTTGCACAAAGGATTGCAGCACCACAAGCCATCAGGCACATAAGATATTTTTTCTAGCATGTCAAGCTGGTAAACTTTGATAAAGTGGCTGAAGTATAGCTTGCTGTCCACTAGGAGCATCTCCTATGACAACCATGTCTTGTTTCCAATAGTAGTTTCCCAGGAAGAGTTGACAAAAAGGCTAGAAAGAAATGTTTTGATAGTGCATGAGTGAGCACTACTGCAAGGACTACCAAACTCATTGGGAGGGCCAACTGCAGTGTCATGAGCAATTGTAAACAAAAGCATAACAAGAAGCTCCCCTTGGTCCCCACTATTAACAGAAAATCCACCTAAGATGTGGTTGAGTGCTGCTGCTGGTTTGACTTGTTGGGTAGACATCAGCCAGTAGGCAATTTCAGATAGAATGGGCTCAGATGGAGACATAGTAACCATTGTTTCCAGATCATCTGCAATATGAACAATGACACACAAATGTGACTGAACCTAAATAGACTGAGGATCTGCACAGCTAGAACTATATGAGAGAAATTTGATGGGAAGTCTTTGGGCAAGGCAGCCAAGCTGGTAAGCAGGTCAAAGTGACTCTTCTATACAAGAAGGGTTAAGTTCACCCAGTAACTTTAATGTAGCAAATAGAATGATATCTTCCTATATAATTATCTCCTTCATAGTAATAGGTTATGGACTCATGTTGTGAGGTAGCCAGATCATGCACTTGTTTCTGCCACATGACTCCAGGTTGCCCACCTAGTGTTATAGTTAGTTAAAATGAAAAGTGATAACAGATGAACATACAGGGGTCTGCCAAATCTCACCAGTTGTGCAGTGCTTGAAATATATGGGAGCTTAATACTAGAGTCCATGCTGCCATGCTGACCACTTGATAGACCAATATCATGGGCTAACTGGTCAAACCCAAGCTCTAAGACAGGTGGTACCACCTGTTCCCCAGTGACCATTCTGGACAGAGGGTCTATAGTTGGATTTGGAATGAATTTGTGCCAGTGACTAGATGTTGAGAGGAATAGAGAAAAGATAGGTTGTGCCAGTAGTACATGTAATGTATGGCAAAGTGTAAGCATGCTCACCAGCATTCCTTTATTATTTGTGCTCTGTTTATGTTGTATATCATGGACCACTACTTAAAATGTGGGATAGAGCCTTAGTATAACATTGTATTTTTCCCTTCTCCTCATATATACATCCCTCACATTCTATTCTAAGTGAGACCATACTGAGTCTACACAAAGGTCAAGATAATGGCTTTTCAGAACATGGATTTCATCAAAAACAAGGACCATACATAGGGGCTGCTTATTGAGTGGAAAACCTTTGAGAACATCTAGGAGTCTTTTCCATGATGCTTGCAATGGGAGTAGAAGAGTGTTCCAAGATTGTAGGAAGTGATGCCTTATGCTGCCTCAAGAGCCATTTCCCTATTTTAGTAATACATATCTCATATGCTTTAATCCTTGTATAGAACTATACATGAAATTCACCATGACCACTTATGGACATATTATGGTTTATGTGTGATCTAAATTGCCCTGCAAAGGGTTTTTCTTGGTCTGGTGGTGAAAGTCCCACTGGAACTTCTGGAAGTTGAATATCACCACTTGCCACAGAGGTCACTATTATAAACAATGCATGTAAAAATGCAAGCACACATTGCAATACTTCATGACTAGAGTCCATCAGATAGTGCTGGACCTGTTGATCAGCATGAGGATATTCTATAAAACACAACCATGGTTAAGAGTTACATGTACAGAATAGAAAATTATGCCAGTTGAGTTATTGGATCAAAGAAACATAGGAATGACAAGCACTGATTTTGCAACTTTATCAACAGCACATGATTTTCCCATGTCAGATGACTGAATTATTGCTGTATATTTGGCATAGAGATTCCTAATCACCCTTATCATTAGGTAAGCAATCCTTAATATGATTAAAGAGTGCTACTGCTGCTTCTCTAATGTAGTCCATATTCCAAGCTTTCTCTGTGGCTGCAGAAAGGGGATTTGGTAACCAATGTCCCAGACAAAATTGACACACCAACCTATTGCTTGTTCTGGACTTTTAAATCCATGGCCTGAAAAGTAATAGCTGTAGCAAAACATGGGAACCAAACAACATGAGCAACTTACCTTTTATGGATGTAGAGGGACTAAATACTATCTTGAGATAGTCTATCACATGTACTTCAGCAGATAGAAACCAGTGTGAGAACTGTGAGACAGACCAATATCTCTTATTGACTATATCTTTTGTTCTTCAAGGTTTCAGTAAGTTTTGTTATGAGCAAAGACTCTTTTAATGTGTCTTGCAATTTCTGTGTGAGGAAATTCATATTATCAATGAGTTTCCCAGCTGGATTTTGGGCAATTGTGTGCAAGAGATCTTGCTGGACATGATTATATTGAACATAAAGAGCCAAGTCTTGTAGAGCTATGTTGACTGCATGATCAAGCTAGTCTGGATCTTCAAATTGCTTGGACATAGTGGTTGTGTGGTGATATGCAATGTGACACTTAGGGGCTAGTTAGCATACTCAACTTAGCTACCTTGTTTACTTGTAAATAAGGTCATTCAACCCAGGAATTGTGGCATGTGTGATCCTAGGTTGATACATTACTAAGTTCAGCTCTGACACTCTGCAGTTTCACCCACCACTCTGCTGTAATTTTATCTAGCTTGTTTAGATGTTCATCTTCTCTTCATAGGTGGTAAATAGTAATCTTATGCTATCTCTCCCTTGTGATAGCACTATGTCATTGAATGATGTGAGAGTTTGCCTGTAGGTGGCTGTGCTACATATGTCTATGACCACTGTGATCTGTAATCTGTGAATGTGTACATGGCCATCAGAGGAATTTGTCACCATGTTTATATGTTTTTCCACACCTTGGTGAAGGATTGTTCTATCAGCACCAAAGGCAATACTCTTTTCTCCAATCCTTCCAGTGTTTTGGCCTTTGTTCATTGCATCTTCACCAAAATGCATACAGAAAAGTAATTATCTAATGTTACTCTACAATAAACAAGGTATCTGCCAAACCCAAGTTCAGAAAGCAATGACACAATTGTTGGAAAAATGTCAGGTACCATGCCAATGGTGTCAAATTGTAATAAACATTATGAAGCGCGTTCTCGCTTGACAATGCACATGGTAATGGCATAATAATGTAAGCAAGATAAGATATAGTAATTATCATGGGGTTGTACTGCCGTAAGATGCATTAGGAAGGCATCCATATGACCCACGCTGAAGCAGCGTGGATTTTTTGACCCACACGTTGCTTCCCTACTCCCATCGTCTCCCATCGTCTCTTTCACCATGGCCCCCGTTCGCAAGAAGTACAACTGGTCCCATAAGACACTCACGACGACATCCTGCCAGCATTGCGGGAATATATTCAAACCACAGGGCCTCAGATCCCACGAGCTGCACTGTGTGCGGTGCAAGGGGAAGGAACGACAACATGTTCAATCCAGTATGGAGTATGAGCAAGTTCTCAAACAATGTACGTCATTCGCCATTCTTTCAAGCTGATTTTTACTCTATATGCGTTATCTTCAGCCAGGGCGACTCAGCAACAAACGGCAATGTCATCATACACGAACCTCAACGCAGAAGCTGGGCCTTCAGGGTCCTTCGACAATAGCAACTTTCTTGGTAATTCTCTTTGCTATTATTTTATATCCTAACGAAGCCGGATTTGTCTCAGCGCCGCAGATCAATACCGTTCACTCCGAATCCAATTTCTCTTCTCACCCCCCATCGGAACACGAAGATTTCATCGGACAAGACATGCTGGATCCATGTGGAGACTCCAGAGAAGAAACTGGTGAGTGCACACAATGTATATACTCCTACGACAGTGCTAATTAAATTTAGATCGTCATGAATCCACCGCCTCAATGGCCAGCAGTGGCAGCCATCAATCTGCATCTCCAGAGCCGCTACCAGACTTCAAGACGGAATTTCACCCACGCAGCCATCCTCCTCCTCTTTTCCAACACCAAGAAGATTTCGGCCTATGGAATGCTGCCAAATTGGCTGCCGATAGCAGCCCATGGTGTCCATTCGCCGAGGAGGGTGACTACCTCTTCGCAGAAATCGCTCTGCAAGCTGGGCTCAACTCCTTGCAAGTAAATGGCTTGCTTGGCCTTATATCGCGTATCTCGCAAGGAAAGGCAAAGGTCACCTTGCGCAACGAGATTGACCTTCGCCGTTCATGGGACCGAGCAGCCGCCCAGGTGACTCCAGTGAGTCGTGTTTCTCTGTTTTCCTTCACTTTTCAAAGAGAATTTATTGCTCAGCTTTACTTTTAGTTTACTCGACATGATGTAGCTGTTTCGTACAATGGACAAGAGAGTGTATTTCCGGTGTATGGCTGCCCGTTATGGGATTGGGCCCTTGACCTCTTGTCTAACCCGCTGCTTGCTCTGCACTTCATCTGGGATGCCCAGAGATTGTATAAACACAACGGCACTGAATATAAGCGATTCTATACGGAACCGTGGACAGGTGACCGATGGTGGAACATTCAAGTATGTATGGTTTGTTCTACTACCACTTTGTAATTTTTACCTTCACGTATCAAATTCAATCTAGTCTAACCTACCTGACGATATCGAAAATGCTGTCCCTTTTGCTTTCATCCTCTATGCTGATAAAACACGGCTCTCATCCCATGGGACGGTTAAAGGTTACCCGGTCGTTGCTCACTGTGCAAACTTACCCATAGACATCAGAAATGGAGAGTGATATGGTGGCGGGTGTGTTGTTGGCTGGTTACCAATCATAAGTTCCATATCTGACACTACGGCATGTGGGCGGCAACACTTACTATATTCATCAAGGTCCCTGAACCAGTGGAGGACGAGGGAAAACTCTCATACACTAACTTCAAGCGAGTCATATGGCACGAGGCGTTTCTGCGCCTCCTAGACAAACTCGGCGAGTTCTCCAAGACGGGGTACTGCCACAAGTGCTACGACGAAATCATCCAGTGGTTATTCCCACTCATTCTTATTTTATCTGCTGACTATGAAGAACTGTGAGTCATAGTATGACTCGTATCACACATGTTTCGAGTGTTACTGATTGACCTGGACCATGATATTTAATTTAGCTGTATGATGTGTCTACTTCGGGGAACGAAGAGTAAATGCCCGTGCCCCGTGTGCCTTGTTCCTCTCAAGGAGTTATCTAACCTATCCAAGACATTCGAAGCACGTACTTCTGCCCAAGCGAAGCATGCCCTTGCGACCTACCTTCGAAAAAAATTGGAAGGTGAACCACTCCTCAAAGCTCTGGGTCTTCGACCGGTCGAGGTGAGTTCAAATGTATTATACTCTAACGGCTAACTGGCTCCAAAATCCAACTGCAGAATGTTTTTTGAAAGGTTGCACACTCAGACCCACAAGATTCTGCAAGTTTCGACTGACTCCACATGCTACATGGCGGTGTCTGGGGATACCATATACTCGGGGAGATAAAGATTCTCCTTGGAAAGCTACCACACAAATATGCGGCTGAAATCAAGAGCCAGTAAGTAATCTTGTTGCTTTATCCATTCGTTTTTCACTTCTCTCGCAGACTCAATGCATTCCCGGCTTGGCGCGACCTCGCGCACTTCAATGGCATCTTACATGTAAGTTACGCTGATGGGAACAAACTACAAGACCTGGCCAAAGTAAGCTCACTTTGAATCTCTCCCGAACTTCCAATGAGTTGACGATCCCTTAGCAAGTGTTGTATGCAGCCTCAAATGTATGTACTCACGGACAACGTGAGCCATGAAGGCTACCAGCTCGTGCGACTGCTCCGCAGCTATTTGGAGCTGGACAGCCTCACTGCACTGGATGCACACACCGAGAATACTTTAGAGACAATCGAGAACGAGCTGCTAGTTTTTGAAATGAACTCAAGGTATGCATTGGTTCTGTATCAATTCCAACAGAGGCTCAGGTTCTGACTTGTACATATTAAACTATAATGATTACCTAGGAGTACATCGCGCGCGTGAAGGCCGGCGAACTCTCAGAACACCTCAAAACAGACTGGAACTTTCCCAAGATTCATCTCTGGAAGCACGTCGTGCGGGACATTCGGATGAAAGGAGCTGCGCACAACTACAGCACTAGGCCGAATGAGAAGATGCACGGCGCCCTCAAAAACACATACCAGGATTGTTCTAATGGGAAAGATGTCGCCGTTCAAGTATGTACACATTTATCTGATCCTATGCTACCTCCTGACGCTATTGACAGGTCCTCCATGTTGACCACCACCGTCTGGCCATGAAATTCATCAGGGATCGGATCGATGCTGAGGCTGAGCGTGTCGCAGAACAAAGCGCCGCTGTGGATGACGAAAATGGGGACAAGGACGGCGATGATCAGAATGACATTCTCACCAGTTTTGAAGGTCATATCAAGCTTGGCACACCACAACTGCTCAGGAGCATCCAGGAGATCTCGAACGAGCACAATTCGCGCCCGGAGTTCCATAATTTTCAGCAGAAATTCACTACTTTTATTAATCAATGCCTTCCAGTGTACCTCGACCGCGACCCCAATCTCTGGGCTCGCCTCTCGTTTCCGGGAACGTTTCAGGTTCGTTTCATTTAAATCAATGATTATAAGTGTATTTATGCGACTGCACCCTTCACTTGTAGTTGCAGGAGCATAGTTACCTCAAGGTATACTACGAGTCAAGGATGGATTGGCAACAATCTACCGACTACCTTCGCTGCAACCCTGCATTCCACGGAAAGCCTCATTATGACAGCATCATCTTCCAAGTCTCTTCCGAGGATGTCGCCTTTGCCCGCCTTGTATTCATGTTTTCCTGCAGCATTCCTGAATTTGGCACTTACGACTTTGCTCTTGTTTGCCCACTCACTGCTGACATCAGTGCAAGTTGCCACCCGTTTGATGCAGCCTTGAGACTCAAACATGTCAAGGCACGACCCCGTACAGGGTCGATGTTCATCCTTATTCGGTCGATCGTGAGGGGGGCATTACTTTACCCTGACCCCAAGCACAAGGATGAATTCCTCGTAGTGGAGCATGCTGATGGGGATATGTTTCTTCGCATGAAGGAGTGGACGCTGCTGTATAGACATTGATAGTCTAGGCTCATGTTTTGAATGTATGATAGATTAAATTTCATTGTGGCAGTGCTGAATCAATTGTTGATCATAATCACCATCATCCTCGCTGAGCACTGATTGTCACTCCCTTGTCTCTTTCCCTCGACGACAACGACAATGACAACGACGAAGATATTCCAAACAGCTCACGTCGTCCTGGACCACAACATCCATGTCCACAGCTATCCTGTCTACTCCTCCACAGTACATTGACATATCTGTCATTGTATCTGGAATGACACGCAGCCGAAACATGACACCGATATCCCCCAGCTGCCGTGCAGCCCACTATTCGACCCCGCCTCGCTTTTCTGCTGATCCTTCCTCTGCTCCGTCCTATGACTCACCCATGTTGACTCCGTCCCTGCTCAGGCAGAGGCCTTCTCTCCGCCGGTCCATGACCCAGAGCAGGACAACATATTCCTTCAATCCCCCTTCAAGTCCCCTCCACCAGTGCACCGCCTATACTCACAATGCGTACATAAACAGCCTGTACCAATCAATGATGACGAGGGCAGCATCTTCCTTTCTCCTTCATCATCCCCATTTTTCCCTCCCCCAACTTCACAGCCTCTCCGGACCCCAGTAAAAGAGGAACTTCACTCCATGACTTGTTCTGTGCTCAAGTCTAAGCAGCTCAACGCCCAATCTCAAGTTGCATCATCTTCACCAGTCCCTGGTACTGGTGTCAGCACGAAACATAAATCATCTGCACGATCAGGAGGCTTCTAAACCCCACTATGGCAGACCGCTTCTACCCCTTTGTCCATCTCTGCCGCAAAGGCCGATCCTACTTCTGGAGTCGCCTTCCATCGCCTCGCTCCTCTCCCTGCACCCCGATTCGGCATTTGTACACCACAGTCAAAGGCTGAAATGGAGGCCCACCTCAAGGGACAAGCAGAGACAATGAAGCGTCTGTGCATCCGTGACATGGAAAACTCGGATGAAGGCTGGGGTGTTATAGAGGATGAAGACTCGGCATGTGAGGTAGAGGAACGAAGTAGCGTGCCAACAAAGAAACCCTTGTTGAACAAGTTCCCTTTGCTGTTGCGCCGGTCGAAGAACCAGCTATGCAGTCCTTGAAAGCCATTGATCATTAAAGCTGTCCCACAAAAGGGCAGCGCTCTTGACAAGGTGACCGAGGCAATATCACCTGGAGGCCACATCTTGAAGAGACGGGCCCCACTCGAGGCCCGTGTCCCTCGAGTTCCTCGAGAGTGTAAATCAGACACCGTCACCTTCTGCTTCATCTCATGTACGTATTGCTCTTTCATCGAACATCTACTATACTAAAACATTTTTGCTTATCTTAGCTAGACACATCCAGTCCCAAGTATAGACCTCTATCAAAGTCTCCACCAGTCATGTTTCCGTCAGTCACTCGAAATCAGACTTCAGTTATTTGCAGTGTCCCCCCTCCTTCAGCGAACGACTCCCCAATGGCCTGCAGACGCCTTACTGGTGGTAGTGGACCACCCCCCTTCTTGCAGACGAACGCACCTCATGGTTCATCTCACACACCTATGGAGCATCTCGCAAGTACCAGCTCGGCTTCTCTGTTCTTTGGACCATCCATTCCTCAATCCACCGCAAAGACCCATTCACGTACAGCATCCAATGCTGCCATGTCATTTGCGTGATCCCGCGTCAATGCGCATACGTTGGTATCCAACAGGCATAGTTACACAGGATCTGGTGTCGAAGCAATTGCTACGCTCCCATGGCACTCTAGTCTCAACATACCCTCACCGGAATCCTCCCCTGTTTCAGTACCTCACAGCAGCCATGATGACGAAGATGACATGTTCTTTGAGCCATGCGGCCCACCAGAGATGTCGTTCGTGTTCAGCGTGACAGAGGGCACACCATCCCCCAGATCAAAGGGCCAGAAAGGCAAGGATATGCTTCCATTGAAATATAAGCCTCACGATTCCAGCGTTGCTCTCAGTGATGATGAAGGTGATGCAAGCAATTCACTCTCTGCTATGCCACAGGCCTTGACATCGTCTTCTTTGAATTCTGATATTGGGGATGATCTTATTACACCGGGCGCAATACCAGGTTTTGATTCTGGCTGGCCCACACTATTTGTGATCAGCAGTTCGGACGATGACAACAGAATTGACGGAGTGGATGTTGACGCATTCATCCTTCAGACGCTTGCCCCTGGCGGTCAACCCTCGACTGAAGAATCAAAGAAGCCGCCTGGTACACCAGTCAAGAACCTCGGAGCTGCGTCAGGCAGTAAAATGAAGAACGGGCCCTGCAAAAGTTGACCCACAGCATTTCCTCCGCTAGGTTTCAAGAAGGGGGTGGACCTACAAGGGTCTGATGAGGATGAGGATGGGGTGAACAGTCTGAGTATGAGGAAAGAAGCAAGCAAGTACGAAGGTCTTGGACTTGGACGCCCACCTGTGTGGACCTGCCGGGCCTGTTGAGCAAACATGTTGGCTGATGCGGAGAAGTAGCAGTGGAGCTTTCTCAAGTGGAAGTGAAGCCTCCCTTGCAACTTCAACGGGACATAGCAAAGGTAATCTCCATCCGGCTTTATTAAGATCTAAAGCCCTGACATACAGTGGCTCAAAAAACTGTCCCAATGTTTGCATGTTTTTCACTAAAGTCAATAACCCCTGATACCCCCTAACCCCTATCTAACATATGAGAGTATGAAATAATGTACTTACTCTTGGTGTTCTATTGGCCCAAGGATCAAGGGATTTGAATAGGATTTGATGGAATGGCACCCATTTCAAAATGACAACTCATTGGGACAGTTTTTTGACTTTGTACAAGATAGGGTATTTAGTACTTGGTATGACCTCCCTTGGCCTTAATAACTGCTTGAATCCTTCTAGGCATGCTTTCTATCCATTTCTGACAATCATCCTCAGAAATCTTCCCCCACTCTACCACCAACCTATCTCATAACTGATGAACCCCTATAGAAGCCCTTTTATAACCAGAAAGACATTCTTTGAGATGACCACAAGTGTGTTCAATGGAGTTGAGGTCTGGAGACTGAGCAGGCCCATCCAGAAGCTTGATATCTTGCTCCTTAAACCACATCTTGGCTCTTCTGGAGGTATGTTTGGGATCATTATTCTGCTAGGAAATGACTTCATCTGTAGAAATTTCAGATTCCTCCATGCTTTGGAGCAACCCTCCCTCCAAAATGGCCACATACTGTTCAGCATCCATCCTCCCCTCAATCTCACTCAAAACCCCCACATCATTCCACCCAATACAGCCCCATACCATGAGTGATCCTCCTCCAAACCTGACTGTATCTTTGACCTCCTTGAAAGTGAGCCCCTCTCAGTTATTTTTCCATACATATTCCTGCCCATCAGACCCAATTCTATTGATTTTGGTCTCATCTGACAAAATTACCCTATTCCAGTCCTCCACAGTCCAATGCTGGTACTTGAAAGCAAAGGGAAACCTCCTCTTTCTGTGACTAGCAGAGAGAAGAGACTTTTTTGCTTTACCACAGCCTTTAGAGAGGCCTCCTTGAGGATATTTCTCACTGTCTATGGGCATATAGGAGTGCTGATAATGGTATCAATGAAATGAGTGGCCTAGACAGCATTGCTGGCCTTCCCAGTAAGGATTTGCTAGACAATAGCACATTTATTGGTAGAAAAGAGTTTGAAAAGACAGCCACCATGATGGTTTTCCCTCTCTAGTTGGATTTCCTGAAGGGCCCTGGCCACAGTAGACCTCCCTATGCCAGTTTGAGATGCAATTTTCATGCAGGAAAGATCAAAAGATGATGTTGTCTCTTTTAGGAGCAAAGAGATGTTTCATGGTGGAAATGAGGGAATTCATCTGTGATGGCAGGGTTTATCTATGCTGTAGAGTAATTAATTACATAATAGTGACATAATATAGTCATTACATAAGGTATGTCACCATCTTACAGCATTCCAGGGTCTAATATATGTAATAAGAATGTAAAGTCAAAAAACTGTCCCAATGAGTTGTTATTTTGAAATGGATGCCATTTCATCAAATCTTATTCAAATCCCTTGATCCTTGGGCCAATAGAAAGCCAAGAGTAAGTACATTATTTCATACTCTCATATGTTAGATAGGGGTTAGGGGGTATCGGGGGCTATTGACTTTAGTGAAAAACATGCAAACATTGGGACAGTTTTTTGAGCCACTGTATGGTCGCCTAGACTGGTTCCGCGTGTTCCAATGCGTATATCACCTACTGCAGTGGCTCAACTACACGTACATTCAGAGAAACCTGGTTCTAGATCTTCATCAAATAGATCTGTGATTACACTGAATTCGCCGATGCTTGTGCGGCGTGCCTGGCTTGATGTCACAACGGCTCCCCGTCTCACCCCTCCAAGATATTGATATTGCACATGGTCAACAACAAGCTGGGTCGCTTTGACAAGGAGTTTATCGAGATTGACCAAATTGGTAGCGGCGAATTCGGGAAAGTCCTCAAATGGCCTGTCGAACAGTGTATTGGCTGTTAAATGATCCAAGTCGTTCGAAGAACCCCGACACTGGTATGGACCTTGATTCCTTTCTTTAGTGTCCGCGTGATTTATTCATACCCTGGCAGTTTGTGTCTGCGTGAAGAAGTCGATGTCTTGCAACACCTCTCTCGAGCTTCGGCCGCTGAAGGTGGTCATCATCCCAATGTCCTCGTATGATAGTCACTCAAACCGAACTCTCTAAGCTGGGAAACCTTGCGCACTTCCTATGGGAGTATGGCAAGGCATTTCCGCGACTGGACAAAGCCAGGGTTTGGAAGATATGATCTCCGACGCGGCATAGCAAATGGTAAGTTAACTTTCTATTCAGATTTCACCAGGGTCTGATGCTACAGTTGTAAGCAACGTGCCCATGGTCCGGTCTCGTCTTCCTACACGTTCCAACAATTGTATTACAATTGGAGAAACCCGATTTCATCTATCCTATCAAGTAGGTCACCACCGACACCCGAAAGACGTCAAGATTCGCTCCTGGTTCTCTCACCTAATTATGTAATCAAACTACGTGCGTTTTTGTGATCTTGTCTCAAATTCAGAGAGTCTGACTGTCGACAATGACACTCTTTCTTAGACGGGTGTGGCGAATGCATCAGGACCCAATCCAAACTTATCGTTTTGGTTGCTCAATAATATCCCAGGTACTCATTCATCCATCTGGATCACTCTGGCTAATCCTCACTCTGTTTGACCTCATCAGACATGTACAACACGTCATCTGTGCTAGTGTCATGTTGAATGGCGATGCCTCACCCGATTCTTACCGCCGTCCTGTGCGGAAGCTACCCAACCTGCTGGTAAGTTGATGTAACTCTCGGATACCAGTCTTGTCACAATGCCAGCGCAGATACTTGGTCCGGCCAATTCCCACCCGTCTTGTCGACGTTTAAAAGGTCTCCATGCCTGTCTTATTCGAAGTAAGCACTTCCTCCCATCCATCACTCGTCATTGATAGTTCCCTCCAGAACCCATACTCTCTTCCCATTTCCACCATGGTCGAAGATTTTTCCAGAGCGATCTGTGCTGTCAGAGATGACAGCTTTTCTGACAGCGACAAGGGTATCGTTGACCCAGACTTGGTGAGTCATGGAGCCAATGTAGCCGATGTAGGAGGTTTGGCTGCCAACGTCTTGCAGGAGCTCGATGAGATGCGAAGGGTCGTGGCTGCTCCGCCCCCGGATGCGACCGTGGCCGACTTGCGCAAGGTTTGTGCTTCGAGTTCTCACAGTTTCAAGCTGAACGGCGCTGACCGCCCACTTCTAGGCACTTGGAGAGGTTCAACTTGCTTATACGCACATACAACAAGACCTCAACGGAGTAAGGACTGAGTATAATAAGCTACAGAATCAGCTAGCACCCAGAATGCAAGCCCGTGCTCTCAAGGCTGCGAAATCTGGCCCACTCAATACAGCTGTGATCAACGTGGCAAAGAAGTATGCCTTGCTCTACCATCTCTGGGTTCCTGGTGGAATCTTCCCGCTTCATGAATATCCAGCTGAATTCGACTTCAACCATCCGAGACGCTATCAAGACAGTGAGACCAGAACCACAGCATACGCTGCTGAAATTTATCTCATGTTACCCATCGCTCTCCAAACTCAGGCCACAAAATACGAGCAATTTGAAATGATCGTAAGTGATTCAGACGACTCAGACTCTCTGAAATTTTGTATTAATGTTGGTTTATGTAGTTCACGTCAACAGTTAATACAGAACGCGCCAACATACTCAAGCCACTCAAGGACTCAGCAGCGCTGTTGTTCGCTCAGTTGATTCCCACGCTGGATCCTGTGCTTCTGGGAGATCGGAAAAAACGTGCAGACAATCCTGCATTCCTCTCGCTTTTG
This sequence comes from Boletus reticulatus, assembly GCA_038093535.1. Classification (NCBI taxonomy): domain Eukaryota; kingdom Fungi; phylum Basidiomycota; class Agaricomycetes; order Boletales; family Boletaceae; genus Boletus; species Boletus reticulatus. The sequence continues at coordinate 618,877 of JBBPSJ010000004.1, forward strand.
AAGCGGAACCCGACGAACCCAGATGACATCAGCAAACCAGCCCTCACTTGGACAGGATGGGCCAAACTGTGATAGGATGGGCCAGACAGTGACAGACTAGGACAGCTTCTAGCTCTCCTAGCAAGGTACTTAACTGGCTAGCACTGCACAGACCTGTCTCAGACTGTCCCACACAATCATACTATAAGATAGACACAGAATCCCAATCTAGACTAGGCTGGACAGATCTGTCACAGAACAGGACACACCCACACATAACCATAACTTCTAAGCTGATCACTCGACAGGGCTGAATTAAGCTCAACAGAAAACACATGCATTGGTACAGATGACAACATGTACTCAGACAAAGCAAAAGGGTATTAGTCAAGGTCAACATCAAATCCACAATGGGTGACTCCAGATTCCTGACTAGCGATACCATTACTGGACATTATGTCAGAAATATGTCATGAGCGTGTACACTCTAGCACGCACCTGCCAATTTGAGCCCATTGCGTCCGCAAGGCCTTTGTTTTGGCACAATGAATGTCACTAGTGTCGCACTTGCTCATCAAACCGAGGATTTCGGTATACACTGGCATGTAGGTGGGAACCCTGAAATTCACTTCCCCTTGACCCGAAGCAAGTTCATCAAGTACAACCTTGAGCTGCACGATCAATTAGCATCACGAAACAGAAGATGAGATGAAAAGACAAGACCGACCGCTGTCGCGGCTAGAGCCACCGTGACCCTCGGAACCTCCTTCGCGAATACTTCAGAAAATAATTTGCCGACTGCCGCCGGACCTGTGTAAAAGAACTCGATAATGAGTCCTGAGAGTGCCGGGTGCGCGAGATTATTGGCATGCCCCTGATAACAGCGTTAGTTGACAAGATCACGAGGAGAATGTCTTACCTCGGCATCAGAACCATCCCTCAAGAATAATCCACCGTTACCTATAAGGCGCTTCGCAATTTCGATGTTTTGCTCGCGGCGATTTTGTGGATCCCATTGGTACCGTTGTGTGACAAATATGCAAGCTTTTTTCCTCAATGCTGATTGCCAGTTGCCAAGGTCCTCCCAAAGCTAATGTACATGGCATATTGTCAGTATTTGCATTGCGAGCGGCCGGGGGAGCAGTGCATACCAGCCTAGTGAGACTCGATACGTGCTTTGGCCACCAGCCTACAAAACTCGGGTCAGCTGGGACATCGAGACCGTCACAGGCTTACCATCTGAAATAATCAAACCACGCGACCGACGCTCAGCGATCACCTCCTCGATGTACTCTGTCGCCTTGGAGTTGAATTCAGCGCAGACAGGGAATGAGTTGATAGAAGCGGCGTCACAGTGCGAAAACTGTTTTGCGCGTTCAATGATATCGCGAGTCGGCGGGTCATAGTACTGAAGCTGCCATGGCTCCAAGCGTTCCGTTGAATAGCCAGCCCGGGGGTTAGAGGGAGCCGGGGGGTCGGCGGGAGGAGCATCTGTGCCGTCTTGGCCACCACCGTTAGTCAAAGTTTCACGTGCAGTCTGATTAGTTGACGAAGCCTGTTGCTGCCTATTTGTAAGTTGCTGAGAGTTACTGGGCAGGCGAGGAGCCCCCGGAAGATTGGCGAGAGGAGTGTCTGTGCCACCTTGGCCATCACCGTTAATCAGAGTTTCACGTGCAGTCCGATCAGTCGACAAAGTCTGTTGCTGTCTATTTGCAAGTAGCTGAGAGTTGCTGGGTAGGCGAGGAGCCCGGTTGCGTCTGCGGTGGGTAGTTAGAATATCCTCCGCCAGATGAGGGGCGTGCTGAACCGGAGCAGAGTCGGGTTGTGTATGCCCATTTCTCTGTCTCGAGACTTGGTTGGCAGGTGGACGAGGGGCATCTTGTCTCTGATATTGCGTATTCGTCCTGTTGAAGCTTGCCACGTTGTCGTTGTCGTTGTCGTTGTCATCTGTGGAATGGCAGTTGGCTACGTACCTAAAATAAAGGACATCATACCCCATGATAACATTGCCCCTGGGAAGCCCTCGATCCCTGTGACAATGTCAACAAAATATATACCTCGACAATGGTGAAACGTACGGGACGGAGACGGTGCTCTTGGGACTGATAATGATGTTATGATGTCAGTTTTTTCGAAACGCAAACACGGGAGCTCGGAGACGTACCGTCATCCTGGTGAAGATTTTTCTCTGCGACCATTTCATCCTCGCTCGGAGAGACCTCGTCGATCTAAAATGGTATATAAGCCAATTTGTTGTTGTCTCGTTTAATGACTGTCTTACCTGGAGGTTTCCTTCATAGTCACTAGGAGCAGCGGAAAGGCTGTGACCGGGTGCATTCATGCTGATCGGTTGACTGTAAAAGGAGGCAGTCCTTTGTAATGGCGTGGGGGCACGTGGGGTGAAGATAACCTGCTCATCGCCAGCCCCAAAATATTGTCGGTTAGCCCTGCAAGAACTTGAACTGGAGGCACGAGAGACCGGGACTTGGGAGGACAGGACAGGATTGGGTTGTCGGGTAGCATGTCGTCCACACGCGGAAGAACTGACTGACGGAGCACGAGACGTTGGCGCAGTCGAGGTCCCTCCTAAAGACTGACCCGAGAACAACGAAGCGCTACATGACGATGGTGGTGCAGAACTTGTGGACGAAGATTGTGAGGATACTCCAAGTCCAGGGAAGCGGGCACGAGAAGGTGCCCGAGTATCACTCTCCGTCTGGGATGCAGTGGCTGGTAGTCTAAAACCAAATTGCTGGCCAGGTGTTGCCAACGAGAATTCCGGCCGTAAAGATTGTAGAGTAGCCTGAGGGTTGGGTTCGTCAAGGGTCCGAGATGCGACGCCGATCGCTGCACCATTAGAAGCACTGGTTTTCTTGCGAGAGCCAATGTGCTGAGAGGCAGGTGCCATAGGGTTGATGTCTTCATCCTGCATAGCGATATCGATTTTTGAAGGATGTTTCAATCGTTCAGTCTGTTTTTGCTCGAATTGTTTCATCTGGGCCAACCGGCCTCCGCTGCCTCTCCCAGAGCGTTCAGAACGTCGCGCGCCGATGGAAGCTGTAGTCCCAATGTGAATTCAACACAGCAAAGACGAGAGTAATGATCGTGTACACACTTGGCTGCTCCTTCTCTGGTGCCGTCCGAGATTTTTTGGACCTATCTTCATTGTCGTCATCCTCACTTTCGTAAATGATTTTGCGCTTAACCATTGTGCGAGGACGGAGAAGACAAGGGATTCCACCGCATGTTCGCGTCGTTTTGTCCGAGTCGGCAGTGAGCCCTCATGTTCCTATACATCAAAGAGAAAACATGCTTATTACATAAGACGGACTGTACATATTTGCATTTTGAACCTGCTGTACATAGTCTGACAATGTAGTCCCTCATTCCTCCAACTGTGGAGAAGCTGAGCGAGGAATATCAACTTTAGCCCAACTAGCTGTGCTCGATACATCAAAGCCACCCGACCCGGAGGTTGATGTACCAGTGAGAAACTGACCATCTTGGGGACGCCTCTTCCCCGAGCGAGAGTTCGCATCCAAAGCCTCACTGCGACGTTTAGAGCTACTTCGAGAAGAACTCCCAAGCACACGAATCGGAGGAAGCCGTGCGAGGTGACCACTGGACAAGACCGATGAGGGGGTGACGACATCGACGCTAGTAGGAAGCGACCAGGTAGGGGAAGACGTGGATGATATCGAGGCAGCGCTCGAGGTACCCATACTTTGAGGTACAATGGTTTGCCCTTTCTTTGCCGCCTTCACCAACCAATAACTTTCCAGGAGGTTTGAGAGCATCGTGACGATGGCATCGATGAAGTTGTCATGTGAGAAATTCCGATTTGCCTGAAGCTTTTTCCCATCCAGTTTTATGGGCAAGATAAGTTCTCTCCGGATGTCCTCGAGGAGTGCAATAAGGGGCTGGAAATATGGGGAGATATGAGGAATCATGAGTGCCGTCCAACCAACGTCAGATTGGATGGCGAGGGTTTTGTAGATACTGGGCTGCGTTACAGCAAAGAAGGGATCAAAGCACTGGGCGAGCACTTTGGCGGGCTTGGGCTGACAGGGATTGTCGTACAGGAGGCATACAGCAAGCAAGATATAAAAAAATGATTCCAAGTCATGGTGGGCCTCGTGCACCACCGGAACTCCAGGTCCTACAAGGGCGAGCTCTGCGGCCATCCAGGCCCACGTTCCCTGGAGCTAGTATTCAAAAAAGATGAACACCAATGAGTTTGTGAACGCACCGTACGCTGAAGTGCGCTCTCGTCAATAGCCAAGCTGGCGTCATTCGGGAGGTCCTCGTCGGCTACGGGAATGACAATGTCATGGGTGCCAAGCAAGTTATCCGGGGAGACTACCGAATGTTTCGTCTGGTCCATGACGTGAAGTACGGGTGTACTATGGTGGGGAGCTTGTGATTGCGTGTCAGAAGAAGAATCGCTGCCAGTGGGGATAGCAGTAGCACTAGGAGCTTGCGGCTGCGAGTCAGGGGAGGAATTGTTGGGAACAGGGATAGCATAGCCCCAATCGCCCAGAAGGCCACGACGAGAGAGCTTCTGGATTTTCTCTCGAATCCTAGCTCTCTCGGATCCATGGAGGACACGATCTACGAAGTCCACGCCAAGATCACTCTGCATCGCGGCGACAAGAAGGAGGTTGAAAAGACTGATGTCGCGATGAAGCACACACGCGTCCTTGAGAGCATCGCAATGAGCTACAAAGCGTCAATGTTTCATACTAAATAATGGGTATTTCGGGACTCACCACATATACAATCGATAAGTCCCACGAGAAATTCGGCGAGGGAAGTGAAGGAAAAAATCGGGTCACCTCTTGGCGTTGAGACCAGACGAGCCAGAACCCGCAGGCTGTATGGAGGTGGGGGGTTCGTGGTGAAGAGCGACCGAAGGATATGAGTCGAATGATTGAAAATTTGTCGTGTGACGGGGTGTCGGGTTTTGACCTGTTGCTCATGTACGAACACCGGTACACCCTTCACCCCTGCTTTCCCCAACATCTTCAGTATTCGACCTTCGGTGTATTTTCGTAATGGGTCCACCCAGCAGTCCTTGACAACAACTTCTGAGTCCTCGAACGCGTTGCCGATGGTGACTTTACCGCTCCACACAGTTGTGCCGCGACTGTGTAGCGACCCGGAGAAAAAGAGAAGCGTATCGACGGAAATGATGTAATCTTTGTCTTCTCTGGATATTTGGATTTGCTTGTGATCATCCTTGACGGGGGAGATAGTTGTGTTGAAACCGAGAATGATCCCATCGGCGAACGTGATCCCAAGAAGAATCCGCAGGAACTCTTCGGGGTATCGGTGAATATCGAGGGGATGGGTAGAGATGGAGCCCCCCCTGTCAAAGAGAGTGAAAATGACCTCCGAGCCTAAGAGTTGAATGCCAGGTGCTGCATAGCGCCCATCCTGAGCCTCAAGTAGGAAAGCCACTTTCCCTGCGAGTTCCACGTACGAATCTTTCCTGTTCTCTTTGCTAGTCCTCTTCTTCACTTCACCGATCGCATAAATGTCAGTTCTCATGTCGAACTTCTGGTTTCCTGCGTCGCGCTGCATGATCGTTTCCTCTTCACAGAGAATGAGATCAGGCTTTCGAATGGCACCGGTCACCCCTTCCACTGGGTTGTTCGCCGCCTTGCCAGACCATCGTCTAATGTGATATTAGCCACGAAAATGCAGACAAGTATCTCTTACCTCGTGCACGTATGAGAGTTTGGAACGTGCCTAATGATACTATTGAAAAATTCAGCGACTTTCTCTTCCGAATACTCTCCCGAATCCGTAATATTGGGGCAGAATGCCCAACAATTGTTTTTCCGCTGGCGTAACTTTTCCATGACATCGAGAACATATTTCATGTCCGCATTCGTACTTCCATCATCGGTGGTAATCGACCAGGGGAACAATCTTTCGTCGGGAAAGAGCTTCCGCAGAAAGTCCTTCGTATGATCCAAGTTCAATGTCCAATGGACGCGGGCCGTGTCTTCTGCAACTTTAGGGTCCATAGATTCCCGATACGTGTCCACCCTGCGGCGGAATTGGGGTGGGGTAGCCAGCTGTGAATTCTTCGATCAGCGTCCTGGGTGAGCACTGCCCGGAAATATCGAACTGACTGCGCATAATGCGAGTGGCGTGTTGTGCTTAGTAATTGTGTCAGAAAACAATCTTGTTATAGCTATATTGGGTTCACCCGTCCGAGTTTCATTTTCATTTTCGATTTTCGAGGGCGGGTTGAAGCTTGAAGCTTGAAGAGCAATGAGCAATGAGTGGCGTTGAAACTTTGGTGGTATGAGTCGGATGCGTTGGAGACACTGCTCAGCTTTATCAAGTAAATCGATTGTATAGGGTTGTTGAGTACACACGAGGCCATCTGACTCGGATCACTAGTACTACGTAGGCATAAGGGCATAGAAAGATTCCTTTGACCAGTACGTATTCAGCCAAAAATCAGTAGAAATTTCGTAACTGTTCTGTCTCATTAAATGAGCATGCGCTTCCTTGCCGAAGTTCGGGATCAAATGAGCACCAGATCATATGTGTGATACGGGGACGACGTCCCCAATCCGTGTCCCGTTTGATCTTGTCGCTCGTCTAAGTGAATACATGCCTGTTCCCGAGTGTATGTTACCCGAAATGCCTTGCTGAGGAACGACGTTAAACCGCTGGACATAAGCAGCAAGATATTGCGAGTCAGCGTTTACTGGACGGAAGAGGAGTCTAAGCTGAGCAACAAAATGGCCTGGTTCAGCATGTTAATGCCATACGGTCGAGGACAAAAGAAGAACATACCTTCAATCCCTCGCTGCGGCCAGTCGCTGTCAGAGCCAGGGCTCAGTATGGCAGCGTCATAAAGTCCATGGGGGCGGTTGGGAGAGGGCGGATATGCTCGTAACGTTTGGGGGGTGTCTACTCTTTCCTTGTCATGATAGAGTAACTGTTGCACGCGTAGCTTGTACCATATCTGAAGACGATCAAACGGGAGTGGGTAATGGAGATCCTGAGCCCTAGCTCCTGAAACGGGATGACTTGCGGAATTTTGCATATGTTGTAAAAACTCCCAAATTGCAGCACGGAGGTCCAGGATTCCAAAAAGAGTAGCTGCCTCATCAACACTGATACAAAGAGAGGGCTTATTTGCAATGTGGAAAGCGGTGGTGCTGCTGGAGAACGTGCGAGGTGGTTTCAGGGCATTAGGGATCAAACCGCGTGACAGGGCATCGGCAACGATAAAGTAATTGACAGGCTGACGAGATACATCCATGTGCTCATCGAGAGAGGGGCCGTCAGCGTTAGGACCAGTATCGTGATCGTCCTCCTGGTCAAAATCAAGTTCGTCCTTCTCGGAGGTGAGGATTTGCTTGTGCCGAGCTTCGAAATACGTAGCAACGTCAAAACGAAAACACTTATCCGAGCGATCAAGGAAGCGCGCGATTTGGTCGTAGTAATTCTGGTTGTTACTTCGTCGAGCGGGTACCTTGATCTCCTGAACATGAGCGTGTTCGGTAGCATCACAGGACCACTGCATCACAGGACCAGAGCGTCGAATGTTTGAAACCACGCTTTGAAGTAATTCTAGCTTGGGTATCTCCCAAGAGTCTTTCCGGCCGTTGGCTTGGATGACGGCATCTTTGTTGTCGTGAAATAGTTTGAGTGCTTCCGTCAGCTTGCTGAGTGACTGGTCAGAGAAAATTGGCACTTGTGCATGGTAATGGAACTCGACCAGCGCGCGAACTGCAAGGAGAAATCTGCGGGGGACCGCGCCAGCGATGACGCCTATGATATATCGCTGAATTGAACGATGGTCACGCCCGGTAACTTGCTTTAAGCTCGAAATACTGTCCTCAAAACCGCGATATCCCACTGCAGGCTGCAAAAGCGAAAAGCGAAAATTGATTTCCGCAGGGGTGACAACCTCCACACACCACTTGACGTCATGGTCCCAAGAAAACCGGTGAAAGTGATGGAGGGGTTCTATGTGAAGGAACCATGATGGGCAAGATAATGGCCAGTCTACCCAGCATGGTTCGATAACTCCATTCAAGAAGAACTTCTTGGCAACCTTCAGAAATGAGACGTAATCGTTAGGGGAACACTGCTCTTGCGTGCTGCGTATGGCAACAACAGTGTGGGATCCAGTGCGCGGAGGATGGAGGAACGGGTCACCGAAGTTCTTCGATGTAGCTGTTGTATACGGTGATGCCTTAGGATTGGTGCACGCCACGAGGGCTTGCTCTGGGGTGTCGGCAATGTAACCTGCTAGCGGGGTGAAACAGTATCGGAGATTTCCGACGGGATCGTTCATCATAATCCCAATGCGTGCTGCTGTCTTCAGCAGTTCCAGGACCTTGTTTAATGCCCTGTGGATCAGTCTATCGTGGAGAAGACCCCTGACACGAGAGGTTTTATGAATGAACTTCGGGATAGGGAGGAGCGCGAGAAGAAGGTAGGTGTGTAACAAGATCTTCGAACAAATATCGGGGGCGATGTTGGCAAGGCTGATAAGGAGCGGATAAGCCATCTGATTTCCACTCATGACCGAGATGTTCATCTTGTCTGAGGAAAGAACAACACCTAAAACTGTTGCACCTTGAGGAAGTACCTCCTATAACTCCTAATGAATACGAAAACCGCTTGGAATGAGTGAAAAAGCAAACCTGAATCTCCCATGCCTGATCTCCACTCATCCAATCCTCATATATGCGACAGACACGAGCGGCTGAGGTCCAAATCTTCCTGGGGACAAAAGATATGTGCAGGGCGAGGAGCGGATGACTCAAGAGAGACTGTATACAATCAAGCGGAGGGCGGTAGAAGAGACGGATAGGTTGTTTCGTAGGGAGCTCAGTTTGTAACCACTTGCATAACCAAGGAGGTCCCGATGGAAGTCTTTCTATACGTGTGCGCAGTTCCTTAGCAGTTCGATAAGACAGCAAGAGCCGCTTAACCTTGAGTAGATCAGACGCTATTTAGAAGCGAGTGGATTTGGGTCACTTACGATGGTCAACGATAACAATGAATCAATAGAAGCCATGCTAAGCCCTGAGCGTAAGCACCAGGAGGAGAATTCCCACTCTTCGCTAGAGGCGAATGGGAAAAACAAATTCTCCCGCCGTTGTTCGGCGTACTCGTCTTGCCAGAACAGGTCCATGAACATAGTGCCGCCGGGGTGTGACTCACTGCAACCTGGAAAGGGCTCTGTAAATGTTTGCTCAGTGTCCGTGTCGTCTAGGTCCATCCTCATGTGTCCCGACTTGTCGTCATCGAGGATGGGGATCTGGCGAGCAGAGCCTGAATCAGAGGGCGGAAGTAATGGTGAACGATCGGTGTCCGATGGTTGAGTGTCTGTGTTGGTGTTGAACTGAGACGCGTCGACTCCTGTGATATCAGAACCAATGAGTTGATCATGATGGTCTTGCGGGAGCTCGCGAAAGATGCTTGAATGGTCCTGATACCAGCTGGCTGCGTAGCAAAACCCCGTTGGCTGGTTTATATGCCGAAGAACATTAGTCTCAGAATAGAACTTTTTCCCGCATCGCGGACAGCTAATGTTCTTGAGCTTTCTATAAGTTGTTTTTTTTCGCTTTGGGCATCGGAGGGTTAGTAGGGACACCAGTACTTGATCGGGACTTAGAGTTCGTGGCAATGACACTCGACGTAACAAATACTTATGCTTGTATACCGTACGTAATGAACACATGGTATAGCTTTGGCCAGGCTAAGCTAATGCTCCCACTCTCAACGATTCAACTGTCACGATGAGTACAAGTCCCACACCACGTCGTGCGGCTTCATATGCTCCATCTCCTTCCTGGAAACCCATGCCCGAGGAACCTTTCCATTCATCGCCTGTTCTGATTCTCGACCATCATACTAGTACGGCGCCTACTAGTACTGCCCAGATAAATAACCACCGCTCGCCCCACCTCGGGAACCTAACCCAGCATCACTTTAATCATTGTCCAACCTCTTGGTCTCCAATTCGTTCTGTGGTCCAGAACAATGACTTTCAGTCAACTATTGAGGATGACGATCCACCCTACCTAGTGAGCTTCAATCTGAACGCTTTAGAGTCTTGCTTTCTCTTCTATTACTGTCGCTAACAATTCTTTTAGGGATCTGATCCGCTCCATACCTTTCCTTTCCCATGCAACTCTCGAGAAGCCTACCTCTTGCTGGAGACGGCTCGTACAGATCGTCACATTCTCCTCGCATGCAAGACTCTCGCACACCAAATCATCCACCGTAACATGCTAGTCCTGCAATACAATCGCATGGTTCTGGATAAGACAGTAGATGACCTGCGTGCCGCGGAAACGTACATTGGGCATGTTCGCTTGATGATCCGTGAAGCTGGTCAAACTGCGGCTTTCGAGTACGCGATGCAGCAGGACTATTCAGCATGTCTGTCTGGTAATGTATCGAGCGCATTTAGCTACTAGAGTAGTCTAACTGACCAACCAGTAACTCCAGAACCACAATTGGACTTTGACATTGATCTCACCTAAGGCCGCTTCTAGTTACATCCTACGATTTGGATCAATTTGTACGTATATAACTAGTATATAATTCGTGTACTAGTAGTATAGTACGGTTGCCTATGTCGCTCGCGGACAGACCAGGACAGTATGTGACAGTCTGCGGTGTTGCTAACGTGCAGCTGAAATTTTTCAAATTCGAGCAGATGGTGACAGCTTTTTCTAGGGTGGGACAGAGTCCAACAGACTGTGTCCCAGCTAGATGACACTAGGGTTCTGTGGCATCGGCTAAACGAATGGGCTGGTTTGCTGATGACCCCGTCAACCACAACCCTCCCTCCCCTCCTCCTCCCCCTCAACGTCGGACCCATCGAACGGAGCCCCCCTCCCCTCAAACGAGGGATGCATCAGCAAACCTACATTTTTTCTGGGTCATTGAAATTGATGACAAGACTGACAGGCCTGAATGGCCTAATCAACGATAGATTGACCTGACTGACTGAACTGATTTACTGACAAGCTGATAAGCTAATTTATTGAATGCACTGGTTGACTAACTAGCTATCTGGCTGACAAATTGACAAGCCTGACACACCTAACTGACTGACCAACTAACCAACTGATGTGACTGACAGAGATGACTGACTGATCAGCTGATGGGCTGATGGGCTGACTTGGCTGATTGACTGACAACCTGACTGACTGATAGACTGACATGACTGGTTGACTGATTGACTGACTGACTGATGGGATGACAAGACTGACAAGACTGACCAGATGATTAATTGATTGACTGGCTGGACTGATGGAACTGATATCACTGGTAAATTGCCAAGCTGATATGCTGATAGCTCTGAGAATGCTGATAGCAATGAATTACTTATGAATGATAGCACTGATAGCATGCTGTCAGTCAAGTCAGATAGCTCAGCAAGGTCATTGATTTTGATAACTCAGAAAAAATGTAGGTTTGCTGATGTGGTACCATTAAAAGATGCGTAACGACCATAACAATATAACAAGTCTGAGGATTTGGCAGCAGAATCTCAACTCTTCCTTCACGGCTCAGCACTCACTACTAAACAACACTCGCACTAACGACACCGACATAATAGCCATACAAGAACCACATATCAACTCATTCAACAACACAATCTCCAACCGCCATTACCACGTTCTCTACCCATCTATGCATTACTCCACACCTAACCCCAAAACACGAGCAGTAACTGTTACGGTCTACGAAGGGGGTACACTTTTTCCTTGTTTGTCCTCGTCTTCCGTTTCTCTACAGACTTGTCCCTTTCACCGTACGCGGTTGTATTCGTAGTGGAGTCGTCCTCCACCACTACCAGACATGCTCTCTCGATCTTTTTCTCCTTTGGCTCACACGGCGCCCCGCCCATACCATATTAGGACTTCCGTTCCGTCTCCGCCACTGTCACCTTATTCAGACTTCGTAAGGCAGTGGCATCGCCTTCTCTTTTATATCCGACGATCTGCTATCTCGTGCTGCGCACTCATAGCCTCTTACTGCGGATAGCTGCGCATTCAACTGCGCTTTACTGCGGATGCTGCGCATCCCATTTATATCCTTCATCTAGATTAGGGGCCTACTGTATATATAGTCGTCGTCTCTCCTTGTATTTTCCCTAAGCTAGTTCTACGCAATATCAGCGTTGATCTTGCCTCACCACCTCCGAGTTCTAGTGAGTCCTTAGGATACCTAGAATAGGAGAGACCCGCTTAAGCTTCGCATCGTCTCGAAGCTCGGCACTCGTCCTTGAGTTGAACTCCTCGCTATCTCGCTTATTCTTCGACCCGTATCGCAGCACACTACGACAAGTCTACGCTGTGCGTTACAGTAACACTAATATCTAGATCCCTAAACACTAACGCCTGGAAACAACTGCCCTTCCCCTCTCCCGACATAGTCATCATTCAACTCACCGGCGACTACGGCAGTTGCACAATCCTTAACATCTACAACGACTGCAAACACAACAACACCCTCACTACTCTAGGGGAGTATCTCGAAACTCATTAATACCATCAGGCCATCTGCTCACGACCACATGATTTGGTTAGGGGACTTTAACAGACATCACCCACTATGGGAAGAAGAACGAAACGCTCACCTACTCACCAATCAATACCTAGACCATGCTCAACCCCTACTTGAACTCATAGCCGACTATGGCCTGATCATGGCGCTTCCCAAAAACACCCCAACATTAGAAGCACTGGCAACGAAAAACTGGACAAGACCAGACAACATCTTCTGCACGGAGATCACGGCTGAGCACCTCACTCATTGCTACACAGACCCGACCAAATGCGGCCCATGCACTGACCACGTCCCCATTATCACCTCTCTAGAACTCTGCACACCTCGTCAAGAAAACCACCCCACCCATAACTATAATGATGTTGATTGGAAAAAATTTAACGAAACCCTGCTCACAGCGCTGATCCCATTCCCCACTGACGATCCTATAGTCTCTGAAGCAGAATTCCAAAGAACCGCTAAGGGCATCACCGACGCCATCCTATCCACCATCGATGCCCACGTCCCCTTTTCCCGTCCCAGTCCACACTCAAAAAGATGGTGGACTAGAGAGTTGTCAGACATGAAGAAAGATACCGCTAAGCTCGCCTCGTTGTCCTTTAAAACGAGAGCATTTCCTGACCACCCCTCCCATGAAGCCCACCGCATACAACGCAACAAATACGTAGAGACAATAAAACAAACAAAATGGGAACACTGGTTCGATTGGCTCGACAACATAAACAGCGAGGAAATATGGATAGCCAATAAGTATCTTAACTCTACGCCCTCAGATAGCAGCCCCTCCAGAATACCGACTCTAAAATACAAGAACCCCAAAGGCTTACTACAAACGGCGGACACCAACGACGAAAAGAGCACAACACTAGCGTCAACCTTCTTCCCCCCTCCCCCACTCACATCCTCAGTCCCCCCCGAATTTGAGTACCCCGACCCCGTGGCAGACCCTGGAGACATCACCGCAGAACAGATAGAGAGGTGCATCAAAAACCTCAGCCCTATGAAAGCACCGGGACCAGACAGCATTAAGAACATCATATTCAAATGATGCTCCGATGCCCTGGTCCCACATATGTTACGTCTCTTCCATGCCGTCTTCCTTCTCAAAACTTATTTCGATCCGTGGAGAGCGTTCACAACAGTAGTCCTACGCAAACCTGGAAAACCGGATTACACGGTGCCTAAAGCCTACCGCCCAATTGCCCTTCTCAACACCACCGGCAAGCTCCTAACCGCAGTAGTCGCCGACCAACTCACCCACCTACTCGAAAAACACAACCTCCTTCCCCCCACTCACTTTGGCGGCCGGCCAGGACGCTCCACCACCGACTCACTTCACCTTCTCGAAGCCACAGTAAAGAATGCATGGAGAGCAAAAAAGGCCATATCCGCCCTCTTCTTAGACATTGAAGGCGCCTTTCCCAACGCAGTCACCGACCGCTTACTCCACAATATGTGCAAACGGAAAGTACCACTATCGCTAATAGACTTCACAGAACGCGTACTTCGCGGCCGACGCACAAGACTCTCATTCGACAGCTACCTCTCTGACTGGATCCCCATCACCAATGGGATCGGCCAAGGTGACCCCCTCTCCATGATCCTATACATAATCTACAACGCTGACCTTGTAGACATCCCAAAAAACAAGAACGAAGTCACCCTTGCCTTCGTTGATGACACTGCCTTTGTAGCTATCGGAAAAGACTTCACCGCCACCCACGCCATACTAAATGACATGCTCGAATGCCCAGAAAGAGGTTTTCAATGGTCCAACAACCACAACTCTCGCTTCGAAACCTCTAAATTCGCCCTAATCGACTTCTCCATGAACAAATCCAAAGAGCGACCTCCCATGTCCATCAGAGGCGCAACCATCAAACCCACAGATAACCATTGCTTCCTAGGTGTCCTATTAGACGAGGGGTTAAGGTGGCAGAAACACGTGACATACGTGGTGGGAAAGGGCACCGCATATGTCTTACAGCTACGTCGCATCTCCCTCGCCTCGAAAGGTGTCCCCCTCACTCTAGCACGACAGCTATACACGTCAGTTGCACTACCCAAAATGCTATATGCACTAGATCTATGGCTCAGGCCCATTTACACCGGGGAGGACGACGGATTCAACAGAGGCTCCCTAGGCACCACCAGACGACTAGGTAGGGTACAGCGACTAGCAGCCATTAGTATTACAGGCGCCTTCAGCACCACAGCGACTGACGCAGCTGAGGCCCACGCAAAGCTGATCCCCATCACTCAACGCGCTCAAACCCTCTGCCAAAGAGCCGCCCTCAGAATTGCCGCCCACCCCCCTACATCAGCAAACCTACATTTTTTCTGAGTTATCAAAATCAATGACCTTTCTTACTTGTCTGACCTGACTGACAGCATGCTATCAGTGCTATCATTCATAAGTAATTCATTGCTATCAGCATTCTCAGGGCTATCAGCATATCAGCTTGTCAATTTACCAGTGATATCAGTCCCATCAATCCACCCAGTAAGTCAGTTGATCATCTTGTCAGTCCTGTCAGTCCTATCATCCCATCAGTCAGTCAGTCAACCAGTCAGTCAGTCATGTCAGTCTATCAGTCAGTCAGGTTGTCAGTCAATCAGCCAATTCAGCCTATCAGGCCATCAGCTAACCAGTTAGTCATTTCTGTCAGTCACATCAGTTGGTCAGTTGGTCAGTCAGTCAGGTTTGTCAGGTTTGTCAATTTGTCAGCTAGGTAGTTGGTTAGTCAACCAGTCCATTCAATATATTAGCCTATCAGCTTGTCAGTAAATCAGTTCAGTCAGTTCAGTCAATCTATCATTGATTTGTCCATTCATGCCTGTCAGTCTTGTCATTTATCTAAATCACCCAGAAAAAATGTAGGTTTCCTGATGTACCCACCCATTACACCCCCTCATGCGTCGCGCAGCACAACGAAACGTCAAACATCACCGATCCTCTCTCCACAACCTATCGAGCAGCTTTCAACTCAACCCAACAAAAATAGAAACCATCGTCCCAGCCAGACGAACGCCTACCGCCATCACCCCCTACATCACCCAAATCGCAAAAAACAAGGGCGACTCCATCCAGGACCACAACCGCTTAACCACAGGTACTAAGGTACAGTATACAGTGACGGATCGGGGGAAAACGGAAAAATAGGCGCCTCCGCAGTTCTATACAAACCAGGTCATGACCCCCGGATCCTACGCTACCACCTCGGAACGGCCAAGGAACACACTGTCTACGAAGCAGAAGCAGTCAGAATGACACTAGCGGCTCATCTACTACTAACGGAAAGGGAACTGGACCTTCCCATCAACATCTTCGTCAACAATCAAGCTGCCATTAAATCGGGTGACGTATTCACTACAAAGTCAGGTCACTACCTGATCGACCACTTCACTAGAATGATATGCGCCATACGTAAAAAACACAGATGTAAAAGAGAGGACATAACGGTTCAATGGGTAGCAAGCCATAAAGATGTCGAGGGAAATGAAAAAGCCGACAAAGAGGCAAAGATAGCAGCGAACGGCAGACAACACACCAGCAGGCGCAAGAGGCTCCCCCTCTACCTCCGCAACGAACCCCTCCCGCTAAGCACATCCGCGCTTCTCCAAAAACAAAAGCAGATAGAAACTGACTGCTGGCAGAGACTTTGGTCCAAATCACCCAGATACCCCTACCTATCCAGAATAGACAACAAGCTACTAAAAGGCTCATTCGTGCAATTCTCATCTTCCCTCACACGCAAACAATGCTCACTGCTAATCTGGCTCAGAATGGGACACTGTCCGCTTAACCACCACCTTCACCGTATAAACCGTGCAGACTCCCCCCACTGCGCATATTGCCCAGACACTAATGAAACGGTTAAGCACTTCTTACTAGAATGCCCCCAATACATCAGGGAGCGCATGGCACTCACCCAGCAGACCCAACGCGGCGCACTAGACATCCCGTTCCTACTCTCTGACTCTGCGACCATCTTCCTACTCATAAACTATGTAGGCGCTACGAAATGATTCTCCGCAACCCTAGGTGATGTCTCCGCCCAATGTCGCAGAGCAAAATGATAATACACTTCAACAGAATCCCACTCAGCCGATCACACGCAACACCAAACCCAGATCCACTACTTTCAAACCCCCACAAATCTACTTGTTGATGGTGGAATGGTCGCCGCTGCACTGCGGGACCGTAGGGACTAAGTCGACGGGGAAGAGGGAGAAGTAGTAACCAACCAAGACCAAGGAAACCCGCTACGACCATTGCACATCATACCCGACAACACACAGATCGCGCCGAATCCAACATGTGCTAACCCCCCACCCTCCAAGGTTATACTCCCCCTTTTCTCTTTTACTTATCTTGTCACTCCCCTCTTCCTCCCATACCCGATCGCCCTTGGCGATTCGAGTACATGACATCTATTGCAAACGTCAGCCAGTTTCATCCTCACACGTTACGCATCACACAGGACGCCACTGATTGGAAGGTTCGCCTGCCTAAAACAGTTGGCAGGAACGACTGGACTGGAAGGGGGCCTTAAGCTCGCCATCCAGGGCATCCAGGGAACCGGGGAAGCGGACGGGGCACAGGTGCCCCTTGTACCTAGCTCAGTATGTCCTACATAGGGTAATGCACCCTGAGGGGACAGTAATTGATTCAAAAAAAAAAAAAAAAAAAAGAGGAAACACGCCACCCAATTGACCCACACAGCACCACCCAGTGTGTCATCGTCGATAGATTTCTCGACGTGGTTAGGGGTTGTTGGTTCTCGGGGTGAAATTCTACGAGAACTGCAGAAATAGCCTCACGGTTTTAGTAGAGGTCGAATGAATCTGAAATACCCATGGTCGTTTGAACGCCTCCGACAGTCGTGTGTACAGTAGACTAGTAGGCAGGGCCGGTTGACACGGCGTTAGATAACGAAAACGTCTGACATTACCTCCGTTATCATCGACGGATCGTCTTCTTCGCCTGAATCTCTATCGCTTCCGGATAGGCGAGTCGCAATAGCCTGACAGCATCATGTGAGCGTATGAGAAAACCAGGTGCTGGCCCCCATCCTTGCGGTCGCAGAGGTATCCATGGCCGTATGACATGTCTGGCCAAATAAAACCCACTCACGGCGACCTGCACCCCTCACGTACCCTCAAACGTTTCTCGATGGACAGATTTGGGCCAGCGTTTTCCAGAACGCCACCTCGACCGCGCACGCAGTCATTTCAACAAGCACCTGTGGTTCCTTCCACAAGACAAAAAAGTCAGGAAACACCACATGCACACGAGAACTTAGGAGTACCATGCTTCCAAAGTCGTCCAATTCTACAGCAAGGAGGCTATTGGCATCTCTGCACAATCTGTTGAAGAGTCGTATGCCGGGAACGGAGCGCGAGCGACGCGGGACGAAGCGGCAGAGGTTATTCGTGATAATGGACAAAGTACAGTAGCTCGAGCGGCAACAAGATAAACTAAGTACTGTACAGTTATTACGTAAGCGGTAGCGTAGTGAACAATTCTTTAATCCTCGACCGCCTACATGACATCCGAGAGAAGTTATGTCTAGCTTCACGAAAGAGCGAGGATGCAGCATACTCGTTGCCTGGGATTTTCTCCATCACCTTGCCGATTGTATATGGTAAAGGGCACCAGGCACTTGGGGGACTCTTGGCACGAGCTCGGGAGATACCGCTATCCCCGCACGGACTGGAAAATCCGGAGGTGACAAGTCATCCAATAGCTGCTCCCGCGTAACTTATCGCCGTCTTCAGCGCGTTGCCAGGCTCGCATATCCTGCCTGCCGTGGTGTCATAGATGCCGAAGTGGAAACATTCCCATCAAGAATTGGACCTTCCTATGACCGATTTCACGAGCTCCTCGTACCATCGCTTGCAGACCAGCAAATAAGGCTTCCTTGCCTTACTTCCAAACTCGAATCGGTGTCGGGAACTCGAAAGCCGACGGGATATGTGTTTCGTGCAAGGAGAAGATCTCTTTGTTCACCCCTGGATTGATTATCTGCTTGACAGGCAGCCTGTTGGCAGGATTCCAGAAACAGGTCCCCAAAACACAAGCCGCCAGTCGTCTTCAACAGGTTGATGCTCCGTCCCTCCAACACCGTCGTACATCATATCTGACATCCCATAACCTTTCAGTGGAAGCGACACGTGCTCTCCAGTCCCTGTATCGCTGCTGCAAAAGCGGGTACAGCACGTAAGAGAGTAGCTATAGAGAATTTGATCACCGTTTAGGTGGAGGAGCTCACGTCGACGGTGTTGGACAAGGTGATAGAGGGTGTAGGTATGCTGGACGTGCTTTGACGCGTGCTATAGGTTCGTTAGAACGCTACCGTCGTTCGCTTTCTTTACGTCCCCTTCGTTTTCTTGTCCTTTTATGGCCGTTTGAGATCGTGCTGGAATCCTTGAGACCTTTCTACAAACTGTCATGGATCTAACAGATAAGCGCTAGCCGCTGTTCCCTTCGTGTTTCTTCCTATCGAGGTCGGAGGTAGTATACGACGGCGACTACATGCCTTGTCGAGCCTAACCGACGTTCCAGGAGGTGCGGCGGCGGCTTGGCATACATACTAGTCTGGGACCCACCCGGCGGTTGCGGACGGTCTAGTAAATTTCGTTCGCGGGCAGTCCATTCGTATCTGGTGGGGTTATATTAATTGATTAATTCGTGCGTAGCGTGGGAAAAAATACTTACACTGGGTTCGGAGGGTTGTTCTCTCGCATCTCAACGTGCTGAACAGCAGCTAATTGATCTCGGTCAACATCGAATCAGTGACGCCGTCACAATTGTCGACTAATATGTGACCACTGCACCGTCCAAATCACGATCATGTGTCAAGTTGGCGGCACACTCTTAGATCAAGGCCCCGCCCACTGGTTGAGGTGTGACGGCCGCAAAGTCTTTTATTGGGTTTGCCGGTGTGTATTTCCCATGTACTGCGTCTTCAGCCCAACAGGAAACTTGGCCGACGCTTTCAACCCCTTCAAAGATCCAACTGTAACCGAGTCTCTGTTTACAAGTGCATGTAGATATACGACCTTCAGGTTAACACAGTACCATTCTCAAACGTGATTCTATTACCAGAACTACCACCCCCGCACAATTCGTAATCGACGAGCGTATCCTTGGTCGTCTCCGCGATTGTCCGATACATGGGCCCAATGGGATCCGCATTGGACGTATCGTAAGTGGTGAGATGCTTGGCCGTCTTTCCCTCTCCTCGAACGCCGACAGGGAGTGTGGTCTTGAGTTTTGGAGGTGGACGGAGATCGTTGGCGGCGTCGACCAACAGGCGCGCAAAGACAAATCAGGTCAGACGGTCTCGCCTCTGCATTGGAACACGTGCCTCATACAAAGCACGTACGTCAGTGCCAGTTCTTCCAAGGCAACACTGAAACCAAAACCGAAGGGAGAGGGACAGGGAGATGCGGACTTGCCTCTTTTTGACGGACTGGTCACTAGTCTAGGTGTGTCGTGATGACGCGCGACGAATGGAATGTCGTTCTCCATATCGATATCGTCCTCGAGGATGACGGCCACATCGTCTCCGTGGTGGCGATCATGCGCATCTTGCCTCTCAACGACTCGGAACCGGCGGATAGCAGAGACGTGCCAGTGCCAGCAAGCGACTGGAAAGTACCATCCACGCTGGTGTGTCGTTGACCGAATCCCACACGAACCAAGCTCGGTGCCCGAGAACTTGGGTTTGCGATGGATTTCGGCCCACGTATCAGATCCAAATAGCTCGCTGGCCTTCTTGTTACTCTCGGTATATGATGGAGGGTTACCCAGTCAAAAGTACGATTGACACGTGTGAGGGACAAGACGGGGACAGATTGAAAAGATGCGGGATTTACTTTGAAAGTAGTAATATTTTACTGTACGCGGCGAAGGTGCCGCATTGCAAGTTCCGTAACTACCTTCGCTTCACGCTTCTAGCTCATTGCCATCCACATATTGGATGATGACGAAATCTTCGTAGATAGTGACAGATGTCACATTTCGTTTGTCTTGGTTGATATTCAAGGGGATCATCTCGCCAGCCTCGCGATCAGGCTTCTCGTCCGTCCCAGAAGTGTCAACTCTGATATCCTGAAAATCCACCGCGTGGAAGTCGGGAACCTTGACCTCATCCTCACCCTCGGACTGGATTGTTGTAACGACCCAGTCTGCATCCCACAGGTTGAAACAACTATAGTCACCGGAAACCGTCGTCGTCCAACTTGGTCGTGGTTCCATGGCGAGATTCGTGAGCGTGACGTCACCAGTTGTCCCGTTAGACACATGGACAGAGGCTTTGATCATATGTCCAGGCTTGATGGGAAAAGAGTCGGGAGCGCGCTGAATATCGTCAGGGTACCACTGGCCCCAAGCTATACATAAAAAGAGTAAGATGGGTTATTGATGCATGGTTTAACGTCACTTTACCCTTGTAATCAGCCCCCCCTGTTCCGTTTGCCCACACAGTGATTCCGACCACAGGACCACAGGCGGAACGACCATCGAAGCCCCCGATAGCGACTACGATATTGAAACCTTTGTGGCCAGAGGCACTGCGTGCACCGGGAACAGTGAACGTGCCGGCGGCAGAGTTGATACTCCCTCGCTGTCGGAATAAGGCAGAATGAGATCAAGTGACACGATCAACGAGAAAGCACGCCACCGTAGCACGCCACGTAGCACCAGCCCATTGGTCAGAGTCATATGGAAAACCGGTGTGGCTCTCCGAAATATATTCGATGTTGATGGAAGTGTTGGAGCTCATGACAGATGCCATGACTTGGCCGTCCTGCGTAAGATTCAAGGGAACGATCTCGCCAGCGCTGTCAGGCACCTTGGGGCGCTGAGAAGTGTCAATTATGAGATCCGTAAAGGACACTTTGCCGAAGTTGGGAACCTCTACTTTATCCTTGGACGAACTTGTTGTCACGATCCAGTCCGCATCCCAGAAGTTGAAGCAATAATGGCTACTGTAAATCCACGTCACCCAAACTGTCTTTGTAGTGAGATTCATGAGTAAGACGACAGCGGAATGCAAGGAAGACGGATGGACAGCGGCTCTGATCGTATCTTCGGGCCTGATGGGAAACCAGTCTGGAGCGCGCTGAGCATCATCAGGGTACCACTGACCCCAAGCTACACACAAAAAGAGTGAGATGGGTTACTGGTACCTGGTTGAATGTCACTTTACCCTTGTAGTCGGCCCCCCCGGTTTCGTTTACCCACACAGTGATTCCGGCCCCAATGCCACAAGCGGGGCCAACACCCATGCTTCTGAAGGCTCCGATAGCGACTACGATATTGAAACCCTTTGGGCCAATGATACCATTCATACTGGGGACAATGAACGTGCCGGCGGTGGACTGGAGCTGTTGGTGCTGTCAGAACCAGAACAAGGCAGAATGAGACCAAGTTACAACGCGATCAAGAGGAAACACGCCACCGAAGTATGCCACACAGCACCAGCCCATTGGGTATAGTTATGTGGAAAGACGGTAGTGGGGTCGATAGATCTCTCGATATGATTAACAAACGGGGGTTGCTGCTTCTCGAGGTGATCGTCTGCGAGAACTGTAGAAACGAACAAGATACTAGAGGCGAGAGCGCGATTGAACCGCATAGCGAGAGTGAAGGTAGACGGTGAACTTGGCATTGAAAGCCCCCCACAACCTCATGGTTTTATAGGCGGAGCTGGTTGGCACCGTACTTATTTATGTACCTCTGTTGTGGTCGACGGGTCTTGATAGTGCTTCGCCTAAATCGTATCACCTTGGCTGTGCATTGGCACTTCTAACCTTGTTTCGATCCATATCAGATGATGATGTTTTAGTTAGGACTGAAGTAAAACAAAGCCAAACAACACTCACCCTCATCGGGCCAATCATTGCAGGTCCACGACTTACGCTCAACGGACCCCGACGTAGTATCAGTCTCACGCTGGCAGCGAGGAATGCTCACATGGGGGCATTGTGAACCAGCGCCAACTTCTAGGGACGCTCAATATTCGACGCTGACTTTGCACAGACGTTTGAGAACTGCCACGAATACGCTGAGCCAGTCCACTGCTCGAGATTGCTGTTCACAAAGTGCCCAAGACACGCGAGAAGTTATGGGCACCGCAAGCGACGGTCAAATTTGGTCTGCTTCTGTTTCTCGGTACCATTTTTTATAACGCAGAGAACGAAAGGATGTCGATGATCGACATATCGGTCGGCACAGGAACTCATGACTCTCGTGGGCGGTGACCCATGGCCCGGAAGGCCTACAAATCCGCCCTGCTTGCTGCTGGCCATCTTACGCTACCCGGAGAAGACAACTAGGAACAACTCACACAGATTACAAAACAGAACATGATGACCGCAATAATCCTCCCTTGACCGATGACCACACAATGGATGCCATGTCGTCCAAGAACGCATCTTCCATGCGCAGATACACCAGCCCATTCATGATCACTCATGGCAGTGGTGGCGGAAGGTGTGGAAGAACGACGGTCAGTAGCGCTGGTGGTTGCATGACATGAGGTCAACACATCAAATCGAGCAGAACATCGACTTACATGTCCACCGAATATACGCAACGAGTACAGCATCACTTGCAGCGTCATAAACGCCAGAAAGAACGACTGCAACACGCAACCTCAGCCATCTCAACAGCATTACAATCAAAACCACTTGCGACGACCTGGACTAGGCGGGGTCTCAAACGTAGTGCACGTGAGGAACAAGTGCGTCTTCGATTGGTCAGTGTTTTGAACGAGTTCTTTCATGGGCTTAAGAGGTCACTTGTTGCAGATTTCTTTCCTGTAACCATCCACAGCACGTATTCGTCATTGTCCCGACGTATACTCTACTGTGCCACGAAGCAGATTGGAAACAGTGAGCTGGAGGGAATAATTTTCGTAATCCTTGACCGAGTAGCTGGCTCAACTATTACCTTAGTATTGCAGAACTTTGTGGTTTTTGTGAAGGCTCATGCCTGGACATTCCAGGAGTACCATGCTTCCAAAGTCGTTCGATTCTACAGCGAGGAGGCTACTGGCATCTCTGCACAATCCTCGACCGCCTACATGACACCCGAGAGAAGTTATGTCTAGCTTCACGAAAGAGACGACCCTTGTCGAGGATGCAGCATACTCGTTGCCTGGGATTTTCCCCATCACCTTGCCGATTGTACATGGTAAAGGGGACCAGGCAATTGAGCGACTCTTGCACAGCTGCTCACGAGCTCGGGAGATACCACTATCTCCGCAGGGACATGGAAAAATCCAGAAGTTTTAATAGCTGCCTCCTGCGCAACTTATTGCCGTCTTCAGCGCGTTGCCAATCCCGCATATTTCACCTGCCGTGGCGTCACAGATGCCGGTGGAAACGTTCCTATTGAGAATGCGATCTTACTTTCAAACTCGGGTCAGTGTCGGGAACTTGAAGCCTGACGGGACATGTGTTTCGTGCAAGGAGAAGATCTCTTTGTTCACCCCTGGATTGATTATCTGCTTGACAGGCAGCCTGTTGGCAGGATTCCAGAAACAGGTCCCCAAAACACAAGCCGCCAGTCGTCTTCAACAGGTTGATGCTCCGTCCCTCCAACACCGTCGTACATCATATCTGACATCCCATAACCTTTCGGTGGAAGCGACACGTGCTCTCCAGTCCCTGTATCGCTGCTGCAAAAGCGGGTACAGCACGTAAGAGAGTAGCTATAGAGAATTTGATCACCGTTTAGGTGGAGGAGCTCACGTCGACGGTGTTGGACAAGGTGATAGAGGGTGTAGGTATGCTGGACGTGCTTTGACGCGTGCTATAGGTTCGTTAGAACGCTACCGTCGTTCGCTTTCTTTACGTCCCCTTCGTTTTCTTGTCCTTTTATGGCCGTTTGAGATCGTGCTGGAATCCTTGAGACCTTTCTACAAACTGTCATGGATCTAACAGATAAGCGCTAGCCGCTGTTCCCTTCGTGTTTCTTCCTATCGAGGTGGGAGGAAGAAACATCGGAGGTAGCATACGACGGCGACTACATGCCTTGTCCAGCCTAACCGACGTTCCAGGAGGTGCGGCGGCGGCTCATACTAGTCTGGGACCCACCCAGTTGCGGCGTTGAGAGGCAAACCGTCGATGGACGGTCTAGTAAATTTCGTTCGCGGGCAGTCCATTCGTATCTGGTGGGGTTATATTGATTGATTAATTCGTGCGTAGCGTGAAGGGAAAAAATACTTACACTGGGTTCGGAGGGTTGTTCTCTCGCATCTCAACGTGCTGAACAGCAGCTAATTGATCTCGGTCAACATCGAATCAGTGACGCCGTCACAATTGTCGACTAATATGTGACTACTGCACCCACATCTCAAACTTTCCGCGGCCCACTCCTCAGACAGACGGGTGTCGTAGATCAAGGCCCCGCCCGCTGGTTGAGGTGTGACGGCCGCAAAGTCGAAGTTTATTGGGTTTGCCGGTGTGTATTTCCCATGTACTGCGTCTTCAGCCCAACAGGAAACTTGGCCGACGCTTTCAACCCCTTCAAAGATCCAACTGTAACCGAGTCTCTGTTTACAAGTGCATGTAGATATACGACCTTCAGGTTACAGTAACACAGTACCATTCTCAAACGTGATTCTATTACCAGAACTACCACCCCCGCACAATTCGTAATCGACGAGCGTATCCTTGGTCGTCTCCGCGATTGTCCGATACATGGGCCCAATGGGATCCGCCTTGGACGTATCGTAAGTGGTGAGATGTTTGGCCGTCTTTCCCTCTCCTCGAACACCGACAGGGAGTATGGTCTTGAGTTTTGGAGGTGGACGGAGATCGTTGGCGGCGTCGATCAACCGAACGACGACGAGTCGGACTGACACAACTTTTGTTTGGAAACACACACGACGATGCGTCCTTCCCCTTGACGTGTCAGCATTGACTCGGAGGATACGGCGGTGGCGGCACGGAGATCCCCGTACCAGTGCACATCGAACAAACAACTCAATAGAGAACTCGGAACACGCTATTCGACCACACACAATCCCTGTCATCAACGCGAAACAATGTTTCCCTCTAACATGCTGACTTCCCAGATCTGTTTCTGGATTAACCCTTGTCCTCCTTCAACGACTCAAGGCACCTTTTCCGACAGCTCGGGAATCATCTGGCCATCGTCTTTTTTTTTTATCCTCCTTTATGCTCACGTCAAAGGTGATCTAACATTTATTTATTGTGCCTCTTTTCTACCAGCCTTAGCTGCCTTACATAAACGTACTGAACAAGTGATTCGCCCGCTCCTAGTGGATGGGGACCAAGCTGCGCTAGCCGCGTCGCGAGGCTCCTAAACCCTGGGTAACAGCTCACCTTGGCCATCCGCAGATCGGGCCAGCGTGTAGTCTGCGCGAGAGCGAAGCGATGATGACGGAGGTAATGTCCGATGTTTTCGTTATCTAACGCCATGTCAACCGGTTCCGCCTGGTCTACTGCACACACGACTGTCAGAGGCGTTCAAACGAGCATGGGTGTTTCAAATTCATTCAACCTCACCGTCCCCATCTTTGTTTCAAACTCATTCAACCCTACCATCCCCATCTTCACTCTCGCTATGCTCTTTAATTGCGCTCTCGTCTCCGGTTTCTTGTTCATTTCTGCGGTTCTTGCAGAATTTCACCCCGGGAACCAACAACCCCCGTTTCTTGACCACGGATTTCTTGACGATAACACACTGGGTGGTGTTGTGTGGGTCGGTTGGGTGACGTGTTTCCTCTTGATCATGTGTTACTTGGTCTCATTCTCCCTTGTTCTGACAGGATCCTATCGAGTCCGCCTCCGGCACGTTCGTTGTCCCCGGTGTATACAGCTCTGGCCTGAAGGCTTTCGAGATCATGGTCGGCCTCCTCGGCATCTATGATGATTGTTCCCTTAATGTCGGAATCACTGTGCTGCCAAACGGAGCATCGACCGATTACAAGGGTAAAGTGACATTCAACCTTGCGTCAGTAACCCATCTCACTCTTTTTATGTATAGCTTGGGGCTACTGGTACCCTAGCGAATCGGGTATCCATTACCCTCGAGACCCGCCGCTCATCGAGGCTGGACATATGATCACTGCCAGTGTCCGTGCAATGAACAGCACAACCGGTTACGTCTTACTCTATAATCATGTTACTAAGGTTAGTTGGGGCGCGCAGCTATCCGGTCAACCTTGCGAGATGACAGGTGCATATTGGGGCATTTCAAAAGTTGCACGTTTGTTTCGATTAAAGGTTCCCAACTTTCACGTGATGCCGTTTCAAGGTGTCAGAGTGGGCACCCCCATCAGGGCGCCTAAGGAGCGTGGCGAGATGCATCTCTTGAATATCACGCAGGACAATCGAGTTGCCACACATGTCACCATCGTAGATGATTTCATTATTATCGAATATATACCCGACCCGGAGTAGGAGCGGGAAGAGAGGGCAGCCATTTGACCTTGGGGACATTTGTTTGTATACTTGTCGTGTTTTCCCTCGGCGACTGGCACATCATTTTTCCTTGGCGTGATATCCAATGACACCACGGATCGAATAATTTTTCGGACTGATCTACTAAAAAGTATGTGGTTTTCAAGTTCGCGCATGCGGCCAACAACTTTTTTGTCTGCGCCAGTTGCCACGGATGCGTCACAGTTCAAAAATACAAGACACTTGCAGTGATGTAAGAGAGACGTTCAAGGATGATCCCTCAGCTTTCCTCGTCGATCACGAGAATCCGGTCATCAGGTGAGCGCAATTGAACATATCTCTCGATCGGGTTGAATGCCAGTGAGACCCGGGCCGAGCTGCTGTGTGGCTCGATGCGTCCCAAAACGTGACGGTACGACTTGCAGAATGTGCGATTAATGCTCCGTTGGTAGCCCAATGCGTGTGACCCCATTGTCTTCTGGAACTGGCTGTTCCGAGACTACTGACCCAGTGGATGCTTCGACTTGCTTAATTTTACCGTCAGATACAAGGAAGAGGTGTTCATTCGACCAGAGGAAACCAGTGTTGAACCACCCAGTGACTTTAATCGATAAGTCCATGAGCAAGCGGCGATCACAAGAAACAATTCAAGCGCATAGCGAGAGTGAAGATGAGGTTGGCATTGAAAGTGGTTTAGTAGAGGTTGAATGAGTCTGAAACATCCATGGTCGTTTGAACACCTCGTGCAGCAGACTAGGCGGGGCCGGACCCGGCCGGTGTTAGAGATAATGACTCCAGTCTGATGGCATTACCTCCGTTGTCATTGACTGTTTTGACCTGAACGCACTTAGGACTGTGTCACTGATTTTAAGCACCTGCCAAACGCACCAGGATAGCAAGCCTGAAGGTTTCCGTGTGGGTGACTTGACAGCGTAACGCGAGCGCTTGCTTCTCCCCCATTCTCGACACTTCTCACCCTCCTTCGATGTGCTCATCGCCTGAAAGACGGTATCCTCCAGCCTCGACCACACCCTATCTCTGTCCTTTGTGCACCAGAAGTCCTTCCTACCTCGATTACAGAGACACAGGCAGAGCGTGTACGCCGGAATCGGCGGACGGAAGATACTTAGGCGAAGCAGACAGATGACAACGGAGGTACGTGTCAACCGACTCCGCCTAGTCTACTGCATACACGACTGTCAGAGGCGTTCAAACGAGCATGAGTGTTTCAGACTCATTCAACCTCTACAAAAGCCGTGAGGGTTTCAATGCCAACCTCACCATCCTCATCTTCACTCTCGCTATGCTCTTTAAATGCGCTCTCGTCTCCGGTTTCTTGTTCGTTTCTGAAGTTCTTGCAGAATTTCACCCCGAGAACCAACAACCCCGGGTTCTTAACCACGTCGAGAAATCTATCAACCCTAGCCCCTTTTTTCCATATGCCAGTAACCAGCAAATGGCTGGTGGTTATTGGATCGATTGGGTGGCGTATTTCCTCTTGATCGTGTGTTACTTGATCTCAATCTCCCTTGTTCTGACAGAATCGTGTCAAGTCCGCCTCCGGCACGTTGGCTATCCCCCGTCTATCCACCTCTTACCAGGAGGGTTTCCATATCATACTCACTATGAGGGGCATTGAAGAGGATTGTGCCCTTACTGTCGGAATCCAGGTGCTGACAAACGGAACTAGAGAGCCTAATTACCAGCGTAAAGTGACATTAAACCTTGCATCAGTAATCCATCTCACTCTTTTTATGTATAGCTTGGGCTTCGTGGTTCCCTAGTAACTCGGGTGTCCAGTTCCCTCGAAACCCGTTTCTCATCATGCCTGGACATATGATCACTGCCTCTGTCACAGCGACGAACAGCACAACCGGTTCAATCTCGCTCAAGAACAACATTACTGGTGCTTCGTGGAACACGACGCTATCCGGTGAAGCTTGCAAGATATGGGGTGCATTTTGGATCGTCGCAAAACTTTCGCCTCAAGTGAAGGTTCCCAACTTTCACGAAGTGCTGTTTACAAGTATCAAAGTGGTGGGTACTTCCGGGATCCCCACGGCTCCTAAGGAGATGTTTTTTTGGAATATCACGGAGGACAACCGAGTTATCACATCTGTCGAGGCCAAAGATAATTTCGTTACCGTCAAATATGAATCTGGGGAGGGGTTGCGGTCGGGGTAGGAGCGCGAAGAGAGGGCAGCTATTTGGCCTCGGGACATTGATTTGTATACTTGTAGTGTTTTCCCTCGGCGACTGGCACGTCATTTTTCCTTGGATAGATACCAAGTGGTTGTGGCTTCGTGCCCGGCCGATGCTGATATTAGATTCTCGCGCGGCTGCATCAGGAATTTCACAACTTCTTTTTTGTACTTTCCGTGCTTTTTCCAAGTAAAGTGAATAAGCACGACAAGGGGATCAAGCACGACAAGGATGAAGATTATATTTATTATAACAAGTAGTTAGTAGTACTATTGACACGCGGGTGGCAGGTCACTTAAGATGGGATAAATGGGATTGATCACTTGCTGAAATGTCAACTTGTATGCAGAAAAGCGACGAAAAAGAGCAGCGCTGCCTGAGCGAAGGAGGTGGCAACTCGGAGAAGAGAGCCGCGCAGACTACACTCTACGCCGCCTCGTACCTCTGCTTACGTAGACTACCAACACTTCCCGCCCAGTCTGCGATTGGCAGTGGGGGCCTCACTGCGGCTTGAAAAGGTCGGGTCCAATATTTGGGTCTCACACCACTTCACAAAAGGCTAGCTGTGAGATCATACCAGGGACAATATCCCAGCGTCTGAACAGTCATGAGTCGCATGGTTTTCACCGACCTGACCTTGGCAGTGGTTCGCCGACGCTCAAATATGTTGTAGCGCTAGTCATGTCGTGCCAGACCATGCAAGTCCAGTGTTATTTAACACTGATCCATCTCTCCTCCATCACCCAAAGACATGGTGCGTTCTTTCCTCAGGGATCTTGAGCAGCGGTGTCGATGGACTACCTTGCTTGCCACGCTGTCCGTTGAACCCTTTTGGTGCTGGTGCTGGACCGCGAAAATTCATCCCTGCCCACAAACGAGGAGCTAGATTTGTCGAATTTACATGGTAGCGTATGTTCATTTTTTGAATGTTGATTTATGGCAGTATATCAAGTAGTTTGATCTCGCACGTGCTCGTCATTCACACCACCATTGAAATGTTGTAATATTGGCGTTCGAGCTTGGTGATCGTTCAAAAACCCGTTTCAAGTAAACCATTGTAACCATCGTACGTATGGCTCAAAGTCAACTAGTTCAAACCGTACCCCCGGTGAACTCAACGAACCCACCGAATAAGGAGACTAGAGCTCGATTAACATCTCCTCCCTCCGCTCCTGCGGAGGTGCTGACGGCACGGATGGTGTGTACATGTCAAACACTTGCGGCGCACTCGTTGGAGCAGCAGGGAAGGCGGGAAGTGACTGGTTCGGTAGTGGCTGGGCTGGCAGCGGATGCGAAAGCTGTTGGGGTGCGTGCATAGGTTGTGCGCGCGAGGACTGCAGGCGAATAGGTGGAGCGTGTGAGACCGTAGTTGAGCGCAAAAGTGAGGGTTGTGGCTGCGCGGGCAGTGGAGGGGAAGCAATAGATGGGCGAGACGGGATTGTGTGAGCCCGTACAATGGTGCTTCTGCCTGGGGACAGAGTGGTGGGAGGAACGGGTGAAGAAAGAGCAGGAGGTGGTCTAGTCACTGCATTCTGTGGGATGTATTGCGGATGAGATTCGTGGAGAGCTAGCGTACTCTCCATTTGCGTTTGATCGTTTGCCCCATCCAAGTTGTCCCCAAGGGGACTTGCATGTAGGATAGACACAGGTTGATAGCTCTGCGTCGCTTGCGCACCGTACAGGGTCTGCAGCGGTGGTGAGGACACGGATAGCAAAGGGGGTGACGTCATTTGGCGATGTGGTTCTTCCTCAGCCGTGGAAGAGTTGTACGAAGGGTGGGGGTACGAGGGTCCCAACGTGCTCGGCAGCGGAGGTGGGAGTGGGGCATATGATGGTTGGAAGGAAGTCTGTACGGCGGGTGATTGTGGGACTTGAGAAGAAGGGTGACCCCCTCGGGAGGCGTGTGCAGAGGACGATGGGACCCAATGATTGTATTCATTTGGTCCTTGGGACTGAGCATACCCATTGGGCGCATGGGCTGGCCCAGTAGGAAGTGTCGGTGCGCGACCATGTTCTGGAGGTGTAGTACGACGCCAAGCCGGGTGAGAAATCTGATTGGTGAGCAATTTATCATAAAGTTTCACAGCTTGTGACAATTTTCCGTGCATTTCGGACAACATTTCTGCAATCAGAGAGCCACGAGAGCGAATTCAAGGGATTGGACACGATGGAATGAAGTAAAAACTTACGCTCTTTTCTCCCGGCATCGTCCAGACTCATCGCCAGCTTCGGTCTGAGCCCATTCGCCTTGTCGAACAGTTCACTAACGGCGGGATACCGTGACATGTCCCCTCCACCTTGGGATTGTACCTGTTCGATGGTCTGGCTGAATGTGAGGATGACATCCGATTCAAGAGGTTCAAGGTCATAGCTCGGAACCTTGGGTACAGATGGGGTGGGAGTGACAGTTGGTGGGTAGGAAGAAGGGTGGCCCATGCCTTCAGCGGACGCCATTTCCGTTGGTGCACTTGGCTTCGGCATGTTTGCCTCTCTCAGACTTGCCTCTATCGCAGCTCTCAAATATGGATCGTCTTCGTCATCAGCAATTGCGGTTTTGGGTGGTGCTGAATTGCGTCTGTCTTCATCGGGGTAGGTCGTACGGTCGACAGTGGGTGGTTCGGAGGCCTGGGAATATGACTGCGATTGGTAGGGAATATATCCAGGATGTTTGGTGGATGCAGAGGATGCGCCAACTTCCTGAAGGGAGAGTTGAATCGCACGTTGGAGCTCGGCATCGAAGACATCACGAGCGTTGCTGTTTCGGGGGCTGTACATGCTCGCGGAATGTCGATGGCCCTTGTCGCTGCTCAGAGTAAGTATGTATGGGAAGCATTAACATAATTCACATACATCCGCTCATTCTTGCGCAGAAGTTTTGAATGACAACTATCGCAAACTCTGATGGGCTGAGTAATACCAAAATGGGGAAGGGGAATCGATTTGGATGAGCACTGTTGGTCGAAAACCTGGCCGCAGTTGCGGCAGTGGTGTTTCCGGTTTGTGAACGTGAAGGGAGTTCGACAGCGTAGACAAACATCGGAGTCTATCCACTCTGGGGCAGTCGAGGTGTCGACCATGGCAGAGTTGGCGAGGGCAAGGTCCTTTGGAGGAAACTCGTAACCTGGATGGCCTGAGTAAACATCAATGATGAAGAGCAGCGAGCGTACCTTCATTCTTGAGGGTCTTGTAAACTTGACCCACGTAACTCAAAGACGGCTTTCCTTCGAACGCGAGAGCCCAGTTCTGGATGTGCTTGAGTACTTCTGCCTTTACAGCATGATTTAGAGCGGGGATCTTGAGGATGGAAACGAGGTTGTCGATGAACTCTCTAGAAGCTATTTCGGCCAAAAAGTGATCACCCCCGTTCTTGACGCATATGTCTGTAAGCTGGGGGCTGCGGATGAGGGAGGTGCGTCAAGGGAGGTGAGAAGGCACTTACACTTAGAGCGAGAATTTGTACGTTCGGGTTCTTGTGGTTGAGACGGCGCTTGAGGGCGCGCATGGCGTCCTTCGCAGGGGCCGACTTTGAGCGGATTTGGTCGCATATTTCAAGATTGAGCGCGACGTCCTCGGTGCCGGCTGGAATGAGCTCCGAGGTCGCCTTGTCTAAGGGAGGTCAGTGCTCGACGTCGGCGACGACGAAGACGGTGCTCACCGATGGCGTCGTCTATCTGAGACGTTCCCCAGAGCCAGCTAGTCAACGATGCCATCCTGCCTTGTCGTAGTACGCCTCGATAGCTGCTTGCGCACCGCCACTCCTGTGCCGTCCACACAACTCCGACAATCAATCTCCGACATAAACGGCATGCGTGTGCCGAGCGAGCCGGATGTCAAATTCGAATCAACCCCCTCACGTGCGGGTGCTTTTGCCATTTTTGGTGTTCTGAGTAACAAGGCGACTTGGGTGACTCGGAGCCGGCACACTCGTGAATTGTGTCGGAGTTGGAACGTGCGACTCATTCACAGCTTGTTCCCAAACAACCATCGTCGCTCGAGACCGGGTCAACACTGCTCCTTGTCGTGCGCCCCAACGATCACTACAAGGCGTCTTTTCGAGCGCCTGGCACCGTACAACACCAAAGGAACCTCATTCGCCTGTTTTTCCCTGGTTTTGTCTGCCCTTTTTTCGCCTTTTTGGTCACAGCAACAGCCCTACATCAAAGCCCAAAAAATCCTCTGCATTTCTCCTTTGCAAAGACGATTACGACCCTCGATTCGCGTTAATCCACGTCTTGGACCCTCTTTCCTCTTCTTTAATACATCCCTCACCGCTTGATACGGACGCGCGTTCAGTTTCTCCAGCTATCGCTTCTAGTCATGCTTGGTCACCAGTTCGCGTACTCGGCGGCTCCCATCCGCAAGGTCAAGGAAGTCCAATTTGGCATCCTTTCGCCAGAGGAAATCGTACGAGCCATTTCCCCAGTCATTCTTACCACAGACCCTCACTCGCTCTCCTATTCCACAGAAAGCTTATTCTGTAGCCAAGATCGAGCATCCAGAAGTCATGGATGAGACTACCCATAAGCCGAAGCTCGGTGGCTTGATGGATCCCCGTATGGGTACTATCGACAGAAACTTTAAATGCCAAACCTGCGGAGAGGGTATGTCTGAGTGTCCTGGCCACTTTGGCCACATAGAACTGGCCAGACCAGTCTTTCATCCCGGTTCGTCTTGTTCGCTGCCCCGAAACATTTAATGAACCTTTTCATTCCGTAAAGGTTTCATTGTCAAAGTGAAAAAGATTCTCGAATGCATATGTGTAAACTGTGGGAAACTTAAGGCCGATATCGTGAGTCGCATTTAACTCTACTCGTTTCGCACCCCACCTCCCAATTTTCTGGGGGCTCTCTCCGTAATCCACTGGAGAACCCCAAGCCCGCACTGCGTTAGTCCCTCGAGCTA
Source organism: Boletus reticulatus (assembly GCA_038093535.1). Lineage (NCBI taxonomy): Eukaryota > Fungi > Basidiomycota > Agaricomycetes > Boletales > Boletaceae > Boletus > Boletus reticulatus. The sequence goes on from JBBPSJ010000004.1 coordinate 652,975, forward strand.
TCGAGGCGTTTGGCCTGCTGTGGCGTGGCTAACGCGCGTTTTCGGTCGCTTGATCGCCGCGTGAGCCATTGCAAGCGCCCAGTATTGGTTGGACACGATGTGCGTGGTGAAATGGGGCGCTGAACGAGGAGTGCGAGAATGAAACGGTGACCACTATCAGTGTGCTGACGGCATGCTTTGTGGTCCCGACTCTTCTGCTTCTCTCTTGCCTGTGACGCAAGTGAGAGAGTGGCATCCTACGGCCTAGCATATACACCAATGTTGTGCTTGTCCGCTGCCTCCTTGTGACGCTTTTTTTCATGTAGTAGTAACCCTTTTGTGCATGTCGCATCTTTCTTCCGAACATGATTACTGACGTTTTTACCCCTCCACTTGCAATTTCTGTCTCGATTCTCCTTCGATATGATGTGCGTTTATCAGTCCGACCCAAATTTTGCCGACAAAATACGACATGTTCGCGATCCTAAAGCCCGAATGGCCGTTGTCTGGACGCATTGCAAGACGAAAATGGTTTGCGAAACTGATGAACCCAAAGAGGAGGGTGCTGAAGGGGATGCCGAAGAGCCCAAGAAAGGGCATGGTGGTTGCGGTCACATCCAACCACTGATCCGAAAGGAGGGTCTCAAGCTATTCGTCCAGTATAAGCGACCCAAGGACGAAGATGAGGTTCGTATAAGTAACGCAATGCGTTAAGGGCTGACCTTTCTAAACGTTCGACCACTTGCGTATATATAGGACGTCAAGTCGCTGCAGCCAGACAAAAGGCTATTCACACCGTCCGAGGTGTACACCACGTTCAAAAAGATGTCTGATTCGGATTTACACTTGATTGGACTCTCGGACGAATATGCGCGGCCTGAGTGGATGATTTTGACCGTGATGCCCGTACCCCCGCCTCCTGTCCGCCCGAGTATAGCTGTGGATGGAGGTGCAATGAGGAGTGAAGACGATTTGACCTACAAGCTCGGAGATATCATCAAAGCTTCTGCAAATGTTCGACGATGCGAACAGGAGGGAGCTCCAGCACACGTTATCACGGAATTTGAGCAACTGTTGCAGGTGAGCTCAACGAACAGTTTATGTTCGCGTCCCACTGCTGACGCAGCTACTTATGCGACGGAAGTTCCACGTTGCGACGTACATGGACAACGATATAGCCGGCATTCCACAAGCTTTGCAGAAGAGTGGCCGTCCGGTGAAAGCCATTCGTGCGCGTCTCAAAGGAAAGGAAGGCCGTCTCCGTGGTAACCTGATGGGGAAGCGTGTGGACTTTTCCGCACGAACAGTCATCACTGGTGATCCAAATTTGGAACTGGATGAAGTCGGTGTCCCGAGAAGCATCGCGATGAATCTGACGTATCCTGAGCGAGGTACGTGCGATGATGCTGACGTGGCAATGTTCAAAAATAGATTGATGCTTTTGGGACCTAGTGACGCCGTATAACATTGCTTACCTCCAGGAGCTTGTACGGAACGGTCCTTCAACGTATCCTGGAGCCAGATACGTTGTTCGCGATACTGGAGAACGTATAGACCTGCGATACAACAAGCGTGCGGATGCTTTCCTTCAGTATGGGTGGATTGTCGAGAGGCATCTCAAGGATGGAGAGTAAGTCATCGTTATCTCGTCTTGAGGGTGCGCGTTAACTTGCTGAACCGCGATTAGTTTCGTCCTCTTTAATCGACAACCCAGTTTGCACAAGATGAGTATGATGAGCCATCGGGTAAAGTTGATGCCATATTCTAGTACGTTATATTACCTTCTTGCTCCGACTTGACTGACGACTGGATATGCAGCATTCCGTTTAAATTTATCTGTTACGCCACCTTACAATGCCGATTTTGACGGTGATGAGATGAACATGCAGTACGTCATTCTGACTTAATTCAACTGTTTGCTTGACTTAGTGGGTACTCTAGCATACCCCAGTCTGAAGAAACTCGTGCCGAGTTGAGCCAGATTGCATGGGTTCCACGTCAGGTCAGTTAATTGTTCTAGCTTTACCTTGGGAGTTTCGTACGAAATTTCCGCAGATCATATCCCCGCAAGCGAACAAACCCGTTATGGGTATCGTGCAGGACACGCTGTGCGGTATCCGCAAGTTTACCCTGCGAGACACATTCTTGGACTGGAATCATGTCCAGAACATCCTTCTTTGGCTCCCTGATTGGGATGGCAATGTCCCCACTCCTGCGATCATCAAGCCGAAACCCCTTTGGACTGGAAAACAAATCCTGAGCATGGTCATCCCCCGTGGCATCAACATTCACCGCGCACCCGATCCCAAGTCATGGAATCCTGTCTTCGACGACGGCATGATGGTGGACAATGGTGAAATCCTTTTCGGAATCGTGGACAAAAAGACCGTCGGTGCAACACAGGGTGGTCTCATTCATGTCGTCTTCCGCGAGAAGGGTCCAGAGGCCACGCGAACGGTATTTACGGGGATCCAAATGGTCGTCAACTTCTGGCTATTCCACAATGGTTTCAGTATCGGCATTGGTGACACGATCGCAGGCCCCAAGGTCATGAGCTACATCACTCAACGTATCGGGGAGAAGAAGCAGCAAGTTGCGGAGATCATCGACGACGCTTACCATGACCGGCTCAAGCCCATGCCAGGGATGACTATTCGAGAGTCATTCGAGAGCAAGGTTGAGCGAGAGCTGAACCGCGCTCGTGATGACTCGGGTCAATACGCTCAAAAGAATCTGAAGGAAGACAACAACGTCAAGCAGATGGTCACCGCTGGGTCGAAAGGTTCCTACATCAATATCTCTCAGATGTCGGTTTGTGTGGGGCAGCAGAGTGTGGAAGGGCGCCGTATACCGTTTGGGTTCCGCCATCGGACGCTACCGCATTTTACGAAGGACGACTTCAGCCCCGAGGCAAGAGGGTTCGTGGAGAACTCCTACCTGAGAGGGCTGACGCCTCAAGAGTACTTCTTTCACGCCATGGCTGGTCGAGAGGGATTGATAGATACGGCCGTCAAGACAGCCGAGACAGGTTATATCCAACGGCGTCTCGTCAAGGCGTTAGAGGATGTCATGGTTTGTTACGATGGTACCGTGCGGAACTCCCTTGGAGATCTCATTCAATTCATCTATGGTGAGGATGGGATGGACGGCGCGTTCATCGAGCGGCAGAAGATCGACACGTTTGGGATGTCGGACAGGGAGTTCGAGCACAACTACCGAGTGGACGTGACGGATAAAGAAGGAGGTTTTTTGCCAGGTGTTTTGCAGATCGGCATCGATGACAGCTCGCTGGAGTTGCAGGCCAAGCTGGATGAAGAATACGCGCGGCTCGTAGAAGACCGCCGTGGCTTGCGAGGATTCATTTTCCCCCGCTCTGACGGTCTCACGCCTCACTACCTCCCTGTCAATTTGCAGCGTATCATTCAAAACGCCACCCAAATCTTCCATATCGATAGGCGAAAACCCAGTGACCTCGAGCCTGCATACATCGTCGACGCCGTACATCAGCTCACGGAGCGACTCCTGACTATCCCTGGGGATGACCCACTGAGCAAAGAAGTACAAATCAATTCCTCGCTCACCTTCCGCATGCACGTACGTGCTACGCTAGCGACGCGACGTGTTCTGGAGCAGTACCACCTGGATCGGGAGGCGTTTGAATGGGTTCTAGGAGAGATCGAAGCAAAGTTCAACCAGTCGCTCGTGAACCCCGGCGAGATGTGCGGTACGCTTGCTGCGCAGTCCATCGGTGAACCGGCTACCCAGATGACATTGAACACTTTCCACTATGCTGGTGTTTCCAGCAAAAACGTTACCCTCGGTGTGCCACGTCTGAAAGAGATCATCAATGTTGCTACCAACATCAAGACGCCGTCGCTCTCAGTCTACCTGGCGCCGGAACTCGCGGAGAGTAGCACCTTGGCGAAGAATGTCGAACAAGAGTTGGCGTATACGTCGCTCCGAACCGTCACTGCTGCCGTCGAAATCTGGTATGACCCTGATCCTACGTCGACCATCATCGAGGAAGATTCCGTATTCGTCGAGTCGTTCTTCGCGATTCCGGATGAAGAAATAGAGTCAAAGCTGCACCTTCAGTCCCCATGGCTTCTCCGGTTGGTGCTCGACCGTGCACGGATGATTGACAGAAAATTGACGATGGCGTATGTCGCCGGTCGGATTGCGGAGAGCTTCAAGACAGATTTGTTCGTCATCTGGAGCGAAGACAACTCCGAGAAGCTCGTCATCCGGTGTCGTGTCCTTGGTGGGGCGGACAAGGACGAGGACGGAATGGGGTCAATTGAAGAAGATATATTCCTTCGCCAGCTGGAGAACACGATGCTCAATTCCGTCAATCTTCGCGGAGTGCCTAGTATTCGCCGGGTCTTCTTGCAGGAGCATGACAAGGTGTTCCACAATGAAGAGGGTTCCATCAAGACAAAAAAGGAGTGGATGCTGGAGACGGACGGCGTCAACCTCAAAACGGTCATGACCATCGACGGCGTCGACTTCACGCGGACGTATTCGAACAGCTGCGTGGAGGTGTTCAATGTGTTGGGCATCGAGGCCGCCCGCGCAGCTATCATGAGAGAGTTACGTGGTGTCATTGAATTTGACGGTTCGTATGTGAACTACCGACATCTTGCGCTACTCTGCGACCTCATGACACACCGTGGCACACTAATGGCTATCACTCGCCACGGTATTAACCGTGCTGATACGGGAGCTCTCATGCGATGTTCGTTCGAGGAAACGGTGGAAATCTTAATGGAAGCTGCGGCCGTTGGAGAGAAGGATGACTGCCACGGTATTGCAGAGAACGTAATGTTTGGGCAGTTGGCACCAATGGGGACTGGCGCTTTCGATGTTGCGCTGGACATCGATATGCTCAAGGACGCTATCGTCGATCACCGCCTCCCGGTTCAAAACATGCTCGCAGCCCACGCGGACGGCGGTATAACACCAGGACAAGTGGCGATGACGCCATACGATACTAACTCCCCTGCATGGTCCGAGACCGCGTTTAAAGGCGAGTCGGCCGCATTCTCACCGCTCGCTGTCCAAGGTGGTGAAGATGCCGCAAGTTTCTCCTTCCTTGGGTACGGGCAGAGCCCACTTGGTGCGGGTGGAATGTCGCCTGCCGGACCAGGTTATAGTCCCAGCTCTCCGAATGCATACTCCCCCACATCACCCTATGTTCCCCAGTCGCCGTTTGGTGGTGCCACATCACCCTTCGGGACATCGCCGTATGCATCGTCGCCGTTCTATGACCGAGGCAGGGCTCCAACGTCACCGACATACTCCCCGACATCCCCTGCGTTAAATTTGACATCGCCGGGATACTCTCCCACGAGTCCGAGATATTCGCCTACGTCACCGTCATTCTCGCCAACGTCGCCTCGGTATAGCCCTCAGTCTCCATCGTTCAGCCCAACGTCACCGCGGTACTCACCGACGAGTCCGTCATTCAGTCCTGCGTCCCCGAGATGTAAGTGTCTTTGTTTCGTCTGTCTGGCAAAGTTGAAGTTTCCTGACATGTCTATAGATTCACCAAGTATGCATGTTTGCCGTCCTGTTAATTGCGTACCACTGACACTTCTAAACCCGTATTACTGTCGTTGCAGCTTGTACGTCCTCTTGTCATTTGTTAGATTTCGACGCTGATGACCTTGGTAGCCCCGGCTCACATATCTCCTTCTTCACCAAAGTACTCTCCCACCTCCCCGACATCACCCTCGTCACCTAAATACTGTAAGTATCCATTTTCTCGAATAGTTAACCTACCCACACTTTCACAGCCCCCACCTCTCCCACGTATTCCCCAGCTTGTGAGTTCCTCCTCGTGGCCTGACCTCCCCTTTTACTGATCTACCTGGACCACTAGCTCCGGCGTACTGTGAGTATTTAATTGTATTTTTACTTGGGCTACTGACTGTCACCTCCGCCAGCTCCGGTGTCCCCAGCCTACAGCCCGACGTCACCACAGTGGTCGCCTTCCAGTCCCGCCCAAAACGGATCTACTGCTCGGTCTCATTCCTACAGTACATCGCCTTCCTGGGAGTAAATTCCTTACACTCACACCTTGTTGATTTGTTGTCGGGTGCTGGCTCATGTCGTCTCGGTTTGTTCCCGTGTCGTCATTGCTGGAGATGCCGCAACTGACACTCGGGATGTTGGGATGTCATGGTATCTAGCACCTAGTCTTGCCTTGTTTTGTGGTCTTTGATTCCATGTTTTTGCCTTTTATTTTTCGTGTCGCAATCCCATGTAGAATAACACAGTTTTTACTATACGAGCTAAATTTCCATAGTTGGGGTGCGAAATAACAACCCAATTTCAAACCCGTCTACTTGCTTCTGTTGTACTGCTACCACAAGTACATCGTACTAGGCTACAGCTAATCCTATCCTTCATGGAGACGTCTTCTACATCTCGTCCTCCAGGCTCAGGGCAGTCACGCTCGATAACGACGCGTCCAGGTACTGCTCGCCCCCAGACCGCCGCGTCGACAAGACACGAAGGTAGCTACGTGATCGCTCTCCTTGAAAGTCGCGGAGTCGCGCACGAAGTGGGCATCGCGGCAATGGACAGAGACACTGGACGGATCATGCTCGTCCAGGTAGGTTTAGAGTTCCGTCTCTCCAAGAGTTGTCCCTCCATCTCCCCACCCCTCGTTGGCTGGGATTGTCTTTCTAAAGCTTGCAGATTGCCCGACGTACGTCAAGACCCTGCATCAGATGCACCTTCATTATCCCTCGCTTGTTCTTGTCCCTGATACATTCATCGCTGCCACGGATGCAACGCTGGCATCCGCCGCAAAGAAACCACCAACCACGTCCTTGTTGGTACAGTTCATTATGGAGGAGTTTCCCAATATCCCTGTAGAACCAGTCGCACGGAAGTACTGGAACGACGGGGCAGGTATGTCCATTGCGCGTCAATCTGTCATTTGTTCGTAACCCGTGGTAGGAATGGACTTTATCACGCAATTATGCGTCGAAAATGACGAACGGGCTGCTACCCTCGTCTCTGCGTCAGACAAGTGCTGCATATATGCATCATAGATCTGTACCCTGCACTGATATTGACGCACGATAGATACTACGCACTTTCTGCGACGTGTGCACTGTTCAAGTACTGTGAAAGTCGCTTGAACACCCGTTTTTCGTCTGGTTCCCTTCGCATACGCTATGCATCCGTCGAGGGTACGATGTTGATTGACCCCGAGACGGCGAAAAATCTCGAACTCGTCAAGAATGTTATGCACAAGAAATCATCACACACGCTCTTTGGGTAAAACATTCCGCCTGGTGCTTTACTAATTGAATCTTTATGAGAACAGAGTTCTTAATCACACGTATACTGCAATGGCTTCTCGCTTATTGCGCACGAACATCTTGGCGCCGTTGACTGGTACCTAAGATCTCTCGGTGACTATCGGTTGGACAATGATCGATGACATTTCAATATTTCAGGTATTGATGCTATCAACGCCCGTCTTGATGTTATAGCAGGCGTGTCAACAGTTCGTTATCCTGCATTATTGTCCTAACTTTATATGCAGAGCTGGTTCAAAATGAAGATCGATTCTCTCAGATACGAGATGCACTCAAGTACCTCAACAAACTAGATTTTGACAAATTGATATCATCAGTCAGACGAGCCACTCCTTACCTCTGACAGTAGTTCAAACCCAAAACTATTTAGCTTGCAACACTCGAAGTTCGCCCATCGAATTCGGCCAAGTTTGCGTCTACTCGGGTTTCTCAGATGCTCTCTCTTCAGGTTATCATTCGAAACTTACCTTACCTTCAAAAAGCATTAGCAAATAGCAAATCTCAGCTGTTACAAGTCATACATGAGGTATATCAAGGCGATCTCTATTCCAACATCATTTTTACTCCATGAACCCTTCAGATGATCTCGGACAACCGTCTTGCGCTTATCGGAGACCTTATTACGGACAATTTGAATGACGCAGTCGGTCCCAGCAAGGTTCGCATTAATGGAGCGCCGCCTCCCTCGCTCACGGACTGATTCCATTCAGGGTGGTCTTGCGGTTGTCAACGCTAGAGTATATGCGGTGAAGGTGAGACGCTCCACGCTTGCTCTCGACGAACTGCAGACACCCATAGTGCAGGCCAACCGTAATCGTCTCCTCGATGTTGCGCGGGAAACTTTCAAAGAGAATGTTGGAGATATATACCAGCTGAACTCCGCATTGTCAGAGAAGCACGGATTACCGATCACGCTCGTCTACCAAGAAAGTGGTTTTGTCTTTGCGTTGAAGAAAGATGAGTTGGAAGGAGAGCTTCCCAAAGGTTTTCTGAATATTTCGGCGCAAAAAGGGAGATGGATATTTTCAAGCATGGAATTGGTGTGTAATGACCTGCCCTGCGCTGAGTGTGACATTCATGCGAGCAATTTTCAGAAGAAATTGAATGCGCGGATGAAGGACGCGCTAGATGAGACACTGATTCTCAGCGATAAGTAAGCATATGTATGTACATACATGGACGTATTGACCGACTTCGTCAGAATCATTCAAGAGTTGCTAGTTGAAGTATTGTCGCACTCCGGTGCTCTATACACTGCATCTGAAGCGGTAGGTACCTTTCCCTCGTCATATCAATGTTCCTTACTCCGGCAGGTGGCCTTGATTGATCTCCTTTGGTCGTTCGCACACACTTCTATAAGTAAGTATCGACTCTTAATGTGCGAGGCAATGTTGATCCTTGTAGTAAGAAACTATGGTAATTACTGCACTGCTGTTACAAGTCATATGGGCTCAAGAACTTGTATGACCGCGTAGTCCGACCAGAGTTTACAGGCACTCTCGCGGTGAAATCGGGCCGACACCCGATTCTGGAAACTGTCCATGCTGCTGGAACATTGGTTGCGAATGACATATACTGTTGTGATGCATCTCACTTCCAGATCATCCAGGGCCCAAAGTGAGTATGTCCCACTGCGAGAGAGAATAACTCATTGTTTTATCGCTAGCATGTCCGGTATGCAAAATTGGCAAAGGAAACTTGAATACCTTCCTCACGTGTAGTCAGGAAAAAGTACCTATCTCCGTCAGACGGGTCTCCTGGTCGTCGTGGCGATGTGTGGTTGTTTCGTCCCCGCTGACTATGCAAGCTTCCGGTGAGTGGGTCATCCTATCTAAGGTCCCAAACTCACCCACTTGCTCAGCATCCATGACGCCCTTTTATCCCGTTTGTCCAATGATGACGACATGGAGAAAAACCTGAGTACGTTTGCAAACGAGATAACTTCCTCGGCAATGATATTAGGAAAGTGTCCCTCCTTTTTTTCAGATTTCGGACTTACCGCTGGAATAGGCCTCGCAACACCCCAAACACTCGTCCTAATGGACGAGCTGGGCCGTGGAACTTCTCCTTCCGAGGGTGCTGGAATTGCACACGCCATTGCAGAAGAACTCATAAGGATCAAGGTGGGTGTAGGGTTGGCGTCCGACTGTGCTGACTCCTTGCGTTTAGTGCTTCGTGTTGTTTGCGACGTTCGTTCCTTCTTCTTTAAATACCATTGTTGTTTCACATTTCTACTTAGCCACTTCCATGAGTTGTCGACAACGCTCTCCCGGCAACCCTCGGTAGTGAAGTAAGAGCTGATTTTGGATACGAGCCTACCGCATGATCATCTGAGCTCCTTTTTAGCCTACATCTTTCTGTCCAGGTCAGTAAGTCTTATCTTTCCAACCGTCGTTGTGGGAAATACTCTGCTAGCGTACACGGAAATCTTCTTCTAGTCTTGGCATAGTATTCAAGTACAAGTGGGTGACGCCCTTCGTGCAATTTTCTTATTGTATCACGACTAATGCATGCAGAATAATGGACGGTCTTCCCGAAGACCTGGATCACTATGGTTGGCTCTCGTGCCTCAAGGATAACATGCTATTCCAATAGTAACTTATAGGCCTCGAACTCGCTCGACTTGCCGATCTGCCTAGCGATCTTATAGTAGAAGGCAGGAGAGTGGCAGATGTCCTGGCGGGCCTGCACGCCCGAAGGGAAGAAGAAAGTCAAACAACTATCGTGGCAACGCGACGCCGTGCCGTCGTGACGGTGTGTCTTGTATCTGGTTTCTCGCGCTGCTTAACCGAGCATCCGCGGGTACTCAAGCTTCGGTCGCAACTCACGCAAGCCTTGGACCACTCCACGCTCCCTGAAGAGGAACTGGTGGCATATCTCGCTCGGTTTCAGAAGGACCTTATTCAAGTTTTCCACGAGACATCTTGATGAATTCAAATTCGACCCACTGTATCTGCGCACTTATTCCGTATACATGTACCTTTTTGGGCGAACAGTGGAAAATATGATCAATCACACGCTAACGTTGTACTCAGGGATTACGACAGTCCTCCGGTTATCTATCATCCCACATTCCACCGGCCAAATTTACTTATAGGCCCTAGCTAATATACAGCGTGTCCTCAGACACGCCCCAATTCGGTAGCTCGGGTCCATATTTATCCATTGTGGAATGGGCTGCTAGTCCTATCTCTCTCGAGCTATCTCTTCTTCAAGTTGCACCCTGGCATTCCCTTCTTCGAGCGACTGGGGCAATTAGACTATGGGCAACTGTATTTCACGTTTCCAACTCGTTCAGAGTACCGGTGAAGGCCATTCTAAGAAATTTGGTTATGCTTCAGGACTTCCTTCATGCCCTGTGCTCCCCATTCAAGAACCAACGCAATCATTCTGGACCTTTCCGCCGTCTTCCATATCTACTCATGTCTCTAGTGACCACTTCCCTACTTATGCAGACGTCGGTGAGCACTCTTTATCTCTCGGAGGGCTTCTATATGCATGCTCACTCGCGTGCCGCGTCGTAGTCATCATTGGATCTGGAATATCTGGTGCATCGTTTGCCAGGACTTTGCTTAGCTTGGATGACAACAGTGACCCATTGAGTGTTGTCATGTTGGAGGCACAGGAGACATGTTCGGGGGCGACGGGCAGGTGGGTGAGAGTATGACCGTCGTGCAACCACACTGAATAAAAGGACGTAAACACAGGAACGGAGGGCACATTAACCCGCCCATATACCACGATTATGAGGACTTGAAACGCAGTCTTGGCAATGCTGCGGCTCAGCAGATCATGCGCTTCCGGCTTGCGCACCTGGACGTGTTACTGGAAACTGCGAAAGCAGAGGCTGACGGCGCCGACTGCAGGGAAGTGGAATCTGTGGATGTTTTCTTTGACGATACCGTTTTTGCGGAGGCAAAGCGAAAACTGAGGGTTTTCGAGGAAGATATGTCTGAAGAAGCTAGCACAAATCGTGTCTGGGAAGGGGAAGATGCTCGAAAGGTGTGTGGGGTACCTGTATACCAAGGCGATAATATGCCCGTTCTGAGCGGTGTCATTGGCAGAGATATAACCTTTCGGCTTTTGCCGTTGGGTGCATCACGACGCGTGCGGGTGCCGTGCATCCTTATCGTTTCGTCACAGACATTCTTTCTCGGCTCCTAGAGGAATACCCTGAAGAGTGAGTTGTTCGAAGGTGTTCCTAGTTGCAAGGTTCACAGACCTTACTTCTGATCAACTAAATCAGGTTCCAACTCTTCACAAATACACCATGCATGTCAGTCACCGAACCCTCTTCCACAAACCCGTTTTATTCCTTGATCACATCCCGTGGCGAATTGTCCACCTCCCACGTTGTCCACCTTACAAATGCGTACGTCGGCGGGCTTGTCCCAGGCCTTGCAGATGTCGTGTACGGAGTTCGAGAGACGATGAGCGCACAACGACCTGGAAGGGCTCTCCAGTTTCGATCACATGGGGACCGCGACGCACAGAAGAACCACGGGAAGCGATCCTACATCTTTTTTGATAGCCCCGAACAAAAGGGCTTTGACTATTTGACACAAATCCCAGACGGAGAGCACGAACTCATGTTTGGTGGAGGGCGCGAGGCGCCGCCTGAAACCGATGCGAAGAACGGACGCGCACTGGCACCGAGAGGTCTGTATGATGTGCACAGTGCGGCGCACGTATCAGGGGCACTCCCTATCTATTTTGGGGCCACCAACTGGGGCGCTGAAGCGGTCTCTGCCGTCGAATCTTTAGCGAGTGGTGTCCAGGACGTTCAGCGACGGGTCCGAAATCCGTGGGCTGCTGGAAGAGTGAAGGCTATTTGGAGTGGGGTACTGAGTGTTTCCGTCGATGAATTCCCTTGGGTGGGTCGAATCCCGAGCGCCATCTCGGGTCGGCGATCGCCTACAACAGGAGTGACAATATCGGAAAAGGGAAAGAGGGCCAGGATGGCAGATCCAGGGGAGTGGATCGCGGCGGGGTACTCTGGCGAGGGAATGGTTCACGCATGGTTGTGTGCGCGAGCACTCGCGCTGATGGTGTTGAGGCTTGACACCGTCGAGGACGTGGAAGTCGAGGGGTTATACGGCACGGGGCAGACAGTGAACGAGTGGCTTCCTGCGTGTTACCGAATCACTGTGGCGCGATTGAGAAATGCACGCAGGGAGCGGAAAGGGTTGAAAAGTGGGGGAGAAACCGCTATACGTGGTGGAGTGGGAAAGATGAAGATATACCAGGGTGTTTGAACGGTTTGGATTGGTCCTCGATTACTTTCCTGCTCGACCTTGGAGCGCTGAATGCTTGTACAGATAACTTGGATATGCTGACTCGGATTTACTTCTACCCACGCAGTAATAATATTGGCCGCAGACGAAAACGAAAAGTTCAAATGGCGCAGCTCGGAGGCATGAGTACTTGTAAGATCTTCGGACAAGCGACGAAAACGGAAGGCCTCGCCACCACTCGTTCCATGCCCATCCACTCCTCGACCTAGCGCACAGAGCGTCCAAAGTCGTAGTCATAATGCGGTTCGAAACTGCAGTTTCAAGCCCGGGAACGCAGCGGACAGTCTAAAGATTATACTTGGTTCATGCAAGTGCGACTCGTGAGAAACGAGGTGAAGCGTCACTTGCTCATGTCTTGTAATGGCATGCCTGGTTAGAATAAGGACGAGTACGCAAAAGCATATTGATGGCGCATTACGGCTCGGAGTGCGCACAACACCAGGGGAAGTGGGGGTTAACCGGGGTTGAATCGCCGCTCGGGCTTTCGCCGAGTCTCAACGTCTGAACTCCGGAGAGGGTCTTTTTCAACACCGTACCTTCACCTCCCCTTGTCTGGATTGCCTTGTTCCAGCTCTCTGCCGTTGCCATGTGCGGTCCGCTGATCTCAGCTGATGAGGTGCGTTTTCGGTTTGGCAGCTAAGTAAACGGCACAGTCGAAAAGGCCATAATGCAACACGTTTGGGCTGCAAAACCTGGTTTGCACTGAGCATTTTACCTGCAATGAGCATGTCCGAGGCTTGCTTCGTATGGCAATAGATTTTGACACCCAAAATCATGCATTGCGTCCTTTTCTACTGTAGACTGCAGTGTAAAGCATTCCCAAGCTTTGTTCTGCAGCCATTTGAGGTTGGCCCTGATGGTAGACGTCATGTTATGGTCATGAGTCCTATGGAATAGAAGGTCAGCTCTCGTGGGCTTTGCAGTGGAGTCTACATACATGGGCGCTCGTCGTTCAAAGGTGAGAATGAGCCCGGTTGGTCACCCATTCTTTGATCCAATTCGTCCGCTCCGATAAGTCCTTCATGTCCTCCCCAATCTCGCGGTATGGGATCCCGAGATCCGCGAGCACTGCGCGAAAGACATGGAAAGAATGTGCGTGCTGATCCAAGCTGCGCACCCCGTCATCGACGACCCACTCCGGTACCGGTTTAAGGAGAAGGAACTTGGCTTTTCGATAACGTTTCAATGTGCGTTGGAAGGTGGGGTGTTCCACCAACAGGTTTTTCTTGAGTCGTGCCTGATGTTCGTCATTCGCTGTCAGGACAGCGTATACAATCGGGTCCACGCCCGACCTGTCGCTAAGGATCAGAGTTTCGCCTGTGCTTCTCGCCCTCTCGCAGACCTCCTCCTCTCTCTCTATTTGCGTGAGCATGATGGCGCTCTGCATTTCTATTCTGCCCACGTCTTCCCTCGTAAAGCCTCGCCGTTTCATGATTTGACGTGCCACTTCCGTGATATAACACCACGAGCGTAGTTTCAGGGAGTGCGCAACTGCATTGCAGAGCGTTGTCTTTCCAGTGGAGGCTGGCCCAACTACGTACAGTTCAGTGTAGTCGGGCATTGCGTGGTTCTTGGCAGGTGGGAACAAAGCTAGTGGGCACTTCCTTGTTTGCGCCTTCCTACTAAAAACGCCAAGCGTTCAGCAATTCGACTTCTACATCTTTCCATCTAACCTCGACCATCTCCCCGGCGCGACACGCTTTCCCGCAGAACGTCCAAACAGCCGGTCTCCATGCATATCCTTCTTCAAAATCCAACTCAGGACCAGGAATCATGGCGCTTCACTGTTCCAAATAACCATCTTGCCCCACCCAGAAGGCGAAACGAAAAGAACATTTATGGCAAGTTCATCAAGTTCACTGCGGATGCGATCACTCTGGAAATTTCTCAGTTTCCGAGTAGTCGCATCCTTCGAAGCGATGATCCATCGCAATTCCTCCTCGTCTCCTTCGAAAAATTGCGTTTTCCAGAAGGCGGTCTTCGAGTCACCGCAGACTATATCACTCGGATGATGAAAGCTGGCGTATTTATCAATGGTGTTCAGTATAGATTTTACCATCACAGTAACAGCCAACTGGTGAGTGATCTGTTGATGATCCCCACCTTGCAGATCCTTACGGTTTCTACAGCGGAGCAGGACATGTTTCATGCGTGCGGCGAACAATGATGTCGAGCTCGACGACAGGATCTACAGATTAGGCGATTTTGGAAGAATAATGAATGCGGCAAAACGTAACCCCTTTCGCTGCTCCAGATTTATGTCTGACCACTACATTTAGGGGCTAAACGTATCGGTCTCCTCTTCTCCGCGGCAGAGCTCGATATCCAATTAGATCCCAAATGGACAACCGACATTGAGGACATCGAGAATGCCGACACCATCTTCTCTGATGGGTGTGGGCTAATGTCAAAGCATTGGGCTATCCAAGTTAGCAAGGCTAAAAAAATCATATTTCGCAATCAACGCTATGTCCCATGCGTTCTCCAAATCCGGTACACAGTCTTCGTTCCGCGTAAGTAGGGTCTACTTA
Organism: Boletus reticulatus; assembly: GCA_038093535.1. Taxonomy (NCBI): domain Eukaryota; kingdom Fungi; phylum Basidiomycota; class Agaricomycetes; order Boletales; family Boletaceae; genus Boletus; species Boletus reticulatus. Next base: position 668,113 of record JBBPSJ010000004.1, read on the forward strand.
CGTTCTTTAGGTACTTGGGGTACAAGGGAGTCCTCATGTTGCATCCAGATATGGACAAGGAGAAAAAGTACCTTGCCAAGTTTCGGAAGAGCATGAAGAAGTTCACGACAACGCAAGACCATTCATTCTCTGTCGTGGGGTACTCGAAACCTTACGCCTTTGGGCGTTTGAACAATGACATCATCGTTCTTCTCTCTAGTCTCGGTGTTACCAACGAAAAGCTGATGGCGAAACAAGAAACATACTTTCGGTGGATCGAGGAAGCATCCACTGACGTGGCAAAGGCGGTCGATTTTGCTTCTTGTCTTGAACAGTATGACGTTGCAGAACGTGTCCTTCTAAACGGTCTGGACGATCCTACTGTCAGTGCTCAAATACGAAGAGTGCAGATGGCAGAAGTATCCCAGTTCTTGAAGAACGAAAGACCTAGGGCGAGGATGATCATTCATAGGTCGCGTCTCCTCTACGGAGTTTGTGATCCTTTCAAGGTTCTTAAAGAGGGCCAAGTCCATATTCGGATCACTTCGCAAAAAGGTGCCACGACACCGATTAATGGCGATGTCCTTGTCGTCAGAAATCCATGTCTTCATCCGGGTATGTTAACATGTATTTGACATGGATTATCCACCTGAACGCTCTGCAGGTGATTGTCTGAAGCTCCGTGCTGTTTCACATCCCAGTTTGGATCACCTTGTCGACTGCATTGTTTTTGCTTCTGATGCGAAACCAAAACATCAGGCTGCGCCAGCGATGAGCAGTGGGGGTGACTTGGACGGTGTGGCTATTCAGGCAAAGGTCCATGACTTCTGACTAATGTCGGTTCTAGGTGACAAGTTCTTTGTATGCTGGGACCCAGATATTGTTCCTCCCCGTGTTCACGAGGCGAGTACTACGAGCTGGCTGTTTGGTTGAACTCAAGATTGAAGTGTAGTTTGTCATCTAGTCCTACGACTATCCACCCAATAAGGAACGTCCAGGCGGGAACGTCACGAGACAAGATCTTGCCACCCACTTTGCTATGTATAACAAGTAAGTCTCTTCATCGCGCTCTACTCAGCAACAACCTGGTGACCAATGAACAGTGTTGGCCTCGCTCAAATTACCAAGCTACACCAGCAATGGATTCGTGGCAGTCCGAAGGGAGCGATGAGTCCCGAATGCCAAGAACTCAATGCACTTCACTCACGATCGGTAGACGGAGCGAAGGTTAGAATTCCAGAGAGGCTACGCAAGCCACCGGCGAAGGATGGCCCGTTTATTTTGGACATCCTCGCAGATGCTGCTGAAAAATTCCGCACTCGCTTCACCACAAGGGTTGCCAATGAGCTTGATCCTGCCACGACCTCCCCAGAAGACGCTGAAGACGTTCTTGCTCAGCTTTTCAAGAACAAACCAGAGGCCGTCTCGGAGTACGAGTTATTCAGCATGGCAGTCGCTTTCGCGCGAAAGTATTCCATTAATCTGTTTGAGCTGAAGCGTTACCTAGCACACCTTGACTTTAGCGCCCTCACTGCTCATGAGAAGCACGCTATCAGCACTACGTTGGGACTATCTCCAACTGAACACTGGCGAATGTGGAATTGCCTCTTGACTTCAGACATTCTCTCGATGCGTGACCTTCAACAACGTCAACTCGATCGACCCTTGTCAATGCAGCGGTTGTACTCTTCAGCAGAGAAATCGACCGCAACGTTTTTCCAATACCTACGGATAGCATTCGAGCAGTATACGCGAAAGTTGCTTATTCTCAAAGTGCGTTATCCTTGACGAAGGGATGCTTAATAACATATATTTGTTCTCAGACAGACGATCGGTTCGCAGTGGGAATCTTTATCAAAGGAGTGATACTTTGGGATGAGGATCCAGAAGTCGATGAAAACGTCGTCGTGTGCTCCTTCATGCCCAAGGCCACTGAATCCATGTCGGTATATCGCCCTTGTACGGCTGGATACAGGCTGCATTGCAGCGATGGCAATTTCCAGCTCTACGACAAGCATATGGCTAATACCTTTGTCTTCATATCGCGCTCTCCCGAGACCGGTAGGGACGTCATTACGAGCATTGCCTTGCAAAAAATATCCAAACGTATTGGGCAGGTGTGTGACGCTTTTTGGCTGAATCGCGCATCGTAACTTGGACGTCGTTTAGCAACTGGGTCGGTTGAACAAGGCACCAGTGACCTCGATAGAGATACATGTTATTTCTAATCGAGACAGGGTTGCTCATCAACTATTCGACATGTATCTGGAGCAGTGAGTTGTAAGACATACTCTTGATCGCCCTCTCTGATGAAGCGCGCCATCAGTGTACAGACCGAGGAGTACGTCCGTCGCTTTGCCCGAGAGTTGATTCCATACAACGTCAAGTCTGTCCGGGACGCCGATTGGTCTGCTCACCCCGAATGGATGAAGGGCCTATTCGTACCCAGGATTTCGGAGGAGATGGTGTTCAAGCAGTTCTTGTCTGACCTCCAACACGGGCAACTACAGACACTGATGACTTTTGCTCTCCAGCATCGTGCCGACAACGAGCTTTACTGGACGTTCGACCTCGTTGTCGCGTTACAGCCTCTCATGGTGGACATGATCACCACGTGTCTTCACCAAAATCCGGCGCTGGTGTACATGTTGTTGAGAGCATACCCTCCGACCGAGTCTCTGTTACTTCCTGAACAACTTGTGGATCTCAAGGTGCCCATCCTCCGAGCCATTCTCCGCTCGGCGAACTCGTTGGGAGTAGCCACTCTCGTCGCCTTGGAGAAAATTTCCCAGTCCGTCAACAACATAGACACGAGCGAGTATGTCGAACTGCTCATGCTCGCAGCACTGAGCATCCGACCAAAGACGCTCCTTCAAGAGACCCTGCTCGTGCTGCATGAATCAACATCAGCATCCCGGGAAGGATCCCCTGCTACAGCCTACCTCCACAAACATGCCCTCGCCATTGCATTCGACTGCGCAGAGGAAGCTGCGGACGTGTGTCCTTGCGATGACACAGGGAGACCGCGGAGTACAAAGTCATCGTACCCTGTTTTGAGACTTGTTCAGGCCGAGGATGCGGCCGAGGGCCATGTGGACGTACATTTCAGAGTTGATTTGTCTGTTCCGATTCGACTCCATTCACACGTGCGGCTTCAGTGTGTCTCTGACCCCGAGAATGCGTTCATCGATCGCGCTGTCGTGGATGGTGTGGTGACCAAGTCTGGCCGAGGAGAAATCACGGTCGAAATGTACCACACGCTTCCGCCTGAATTTGCGGTGATGCAGTGGAGGATATTTGATGCTGGGAGTCTCGGTACGTCATCAACCTTGTCCGTCGACGTCAGGAAGGTGGTCTGAGGCTTGTTCTTGATAAGCAACGGGAAGAGCAATGATGGACGCGGTGACAAAGCTGTGGCAAGACTCGTATGAATGTTGCAGCATCTATGACACGATTGTCATGCCACCGCCTCAAACCGTCTCCGAAGCAGTCGATGACCATTTTGGAGAGGAAGATGGGCTGGTTGGAACGGAATCGATGAACCCAAGCCAAATCATCGCAATCAGGTCTAGTTTAGCCCCTCTGTCGTTAATCTGGGGCCCACCAGGTAAGCTGCTACATTTGTGAGCGAACATCTCAAGGCTCATCTGACATCCATCGCACGCAGGAACTGGAAAGACAACGGTGGTCGTCCAGATCCTTCGTTATCTCTTGCGCAAATTCCCAGACTGCAAGATTCTTATGACTGCCTCCACCCACAACGGTACGTATACCATGTTCTGCACGGCCGAGAGTGGAATTGTAAAGGATGGTTAGCCGTTGACAATGTCTTGGAGCGCTTCCTCGAGGTGAACAAGGAACATCGGCTCCTCTCTGATGACCTCATCCTCCGCGTCGCCACGGACCACTCAAAGGTCAGCAAGGCGCTCCAAAGCTATACAATTGATGCGCGGGTCGGCGGAGATCTCCATGAACACAGTCGCTTGCAACGCCAAGCGCAACAACGCGTCAACGCGGCGCGCATCGTGTTCACGACATGTGCTGGCGCTGGGCTGGGAACGTTGCGCAAGATTGACTTTGACACAGTCTTGATTGACGAGGCCTCGCAGCTCACAGAACCGACAGCTCTCGTCCCGCTTGTTAAGGGGTGTAAAAGGGCGGTGTTGGTTGGAGACCAGTGAGTAAATGATATCCTTGTCTTCGATGCGATGCCATTTTTTTCGTCAGTGTGCAATTACGGCCTACAGTGAAACCTATGGGGAAAGTTCTCGAGTATGACGTATCCCTCATGGAGAGACTCTATACATCAAACGCCCATCCAGGCACTGTAAAAACTATGCTGAATGTGGGTGTAGCGACTCTACGATGACATGACCTTGACACGCATGCAAGGTACAATACCGATTCCCGAGCGAGCTCGCAGACTTCCCGTCGACAGAGTTTTACCATGGCGAGCTCCAATCCCACATCCAGGATAGCGCGCCCGTCCTCGCGCGACTCGCCGCCACCGCCTTTCCATGGCCGAGGGTCGGCCAAGAGCAACGACTCGTGCCAACCGTCTTCGTGCAATGCGCCTCGGAAGAGACGACGGGCTCCGCATCCAAAGGTAACGAAGGTCAAGTCGAGCTTGCCGCACGTATCATCGCCCTCCTCCAACAACCCCGAGACCAAGATCAACACGGCGCCCAAGAGCAGCCCAAACTTTCCATCGCCGCGCTCTCGCCTTACGCCAAACAAGTCTCTCTCCTCAAAAGCGCCGTCCCATCTTCTGTGACATGCGCGACGATCGACGCTTTCCAGGGACGGGAGAGCGACGTGGTCGTGTTCTCGTCGGTGCGGTGCAACGTGACACGCGAGATTGGGTTCGTTGACGATCCGAGACGGTTGAACGTCATGTGGACGCGCGCGCGATTAGGCTTGATTATTGTTGGCGATCAAGCGACGATGACGGAGACAAATGCGTTGTGGAGAAGGGCTATCGGGTCATGTACTGAGGCCACGTTGCCTCCTGTGCCAGTCACATCCTAGGTGACTCGTGGTTTGGAGATTCAAAAAATACGACTATATCCGTAGTACCCTATGTCGAGTCGGGCTCTTCCAGCGTCTTATTCGCTATGTTATGGCCCAGAACACGCACCCATGATGCACATGGCGATCAACCTTTCGTTTCCCTGGAAACAAATGGAGATGGATAGCGACTCGAGTCACTCGACGTATACAACACTACCAGGGTCAGTAGATTGCACGCCCTCTTCAACGGACATACCCCCGCGCTCCGTCAATTGCGTCTCAGGAATTATCAGCTGGATGCTGAGGGAGCGCACCTGCCTTGACTTACTTACTTTTCGATCGTTGTGCCGTTCTCAAGACTCGTCTGGTTCTCGTCTTGCATGATATCCCAGCGTTTTCAAATCAGGTTGTGGTGTCAAAAAGCCACTTTAATGCGGATAATCATATGCCATTCTATGGCTTTCTCTCCGAGTGATGCAGTAATTCCGAGAACCAGGAAATTTACTTGTGCAATGGTCGTGGAAAGTGAGGGATGCATGACCATCAGGATTACGATTGCGACTCTATCCCACTCGAAGTGCACATCGTCCAACGACGTGATAGTGATCATTGGGATAATCTAGTTGGTGTCTGTCGCAGCGTAGCACTTGCGCATTTAAAAAATGACGTCCTGGATGATCGTTTCCCGAGTCACGCGTCGAGACTCTTGGAAAATCTCTGCTGCCTCGAGCTCCTCTGGGACGCAGACTTGGCAGTATTCACCTTGTGCCGTTTGGTGATCTGCGCGAGTCGTACCAGTTCTTCTCCGGGTAGGATAGGATGGCCAGCAGCAAGCGCGGCGGACGTTTAGGTCATCCACGCATGGGTCACCGCCCGCCGCGAGGTTCATGAGAGAAAACACATCAGCCCCATTGGTGCAAAAAAAAAAATTCGAAGGCGTCGCTCGAGGTACCCAAGCGCCTCGCGCGTCTTGGGCCGGTCATGGTTTCATCGTAACTGACATTTGCATGCTAGTACTGCGACTCGCTTCTCGGAAAGGACAATATGTGGATTGGCCCAGCGTAAGTATTCGTGGCAGCTCTTCATTGACTAAATGACTGTGCAGAGTGAGCGTTCAACGTTGAGCGTCCCAAAAGGATCGCGCTGGCTCACCGTGCACTCATTGATCATTCCTCGCCACCAACGTTAGACTGATGCGTCGGAGTCCGTTGAGTCGTGGCCCTCGAGGTAGTGAGCGTTGTTTGGCTTTGTTAGATTGCGGAAACCATTGGTCAAGTTGTCGTCCACAGGCCAGGCCCCGTAAACAGTGAATTTTCTGCTCAAATGTGACTCGGGAAGTGCCGCCTGGCGTCGGCGAAACCATGCTTGACCATGCAGAAGCAAAGTGATCACATTAAACTCAGCTCAGGCAACATATGATAATAAAGAGGTGTCATAGTATCAAGGGGAATGTCCCGAGTAGGAAAGTCTAGAAAGAGTTGGGATTTAAAGAATGTGTGTGAAACAACATCAAGTTCGAAGGATAGAACAAAGGAAAGGGATGTATTGAGGGAAACAAGGAAGTCAGGAAAATACTGTAAAAGGAGATAAACTATGTATCAAGGCTTAGTTACGACGAAGTCTCTTGGTTGGAGTAGAGGCAGGGTCAACAAAGAGACTGACCTTCCTCTTTCTTGGTGTGACAACTGCAGAAGATCGAGGAGGAGCAATGACTCCAATCAAATGAATATCTGCAATTTCCTTGCTTCCCTGCGATGGACCTAGGCAATAGCACAGGTATACCCCCAGGTATTGGAGGTCATACCCGTACCCACACCCGGCAAAAACCCGATTGGCGGGTACAGGTTTTCAGACGGGTATGCCAAACCGGACCTGTACCTATACCCGCGGGTACAACGGCGAGAGCATGCAGAAACAACGGCATAGCGTGTGCAAAAGTTGTGCACGTTACAACATTGTGTCTACTTGCTGTGAGTGAGGTGATGAAGGCGACCTCGTGTCCGTGTCCTCGCGTCCTGGTTGTCGTGTCGTTATGAGGTGGTGAGGACGAGGATGAGGAGGCGTCGTCGTCACCGCTGTCACGCTGTTGCATCATCGCGAAGTGGGTGAGGGAGGGTGATGGCAAGGATGACGGCGTGTTGTCGCGTCGTCGCGAAGCGCGTGAGGGAGGGTGATGGTGCCAATTGTGATGGTGATGGTGACGGTGACGGTGATGGCGACGGCGATGGCGACGGCGTGTCGTCGTCGCTGTGTCGTTTCATCGTCATCGCTGTTGGCGCCATGCCGTCGCGTCATCGCAAAGTGGGCGAGGGAGGGCGAGGATGACGGTGATGATGATGGTGTGTCGTCATCACCATTGTCGCCGTTGCCGTGTTGTCGCCTCAACATTACCGAGGCCGTCGTCGTGCCATCGCGTCGTCACAAAGTGGGTGAGGGGTGAGTGGCTGCGAGTGAGCGAGCGCGCACGCACTCGCAGACATCGTTGTCTGCGTGCGTGCACACGCTCACGTGCACGCAACAACCGCGAGCGTGAGTGGGACGAGGGCAAGGGCGAGGGCGTGCGTGTGAAGGTGAGGGTGGTGAGGGTGATGTGTACGTGCGAGGACGAGCGCACAGGAGGGTGTGTGCGGTCAGCGCCGGTCACATGCAAACATGAACAGGAGTGTATCAATGCACTCCCATCCGTCTCTGCACATACATTGAGGACGGCGGAAACATACGATGGTGTGAGGGAGATGGGCGGGGACAGCTCGAAGGCGCCTGGTTACAGCGCAGAGATGTGAGTACTTGAGTGCGGGGTACAGGTGCGGGTTTGTCACGGGTCACACTTTCGTGACCCGTACTGTACGCGGAGAACGACAAGAACTCAACGCGAAGAGGGATACGAGAAATTTGGCTTAGAGTAATTCATTAGCAAGGACACAACAATAGCATACAAGGCGGCAAAATCCGGTAAGACAGGGGTGCAAGAAACCTTGTCAAGCAAGGTGATACAGGAACGGCGGATCAAAGTTTCATATGGATCGAACTGCGGCGGGGGACAACATCACGGTGAACTTGCGACAATCGACTGCTACACAAATTATATTCTTTTAATTTTTAGATCGATAACGCTCGTCAAAGCAAGCAGAGCCAGTGCAAGGGGATCTGCGGAGGCTGGCCCAGACATGACACACGGCCGTGCGCAAGAATGCCAAGGTGATGGTTTTCTCATACGCTGAGTCCTGGCATCGCTTATCCCAAAGGACAATATTGTAATGGTATCCGCCGCAGGCAACCAACCGTAAAACTCGGAAGTGATTTAGGCGAACTTGAAGCAGACACCCCCCTATCAAGATCCGTCGATCTGCCAGACCGTTTTCGTTATCTAACACCTCTGCTTGTACACACGACCGTCACTGTCGGATGCGTTCAAACGACCATGCATGTTTCAGACTCATCCGACCAGTACTAAACCCGTGAGGCCGCGCGGGGGCTTTCAATACCAACCTCACCTTCACCCTCACTATGCGCTCAAATTCCGTTCTCGTCCATACTCTCTTACTCCTTTCTGTAGCTCTCGCGGACAACATCACCATGGATTCTCGCCAGTGGGCTGGTGCTGGGTGGCGAGATGTAGCGTGATTTATCTTGATCTTGTATTACTCGGTCTCATCCTGCATTGTTCTGACAGGAGAATAGTATCACCAAGTGGGTCGCCGCCAGGGTCTCCCTCCCACGTCTCGACGACCAAGTTGGCACGGGTTATAACATTGTAGTCGCTCTCGGCGGCCTCGCTTGCGGTACCTTCGCCCTTAAGACCGGAATCACTGTGAAAAAAGTCTCCGATCGGATTCGTGGGCACACGGAGTACGAGGGTAAAGTGACATTGAGTAAACCATGCATCAGTAACCCATCTCACTCTTTTTCTGTATAGCTTGGGGGAAGTGGTACTCCGAGGCTGACTCGGATGCGACGACAGCTCCATCCTCGTTTACGTTGTCCCAGAATGATGAGATCGGACTCGTTCTCCAAACATATTCAAGCTCATCCGGTTTCGTCGTAATCATAAATTTTACTACTCAAAAAGTCTGGTTGAGGTTCGCCCATGGTAATGCTATCGACTGCAAGTGGCAAAGGGATGCAGACTGGTTCATTACAACGCTCACGGACCAAGACATTCCCAACTTCAGATCAGTGACCTTTGCGAAGATCGAAACCAAGGGGCACCTGGTGCCTGACAGACATCGTCTGACGGGATCGTTCATAGGGAAGGAAGGCGAGAATGTGACGTCTGTTATACCCTCAGGGGATTTCATCACCATTATATATGTCCCACTCCCTGATGAAACCTGACCACCGTCTCTTGGCGTTTCTAGTTGACTGGTTCATTTGTATACCTTCGTGTTTTCCCTCAGCGACTTTTGCAAATCATTTTCCTTGGCGTGATATCCAGCGAGCGAGACGCAGATGTCAGCGTATGAGCTGTCCATCTCGATGAAAATTGGAGTGCCCGAGGTATTTGTGTCTTACTGAGTCCCTCCTCGGCTTGGCGTCAGCAAGCTAACCCAGGGGGTCATGAACAATGAACATCATAGAGTGCATTTTGTGTAACCAAGCGCGCGACGACTCGACACAGTTTTACCATGGCGAGCTCCAATCCCACATACAGGATAGCGCGCCCGTCCTCGCACGACTCGCCGCAAGTCGAGCTTGCCGCACGTAGTATCATCGCCCTCCTCCAACAACCCCGAGACAGAGATCAACACGGCGCCCACTGCAAAGGGCAGCCCAAACTTTCCATCGCCGCGCTCTCGCTGTACGCCGAACAAGTCTCTCTCCTCAAAAGCACCGTCCCATCTTCTGTGACCTGCGCGACGACCGACGGCTTCCGGGACGGGAGAGACGGTTGAACGTGGCGATCAGACGACGATGACGGTGACAAATCCGCTGTGGAGAAGGGCTATCGGGTCATGTACTGTGGCCACGTTACCTCCTGTGCCAGGAGTATCCTAGGAGACTCGTGGTTTGATTTCAAAAAATACGACTGTATGTGTAGTGTCCTATCTCGAGCCAGGCTCTTCTAACGTCTTACTCGCTACCAGACACCTAATGATGGCCCACTCTACGACATGGCGATCAAGATCAGGAACCTTTGGATTCAGATTCGAATGGGCTTGGACGACTCAACGTACATATACATCACTACTCGAGCTATTAGTTTGCACACCCTCTTCAACGGACATACCCCTGCGCTCCGTCAAATATGCCTCAGGAATTATCCTACCTCATGGTGTTCCTCAATCTACCGACTGTGCGACCTTCACAGCTCATCCTTGACGGAATGTCTGTGCAGAGTCGGTGTTCAACGTTGGCGTCCCAAAAGGATCGCGCTAGCTCACCGTGCACTCATGTGATCATTCCTCGTCGACGTGTCAGTCTAACGCCACCGACGTCAGACTGACACGTCGGAGTCCGTTGAGATAGTGGCATGGCTTCCAGTGCATCGTGGCCTGCCAGTACATTCAGGTCGGTCAAGCTCCACAGGCCAGGCGTCGTAAACAGCGAGATTCACGGTGAACTTGCGGCAATCGGCTGCTATACAATTTTTTTAAATTTTAGATCGATAACGCTCGTCAAAGCAGGCAGAGCCAGTGCACGGGGATCGGCGGAGGCAGGCTCAGATATGGCACACAGCCGTGCGCCAGAAGTGATGGTTTTCTCATGCGTTGACATCTTCCTCGCTAATCGTGAAGGACAATATTGTAATAGTATCCGCCGCAGGCAACCAAGCGTAAAACTCGGAAGTGATTTAGGCGAACTTGAAGCAGACACCCCCCTATCAAGATCCGTCGATCTGCCAGACCGTTTTCGTTATCTAACACCTCTGCTTGTACACACGACCGTCACTGTCGGATGCGTTCAAACGACCATGCATGTTTCAGACTCATCCTACCAGTACTAAAGCCGTGAGGCCGCGCGGGGGCTTTCAATACCAACCTCACCTTCACCCTCACTTATGCGCTTAAATTCCGTTCTCGTCCCCACTCTCTTGCTCGCTTCTGTGGCTCTCGCGGGCAATTCCCCCAAGATCGCTCAAAATGACGCCTGGGGTGGTGGTTCGTGGGAAAGGGTGATTTCTCTCGATTCTTGTGTTACTTGGTCTCATCCTGTCTCGTTCTGACAGGAGGCAGATATCACCAAGTGGATCGCCGGCAGGTTCTCCCTCCCACTTCTTATAGGTATACCTCCCATGGGTATCAACATTATAGTCGCTTTCGGCGGCATCAATTGCGGCACCTTTGTCTTTAAGGCCGGGATCACCGCAACTGTAGGCGGTTTCTTCTATGGTAAAGTGACATTGAGTAACCAATGAGTAATCCATCTCACTCTTTTTATGTATAGCTTGGGGGGGATGGCACTCCGAGCCTGAGTCTGCGACGCTAGCTCCATCCTCGTTCAGGATGTCCATTCTAGATGACATCGGAATCGCTCTCCGACGTCATACAAGCACATCCGGTGTCATCGCAATCATCAATTTCTCTACTGAACAAGTCTGGTCGAGGTTCGCCCACGGTGATGCTATGGACTGCAATTGGCAGGCGGATGCAAACTGGTTCGTTACACCGGTCTCGGGCCTGGTCGGGTTTCTTCCCATTCCCGACTTTTTCGCGCTGGCCTTTTTAAAGCTCGAAGTCAAGGACCACACGACGCCTGGCACTTTTGAACTCACGTCATCGTACTTGATGCATCCACATGATGGGTCTCCTGCGTCGTATGTTATGTCCACATCATATTTCATCCTCCTTGTATATATCCCACCACCCGAGGCGGAGTGACCACTCTTGGCGTTCCTAGTTGACTGGTTCATTTGTATACTTTTCGTGTTTTCCCTCAGCGACTGGTGCAAATCATTTTCCCTGGCGTGGGCGGGACGCAGATGTCAGCGTATGAGCTGTCCATCTTGCACCTCGGTTTCTCGGCCCATCATCGAAAATTGGAGTTGCGAGGTATTTGTGTCTTGCTGACTCCCCGTCCCTCTCTCATATGTACCCTTGAATATACCCCGTCACCACAGCACTACCATGAACATCCTATAAACCCTGTATATGGAGTGCATTTTGTGTAACTTGTGCGAGGTCATAATCCCTGTAAAAATGTACAGGTTGACAATGGCAGAGCGATTCAGAAAAAAACTTGAGAGAGATACAGTCACGAGGATTTGTTACTTGTCATGCCACGGCCCTTGTGCAGACACGACAAGGTAAGACTAATCTAATGTTCACTCACAAGCACAGAAAAGGGGACAAACCCAAAAAGATCGATACCCTTAAGGGAATAAGTGTTTAAAAAACGGAACAAATTCAGATGCGTGTGAGAGTCCGAGTGCCAGGAGTGGGGATACGTGCTGGTGATCGATGAACAGAGTGAGCAATGTGAACGAGAATAAAAGGAAAAACGCGTGGCAGCCCGCCGCTTCTTTTCTAACCCAGCATAAAAACAAGGAAAATGTACCGAGTCCATACGAATGAACCAAAAAAAAGAAAAGAAAAGAAAACGTCCACGATCGTCCCACAAAATAGTTCGTGCGTCGCGCGCAAATAATAATATTACAACGTATCTGGGGTATACGAGGAAAAGAAAAACGTGGTGTTTTTGTGGTTGTGTGTGGAATGGTGTTGAGGTTGAGCAGTCGACGTCATCATCAAAGAAGGGAGGGAAATAGCGAATGGGAAAAGGAACACAACGACAAAAAAGGCGTTTTTTAATACGAGGATCGATGCCGCAAAGGTGGAGCGAGAGAAGCATGTTGGGTGGATACTTTGCGCTCGATATAATCGTCCCATGCCCAGATACTTGAGAAACAAGCCCCCATTCCGTCGGCGTGGAAAGTGAACATGAAGCCATTAAAGGAACAGGAAAAAGATGGAAATGGCTGGTATAGTGGATACCGGAAATAACAAGGGTTGTGTTAAAAAAAGATATGGCAGACTCTTTCATCAGGAATGCGCAGCGCCCTGTATGTGCACAAAAGCCCCTGTCATCAAAGTTATAACACCAGGTTGAAATCTCGAAGCGGAAGTATAGCGTGGAGTGCACGGAGGTGTGAGATGATATACGTGTAGAAGTCTGTGGGCTAGCGCCTAACAATGACCGGAAAGAGATATGCAGCGATGATAATGACGGCATGACGAACAACATTAGATGAAGAATTGGGTACTGCAACACGATCGCGTCAGCGTCTAGACCATGCGATAGCTTAAAAAGACTCACTGCATCCGACTGCACGCGTGCACTTCCATCTCCTCCATCTTATATGAATTTAATTCCTCCTTTATTCGTTGCGCCAGAGCCGGCGTCAGCCGACTCCACGTAGCCGGTTCACTCCTCCGATCATACACCGATGATGAAAATGTATCATATACTGACAGGCTGTCCGCAAACACCAACTTTTTGGTTGTCGCCGGATTAGAGGTTGAACGATGCGAAAGCGTCGCAGGAACCGTCGGGATCGTCGACAACGCAGGCGCAGACAAATTTGGCAGTGAAAACAAAGATCCGTGGTGCGGCGAAGAACGTCCTGCTTCTGAATCGGAGGAGGGCGACGAGTCAGATGAAGAAGTAAACGAAAGAGTAGGGAGGCTGGGTATGTTACCTCCCGCATTACCGGCATGAGCATTAGAATGTGTAGACGAATGCGACGGGTGTCGGTGTAGTCCATCTATATGATCCGGGTCTGGAGAGGGTATGCGTGCTAATGGACCTAGCTCAGATGTAGCTCCGGGATGGGAGTTGTAGGAATTGGAACGTATGCGATTAAAGGATGGGTTTCCAGCTTGGTCCGGGATATGCGAGGCTTGATTGTAGTTCTCAGCACCTGTAAAAACGGAACCAAGGTCAATACCGCAGCAACGGGAAGAATCAGACCATGATCGCCATCGAGACAACGCATACAAACGCCAGATCAGACCAACCTACCGCAAACCCAACCACGGACGCACCTTTCAAGATCCCTTTGGCAGGCGCCCTCGATCTGTCTATGGTTCTCCGCATATTCTTTGCCCATTCGAGCACTTCGTCGTCGTCCGTCGGCGACCCCACTGCGATGCGAATGGTTTCGTCTTCTTCCTCTGGCCACGGCTCGTCGTCGTCCCACCCCTCAGAGATATAACTCTGGCCTTGTGGCGCGCTATATCCTACACCATGCCCATCCTCGCTCCCTGATTCGGAATCGTCCTCCACGATGACCCGCGTTCCATCTTCCGCAATCCTCCGACCCGGACCAGGCGAATCCCCTCTCGCTGTTGCCGTATTCTTTTCCCACGTCGATGGGACGGGAACACCACTTCCGTTGGCCCCCGACGCGCTCTTCGCCTGCTCGGCTTGAGTTGATTGGGCCTGTGCTTGCGCCTCCGCAGCGGCTTTTGCCCTGGCAGCTGCCTCTGCGTTGGACTTGAGTGTATGCTGCCGTGCAAGCTTTGCAGCAGGACTCAACCCGCTCAAGCTTGCATCCGACCAATCACCGCCTGAGCCAGTCCCCCTATCGAGCTCTGCAATCGCGTGCGAGACAGCAGGCTCGACAACACTGCCCTTGGCATCCTTTTTCTTCTTGGGCTTCTTTCCCGAGGAGCTACCTGCTTCTGCATCGCCGTCTTTTTCCTTTTCCTTGTCCTTTTTATCCTTGAACAGTGACGTGATGCCGGCTAGCGAATTCCGCCGAGCAAGCTTTCCGATGGAACCGATCTTGCGAATGACGACGGACGCCGAGGACATGGTGGAGGAGAGCGAGATATTGTCCGTCGACGCGTTGAGGCGCGAATTGAACAAAGACGCCGCGCGCGATCTTTTCTTGGCCGTGGGACCGGTCGTAGCGCCGCTCCCGCCGACGGGGGTTCCAACGGTTCCCTCCGTGATGGTGCTCGAGGCGTCGTTGGCATCGGTGGGACTGGGTGCTTCGCTGCCGTTGGTCTTGGCACTTGCATGGGTCGAGTCATCCTCTTCCTGCAGCGCCTGCGCCGCATTTAATGAGAGTGCACGTCGCAGACGGCCTTTGAGCCCGCCGCTCTTGACGGCGCTCGTCCCGCCGAGACCGATTGCGGAGTTCTCGAGCATGGTAGCGAGGCCAGAGTCGTCCCTTGATATGCGCCGGTCCGCATGCGCACTTGCATGCGTGGTCTGGGCCCGAGGTGTTGGAGAGGGGAGGGGAGGGGACGTGGTGGTATAGGTAGAGCCTTGGGAGAGGGGAGAGGGGCGTGTTGGACGTGCCTGGGTAGAGTGGGAAGAATGATGAGAATGTGATGAAGGTGTGGACGTGGTCGACGCGGAGATGGATCCCGAGGGACGGTGTGCAGTTGCTGATGAAGCTCCCGAGGAGGACGAGCCGGTGCGATGGTGGGGGAGAGGATGAACGCTCGACGATCGGGATGGATTGGGAGTGTTGGCACTCGCGGTGGAGGATCCACTGCCCGTGCGTGTACGCGTCGCGTCTGGCGCAGACGGTGGGGGTTGGGGGATAGTCTGTGTTGAGGAGCCACTCCGACCGCGTACGCTAGCCTGGTGGGAGGAAGAACCATTGGGATGCGAATGGGAGGAAGATTGTCCCTGTATGCTACTGGTGCGCTGTCGGCCGTTGCCGTTGCCGTTCCCATGGTTTGAGTTGCTCGAGTTGACAGAGGTGGAGGAAGCTGAGGCTTCGCCCCTCGCGTAGGGAGGCTGGAATGACCCTGAAGGACGCCAGTCGGACTCTTGTGGACGGCCGGAAACAGGGTTAGGGGGGCGCCGGTAAGGGTGGAAGCCCTCGTATTGTGGTTGTGAGCGGGGTGCGTCGGCGGATGCTGTACGATGGGTATAGCCCGGAGCGTGATGAGAGGGATGCTGTTGATGAGGGGGAGGAGTGCCACTTGGGAAGTGGTTGAAGAGCTGGTTTGGACTGAAATACTCTGCGGGGGAAGCGGGAGCAGAGGAGGAACCGGAACGCTGCGGGGACGGGGCGTGTGAACCCATCTGAGCCTGTGCGTTGAACATCATCTGCTGATAGGCCCACTGAGCGAGCTGAGCGTTGGCGGTGGGATCAAAGTAGGGGTTTTGGGACTGGTGTGGGTGGAGAGGGTAGGGTTGTGCGGGGAGTTGCTGGTGTTGATTTTGGTAAAATGAAGGGTAAAAGGGTTGAGCGGACACGGGTGGGTTCCATGAGGGTTGAGACTGCTGTACAGGATAAGGATAAGGGGGCTGAGCGTGCTGTTGTAGGGATTGCTGCGGATGGTTGGAAGAAGAGTGATCGTTGGCAGGAGAAGAACGCTGGCGGGGAATTGAAGGATCCATAGGGTGGTCTCGAGGGGGATGCCAGTCGGATGGAGCGAGAAGTGCCATGGAAATGACCAGAAAAGACGGACGAATGATCTCGACGTTACGAGAGGAGAACCTGTCCAGAAGTGAGCAGAAAAAAAGTGGAGAAAAAAAGCGAGACGGTACAAGCGAAGGAAACGGGTCAGGACAAGGACGGGGCTGCCACGGTCGTTGAAGGGGGGGAGGAGGAGAAGGGACTTTGTTGACTTGAAAGGCCCTTGGGGAGGGGGACGAGGAGGACGTCCCGCTGTTAGGCTGGACGGCGTTGCACGTCTTTGCCACATAAACAAACACGTCACAACACTCAACCAAACCGGTTCGGTTATTACGTAATGATTCACAAGTTCTTTACAAGCTCGTTCCAGTTCTCTGCAGGCACGAGCATCAATCGACCCGCTACATCCAGCCCGACACTGTCTGCGTCTCGCGCGGGTGCGTCCGTGAACTCGAACGTCGTTGTATGCGTTGCGTGCTGTATGCCCGTCAGATCGTTTTGTACCACACATGTCGAGTAACCCACCTGCATGATCTCTTCGTCCTCGGGATGAAACCCATATACACCGCTGGCATCGAGTTTTGTATTTGCGGTCGACCTGGACCGCTTCGAATTCCGCTGGGCAGCAAGCATCGCCTCCTCTTCTTCCGCTGTCAGACGGTAGACGCGCGAAACAAAAAGGTAGTGCGTAAATCTATAGCCCTGGCCCTGACCATCCATCAGCATCCACAACATCAGCGTGAAAAACTAGACGCACGTCTTGGATCGCTTCGTCGATCTCTTCCGACAGCATCCTGTACATCGGAGCCATGACTTGCACGGGCATATTGATCAGGCGCTCGCTCAACACGAGTCCGACGTGATACTCAGTATGATTTTGGAGCAGCGACGAGAGGGTATCATGAAACCCCCGATCACTGCTCGATTTCGAGAGCATATAGTCAATCAATGTTTGCAAGCCTGGATGATCCTGTCTTGATCCATCAGTCTTGCGTTCTTTTTTCGTTCCTGGCTCAACACCTACGCGACAACTGATCACCGTCAGGACCGCATACGGATCCGATCCCTCCTCTTCTTCCGTCCTGATCGTGCTTCCTACGCCGCTCTCCTCGGCGACGGTGGCGACAAGCTCCGTAAGAGGCCCCGTCTTGACGCGTTCTGCGTCTGGACCGAACAGCTGAATGAATAGGCGATGGACGGCGTGATAGTCGTTGCTCGCATTGACGTTGTAATAGTCAAAATTGACGTCGACCAGATCGGGGGTCTACTTGGGGTGCATGGATGTCAGGGACGCAAGGCTGTGTGCGTTGGAGCGTACTGGTTCATCTGCGTCGTCGTCGCCATCGTCGATGTCCATCTCGTGCTTGAGCTTGCGCTTTGACATGGCGGTGCATGTGATCGGAACGGATGTCGGAACTTGTGCTGTTGTCCGTTGCTTACATAACACGACTACGGGGGTGAAGGGTGCTCACCGTCACAGACGATCCCAACACCGTCCCGGTCCCCATTCCACAACCGCCCTCACCGTCACACACGATGGCAGCGACGACGACAACGCCCGTCGTCGAAGAGGGAAAGCTTCTCAGCGAGTCTTTGGCCACCGTCAAAATACAGGTCGGTCAGATGAAGCGTCATCTGGTGCGTCGCGTGTCTCCTCTCTCCATCCTCCAAAGCGCGGAGCGGAAACGAGCACTCCTACTCGTCTTCTGACACAGTATGCCCAGGATAGCGACGAAATCATGGACGCGCTCAAAAGCGCTAGTCTCATGCTCGCAGAGCTGCGCACCTCGTCCCTCTCCCCAAAGCAATACTACGAACTCTGTGCGTATCCACCTCTTGGTTCTCTCAATTTCTGACGCCTTGCGACGCAAGACATGGCCGTTTTCGATGCACTACGTCATCTCTCCAACTACCTCTATGACGCACACACCCAATCCCGACACCACCTCGCAGATCTCTACGAGCTCGTTCAGTACGCTGGAAACATCGTCCCTCGTCTATACCTCATGATCACCGTCGGTTCCGTATACATGTCTATTCCAGACGCACCCGTCAAGGAAATCATGAAGGACATGATGGAAATGAGCAAAGGCGTGCTCAATCCCATTCGTGGCCTGTTCCTCCGACATTATCTGAGCGGTCAGACGAGGGATTACCTGCCTATCGGGACCGAGTCCGGGTGGGTTTTTTCTTCCGTCCAGAGCTACCTGCTAACGGCCTTACCCCGGTCGGCATACAGTCCCCAAGGAAACCTCCAAGACTCGATTTCGTTTGTCCTTACCAACTTTATTGAAATGAACAAGCTCTGGGTGCGTCTTCAACACCAAGGCCACTCGCGCGATCGGGAGAAACGCGAAATGGAACGTCGCGAGTTGCGTATACTCGTCGGCACCAATCTCGTCCGTCTCTCCCAACTCGATGGCGTCGATTTGGACATGTACCAGCGCAGTATACTCCCTGCAATATTGCAGCAGGTTGTCAATTGCAAGGACGTCATTGCTCAAGAATACTTGATGGAGGTCGTCATACAGGTACGTGTTCCGTCTTTCCTGTCTCGTCTGCCCGTTAACACCCCCATTGTCGTGGCATTGTTTGGGGGACTCAGGTGTTCACCGATGAGTTTCACCTACATACGCTTGGACCTTTTTTGTCTGCCACTGCTCAGCTTCACCCCAAAGTCAACATCAAACTCATCGTCATCGCCCTTATCGACAGATTAGCCGCTTATGCCGCGCGTGAAGCAGAAAATGAGGATCCGGAGGAGACGAAACGGCAGGAAGAGGCCGCTGCGAAGCGATTAGCCGAAAAGGTCCGGTTAGCAAGGGAACGGGCTAATCATGTTTACCATCAACCGGAAGCCAGTACGGTCGAGAGCGAGGACGCGTGGGCCAGCGCAGTGGATGAGTCGGAGAAGCATATAGAGACTACTTTGGGGGATGGAGACGAGGTGAACGGGGTCTCAGAGGAGGGAAAAGGCAAGGAAAAGGAAAAGGAAAAGGACGGGGCACCCGTGAAAAAGTTCCGTGGCGTACCAGAGGACGTCCAGCTATTCGAGGTATTTTGGAAACAAGTCGTGGAGCTTATCAAGGTGTGTTGGACGAGACGCGGATCGACCATGTCTGACTTACGATCGTAGGCCCGACCAGACTTGTCAATACAAGACATCACGGCACTCTTGGTATCGCTCACCAACCTCTCACTCAGCTGTTACCCAGACAGACTCGAATACGTGGACCAGATTTTGGGTTTCGCGCATACCAAAATCAAAGAATATGCTGATAGGTGAGTTTGCGCGCGCATATATTGCATCATGTATGCTCATATGTATTCCGTACAGCCCAGACCTGCACGCCCCTCAAACCGCTGCCAATCTTGCAGCGCTGCTCACAGCCCCAATCAACTCGTACCAATCTGTTCTTACCTTGCTTGCTGTTCCCCGCTACGTCCCACTTCTCTCCCAACAACTCTTTTCCACACGACGATCCATTGCGCACAGCGTCGTATCGAGCGTGCTCAAGAACGAAACCGTGATCGAAACGCAAGGCGATGTGGATGGCGTCTTGGACCTCTGTCAGGTGCTGATCAAGGATCAGTCAGACGTCACGGGTGGTTCAGCGGTGAAAGACATGAAGGAAATACGGAGACAGGGCCCGTATGTGATGGAGAAGGAGGACGTGGCCGAGGAACAGGGATGGTTGGCGAGAATGGTCCATTTGTTCCGGGCCGAGTCGTTGGGCGTGCAATTTGAGGTGAGCTTTATAGATATTGGCTGTGAACGTGGACTGAGGCACTCTGGGAAACGTGTAGCTGCTGCAAACTGCACGTCGGCACTTTGAGATGGGAGGCGAGCGGATGCGCTATACCTTCCCTGCACTCATCACCTCGAGCACCAAGCTCTGTCGACGGTACAAGAACCGCGAGCATTTGGTAAGGACACACGAATGCCATGCGAGTGACGCGCTGACGCCCGACGCAGGAAGATGACTGGCAATCCAAAGTGACCACGATCCTCAAATTCGTGCGTGAATGCACGTCCATCCTCGCGACCCAGGTCGACTCGCCCGCGCTCGCCCTCCGCCTGTTCCTCCTCGCCGCCCAAATCGCGTCCGAGTGTGGGTCTGGGTTTGAGGATCTCGCGTACGACTTTTACGTGCAAGCCTTTTCGGTATACGAAGACTCGATTTCGGAGAGTCGGGCGCAGCTTGCGGCGATCACCTTGATCATTGGGACGTTGCAAGGGGCGAGGGTGTTCGAGGTGGATGGATATGATACGTTGATTACGAAAGCGGCGCTGCATGGGGCCAAGTTGTTGAAGAAGCCGCATCAGGCGACGGCGGTGCATGCTGCAAGTCATTTGTGGTGGCAAGAGGCGCCGCTGGAGGGGGCCGAGGAGGAGGTGGGTGGGGAGGGGAAGGAGGGCAAGATTGCCAAGGATGACGGCGAGGGTGCCAAGGCTGTGAGTCTCTTCTCAAATTCCTGTCGACATCATCATGGGCAAAAAAAGTACCCACACCAGGATAGCAAACGAGTCTTGGAATGCCTCCAAAAGTCGCTTCGTATTGCGCATTCGGCGACCGAGGAAATCGTGACTGTTCAGATATACTGTGACACGCTCGATCAATATCTGTATTACTTTGATCGTGGGGCGCCTGCCGTACGTCTCTCCTCCCGGTTGCGCTGCATGTTATGACTGACCGACTCACACCAGATCGCTCCGAAATTCATCGTCTCCCTCGTTGAACTCATCACCTCGTCCATCGACACCATCACCTCGCCCGCTTCTTCATCTTCCTACCTCCACCCCTCTCAACGCATCGAAGGCGTCGCCTCACCTGACATGATCCAACGTCACTTTCGCAACGCATTGCAATACATTTATGCAAAGAAAACAGGGGAGAATCCTGGTCGATACGATGAGGTTGAGGTGGTAGGTGCGTTTCTAAAGATGGGGATTACGCGGTAGGGCGGGGGAGGGATGGGTCCCTCGTTTTATTTTTGCCGTATAGTGTTGTCTTGTGTGGAAGATGCTTGTTGGGCGTCCCCTCTTTTTTTTTGTTTTTCTTTCTTGTGAAATGGGATACCTTGTTTCACGGATGGTTTGTTCTGGGTTAGAGACGGACGTCGGACGGCGTAGGTGCACATGCCATATGGAATAAATACTACAGGTATGGATACATCCGAATTTTTGTCCTTGCATTGAATCCACCACTGTAGTAAGGTGCAACGGTGCTGTCCAGGCATCATGGCTCGTAGGGTTTCCGAGTCTATCCAGGAGGAGGGGATAGGTAAGAGCCTGAGTCGGGGGATTGACAATTCGATATCGATATCAGCTTTATGAATCCTGGAGCTCGAGTTGACTGATCGTGCGGGCGCCCACAACTTGAAGCCCGTATACTACATGCGGTAAGAGACATAAAATCTGGTTACATCTCATGTTACATCCACTGAGTCCCTCGTGTTGGAACGCTGGCGCAATCATGATTTGCTAACTTGAAACCGACACCTACAGGGCGTTCGAACTCACTCGCGCCGGCCGCCGCCACCGAGAGACTCGGGGCATGGTAAACATCCGCCTTAGGCAACCTAGGCGAAACAGACACTCACAATCAAGATCTGTCGATGACAACGGAGATGATATAGCCTAACCATTCGTTTTAGTTGTCTAACACCGTGTCAACCACCTCCGTTATACACACGACTGTCGGACGAACATGTGTGTTTCAGACTTATCCGACCAGTACTAAAACCGTGAGGCCGCGCGGGACTTTCAATGCCTCGCCGTCTGTCTGTCTTCACTCTCGTGATGTGTTTGAACCGCGCTCTCGTTGCCACTTTCTTGTTCGTTTCTGTAGCTCTCGCAGACTATCACCCCGAGAAGCCACACACCCCGCTTCTTGACCTTGTCGAGAAATCCACCCCAGTCAACACCAGTGCTTGGCCAGTTAATGGTGACGCGGTTGGTGTCATCTACTCATCTGGAGGGGTGCTGCGTTTCCTATTGATCGTTTAACAATCTGTCTCATTCTGCCTTGTTCCAACAGGCAGATTATGTTAAAGTCGCCCGTGGCAAGTTGGAATTCCCCATAGTTCAAAATGGTTACCCACAGGGGGTGTTTGAGTTGGTGGTGGGTATCGGCAGCCCCGCGTGCGATATTGTTGCTTCGGCCGGAATCGAAGTGAAGAGAACGTGGACTGGGGGGATCCAATACCAGGGTGGGTAAAGTGACATCAAACCATGGCCCATCAGTAACCCATCTCACTCTTTTTTACATACAGTTTTTGCTGAATATCCCCCTGGGCAGAAATCGGTCATCTCTCATCATACCATGCTTCCTGGAGATTGGCTCACAGTGGATATCTGGGCGGCAAAGTCCGCACATGTTTTCGTCGACTTCTTTTATACGGGGCAAGGCGGGACTTGGGTCGACGACGCGAAACTAAAGCATCCCAACAATGTTCCAATTAGCGTGAGCTGCTTGACTGGGGTCTCGTGGATCCTTCGATCGCAAGAGGGTTCCGAGTTGCTTACCGACTTCGCCCGGGTGGTTATACATGAAATGGAAGTCAACGAACTGCCGTGGAAGAGCACAAACAGCAAAATCCAGGCCGTTAATATGGTTCTGGATGCCAGAGTTGTACTTGTTTCCATATTGTACCAAGGATATTTGATCATTGGAAAACCCCCTCTAGACTACTAGTAGGAATGCAAAGAGACGGTGATTATTTGGTATTAGTGTCAGTCGTGGCCAAGCCGTCCTGAGGAATGGACAGATGATTGACATTGTTTCTATACATATGTTACCATTCGTTTCGTTGCAACGTCTGTCGCTCGTTAGTTACTTTTCGTGCCTGGCCGTTTGGCCATTTATACTATTTTTCGTTACTCGTTCTTGGCCTCGGCTGGTACAACTCATTTTCCTTGGCGTGATACCCAATGAATGAAGTGCAGATGACCATCTCTGTAGATTACACGGTTCTGCCCAAAAAATCGAGTATACCTATCACTAGACTACCTCTACTATGGATTCTGAGACTCCGTGGCCCAAGGAGGACAATCGAGGCAAAAAACGAGTGAGAGTGAGACAAAATTGTGGGTTGTCACTGACCCCTGTGTCACTCGGCAACCTCGAAGCAAGTATCAAGATCCCCGTGTTCGTTATCTAACACCGTGTCAACCGGCTCCGCGGCCTAGTCTACTGGCACACACGACTGTCGGAGGCGTTCGAATGACCATGGTCTACTAAAACCGCGAGGCTTTCAATGCCAACCTCTATCCTCACTCTCGCTATGCACATGAATCGTCACTGCTCTCGTCTCCGCTTTCTTGTTCGTTTCTGCAGTTCTTGCAGAACTTCACCCCGAGAACCAACAACCTCCGTCGCTTAACGAGGAATCTATCAACCCCACCAAGCCTCCTCGATATGTTGGTGGCCAATGGGCTGGTGCCATGTGGGCTGGTCCGGTGGGGTATTTCCTCTTGATTGTGTGTTACTTGGGCTCATTGTTCTGACAGACACCTGTTACGTACGCTGCCGCCACGTTCGTTGTCCCCGGTGCATTCAGTGCCTTTGGCCAGGAGGGTTTCAATATCACAGTCAGCATCGGCATTTTCAACACTTTCGCTAACTGTGGCCCTACGGTCGGAATCACTGTTTTGACAAATGGAATGGGGATGCCCTCTTATGTGGGTAAGTGCCATTAAAACCATGCATAAGAAATTCATCTCACTCTTTTCATGATAGCTTGGGCCCACTGGTACCCTTTCCGCGGGCGTTACAGCCCTCCAGACTATTTTCCCATCGGGCCTGGACATATGATCAGAGTCAGTGTCCGTTTGGATGAGTTCAACTCCGGTATCGTCGCACTCATAAATCTCACTACGGGGAAAGCTTGGGTAGAGGAGGTTTATGGTGGTACTCAATGTTTCAACAAGTGGGTTGATGCAGACTGGGCCGTTACAATGACTCCGAGTTTGTCCAAGCAAATACCAAAGGTTCCCATGAAGGTTCCCGACTTCTTCGTAGTGACGTTTACGGAAGTCAGAATTTCCACTACTACTGGCCCAAGATCCCTCTTCCGGCTTACCCCAATGGCGAGTTCAGATTCTTGAATATGACGCAGGACAACCGGGTTATAACATCTGTCGATCTCTACGAAGATTTCATCAGCGTCGTATATATCCCGGAGTACGTATGACTTTCCTTGACGTGATATCCACCACAAACTAAACAATGTTTCAGACCGAACTAAACGTTGTACCAAACATGTATATGGGTTTTCATGCTGAAACAGAGTTGGTGCATGTCAGACGTTCATTTCGCTGGCAGACTTCAAGTCTGGGAATTGTGCATTCTGAACACATGCAAGCTGGATTGCTAGGGCTGGCCACACTAGTTACTTGTAACTAAGCCTGGGCCAACAACTCTTTGGATGGCACTCGTGAGTAGTGACGAGTGCGACGGAGATGCTATTATTGATCGTGCGCCGACGCCCACAGACCTCGTCGAGGCACCAACGGGTTGGATAGCGGTAAGAGACACCATTTAAGTAAACGACCCACTACAGGTTACATGTACGAGCTGCCCCTCGACCTCCGGGTCCAGGAAAGTTGCTTCTACATACGCCATCCTTTTGATCCTTGACGCTTCGACACTCTCGACATCGACAGCAATCTTGTTTCTTATTTGTCGTCGACGCTGTGAATTCATGTGATCCGTGATCGAATACTATATAGTACCCGACGACCAACAAAGATGGGTATACTGTGTTTACACAAGGCGTCCAGGGAAATGAAAGAGAGGCGGGGCAAACCAGCCGCCCCATGCGCCCGAGTCCGAATATCAGAAGACCACCCTCTTTGCTTGCGCCTACACCTGTTCGATGGTGACGGATCCATCAACTGTGATAAAGGTCAGACTCGTGTCGTCTAACCTCATGTCAATCAAGTTGGCGCCGTCCAGTGTGCGGGTCTCGGCATCCAGGCCATATGCCACGGGATCCGTAAACTCCACCGAACCAAAGTTGGGAAGGGGCGTGGTACCGCTCTGGGACGTGGTGCCGAGGGGGATGTCTGTGATGACCCACTCTGCAGTCTGCTGGCTGAGCGCAGAGGTAGAGTAGAGGTTCTCGCCGACGGTCTGGCCAATGGTGAGATTTTCGATCGTTGCGGTACCGGATGTGGGGGATGACGCAGTGACGTTTATTCTGATGACATGTCCAGCAGAGATGGAGAGCTCAAAAAAGTGAAGATGGCCGAACGAGCTCCAAGCTATGCACGAAAGGGTGGGTGAGATGGGTTGTTGATGCGTAGTTTCATGTCACCTTACCCTGGTAAGAAGTCCCATCATCGCTTACCAGAACGTTAATGCCGGTCGCAAGCATGGCGTTGCTAGCATTGGGTATAACGCCGTCGATACCAACTTGGACAGTGAAACCAGAGCCATCTTGACCTGAAGCAGCGGGGACTTGGAACGTGCCAGAGACAAAATAAAATGTTCCCTGTTAGAACAAGGCTGGATGAGATCAAGCAGAACACGGTCCAGAAGAAACACACATCGTTATCTTGCAAGAAAGCACCAGCCCAATCAGGACTGAAGTAAACTGTACGGTCGTCGGTAGATCGGTAGACATGGCTAGGAGACCGAGACTTGTACTCCTCACCACGGTGGCCTGCGAGAACCCCAGAAGCGAATAAGACGCAGGAGATGAAGGCAGAGTTCAAGTACATAGCAACAATTCAAAGATGGTAGATGCCTGGCTGGAATTGAGGCGCCATGGGATCTCACAATTTATACGTGCAGGTCACCCTCTGCTGGAGGTGTTGCATATGCAGGTATGTGAAACACGCCTGGTGCACCTGGTCGAAGTAGCAACGGTTACTCGTGATAACCTCGCGTAGATGAGATTTCACCGGACACCTCACCTCGTAGCGAACTGAGAAGAGTAAAGGAAGAAAAAAACCTGTCAATCAGGCTGACTTTAATTCCAGCCTGTTGAGCTTACAGAGTGCCTCATCTGATTAGCTGGTCCTTCTGGACGGCAACCAAGTTTTTGCAGCCTGACCTGCATTGCCATGTAGAGGTCTACAATCGAGGATACAAATGTACTGTGCAATGTGCAATGTGCATGTACATATGTAAGTTTTTGGTCGCGAACGTTTGAGATGGCGATGGATCACGTGGGAAGTCTACTGATAGTCCTGCCTCGGGCCGGAAAACCCGCGGTTTCGCTCACTCTACATTCCGAAGTTCTCATCACATCACAACCTCTTCTACATGTCTGGTTGCTACCACCTTTGTTACTCTCCGATCTCCCATACGCTCGTATATGTTTAGAATGTACATGCTGGTAACATCTGTATATCAAGTGTCTACCCCGTCTGCTCGAGTAAATATGACACCATCTCGTTCATGTCCTCCTTAGTAATTCGGAAGCTGGACATATTGCATCTGTGACAAGACCACGGTAGAAGCTGGATAGACCAGTAAATTTCCACCCCACCAATGCTCATGCTACCATCATACAGGGTCCACTCGGATTGTGGGTACAACGATCTCAGGACGGGGCCCGTCTTGCTCCTCAGAGGTTATCTTGCGTGCATTCAAGCTACATCGTATTCAAGGACGCCTTTGAGCAAGCAGAAGACTAGAAAAGAGAAACTTACACCATTAGCATGGAGTTCACGTACACTACAACGTCGCAAAATGAAATGAGAGCAGGTAAATAGCCACGTCAGCACTCGTGGACAGTGTCGTGCAGTAGGTATGAGAGACATACGTTTCGGCAGCATCTCGCCGGGAGCCGCTTCCCAGAAGGCACCTTTAGAAACATACTAGGTCATCGCACATGAGCATATGAAAACACAGAACACCATAAGCACAAATAGCAGGCAACTCACGGAAATGATGACCATTATTGCGAATAAACTGCGCCTCGTCTCAGCACGCATGTTTTATGGTGTGTAAGAAAAGGGGTGACAAGTCTCACCACGTCAAGAACCCCATCTGCACAAAGAGTACCAACATCCGTTGCATTTTGTTTCCAGACCTGAGAGGTTCATCATTGTTCAGCGTGTTGTTCGGCTTTCGATTCAACGCGTACCTCCTAACTCCTGTACGAGATTCACGGAGGTAAAAGACCATTGATCCAGAGATGATAATGTCACATATAGCACTTGCGCCAGCACTCATGGCTGGGAGATACTGGGAAGAACAACTGCGTGACGTCACATGCATTTACATCCAATGAATACCTACCGGTTTTGTGAACAGCACGTCGCGTGTATGGCTGACAATGCTAATATATCAGGATCAGATTAGTCACGACACAGGACATGTGCATTGTGAACGCACAAGATACCCGAACATACTACCAGTAGGGATGATGAGACAACATGAGCTCTTGAGTAGTATACCCAGGTGAAAGCGACCCACTTGCTCCAGATACTACACTTAGTGAGATACGATGCCTTGAAAAGGTTGAATGTGAACTGCTTACTCAGTTGAATTCCAGAGAGAGTTGCCTAGAAACCGCAGTAGCTGTAAAAACCAGCAAACGAAGCAACAGGGTACTACCTAGCACATACCACTAAGCCAGTGAGTATCCTATTCTTACTGCTGACTGAAGAACCGTGAGACAATGGCGCAAGGTCGACTACGCCACTGACCTATCCATACTCTGTAACAGTAGAACCTATTCTCGTGAATGAGTTGTGTAACCAATCAATCTGCGATCAGGATCCTCACATTTGCACGCTATACGCCATCAATGTCTTCGGAAAGTTGAATGCATGTCATCTATGAACGGGAATGTGATGCCATACCGACGTGCAGATGCCAATCTATTCATACCAAGTGAGACAATAAAGTCACAAAGTAAATAGTCGACTTACAAAGGATTCCCTGTATCATGGCCGTTAAATAGCCTTCATAGTTTCTGGAATGAGAAACCCACCAACCATTCCCCTCCGCACAAGCGTCAGATACACCCCGGCGACAGGATATCAACTGCTCCCATGTAACCTCGAGTGTCACTGCTGTATACAGAAAGTCAAGAATTCTGAGGTACAAATTAGTGGACCCCAGCTTCGTCGATCAAGGGCAAAAAATAGATAGTCACATGACGCCCAGCACCTGAGTCGGTCAGAAAGCAGTCTGATTGCGTGTCGGAAACGATACTCACCGCCGTCCTCTGTAATCGGCGTTCGTTGGGAAACCATCGAATGTAGGCATAACCTTGACCCAAGGATATGCCTGTCAACCTATCGATGGCAGTCAGGTGAAAGGTGTCACGGAATGACTTCGGGCTTGTACGGACACCATTGCCCCCGTATAACCTGTTCGGTAGTTGGAGTGAGATTCCGCTTGCATATATTGAGTTCTTGGACTTGCCTATGAATGAAACACCCAAAGCGACTTTCTCGCTCGGAGCCATTTGTTCAGTCAATCGCGGTATAGGATACGGCCACACTTTGCTTAAATGTGCAACCTGCAAGGGGCTTGCCGGTGCTCGCTTGACAGCGAAACTGCTTCACTTACCAAATTGATGTGCCTCGCTGGTCGAACAATCGCGTATCACGGCGCCCTAAAAAGCCCCGAGGTCCTTGTATCCTGCACCCAGGGTCAATACGATACCAGACAAGCAAACACGACAGATTTGCAGGTTGCAGGGAATTTTACAATGGCTAACTGTCACAAAAACAAAAACAACATGGATTCGATTTGGCATTGACAATGGCAAAGTCACAGTCAGGGGCACAGCCGCTAAATGTGAGTTTCTGGGGTCCTTCCGTGCTGTCACAAACTCAATCCGAAAAAACTCATTCTTCCTTCGGGCCAGGTTAGCACTTGGCAACTCATTCAATGGGCCTATCTAGGAGCTGTGATTAGCGAACGGCTAGCACAAATCAAGGGTCCCCAGGTTGACGAACCTGAGGTTGCGACCTCGCAGAAGGGCCAGAGGGGCGATGCCGCACTCTGATTCCTGAGCCTCTGTAATGACTCCCAAGAACATTGGGGATCGGGCGACTACCGCCCAGAAAACTCTAGATCAAAAAGCATATGGTAGGTTGTGTTCTCCTAAATAGGATTCAAGGCGGTACATACTCACTTGCGGAGCTAGCCTGGGATTGGATTCCAGGCTGAATGCCGGATTAGCGTGGTTTTCCGACTCGGCGTTTGGAGAGCTCGACATGAGCACGGTTCCGAGAGTACCTCTTGCTCTCTCCGCCTCTCTTACACACCCTGGCGACCACAATCTTGGACTCGATTCGAATGAACGTGGGCATGGAGGTAGAATGTGACTTTGTCGTACCACTCAGGCCGTCGGTCTTCAGTGGAAATACCCCCGACTCGGATAACCTCGGCGGTAGGTTGACGGTCCTCCGACTGTGCAACCGGACTACTCTCCATTCGACCGACTATACGAGAGATTAGGAGGATACATGGTTGCACGCCCGCCGACCCCGAATGGCTCTACCTGGATGCTGAGAAGATAGATTTGCCTCGACTCGCTTACTTTCGATCGTTGTACGCGTCTCAGGACTTGGACACTCGAATACGGGCAATCACACGCCGTTCGGCTCCTTCAGTGATTCCGAGAACGAGAAAATTTCCCGCCGCAACTATTTGTAGAATAGCCATGGAAAGCACATACTAGCGCACGCTATCGTCTTGAGCGTTGTAGGGGGGTGCTACAAGGACTGCGATTGCGGTAGTTGGTGTTGACTGCAACGTGGCACTGGGCAGCACCACCCTGGATAGCTCTCAAGATCTCACCTCCCGTCGGAGCGTTCCGAAGATATTTGGGTACCTCGATCGACACACCTGGAGCATGCGTACGAGACGGAAGGTACAGGCGGCGTGCTTGGTGCTGTGATTATTACTCGGAAGATGGATCTCCCTCTTGATCATGAGTGAGGTGTGTACACGCGCACGAGCTTCAGCGCGTCAGCCATGAGTCATGTGATGTATTCTTGTAACTGAATTACTATTAGTAGGGGTCGGCGGAAGCACGACCATGGGATATTTGTATAATGCCCCAGTGCAATTGTAAAAATGGGGATGAAATCACGATGTGCAGGGTGCTGTAACCATCCATCAAACCCGAAAAAAAAGAGACTGTCGAATTAATTCCTGGAAATGAGACCTCTTCTGGATCAGCGTGTGACGGTTCACAATCCAATACCACCGAATACTCTCTTCCATATTAGCCTGGCGGCTTCTTTCCTCTCCCGCACTGCACCACCATTTCCAAGTACGGACTTGTTCTCGATAGCACGACGAGAAATGTATGGCATCACCTACGAAAGAACATAGTTAGTTTCGATATGACGTCGTAAATGTGTGGAACAAGACCCACCTCTACGAGTGCACCGTAGGGAACGTACTTGATAATACATGGTGTGGTACTCTTTATACGCCCAACGAGGTAATTCGTGAGCGAATCGGACATTCCTACAACGCAGCGAAAGGATGTCAGGTGGACGGACCAAAAAGAGATGATAGAGGCAAGACGTACCATACAATTGGCCAAAGGTAAGCCTCTCCGCAACCTCGGACGGAACCATCACGGTTCCCTTGTGAATACCATCGGTACTCGCCGTGTCTTCGTGTGCCAGACCGTTTTTGACCAACTCTCCGAGTATCCATTCGGACGACATCCAGTTGTGAGTACCAAAGAGGACACCAATCCGCGGTGGACGACCTGCAGACGATTTCACATCGTCAGCGATGGTTCGTACGAGAAGCGTTGCGCATTCATTGTAACAGGCGTCCGTGTCCGCTTTAGAAGGGTGGACCGGCGGGTATGGATCAGGTGATATAGCGATAGAACCAGATGTGCTCGAAGAAGCCGCCGCGGAATATGCTGCAAGTTCATGAGGGTGATACGCGCCTCTCACGAGCTTAACACCAAGTGCATAGTTGTTTTGTCGGGCGAGTACAAGCGACCGCTTGAGATGGTTGGACGTTCTACCATCGTTAATCAGTCAGTTCTAGCGCGGACATGGTTCAATGAAAACTAAAGTTGACCTTCTCAGATAGGCCTGATATGTGACGTAAACTATGGGTTGTAGCTCTTCCGCTTGAGCGCTTCTTAATCCAGATGCAAATATACTCGTCCGGCCGCGTCGATCAGAAAGCTTGTTAAAGCGCTCCATCAATGCGTGTCCAAAAGCGTCGATAGCGGGTTGATACCAACTATACGTCATGTGAGCACACGAGCATGCCAAGCAACACAAAGATCCAAAATACCTATGCTCGGCGTCAAGAATAATCCTGACACTGCGATCTTTGGCACGTGCGCATATCCTGTTCAGGTCATGGTAGAGTTCTTTGAGATCTTCTACATCCTGTGATGTCAGTGGCGAGCGCTCCGGGATCCGGCCATGAAGAATGGTTAGATCCGACGATTCAGGGGTACCAGGATAAGGGACTGGTGGACTCGTCGCATGTCGGGTGCGCGTTAGATGGAGAGACAAGTTGCGTAGCGCATCCGCGTTCGGGAGGAGAGCCGTCTATGCTAGCATGTCAACAATGTCCGAAAGACGACAGGATGACGCACCAGCTTGATCGCCACCCAGGTCCGTCTGCCTGCTGCTTGTCGGGTACCGACGTTGTCCTCGAAATCAGCAGCCACGTCAACGCTCCGGATCATTTCCTCGACGATGCGTTTGTGAACGGGTTGTTTGCTCGGCTTTCCGGGATGTGGTCCTTTGTTAATGTGGTGTTCGCCGGAAGCTTCGTGCTCGTCTACTTCAACGCTGTAGGCGAACAAGGCGCCCTTGTTCTGGTTCCGCAGGGCAGAGAGAAGGGGATATGCTGCGCGGGCTGTTTCTCCGCCTACGAACTAGAGAGGCAACACATTGGTGAAGGGCACGGACATTGTATATAGGACCCGTACATGAGCAAAGAACGTCTGTCTCACAACGCTCTCTACGACTGTCCCGACGAAAGGCACCTTGAGAAGGGTATCGAGTATCACGGGTGCATGGTCCACGATCACCTCGCATGATGTGAGCCCGTATACGAGGTAAGTGCGGAGAAGCGTCGAGAGCGGTGGTGAAAGATCGTGTTGGGTGATCTCGGCCAGCTTGAAGGGAGGTGTGGGGCATGACCTGGCGTCGGAATACAGACCGAGCAGTGCACCTCCAGAAACGGCGGACGTGAGGAAGAGGGCCGTTCGGATGCGTCGGGTGCGTGTTCGAGGCGGTGGAGTGGTAGAATACAACCTCTGCGCAGAGGCACGACTGAGGACTCGTACAGAGTACATCGTCGTGCTCGTCCAGAGCCCAAGTTTCGTTTTCAAGTTATAAAGTCCTGCCTGCGCAAGGTCCTTCCGGGCAGTAACGAACTTGTTTCGACTCGGTCATAAATGTAGCCGGTAACCCGGAACCTTGAAAAATTGTACAACATTCCCTACTCGATTTCTTGCAACCTCGG
The DNA here is from genome assembly GCA_038093535.1 of Boletus reticulatus. Lineage (NCBI taxonomy): Eukaryota > Fungi > Basidiomycota > Agaricomycetes > Boletales > Boletaceae > Boletus > Boletus reticulatus. The sequence continues at coordinate 700,861 of JBBPSJ010000004.1, forward strand.
ATCATCAACACATCATTGCCCGACCAACTCCCTGAACTCGAGTCCCCACTGCTCGCTCCTCTTGACGTCGTCCACGAACGTTTCAAACTTTTGGGTTCCGCCCGTGGCCGACGCACCAGCTGCACTGCCAATCGCCACCACTTTTATCAGAGCAGCGACCGCACGCATCGTGCTTCTCCTCAGCTCTGCTGCGCGCTCCAAGTCTTGTTTAACCGTGTCCTTGGTGACAGGCGTGCCCTGCATCGTCGTCTCCAGTGCAGGCGTCAGCTCATCCAAGCGGGCGATGAGAAGGGGTGTGCACAACGTTAGGGAAGACAGACGCGACACAAGGAGATGTGATAGCACTTTGATCTCGTCCGACGGATCGCTGAGCGCAGGGAGGAGGTATGTGAGGTACGTCGGAAGGTCGAGTTTGTGGAGGCATGTGTCCAGCTAGTCGGGATGCAGATAAGCCGCCAATGTAAAGTGATTATCGGCATTAAACTTACTAATGTATAAAGGGTCTCCCAGGCGGTCTTGCGCGCCTCAAGTCCGTCATCGACTTTATGCGTCCATGGTCCCATTTGCACGGTCCGAATGAGTTCGGGATTGACCTTGGTCTCGGCGTAGAGAGTGGGTAGAAGAGTCGGCAGATGATCTCGAATAAGATGTGGCTTCGTCCGTGCAGCTGAGTTGAGCGCAGATAGCGCGAGGCGACGAACGGTCTACAGAGGAGGCGTCAATTGTTTCGCAGGACTCGGATATGAGATCACGCACTAAATCAGCATCTTTCATCAAACTCAAAAAGTCCATTATCAGTGGGGCAAGAAGTTCGTCATACGAGGGAGAACTCTCAGCGAACGTGTATCGAATCGCCGATACGACCGTGGCACGCACGGCTGGATTCGCATCACGTATACCTGCGTGGAGTTGGGGGAGGTAGCGTGATGGGTGCGTAGTTGTGAGTTTGCCCAGGCATGCCGCGGCAACATTTCGTGTGGATTCTTCAGAGTCGGAAGTAGAATTATGGAAAAGTGGAGTCCAAATAGCATCTGCAACAGGCTCTAATTGTCCGTGAGAGCAATGTGTGACGACCTGTGAACAATAAGATCTTACAGCAAACAAACGATCAAAACCAGGTGTGACCAACCTCTTTCAAAGCGTGAAGGGATAGCAGTCTCTTGGATGGGTCCCGCTCTGCAACCTTGAGGATAGCAGGAAGGAACAAATGCAGGTTCCCGATTGCGATGTTTCCTTTCCTACGAGTTAGTGCAAGTCACTCCAACTGTGCTAACGTTGTACCCACCAGCTGCGAATGCAGCCGCAGTCCTTATCTCTTCCTCCTCTGCAGAAAAGTGGTCGATAGCATTATCAAACACGTCGTGTTGGATGGACATATCGCTGCAGTAATATGAGGTGGCGCATCCTCCAATGACACAGGTACTTACATGAAGCGACCTAGCTCTCCCAAGATAAACAGGCTGAGGACAACGTATGACGACTTGGCTTTTGACGATTTCTATTCGTTCAGAGGTTTGAACGGGTAGCAAACGAGGCAAGATAAAGACCCGTACCTTGACAACCTTGGAATACTCAGCAATCGTCCCAGCAGCGACTCCTTGGGAACTCCTGACGACCTGCCCTATGCACTTTGCAACATTAGTTAGACTCGCCTCCGTCTTTGGTGACTTGTTAACACCGATGACAAGGTTGGGAACAACATGCGTCGCAATTTGCCTGTCTGCCTGAACCAAGGCGGAGAAGAATGCAAGTAAAGAATCGAGAGCCGCGCCGGAAACGAGGGGAGAATGGGCAATCTGATAAATCTCAGCGAGCAGTTCTTTCTCGACTACGGGGAACGTGATCGAGGGTGACAGTTCCAGGAGAAGTGCTAGAATAGCAAGTGCTTGCGAGAGCAAAGAGATATCTGAAGTGCCGACGTAAAGCTTGATCTGGGGGATAAGAGAAGGTGGAAGATGGGCAGGTATTCCAGATTGATATCTACCAGATGTTTTGTTAAGCCATTAAGAAAGCCAGAAGAGAGATTGACGCGCACCTTTTCAGCAAGGTGTCCAGTGCGGTGAAAATCTCCGGCTTTCCACCACGCCCACTCTTCTTCAGCAGTACCATGATCCATTCTAAACAAGAGTTGACCCATTGATCACCAATATCCACGTCTCGAGCAACCTTTGTTACAACCTTGACCGCCCCACCAGTATTTCCGGTGGTGCGGCATATCGCCTGCCACTCCTTTCCGCCTTTAGACTTCATCATGTCTGTGGCGCATATCCACAAGTCGGCCATGCAGTCCTCTGCACAACTGCGCACTTCCGTATCCGTGTCGTGTGTGCTGAGTCGCTGCAGGGCTTCGGCGTAGACCCGTTCCGCCCAGTCGCTGTTCTTCACCGGTCGTGTGGCATTTAGTAGCGCAGAGAAGACGCGGAACGCCTCAGATACAACCCGGGGGTGGCGTTCATGGAGCGACTTGAGAAGAACGGACGTCAGTGTCGGCAAAGATAGATTGAATACAGAAGGTGCATGCGTCGAGAGGAAGAGGGCAAGAAATGAGAGACATGTCAAGTGCAATGTCGATGTTGTTGTCGTTGGTGACTGGGAGAGGATGCTTTTCGACGTTGCCACGATTGGGCCAACCTGACTGGAAAGCGACCCAGGTAATACACCAAGGAGAGCGTAGAGTAGCTGGAAACCGGCCTGCACGGTTGCTGGCGGGGTCTTTGGTGGTTTTAGCTGACCGAGAAGCGCCTTCGATAACGCAGGAACCTGTGACCTTAGAAGCGTGTGGGGAGTCTCTTCGACGTCCATCGGCTCTTCACTATCTCGCTTCCTCTTTCCGCGGACAGCAGAGTCCCCTTCCAGACCTTGCGGCAGGCCGCCGTACGTACTCGTTTGATTGAGGAGCGTGACATAAGCCGCCCATACCTCGAGGCGGACTGTCTCCTCTCTGTCGTTAAATCGTGATATCAAGACTGGAGAAACGCTTTTGTACAACGAAACCAGGAGTTCTGGACGAGTGACAATCACAGCTGACAGGAGTTTTGTTGCGGAACGACGAATCTTGTATGAGGTATCTTCGTCGTCGGAGTACCTGGGGGCTAATTAGTATGTGAGGGAGACACCATAAAGTGTCAACGAACTGGTCAAGCTCCCCATCGTCGTCCTCATCGTCAGCATCTGCCATCTCCTCATCTTCGCCATCCTCCTCGCCAGCGTAATTCTAATTAAACATCAGAAACTGCTTTGCGATGCAAATTAAATCCAACTTACAGGGTCATATTTGATGTACTGGATCCCTACATGTACCATGGAATCTACGAACGGTGTGGCCTCCCCAGGTGATCTCAGCAGTAACGTCTCCAAGGCCTTTGAGGTGTAAGCGAAAGCTAGAGATTTCTAAAATGCATATACGCTACCTGCAAACAACCTTCCCTTAGTTCGTCGTCGTCACGTTTAACTGCTTGTAATAGGCCGGGTACAATGTCCCCTAACGACGGTGTCAACTGCTGTGGTGACTGCCTGAAGATCGCGGCGACGAGGTTCACAGTGGTCCTCTGTTGTTCTAGGTTTGCATTCGCTACGAGGAAAGGTAGAATATTGTTCTGAAGTAAAGTCGAGAACAACTCTGGTGGAGCGACGGGGACAAATTGAGACAAAGTGGATATAGCGCGTTTCCTGACTGCAGGGCGTGGATGTGTGAGAAGAGGGGCAATGGCAGCAAGCGGCTGTGGACTCAGAGAAGGATCGACAAAGTGAGCTGGGAAGCGTGTGATAAGGATCGAGAGTGTTGATAGTGTCTCTAGGAGTGTCTCAGGAGGAGTGTCGTGCTGGAGTACATGTGTGTCAAAGGAAAGTTGTTCAACTGAATTTGTCTTACATTAGAAACTTGCCCGAGTAGCTTTGGCGTAAGCTTGGCACATGCCTTTCCGGCGATTTTGCCGTCTGGGGGCAGTTCTGATGTAATCGTCTTCAAGGCTAAAGACGGACGTCAAAATCCGTTGCCCCATACAATGTATGATACTAACCAAGTCCAGATATGTCTCGTAGCTCCTCGTCCTTTCCAACTGAATAATTGATAAGGCTGTCGACGACAAGTTCCATTTGGTTCTCTCTGATGATCTTGATGAGTTGACCGAGGCTGAGGCAACGTAAGACGCCAATCCAGAACGCGATGGAGCCAACACACCATTTGACTGCCTGGTTCTTGACTTCGGAGATTGTATCTTCGACGAGTTTGAGCACCTGGCGAAGAACTTTGTTTTCAGTGGTTTCATCGCCAAAGAAGCTGTTTGGATCCTGCTTGATCTCGAGCATTAGATCGTTCAAACCCATGAACCTGCGATCCATCTTTAGAATCGACGAGTCTGGCACGTGTAAGGATGATCGCGAACCTAAAGTCCTGGTCGGTGGACTGCATCTAGAAAATCGATGGTAATGAGTCGTCCGAGCGAACACGACGAAGTCACTGCTACCTTTTCCACCAAACTGTTCATCAAGTATGTTTTCGTCATTTTGAACAAAGGTCAAGTGAAAGAGATGACAGGAGCACTTGTACAGCCACAGCCTTGCTTGAACTCAATAAGCGACGTCCAAACGCAGTCGGGCTCGTTCGATTTTTTCTGGCCTAATTCCGCAGGTGAGCTCACTCGGACGAGCTAGCGCTCTAATCCAACCAGCCCCATCTGTGGTCATCGAACTTGTTGATCCTCAGGTGCAAGGAATGATTCAGTCAGGTATCCCAGTACCTTTAATTTTTCATCTGACGGTGATGGCAGGTGTTGCGCGCTTCATGAACGTTGCCTGCGTGTACAAGACTGCTGCTCTCGACAGAGAGGATGGATGGCTTTGTTTTTATCGTTCGTGGTAAACGCAAAACGATGCATGAGGTTTGGACAATTTGTTAGTCATTCTACGTGAAGCTGAATACAATCATATCGTGTTAAAGCGTGTGCAACTGTTTAAACAACCATACAAACGAGGGAGGAAGACACGACAAAGTCCGCGATATATTCATACATTATAGCTGAGGACGCCAGCGTCCCACAACAAGCGTATCGTGTTTCTGGTGTCCGGTTTGATCTCTCCGTCCAGCGGTGCGAACCACTTTCGAACTTTAACGCTTCCCATGGCGAACTCCACACACCAGAACAGACCGAATTGACCCTGTGACTAGTGTCATTATTCATCCAAGGAAAATAGTGTGCGTGTTTTCTTACCCGTTTTGTCTTTCCTTTCCTTGGTTGCCCTTTGACTCTGCCGTGATACCATTCGCGGTTGCTGGCGCAAATCCATGCAACTTGGTTGTCCTAGGGCCAGATTCGTAATGAAAACAGGTACATCGATATTTCAGCACTTGCCTCGAAACGATATGGCCACGGTTCGTGCAGTTCGTATGGGTGAGTCCTCGAGAAGACCTTGTTTGCCCAGTCGCCGTCATCCCAAGTGTTAAGGTCGACCCGCTCAAGTCTCGGTTGAGCGGGAAGCCCCATTACATCATCATCATCATCATCGAAATATAGTTCGTTTGAACTGTCTTCGCTGTAGTATGTGGAAGGATACATGGAAACGTTGAAGAAAGCTTCAGGGGGTTTTGGATGCTGGACGTTCCGAGTCGATGCACCCATGGTTTTTATACACCGTAGTGGGTGGATCCGAATGGACAAGCCACAGGCCACTGTAGCCTGTGGTTCCTTTGTTCCTTGCGTATCCGGAAATCTTTGGATACACGCTTTGATAGGCGACGATACAGATTGCCTGGACCATCCTGAGAATACAATAGTCGCCACTCATTCATCAAAGCGTGCAATGGGCCACATACCTTGACGCGGCTCAGATGGTCTGTGAGCGATCGGGCTTTGACCCAAAAGACTACTGGCATTATGAATATACTACAAAAGCATACCATAGCTTGGGCTACAGGATGGGCAAAGCGTTCAATGAGTGGGGTAGAATGACGTAGATCAACCAATTGATTGCATGTGGTCGTGTGTCTCGTGCTACCCCGCACCTAGTAAGGAAATGGGAGCATTCCTTCTATTGGCCCAGTGACCCCATCCTTCTCTGCGCATTCATCCAAAAAGCCGAGAAGGACATCCCGGTACTTGCTACGACCCTTGAAAGACGCGACGTCCTCGGGCCAACTCCTTACGGCGCTAGCCAGGCGCGCCGCGACACCTCGCTCCCGTGCAAGCTCCTCCACCTTGAACTGGTACGTGCGTATCCCAAACACGATGGCACCTGTACGGGGAAGGCGGCGCAGAGTCTGTCTTTCGCTTCTGAGACGGAGGGTTGCGGGAGATGCGTGTGGAACCTCCTCAGTCCCATGGCCGCGCCCATGAGTAAAGTCATCTTCTGGCCCGTTAAGACTTTCGGACCAGCTGAGCTCTTCGGGATCGATGTCAGATAATGTTTCTTCTGTACTGGATATCGCATCTACAACTCCGGGTTGGACGAGTTGTATGGAGTAATTGTTCCTTATCACCGGTTTGTCGACGGGCAAACGTTGGAAGAAGCGGTTCATACCGACTTGCAGCTTTTCCTTGACTGAAAGTAGACCGTTGTGGCGACTGACGATGTTTCACGAATGATAATCTTACATTGAGGTACCTCACCAGAGAGGTGTATTTCGTCCAATGGCATTCCGATTTTGTCGCGCATACGCCAAAATCCTGATGGGAGCAGAAGAGCGTTCAGGAGAAGAAAGGCAGTAATGAGTAACACGGACCAGGCACACATATGAGTCCTGCTTGAAAATAATATTTCCTGTCCGTTCCTTGCCCGATACAGTGAGCGTGAGCGTCGCAGATTTTTACAATTCGCTGGTCGTATCACCTTCTATCATCATTGCAATGTCATCTTGCACCCTTTCCCAAATAGTGAGCGGCGTGATGGTGACAACGATCGCTCACTTACAGGTGATTTATCATCCTGAATGCTTCTTCCCCCATTTCCACGTCGTTCATTGTTTCGAGAACCCCAAGATCGTACTTTTCCCCAGTCTCAACGACCTCGATCGTCTTGACCGGCCTCTTTCCACGCCATGAAAGGGGTATCCCTCCGATACTCGGCGCAGGTGCCGATGCTGGGAGACGTGAAATACGGAACGAGTGTGGGTACCGTTGAGGCAGATACTCTGCGAGCTCGTACAGCAACTCTTTCACTGCAACTCGGGCTTAACGACGACAGGTGCAGAAGAGTCTTGCCAGAAACCACGCACCTGCCTCAGCCCCACCCGCGACTTTGACGGATGCATCTTCGCGAGCAGGAAGGACACGAAGTACTGTTTTCCCACAGTGGCTCACACGGAAGGTGCGAATACGTTGATGGAACAAGAAAGACTCGTCGAGTTCCATCCATTCGGACCAAGGCATGGTGCGGATGCCCATTGTTACACTGTATCGTGCGTGAGCGACATGTGATGGCAACGCAAGCGCACGGGTTCGATCATGCAGGAATAAGCTTACTGGTACTCGCCCCACTTGAAGGGACGGTATGGCACAGGCTTCACGTCCCTGATCGGAAGAGGACAGGGCACCACTTTTGGGTACTCGAAAGCTAGGGGGATCCAGACTTCAAATCGATATACATTAATACCCCCGAGACATGTCACTTCAACGCAACATACCTCCCGGTTCCCGATCTCTGTTTGGATCCTTGTCTCGTGCTGGTTCAATGCTCAGAGCACTCGAGTCCGTTGAACTTCGCCTTTTTCGGCGCCATCTGATAGCTCTATAGGTATAGTAGATAGCGAGAGATTGGAGGAGAACTGGGAGCATGACACGAAGACAGGTGGTCTTGCTTCTGCCACCCTGAGCCTGGATGGCTACAACTTGACTCTTGATCCACGTATTCATCCCAGCGTTGGACAGAGACTGTCAGTGGTCTCACACAAGATGAAATCAGCGATAATTTCAAAGCGCCGCTATGATATTCTTAGTACTCTCTGGCATGGGTATAGTCCATAAAACTCACTTGTAAATTCTTTACAAATACCCTCAATTGACATTGTCACCGTGTTCTTCCGAGTCCCAGGTTGTCACCTTACGTATGAACGTGTAAACTCAAAGCATGGGTCGATCTGCAACTCCGCAGTGCCCAAGCCGCGTTACGGTCGCACTATTAGGTCTTTAGCTTTCTCCCAATGCCTTGGTTGTTCTTCTCTGCCATGCCTTCTTTCTCAAACGTCTGACGTGCTCCTTCCACAGGCCATTTGCTTTCCAACGCGCTGTCGTGACGCCATATACCTTTGCCACCATATTCCTGCCAGCCTTCTTCAGCTACTATGTTATGGCTGTATTGGTGCAATTGCCTGCCACGAAAATTTACCGAGCCGCGCTGCTTCCAGTCGTGTTCTGGATGACCTTGCGTGCCAACATGTCTCTGGATTTTGCGTGGAATTATGCAGGTTACGCTTATCTCAACCAGGGTTTGTCGGTAAGTGTCCCATTTCGTCAGCGTTGCACAGGCTCATACAATTTAGCTTGGTATGTTTACCATTGCGATGCGCTGCACGGCATGGGTGCTTGCAGAACGGCCCTACACCAGGCTGCCAATCGACAAGCTGCGAAACGGCACAGTCAATGGACACCATGGAAAAACCCCAACCGAGCATGACTTCTCCGTCTCTTGTGCGTTATGGAATGCGTGGGATCTCACTGCGAATCTCAGAGGAATTGGATGGGAGTGGCCTCAAAGGATACACATCCCAACGCCGTATTTTCGAGTGGAATCCCGCTCGATATTTGTCCTCGTTTCCTTCTCTCGACTCGCCTTCTTGGCGCTCGTGTTGGATATCCTGTCAAGATCTGTCCGCTCGTTCGGACCTGACACCTTTGGAACACCAAAAGGCGGTACCATCTTCGACCCATCGTTGCCTCCGCTGGAACGGTACACGAATTCGTTCATGATCACCCTCCTTTCCGGAACCACTGCCTACGTTATGATCGAGGGCACATACCAGCTACATGCAATCCTGTTCACGATCCTATTCCAGCAATACCCATCGCAGTGGCCTCCCCTTTTCGATTCCCCTTGGTTATCGACCTCGCTGATCAGTTTATGGGGGCAAAAGTGGCACCAACTCTTTCGTGAGTGCTTTGTGGCGGTTGGGAGCAAGCCCATGGAGAAATGTCTTGGACGAGCTGGGACTGTCATAGGTGCTTTCGCTATTTCCGGTGTGTTGCACGATATTGGAATGCGGGGAATGGGTCGAGGCGGGGATACAGTTGAAGTAGCAGGATTCTTCCTCGTGCACGGCGTCGGGGTGTCGATGGAACATGCTTGGAAGAAGGCTACCGGGAGACGCGTGGGTGGCATCATTGGTTGGTTGTGGGTCTCTTTCTGGCTTGTCTTGTGGGGACAAGTGGTCGTAGACGTTTGGGCGAGGAGAGGCCTGATTGGATCTGAATTTTGCCCTGAGCTTTACAGACCTACCACGTTGTTCTTGAATTGGATATCCAGGGGCTGATTGGCCAATGTCAATGTCGATTTCAGTTCATCCTATCTGTATTCATGTCTATCCCCCTCGCGAGAATCTTGTGAGCACGACTGAGAAAACATATCGAACGCGTTGATTATCTAACCGGGGGTTACGATGGACGTTGTATATATATAACGATCTACGTCTCAAAGCAAGAAGGGAAAGGCTCTAGCGTTCCAACCATCAGTGTCTCATCGGTGCCCGCCCCCACGGCACACGGACGCACCACGCTCATCCAGAAACTTTGCCAACGCCGCGACCAGTCACTTGAAATCGCCCCACAAATCTCCAAACATGTCGTCCTTTTTCGACGCCGGCGCCGACGGGGCGGAAAACAATCCATGTCCACCATTTGCCTGCGTCTGCACGGTGGCAGCACCAGCGTACCCGCCCCAGATATCCGTCGTATTGAGTGTATTGAACGTGCTCGACGTGTTTCCAAACGAATTGGTAGTCGGGTTGGCGGTGGCACCCCACACGTTGGCAGTGTTATTTGCAGGGGCTGCATTACCGTTCCAACCCGAGGAAGCGGAGGCGCCCCACAGACCGGTGCCGCTGCCAGTAGTACCCATTACACCGATCGATGGCTGGGCTTGTGCATGCCCATACGTCTGAGCCCCAGAAACGCCGCCGGGCACATCCCACGACAAGTGTGTAGATGTAAACTGACCAAACGCGTTCGAGGGCTGGATTGCCTGGTGCGCGGGTGCAGCTGGTACTGGCGTCGGTGCAGGCGCTGCAGAAAAGAGAGAGAGAATGTCTTGTTTGACGTCCTTGGTCGGGGGTTGGGGTGGGGTCGATTTTGACGTGGGAGGTGCGTGAAAGTCGAGCGAAAACAAGTCGTCCTGGACTTTTTGCTGCTGCTGTTGTTGCAAAGGTTGAGGCTGTGGCTCGGACTGGGACGAGGACTGGGAAGGAGCAGGGGGAACTTGGACGCGCCCAGCCACCGCGGCAGAGAGGAGTTGTCGGGATTGGGAATAGGAATGGGCGGTGTTCTGGCGAAATGTGCTGGGGGTGTGGACAGAAGGCGAGACAGGGCGGGCTGTGGAGAGGCTCGCGGTGGGTGCGTGCGTAGGACGTCCAGGGGCGGAGGAGGAGGGATCAGAGAGAATTGCATCAGCAGGAGCAGGAGCCTCGTTGGAAGCCGATTCTGTGGGCCTGTCGAGGACGGATGCATCTGAGGGGGGAGGTCCATCCATGGCCCATCGCCGTGACTCGTATTTCGAGCGGATGAAGGATTCCATTTTGCTGGACGAGTGGGTTAAATGAGGAGACGTGCCAGGTTGGGTACTCACTGGTCGGGAGGGATATGGCCTACTTTGAGATGGGCTTCCCAGTACAAGTTTGCACGACGGTTACCCCATTTCTGGATGGACTGGGAAGAAGCTGAGCGACGGTGCAGGTTGGAGGCAGACGAATAGGATTACCTCCATCTGCTCGGGGGTCCACATGTCGAGATCGATGGATTTGACGCGGCTGATGTGCGTGCCCATGCCCCGGTGGATGCCTGAACATCGTATGCAGAGAAATACCCCACTAGAAACGGACAACAAAATGAGTCTTGTACACAGCGATACGATGGCCGACGAGTTCTCACAGGTTCCACGATGCCCACCGAGGATCTGGGGGTCGTCCATGAGGAAAAGCCGGGTCAAAATTAGTGGGAGTGTGCTCACCGTTGCGCTTGCAGTCTGCGCAGAGCTTGTTGTCGGGCTGCTTGACGAGCTCGCGAAGGATTTTTGCGTTGCGTTCCGTGGTGGCCTTGTCTGGCTTGTACATCGTGCTCGACGTCGAGTGCAATGTGCAAGTGTTGACACGCGAATTTATGTATTTGTTTGTTCTAGTACACGTTGCCGCTCCTTTTCACGACGTGTCATGTCCTCGCCAACAGCCCGCGCTCAAGCTCGCAGAAAAGCCATCCTCAGTCGTGGCGGCGACCGTCTCGCAAAGCTGACCACTTCGGCGCGCGGTGAAGACGCCTTGGCCAGCTTGCACGACGGTGAGCTCATTCATGTGTCTCAAGCGTCTACGACTCACGCCGTCGTCGCTCCAGATGCACCCGCAAGAGGGGGTGCTGCATTCGTCGGGGAAGAGACGAACATGCCCCCTCCACCACCCCCGCCAAAGGTCACACCGAGGCCATCACCACCCCCACCCACCTTCACCGCCCAGCCAGATCCTTCCGTCTGGTCTGAGGAACAACAGCACCAGTTCATGCAGGCGCTCATGGGCGGTGCCCTCAACCCTAGTAGCTCTTTTCCATCGCAGCCGCCCCCACCACCCTCGTTCGAGACCCCGCGCGGCGCAGATGACCCATTCGCAACCATGATGGCCCAATTGTCCAGCGTGAACGCGGCGCAGGGTGCTGTAGGGAAGGTGCCCGTAGCACCTACACCACGCAAGCCGTCGACACGCTTGCAAAAATGGATGCCATTGTTGCATCTCGTGTGCATGTGGTGTTTCCTGGCGTTTTTCGTCTTGTGGAAGGAACCACAGGTGTTTGTCGAAAGGACTGCGGGCGCGGTCGAAGTGGCGTCCTGGAAACGCTGGCCCAAGTTGGTCAATCAGGGGACGTTTGATGGTACATGGGGGGTGCAGGTCGTCGTAAGTGTTTTTTACTGAGGTTGTCGAGATGCCTGAGGGTGCGTTTCGCAGTCGTTCTTTTGGGCGTTTATGACGCTGCAAGTGATGCTGCACTCGTTGCGTATATTCAGTGGACATGTAAGTCGATGTTCTGCTCGATTCCGTGTGTGCTGACCTCATGCCATGCAGAACGAGATCCAACCACCAGCCCTGCTGACCGTCGTTCTTCCACACCTTCCGCCACCATTGCCATCAGTAATCAGGAATGGACTAGGGTATCTGCGCATGGGAAATGCGTTCTTGGACGACATGGCGGCCATTGTGTTTGGGATTGGGATGTTCATATTGATCACATCCTGGTTTGCTGATTAGAGACATTTTCTGGCCATTTATTGGGACATTGTCACAGCATACAGACTTGGGTCTCGCACTTTTCTTTCGGAGATCATGTACACTGCAGGTTCAAACGTTCGTTGACAAAATCCGTTGCGTCGTGTCTCATTCGCTCGATGAGGCGTCACATCCTCCCGACAGCCCCCACGACTGTGTAGCACGTCAGTAGAGCTGATAGTAAGAGCGCCATCTTAAATTTTGCATTATCAGACCTGGGAATGTTCGCCATCTTACTGACATAAACTGGTGAGCGTGATTTAGGCGAAGTAGTTTGTCCGTAAACATTAATGGGTGTCAAGGCAGCTTGAAGATGCTACATATGTTTTGTTTGTTAGACATCTTGATGCGGCTAGAGTTCAAGGCCTGAATCTCTGCAATCGTTTTAACATTCGTCTTCACCATGATGCCCAGGCCCCCCCAAAATCCCCCACTGCCGCTTCCTCTGCCACCAGAACCACTGGAGGCAAGAACATCAAGATCCAATGGGAGAAGAACAACACCTATCGGACTGATCGGTTAATCGAGTGGTGTCGAGACAACCCCGTCAAACGCATCAAGCTCTGGGGTGATTCAACTCAGAAAGCAAACATGGATGGACGTTCCAAGCTTCAAATATCAACACACAAGTCAGTTCTGTATGCAGAACTGGCTGAGTATATCTTCAAGGACGATGAGCAGTTTGCGGAGTGGTGGCAGCAGGATAGTAAGCCATTCGTAGTGGGCACGGAACACTGCGAAAAAGAGTATGTATTCACTTTGCTGTCTATTCCAATTAACAAGTGTTTGTAGCCTCCGCAAGAAGTATACAGAGCAGGTCAAACATCTTGGGCAAATGGGCTTTGGGTTGACAATCGAACAGCTTCAAACATCTGCCTACAGCAGTGTTGTTGGTGGGTATCTGTTACTTTTTGTATATGCTCAGCCAGCTTAACCCCGGACAGCCCAGATCACAGCAGATTTCCCATGGTTTAAAGACCTTCATGGATGGTGGAAGGACAACCCTGTGTGCAACAGGTCGTTTAGTACAGCGCACCCTGAGCAAAATTTCGCTGCTCAGGCTGCAGTGCTGTTTGGCTTGCAGGACAATAGCATGCCACTCGATGGTAATCAAACCCCAGGCCCATCACTGTCGCTTCGCAACATTTTGGTCAACACTGCTGGGTCGTCAGGTGCTCCCGAGCTGTCCTCAATTGACGCTACATCTAGTACATCGTTGGCCACTCCTGCACCCCTCACTGTCTCCCCCACCAGAGGCTGGTAGTTTATTGCAAGATAACTGATAACTATCACAAGCTCATTTTGCAGGATTTACTGTAGTGAGTTTATGCAATATTTTGCAAGACCCTGTGAGCGCATTTTTGAGATTATGTAAGCTGCCCAATATACCTGTCTTGCAAGATTTTGTGAGCGCATTTTTGAGATTATGTAAGCTACACAATATACCTGTCTTGCAAGATTTTGTGAGCGCATTTTTGAGATTATGTAAGCTGCCCAATACACCCATCTTGCAAGACTTTGTGAGCGCATTTTTGAGATTATGTAAGCTGCCCAATACACTCATCTTGCAAGACTCATCTGTGAGTGGATCTTAAAGATTATGTAAGCTACCCAACATACATGTCTTGCAAGATTTTGTGATTTTGTGAGCGCATTTTTGAGATTATGTAAGCTGCCCAATACACTTATCTTGCAAGACTTTGCAAGACTTTGTGAGTGCATTTTCAGATTATGTAAGCAACCCAATATAATCTTTTGTAAGCGCATTTTGAGATTATGTAAGCAGACACTCCGCTTCTCCGCTTATGTAATCATTACAAAAGTGTGGTATGTATAGGAGATTTATGAAAAACACACAATTCCAAGACATCCACTGCTCTGATAAGGTTATAGATTTGTAGATAGCATTATTTATATGTATGGTATCCTTCCCAATGGTCTGATCTAAGATATTGGTACATTGGTTAGTGAAAATGCGGAAATGTGATTTATGATCATGCAAAACAGTAGAGTAGTCATCACAAATCCCTATAGACATTTACTGTGTTATAGTATCTTTCCTATATGTGTCAATACATATGTTGATCTTTTAGATCAGACCATTGGGAAGGATACCAGGCATATAAGTAATGCTATCTACAAATCTATAACCTTATCAGAGCAGTGGATGTCTTGGAATTGTGTGTTTTTCATAAATCTCCTATACATACCACACTTTTGTAATGATTACATAAGCGGAGAAGCGGAGTGTCTGCTTACATAATCTCAAAATGCGCTTACAAAAGATTATATTGGGTTGCTTACATAATCTGAAAATGCACTCACAAAGTCTTGCAAAGTCTTGCAAGATAAGTGTATTGGGCAGCTTACATAATCTCAAAAATGCGCTCACAAAATCACAAAATCTTGCAAGACATGTATGTTGGGTAGCTTACATAATCTTTAAGATCCACTCACAGATGAGTCTTGCAAGATGAGTGTATTGGGCAGCTTACATAATCTCAAAAATGCGCTCACAAAGTCTTGCAAGATGGGTGTATTGGGCAGCTTACATAATCTCAAAAATGCGCTCACAAAATCTTGCAAGACAGGTATATTGTGTAGCTTACATAATCTCAAAAATGCGCTCACAAAATCTTGCAAGACAGGTATATTGGGCAGCTTACATAATCTCAAAAATGCGCTCACAGGGTCTTGCAAAATATTGCATAAACTCACTATAGTAAATCCTGCAAAATGTATGTACAGTAACTACAGGGAAATGATGCAAGAAATCTACACTGTGGCCTGTCTCCCCTGCCTTGTTATCTCTCCCCTCAGCATCCACGACAACACCAAATGATGGGAACCCCTTTGCCACTATGGACGACTTCATTTTCAACGACTTCTTGGCCTTCAACCAGGCCACAGTGTAGATTTCTTGCATCATTTCCCTGTAGTTACTGTACATACATTTTGCAGGATTTACTATAGTGAGTTTATGCAATATTTTGCAAGACCCTGTGAGCGCATTTTTGAGATTATGTAAGCTGCCCAATATACCTGTCTTGCAAGATTTTGTGAGCGCATTTTTGAGATTATGTAAGCTACACAATATACCTGTCTTGCAAGATTTTGTGAGCGCATTTTTGAGATTATGTAAGCTGCCCAATACACCCATCTTGCAAGACTTTGTGAGCGCATTTTTGAGATTATGTAAGCTGCCCAATACACTCATCTTGCAAGACTCATCTGTGAGTGGATCTTAAAGATTATGTAAGCTACCCAACATACATGTCTTGCAAGATTTTGTGATTTTGTGAGCGCATTTTTGAGATTATGTAAGCTGCCCAATACACTTATCTTGCAAGACTTTGCAAGACTTTGTGAGTGCATTTTCAGATTATGTAAGCAACCCAATATAATCTTTTGTAAGCGCATTTTGAGATTATGTAAGCAGACACTCCGCTTCTCCGCTTATGTAATCATTACAAAAGTGTGGTATGTATAGGAGATTTATGAAAAACACACAATTCCAAGACATCCACTGCTCTGATAAGGTTATAGATTTGTAGATAGCATTACTTATATGCCTGGTATCCTTCCCAATGGTCTGATCTAAAAGATCAACATATGTATTGACACATATAGGAAAGATACTATAACACAGTAAATGTCTATAGGGATTTGTGATGACTACTCTACTGTTTTGCATGATCATAAATCACATTTCCGCATTTTCACTAACCAATGTACCAATATCTTAGATCAGACCATTGGGAAGGATACCATACATATAAATAATGCTATCTACAAATCTATAACCTTATCAGAGCAGTGGATGTCTTGGAATTGTGTGTTTTTCATAAATCTCCTATACATACCACACTTTTGTAATGATTACATAAGCGGAGAAGCGGAGTGTCTGCTTACATAATCTCAAAATGCGCTTACAAAAGATTATATTGGGTTGCTTACATAATCTGAAAATGCACTCACAAAGTCTTGCAAAGTCTTGCAAGATAAGTGTATTGGGCAGCTTACATAATCTCAAAAAT